>CM073133.1:12894897-14094897 GCA_037039145.1 Fundulus diaphanus
TCAGCTCTAACCGAGCACGCAATGAGATGTTATGTAGTATTTAAATCATTAATAAAGTCATGCAACTCATTAATGTAATGAAGCGCACAACATTTGTCCTGTTTAAAGTATCACAACCTTTTTAACTCAAGAGTTGTGCTACTAAATATCTTTTATATAATGACTGCAAGTAAATATTTTAGGGTTTTTATTGTTAATAAATGACCAGTAACAAGGGGTTAGACACAAACAGAGTAGATAAAGCTGTGTAGTTGAAGCAAAATACTTATTTTATTACTGACTTTAGTTTTATTATTACAAGTATTATTTTTTATCCTGAATCTGTGTTGGATTAAATTTTATTAGGATGGATCTATATGAACTGGATTTGTAGGTCAGAAAATGTCAAAATAAATCAACCTAAACACATATAGAAAGAATCCAAACATAGAGTAAACCTGCAGCAAATAAAGCAGGGCTGGATGAAACGGTGGGGAAAGCACTGAACTGGTGTAAAATCGACCAAATGAGGTAAACAAATAAACATTAGCCAAAACCAGAGAGAATAGAAGTCAAAAAGGTTTAGAGCACGTAAAAAACAACCTTAAACCACAGATCACAGACATCAAGAAAGAATGAAATCACGTCAATATAAAGACAATGTCAATTAAGCAAAACTAGAGCTCAGTGTTATGAATTTCCCAGAGACCAGAAAAAGACGAATAATACAACTTTTCTAGACTTTAAAGCAACTTTTGGATTTATCTGTACCCACAGTTTGACTCGAGTGCAAATATCAGCTGAATTTAATCTGCTCACATGCTTTTTAAATTCTTATTTAGAATCTGATTTTCTTCCCAAAGCAGATAGCTCCTATTTTTTATCAGTTTGACCCACTTTGGGTTCTTATCTTCTGCTGCTGAGCAATCTGCTTGACCGATTTCACACACCAGACTTTTATCAGGAGTCAAACACTTTCTCTGATTCTGTTCTGGTTGCTTGTCTGGGGCATTATTATTATTTCTTATTTATTTCCCGTCCCGCAACCTGTCAGAAGAAGCCGGTTATTTGCATTGTTGGGATGCCTGTAGAGTATTAAGCAGCGTTTCAACAGTATGGTTGCTGCACTCTGGTAACCTCGCCACCGCTGACCCGGTTCAGGAATGTTTGTCCTTTCAGAGGTGAGTCTGCAGAAGGTCCCAAAGTGGCCGACGTTGGCAGTCTGGGGAAACATTTACATCACACGAAGGCTTTGAAGCAGTTGCAGCCTTTATTGTTCTGGGCTGACGGTGCCCCAGCTGGACGCAGGAGGGACAGATAAATATCAGTTTACCAAAATAACAAGTTCGGTGAGACAAACTTCTGCCCACGTTTTATTTGCGAAACTCAGGGACGACGCAGTGTGTTTGTGTCGGTCTCGCAGACCTTGCGTCTCCAAAGAGCCCTCCCACTCACATTTCCTTTTTGTGTCCTCCTCCCTTTTCCTTCCCAAGATTCTCCTGCTGAGACAGAAAAGTCTCCGCCAACTCGAAGATGCAGAGATGACTCTCAAAAGTTTCAGCTTCGATCAACAAAATACGCTGTTTTAAAGTTCGACATGTTGACTTTTAATCTTACCATCAAATTAGTTGAAAATGTTCTTTGTTCACACAACACCATAACAAACCATACCATCTTTATTTATAAAGCGCTTAAGAAACAGCCAACAGCTGAAACAAAGTGCTGCACATCGCTACACGCTAAAAAACATCCATTAAAAAACTAAGATAAAAGGATAATGCATACAAACACTTCAAAGAAACAATAAAACCCATTTAAAATGTCTCTCTAGCGGTAAAAGCCAAAGAATAATCGTGAGTTTTAAGGCGAGTTTTAAAAGTGAGCAGTGAAGGAGTCTCTCTTTTCAGGACCAAAGAAATGGACGCATAAACAGATTTTGTATTTTATTTCTTTTAGATTCTGATTTAAAACAAAAACCTTGATCCAACTGTGGACAACTAATAAAATGGAAAAGCATTAAAGCAATAAGTCTTGTGTGTTTTTGCCAGTAAACATAGAAAAGCCCTGGCAGCTTTTCTCCTATTAAAAATCAAGAACCTATTGCTCAGTAAAAATTAATAAAATCACAGTAAAACAGAAACAAGCGGAAATAAATCCAAATTGACAAAACAAATGTGCTTGCAACTTTTCAAAAGCATAATTTTTAAGACCGGAAAGTTTAAATAGGCCTAGAATACAAACACAGAATCATTTGCTGGAAACCAGGCTCAGTGTTTTGTGTGATAGTAATTTATTTTTTTTCCAAATACGACTGAATGGTGCTTCTAGTGGTGAACACCGTTGCCTGATGGATAGATGGTTGCTGGTTCAAATCTCAGCTGGAGCCTCTCAGAGAGGAGTTTGCATTTTTCTTTCTCTCTTTAGGATGGATGGATTTTTCCCAGGAATTCTGGCTTTACCCCCACAGTGCAAAGGTATTGATTTAAAGTCCTAAACAGCTCTTAGATGGCAGCAAACACAGTGACTATCTCCATGTTGTACCTGTAATGGACTGGGGACCCATCCAGAACGGCTGAGACAGTCTGTGGCCCTAAAATGAGCTGTACAACAGTTTTATCACATCTAAACACTGATTCATGAGTAACAAAACATTTAAATTATTGCAATGACATGTTTGTAACATAACAAACTTTCTAAGCTAATAAACCCACCATTGGTTCAATTCAATTTAATTCTATTTATATAGCACCAATTAACAGTATATGCCATCTCAAGGCACTTTACAAAGTCAATTCAATCCAATCGTACAGCTTATTAATATGGAGCCTAGGCGGAAGTTCAATTGAAGAAACTGAATTACTTACCTCCATCCAATCAGAGGCTCATCCGCCTCCGACGCAAGCCAATCAGCTTTGAACCGCTCCTCCATGAAGCCAATCAGCCTCTTGAGTTCATCTTAAAAGAACTTCAAATCCACGTCTCAGCCTTCTACCCAGCAAGCGCAAGCAGTGGTTGCGCAATGTCTGATTTGGACTCAGATGACCCTGATTCAACCCACCTTCATCCCCTTCTCCACCATCGTAGCCAAGCTCCATCTGGCTTTCCCATGGTGCTCCTTCAACCTCGTCCCTACCAGAGTGTAATTCCTCCTGGACTCTTACAGAATTCCCTGTCACATCTCAATCGGTCCAGCAGAAGACCGCCATGTTGAGCCTGGTTCTGCCAGAGGTTTCTTCCCAAAGGGTAGTTTTTCCTCTCTACTGTCGCTTCATGCTTGCTCATCATGGACAGGTTCATGCAAACCTGTGTTTATCCAAGCTGGACCTCAATCTTTTCGGGTCCCTGAGTGAAGCACTGGTACCAGCTCTCACAGTCTACTGGATCTCACCAATCCAGCTCAAGCAGATCGTCTCATCAACCAGCATCTATGGACTGAACCAACTTCATCTATTTCCACTCCACCACCAGTTTCAGGCCTGGGGGAAACATCCCTGTTCTCATACACCTGCTTATGCATATTAAGTATAATTCAGCGTTAATGTTTCCTGCCGAGGTCTGAGCGCCAAAGTCTTAAAATATTGTATCAATAAAATTCTTCTAATTGTCTTTTCTTTCCGTGTGAGTTTTTCAGGTATAAATGACTAACAATGCAAAATGGTGGCATTGAGTTTTGAAGAATTTTCTCTTGTTTAAATGACCTCTTGAACATTTCCGCATGTTTTTTTTTTTTTTTTGGACAGATTTCGCCTGCATGGAACCACTGGGCATGGAGTCTGGGGAAATTACTGCCGACCAGATCAAGGCCTCATCCCAGTACAACGCCAACTGGTCGCCAGAACGCTCCAGACTCAACTACCAGGAGAACGGCTGGACACCCTCAGACGACACCAACAGGGAATGGATCCAGGTCGGTAACCTTTTAACCGTTTTAAACTACAGCATTCGAGTTGGAAAAGCTTCACATGAATAAGAGGCAGCGAATGAGGATGTTATGAACATACTAGCTGTGCCCTTTTTAGTAAATAATGTCTCCCCCCCCCCCCCCCCCCCCCAAGTAAAGCAGTTGGAAGTTATGTCCCTTTAATCCTCACTTTTAGAGTCTGATCTCAAAATAAAAGCCTGGGATGTCCCAGAGGAGCAACATTGCTCCTCTGTTTTCCTTTCACTGCACCACTGAGAACTCGCTCACATCTGCTCTGAACATTGCTCACTGATTTGTTCCATTTTTCTACATGTTATAGGGACAGTAGATGGGGGGGGACATCATGCATTAATTATTTATATCTCCTACTCTTGCAGGGTTTCTTATCATCATTCTGAAATCTGACATAGCAGCCTGCAGTTACTAAATGTAGACATAAAACATTCATAAAACATTCTTGTACACTTTAAAGTGGCAGCGTTTACTCATCTGAACACTGATGAAGGTTAACCAACTGATCTATTTTGCATCATGGTTTGACAACTTACGATTGTATGTTGAAAAATAGAATAATTTTAGTAGTGATTTGTGTAAAAGGTAGTTGCAAGCAGCCTGAAAGAGCATAACTAAATCATGACTTTGTCCTGATCCTAATCAAGTAAGGATGCTTAACCCTAACCAAATCGCAAGCAATATTAGAAATTGAAAATTATTTATATATATATATATATATATATATATATATATATATATATATATATATATATATATATATATATATATATATATATATATATTGTAAAAAATAAAATTAAGTGGGGTTTATCACATTTACATTTGTTATTCTTTAGTTGCATTCCCATATAATTATCCATCCATTGTCTATACCATAGGTCTGCAACCATGACAATTTAAAAAGCCATTTTTCCCAAAGTCGAGCCGTAACTCTTACATAGCCTTTAAAAAAAACTTTAGATAAATATTTACTTTAGGAAATTGGTTTTATTTTTAAAAACATTCATTTTATTTCTATCTTTAGGTTTTGAAGTTAATAAAAACAAAAGCATTGCAAAAAGAGGATGGATACATTCTCTTGTATGGGATTTTTTTGTATATTTTTCAGAAGTGATGTAAAAATAAAAAGCTCATAGCCTCCAAAAATGATAATAAAAATCAGTGGGGAAATATTACAGGTACTTAGTGTCATTCTGTTTTCTGTCAGGGTGGTGGGCTGAACTACTGCAGTTGTTTTAGAGAAATGTTGTCAGACAGTGTGAATTCTTGGGTTAAGGTCAAACCTTCATTTATCCTCTGTGTAGCTACGCTAAATTGTAGATGCAATAGGTCAACAGATAAGCTGTTTGTCTCCCTCAATCATATTTAAATATATTTTTTCCAGTTGTAAATTGATTAATGAAGATATAGATTGAAATACAGAAAGATTTAAGATAATTAATATACTAACAGTGTACACATTTGGTGTTAAAGTTAAATGTTTATCTAGCAGTTAAGTTGTACATAGTTATGCTAAAATGTAGGTTAACTGTTGGTTTTTTCACATACATCTAGATGTAATCATTATTCTAGGTGTAGTAGGGGATAAATAAAGGAATGCAGATGTTTGTCGAGGTACAGAGGTAAATAAAAGTAATATTCAGCATTGTTACATTTTTTGCTAAAATAAACAAATATGTAGCAGTTAGCCTGTTATCTATGCTAAAATATAGGTTAAATGTCTAAAATGTGCCATTTTGTTTTCTTTCCCTTTATTTATATGAATTGGTGAGATTACCATTCCTGTTCTGGTGGAAGATATAACATACGGAACTTTAATTATAATATCCAGCTAGGGAATTTTTCATGTTAAGTCAAATGTTTACTAAGCAGTTAGCAATATTTTACTATGCTAACATATAGGCTAAGCTAAAGAAAAAAAATTTTTTAAACATGACTGGATGCAATAATCATAGTTGTAGTGGGAAATAAACACTAAATGTTATTAAGAGTTGATTTTCCCATTAAAAAGTAAGCAGCTAGCTTTTGAGCTACAAAGTGGGTTGATGGCCAAAGATGGAAATTGTATTTCAAACATTCTTGTTCGAGTCGATGACAATTGGCTCACTTAAGATATTAATTCATGCATAAATAAATGGAGCTATGAAAATAGTACTATGTATGTATTATTTAAAATCTCATGTTAATGTAAAATGTTAACCAAGAATATAGCCTGTATTAAGCTATGCTAACGCTTTGGTTAATTAACATTTGGCATGATTTAATGTAATTGTAATTCTTGTTCTGATCTGATGGGTTTTAATTTGAGTAAGTAAGATGTTCATTCGTCCACAAAGTATGCTGTAAACCTTAATTTGTTAAAAAAAATAGCCTACATGAAATTCTGTGTAAATGTTAATTGTCTACTTGGCCCTTAGCCTACACATAGGTATGCTAAAATGTGGGAAACAGCTAAAACTGTAAAGATAAGGTAAAATTTTGGTACAGCAACATGATAATTTGAATAATTTTCAGTGTTTATACCAAACAAAGACAACATTTTGATTTAAAGATAACATTAGTTCAAGTTACTGAACGACCTTAAAATAACCCAACTCTTTTACTTACATTTTTTGAAATTAGTTGACACTTTTACAGGAATCACAGTTAACCTAGGAACAATTAAAACATAATTTAGTAATTGTACTTTTGTTTCTCTACTTTGTAATCACCACACATGTTATATGAGCACTGTTTGATTTCCACTGGTCATCCTAGCATTGTTCAAAAAGGAATTAGGTTCAAGTTTAGACTTCAGGTACAGTATTTCATTTTTGTGCCATGACTGTATTTTTGATGAGCAGAAATGGATTTAGATAAACAAAGGGAAACAAACTAAACAAGGTTGCTCAGGAGTTAAAAACATTGTAAATACAGATTTTTCCTGTGTTCTTTAAGGGCTCTAAAAATAATGGAGCTCATCACATCAGCCGAAATCACAGGAAGTAGAAAATGATTTATTTCGATTCCTCTAGTGACCCAGTTATCAATCCAATGATTCACAAGTGGTCAAAACTTTAGATATTTACATGAACTCCCTTACCTATGATTGAATTCAAAAGCCCAAACAAGCATGTTTACATTTCTTCTATGCTTTAGGTAAAAAAAAAAAAAAAACTATCAAAGCAGTGTTGAAGTCTGTGGCTGGGGTCTAGCTCTGTCCCATTGTCCAGGACAGGAACTCATAGAGGAAGACTCACAATGCCCTCGGCTATAGGAGCAGATCTTCACTTCCCTCCTGTGAGGGTTACAGCAGGAAGGAGACAGGAAAGCCACCACAGCACTGGATTAGCAATTGTGTCTTTCTATTGTCTGTCTGGGGACTTCTTTTAGCTACTGGCTCACCGCTGGGGCCTGTGGGATATTAGGAAATGAGGGACAGGGATTTAATTGGGGTTAATGGGTTCAGTCACTATATGGAAATTGCCAGTTTTACACGAAGGTCACAAGCGGCATTAAAACTGTGTCCCAGCATAGCCGTTTTGAATAAAATTATTTAGCTGTTTCTTGAAATAAAGAGAACCCCACTAATGAGACTGTAAAAGAAACTTTGAACTTTACAAAGAAACTTGGATCAATAACCGAGCAAGAAGGAAAACTGCAACTCTGCAAAAGCAATTATGTTTCAGCAGAAATGCTGGATGAGTTGTAAGTAAGGAAATTCATTAGACCGTCCAGTAATTTTCTGCCCCCATGTCTCATTTATGTTTTATTTAAATGGGTGCAGTACAAACTCCGCCGTGCATTCACAGTGGGTGATGATAATGTCTCAGTTTTTTGGTTAAAGAAGAGGTTAATTATGGATTTGCCCAGTTCTATAAGTGTGAAAAAGTAGCTGTGGGAATATATTGGCTGCTTATGCATTTACGCTTGTACTTCACATGACATTTTAATTACATTTTATTGGAAATAGCGCCTGCCTTTTCCCGAGTTTCCATATTATTTACACTTGGTTTTTACAGACGACATTTAGTTGTGCCAGTCGACAGGTTTGGAAGTCAGCAGGTTCATCTAAAAGGGGAAGACACTCGGTGTAAAGAGCGTCAGGTTTCTATCGAGGAATAAACAATGATGCTAAAACGTTAAGATGCATATTTAGTTTCACTGCTTCAGATTGTGGCATCAAGCAGCACAGTTTAAGTCATCAATTTACTAGGTGTTTTCATAAATTTGGCAGTACAGGCTCAACCGTCCAACTTCCACCCAAACCCTGGCAGTAAATCTTGGCGAGTCCAGGATGCCTACGTTAGATGTCTTACTTACTGAAAACATCCATCTTTTAAAACTCCATCAGGATATATTAAAACTTAATAATTGTTAGTTCTTTTTCAATTTAAAAAAGATCCTATAAGTCCTCCAAATGTTAAATGTCAATTTTTTTCAAGAGAAAATATTTTGTAAAATTTGATTTTTTTATCCCATAGAGGAAACAGACATTGAAAATCAGTCTTGGTTCGCCCATTTGATCAACTCCAACCATCATTTGAAAGTGAGACATCAAGAGACGTCTTCATGTGGAGCTCTTTTTATCTTTTACATCCATATTTTCATGTTGTTTGTTTTTTCTCTGGCTCTTCAACAACAAAATGTAAGTTTTCTAAAAGGCACATTGCACATTAATAAACATGAGAATTTTTTATCAGTCTTTTGCCAAATGTACTAGGTTTAACCTTAATATCTGCTGTCCAGGCATTATTATTACTACTGATTTTATTTTATTTTTTTCTGTTTTGTTGTTGTCATTTCCATTCTTCCCCTTTTTGTTGTTTTGTTTCCCCCGTCTTTGCTTTTTTTTTGTATAAAATCTACTACTACCTACTGCGAGGCTACCACACTGTTTGCCTAAGCTGCTAGGACAGGACTCAAAAAACATTTACCACACAATTTGTTTTTACTATAACTAGTTTGGGAGGAGAGACTTTTGGGAAACGGCATTTTTACTGTCTTCTAGCATGTGCAGGAGGTGCCGACACGGGATTTATAACGGCACGCTCTTTAGCCTTAACGTAAAAATTTCCGTCCTTATTATGCGTGAAGACAGCTTTGTATGCATTTGTTTATCTCTGTTGTTATAGTTGGTTCGTGAAAGGTTTTGTGTCAGCTTTTCCTTAAGGAACAGCAGACCAGCCCCATCTGCCTGTGTGATTTATGTCCTTCTGAACTGGTCCTGTTGCTCTGCCTCGTTGAGCCTCCAGAGTAATGAGTGGTGGTTTTTGTGAAGAGCGCTTTCCTTTTTATTTGATTAAGTGTGCCGGCGGCCCCGCTCCACACCGCGTCTCTCTGCCTGCGGCTTTGGATTCATCTTATTTAAGATGAAAATTATGACTCGGTTAAGTCTTGCATGCCTTTCCTCCTCACTGCAAGCAACTCTATTAATTATTTACAGGCATGTATATTTTATTGATACTATTTTCAGGTTACTATTCATAATGTTCTCCGGGTGAAGCTTCCCGCTGACAGTCTGCAAGGAGGCAGACAGTGGGCTCATTATATGGCTTTATTATAAGTCTGTAATTTCAACTGCGTGCTGGACCTCTTTCTTATGTGAAGAAAGAGCAGAAATGATGAATGGGTGTTTAAAAGCTTGGGTTCATCCTAAAAAATGCAATAAGACTCATAAATCTGTGGATTTGGGCTTCATTTGTTGAAATCAGAGATTAGCTGCAACTTTACAGGTTGCAGTAAATTGGGTTGTTTTTTGGAGAGCAGTGACGTGAAACCAGGAAAGGTTTCCTTCCTTGAGTCTCAGGTATTTATAGCCACGCTGCTCGTTTGATAGGATTACGCTGACGCCATCAGGAAGAGCTGGGCTGTATACATCTGGAGAACGCATTTAGGCTTTGCTTAACTGAGATCCATTGTCAAAATCAGTTCACCTTGAAACAATGTGGCTAAAGTTCCTGCAGAGAGCTTTAAATAGTTTCCCTCACCCAGAGAAGATTTCTGCCAAGGTTTACTTATAACCTGGAAAATATCATGACATCAAGAGAGACGTGCGTCCTTCTGCGCTGCCATGTTTGTGTCGGTTTGGCTGTGGGCTCGACCGCTCGTGCTTTCGTTGCACCAACATGTCCCGCCTTAAATCTCAGTACTGCAACGTGATTGGCCCGAACCGTTTCTGGTTTGGGCACAAACGGTTGAAGTCGGTACAAGCTGTGGATTCTTGTGTGTTTGTGAACGCACAAATACCACAGCAATTCAGCTTGCAGGCATTGTTATATTGGGTAACACTTTATTTGAAGGGGTCTACATAAGACTGACATTACACTGTCATAAACATGACATAACACCTGTTATGAACATAAATGACTCATTATGAATGTTTAGGACTGTTGTCTTTAATTGTCATTCGGTAAATTATGACACTATTAAAGCAAAGTTGACATTGTTTAAGATGTCTTTGTTATGACAAGCCCTTAACTTAACAAAACCCCAAGTCAAGTCCTTAATTCAACCAAATCCCCAATCAAGACCTTAATTTAACCTAATCCCAAATCAAGACCTTAATTTAACCTAATCCCAAATCAAGCCCTAAATTTAACCTAATCCCAAATCAAGCCCTAAATTTAATCTAATCCCAAATCAAACCCTTAATTTAACCAAATACCAAATCAAGCCCTTAATTTAACCTAATCCCAAATCAAGCCCTTAATTTAACCTAATCCCAAATCAAGCCCTAAACTTAACCTTGTCTCTGTTAATGTCAAGTTGTCATAACAAAGACATTTAAAACAATGTCAACTTTGCTTTAATAGTGTCATAATTTACCGAATGACAATTAATGACAACAGTCTTAAACATTCATAAAGAGTCATTTATGTTCATAACAGGTGTTATGTCACGTTTATGACAGTGTAATGTCAGTCTTATGTAGACCCCTTCAAATAAAGTGTAACCTTATATGGTAACACAGAACAATAACACAGAAGCTGTTATTAATATTTATACAAAAATACGTTTTGCAGGATATAATTGTTACTATTGTTGTTGTTGTTGTTGTTAATAATAATAATAATAATAATAATAATAATAATAATAATACAAGTAATAAAATTACTATTTTTTGGTGTAACTGAATACAAACACACACAAACGTCAATGTGTTGAACCCCCCAGATGAGAATGGAGCGGTTTACGGTTTTATTTTTATTTTAGCTAGGTCCCATTTTGTGAAGGATGTGGCAGTATTAATTTTTTATCCTAATTTGCCAAATTTAAATTAATAATGGACCCTTCTTGCAGTTGTTTTCCCTTCATTAAAAAGTGTGAGTGTTTTCTGTGTTATAAATAGTTGACAATGCCAAGCACTGAGTAATTAGGAGATGGAAGGCCAATTATCTTCTCTCAGTTGATGGAGGAAGTGTGAAAAATGGAGCTCTGAGCCAATGGAGAACTATAAATGTTGAAAGTTTTCCTGTTTAAAAAGGGAAACCTAATCAACTATGTTTCCTTTGATATTGGGATATTCCTTTGATTACTGTCTCCTTATGCTGGATATGAACATAACCACCAACACACAATTCATTTTTTTCATATGTGGGAAAATCTGATTGATTTTAGTGATACATGTCAGTTATTGTTGAAACAATAACAACACATTTCTACATTCTACAAGTTTCCCTCATTTTATTCAAGGGTTTATTATGTATTTAAATGTGAAGTTGCAGTGAGCGCACAATCTACCTCCTCTTTGGTTTTGGGCTTGTTTAATAGTTTGTTCAGTTGTTTTGTTTAATTCATTTGGAAGTGGATTAGACTTCAGGATGTACAAATATTCCTGTGTTGATTTTTCTCAAGCTTTCCCCAAAGCTAGATAGTTCAGATATCACATTATGTCTGGTTTTGTTTATCATTCTGTCTTTTTCAATGAGAAAGTTATTTGCGTAAGTAAACCTGCCTTGGGCTACTTTGATGGAAATTGGATACCAATACTGAACTTCTTTTTTGTTGTTGTTGTTGTTGTTATTCATATTTTTTGTTTGGTCTTCAGTTTCCTGATGTAGCCAAACTAGGAAATGGAATGGAAAATAGGAATTTGACTCTCTATTTGAATAATGACCAAATATCAAATCAAAACTTAGTTTAATTTAAAGCGCTTTTACCTCTGCCATGTCATGGCCAAACATCAGATTGTCAGAGACAGTGTAAAAAAAAAAAAAAAAAAAAAAAGAATGGCAGGGTCCGGCGCATCCTCTATAAAGAGAGAAAATAAAGATAATGGCAGCAATGACTGGAGAGTAGTAGGAGAAAGTAGCGAGTGAAGATATTCTAAGATACTTTTTAACAATAAGCTTTATCAAAATTTTAAAATACTCTTAAACGTGTCTGCTTCCCAGACAACAATTAGGAGTTTTAACTGATTTTTTTCAGGGGTTTCCTGATAGTAAAGAATTATAATCGCGTGGCATTGAAGTACTGCATGCATTGGCTAGCTTTTCTGCATCTCTCTGGGACAAGATATTTTGCAGAGATGAAAGATAGAAACTATTTTAATATGAAATTTAATTGTCAAAGATAACACAGAGGTTCAATGTTTCTGGAGCTCTCCAAAAATTACCACGAGCTGGCCCATTACTTTGTTTTTGGGCATAAATGCTGCAGTCTTATTATGTCATTAACGTCTTGATTTGGCTCCTCTTTGATGGAAACGTTGAGCTACAAACACCTTTTTTCAAGCAGTCTATCAGCTTTAGGACAAAGTGCTCATAATAAAAAATATTTAACTCAGAAGCATTGATTTTAAGACTGTGATGAACAACAAAGCTTTAAATGGCATGTTAGATTTTACTACATGCGACCTTTTCATGTAGCATTAGTGCAACCACGTGACGCATCTCATGGGAACTTAGATGAGAACAGACGTGGGATCGGCCGAGAGCAATCCCACGCAACATGATTTCCCAGGGGTCTCGTTGTCAATCACAGATCCCACAGAGACCTGCGGCGAGCTATTTCCTGCTCTTTTCCTGAAAAAGCATTGGCGGGAGAAGTCAACACCCGCCCTGTGGGGCCTTCCCATGTAGAGCAGCGTCTCCACGGTCGTATAATTACACAGCGCATACGGCAGGCATCCCACACACTGAAGCAATGAGAGCTTATTCTGGCCTCAAACTCATAATGCCCAAACTCAACAAACAGGATTGTAATGGAAGTCAAACACAGAGTAGCCTCATTGATTACATGGTTAAACTGATTTCACGCGTTGAAGCAGGGGAAGACATGTGGCGACTGGATGTGTGGATCTGCAGAGCAACTTCAGTTTGGATAACTATTAACAAACGGAGTAAAAACTGTAGGCCTTTTTGCCATTTCTCCTACTCTTTTATGATAACTATCAGCTTATTAATCTTTTCAATGTTGCTTTCTAGTAAAGCGCTTCAAACGCCCTTCTTTTCAGATTAGACAGCATTGAGCTAACTAACACATTTTTTATCTGCTTTTTAGCGCTCTGATCAAAATTTCATGATAAGGAATGTGATTCTGATTCAGGAACTTCACTGATACAGAAGAAAGCGAAAGAAAATCACACTTTATTATTACAAATTTAAAAGCTGTTGGGTTTTACTGGGTTTGCCTTTAACTGACTTGTAGTGATACAAAATCCAATTAGCTACAACTGAATTCCTTTGCTATTTGCTGTTTTAAAAGTCCTGTGATTTGATGTGGGCTTTATCTGTAATTTCTTTCCTAACTTAAACTCAATAAGTAAAACGTGCCTCATTGTGAAACAACTCTTTAGTGTAATTTAGTCAGCACAGCTCACCATATACAAGAGCTGTGTATCTTCTACACACATGTTTATAGCCATGTGCCTTGTTTACTGTTAATGTTTAGATATTCTCATCTTTTCTACTGGGAAAGGCCTGTTGAGCTGCCGTAGCTGATTCCATCTCGACAGCAAACACTTTTGAAAATGGATATTTTCAAATGTACATAGAGATCCACAGAGAATCAGTGTGAAGGCCTAATGGAGGAGTTAAGCTGTTATTCAGAGTACGGCTGATTCTACAAGGATTTCTCTTTTTCTATAATCATTTAAAGTTTAAACCTTCTTTGCGGTGTTTGCATGACTTTCCTCAGTTAGCATGCATTACAGATTAGCTAAACTGTCTTTCTACACTGCAAAAAGGGAACTAAAAGTAAGTAAAGTTTTCTTAAAATTGTTATATTTTCCCTTGATTTGAGCAGCTAAATAAGACTATTTGCCAATGGGATGAGTATTTTTACGCCTAAAATAAGATAATTAGATATCCTGCACTTGAAATGTGATGATGGAGATAAAATGTTCTTATTTTAAGTGCAAAACTCTTATTCCATATGCAAATAGTCTTATTTAGATGCCCAAATCAAGGAAAAATACACTAATTTCAAGAAAAGTTTACTTCCTTTTAGTTCCATTTTTGCAGTGTAACAGTTGTTTTTGTAAGATCTGGCCCATACTGTTTTCTTAAGAAGAGATTTTTTTAAATTGCTAACTTGCTACCAGGACAGGAAGAAGAACTGTGCGTCCACCACTCATGATCTAGACCTTTTCTAATAATTTTCATTTTATACATTTTTTTATTTCTTAAATTGCTTATCTGCTACGCAAGAATTTAATCCTTGTATATTTTAGACCCGTTAGTTAATTATTCAGGATCTATTCAGGACTTCTTAGCATAAGTATTGGCTATTCAGACACCTGTGTTATTAAATACAACAGAAAAATCAGCTTTACAAAATAAAGACATCCTTTTCTGATGCTTTTTTTTATTAAAACAGTTGCTGTGTGTATTTATAGGTGGATTTGGGGTTTCTTAGAATTGTCACAAGCATCGGGACCCAGGGTGCAATTTCTAAGGAGACTAAGAAGCATTACTTCGTTGTTTCCTACAAAGTGGACCTGAGCACCAACGGAGAGGACTGGATAGCAGTGAAGGAGGGCTCAAAACAGAAGGTAACCATGCTGCAACAATGCTTATCTAATAACAAAGAAACTGCACATGCTAATTGAGTTTTATAGCTGAATATTATATTTTAAAATGTAATAATATTTCAACGGTAAATGTCTAGATTTTGAAGTTTTCATTACAACATTCTTGTACATTTCAGAACACGATATTTACATTGAAAAGGCTTGTGTACATCAGGTCTCGTTCTCAGCATGTTTCACAAATGCTAAAACAATACCAGGCTGAAGCTGGCTTCTGATTTTACTGCTTTTTAGCCATCTGGACCACCTTAAACAAGCTCCATTTCCAAATCTAGAACCCTCAGATGAGGACCAGATCATCATATGCTGAATTTAGATTTATAAAACACACATTTTGAACTTTAATGCCTTTGTTCTGGTTCACAAAATAGCAGTTTGGGTGATTTGGTGGATGTTTTTAAGCAGAGTGTGCAGTTATCCAGGGGGTTACCATCTCAGTAACTCTAAAATGTTTGCAGAAGTCACGATGTGGCATATAAAAAAATAGAATAAATGGCAATAAATATGAATTCATATATAAATCATAGTCTTTTTATTATGATTTTTAAATAAATAAATAAACTCTGGAAATGAATACATGTTTCCATATTTTTTTCTTTTTATTAAGGCCTGGATATATATATATATATATATATATATATATATATATATATATATATATTATTGATTTTTTTTTTACAGTTTTAGCAGTAATCCTGAAATGAGCTGAGAGAGAAGGGGAGAAAAACATGCAAGCATGGTCTCAAAGTGAGGAGCTTAAACTCCATCCAGCTGCTTTGAGGACCAATGGACTCCAAATATGGCCGCCTGCTCTACTGCTGCTCACTGCCCGAAGCACAGACCTGAGGAATTTTAATAAGATGGCTGAACTGAATGCAAACCTATTTGAGAATACAGATAAAAATCTGATATTTATAGCTTATCAGCCTCTTTAAATTACAACCTTGAAGCATTTACACTCTGGATCCCTTTTATGTTGATCAAAAGACTTTTTTGTGACAGAAATGGAGCTTGGCACAGTCCTTTAGAAATACCAAATTGTTCTTTGTATGTTGTCATCGAATTTCCAGATCTTCCAGGGGAACCACAATCCAACAGATGAAGTCCGGGCCTTCCTGCCTAAACCGACTCTGACCCGATACATTCGCATCCGGCCTTTCAGCTGGGAGCAGGGCATCTGCATGCGCTTCGAGATCTACGGCTGCAAAATATCAGGTAACTCAGTCGGAGTCAGAACACCGGGCTTTAGATCTTTGCCCACAGATTCGACCCAGGAAGTTTTATGTGTTTCTCTCATTTATTGACATTTTTGGTAACTGTCAGTATCTCCCACTGGATTATTTATCTTCTGACTTTTCACTTCCCTTTGAATCGTTCTCATGTCTTTTTTTGCACACCGTGTGTCAACCTAACATGGTTTCCATTTGTGGAGCTACAACCCCCAACTGCTTTGTGTTGATTTTAAATAATTATTACTTCCAAAGCGAGCAAAACCTCCCCACTAAAGGACACAGTTATTCATTACGATGAAGCTGAGCAGGATCATTCTGGCTCATTAATCATCCTCCGACATTATTCCCCCTTCTCTGATGTGCCATGAGAAACTCTCCGGAGGAGCGCTCTGTGAAGCTCATATAGCTGAGCTGAGAGCTGGCTGCCCTGGACAGGTCTACGCATACATTTAGGTTCTTCTCCACAGGACAGGACATTTTGTCCTCTTAGCTCTTGTTCTGCAGCTTCGGTTAAAAGGACGACTCGACGTTTAAACGGAATAAATAAACGTGTTTAGTGGCTGGATTGTCTGGCGGTGACCAGCGGCGTCACTCTGTTTAAAATGAAACAGTTGTGTAACTGCAATAGCATCGTGGCCCGAACTTCAACCACTGAAAAATTCTTTAGATGTATATATATTTCAATAAAATAAGAAACAAATATACAGAAAATTTATTAAATATATTTTGATATAAAGTCTTTCTAAATAGATTATTTTTACAGTGTTTTTTCATATTTGCACAGAATTATAATGTGACATAAAGTCTAATACTGTTTGACACCAACCAGATAAAAATCCTGGACTTTCCTTGGGATTGATTAGGCACATTAAACCATATTAATATGTCAAGATTTTATTTGTGTGATTAAATATTAATTAGTGTCATATCTGTTTAAAAGTAGTCTGAAAGAGGGATTCTTTGGTTATCAACGAGCTATCTTAGCAAATATTTTAAAGAGATGATGAGATGGGATCTCAGTGGTGGGTTAGTGGGCCATGTGTGGGCCAAGTGTCCATGACGTGTATCTGGGGGACCTCGGTTGGAATCCCAGTTGAATCAGGAACGGTATCTGGCTCAAAAACTCTGCCAAGACTCTTTGCAAGTTGTAATGACTTTCTGCAGTGACCGCTGAAAAAGGGGACCAGCGGAAGAGACTCACTATCAAAATAAGAGTTATATGCAATCAAGGATTATATGAATTATTAATCTAAGGTCTACTCTATAATTATTTCAATGCAAAAAAATAAAGTAAAACAAACACTAAACAGATGGAGAGTGAGCGTATAAAATAAAATGTGAGCTAATTCAAGGTTTAACCTTTTAATCAAAGCTTCCCCCGCCCTCTTTGTTAAGATGCAACTCTGGTGATAAACTGAACCATCGGTGTCTTGAAATCCATAAACTTTACGGGAATTGCTTCTTGTCTTGTTAATAAAGTAGTAACAGAAACGTAAAGCTTGAAAAAATATCAAACAACTGAGAGGAAAGTTGAAAGATTGAGCTCACTCCATGACACAAAAAAAAAATTCTCCCTGATTCTCCAAACTGGGATCGCTTATTGCTTTGTTCTGTGCTGCTGGTAAGATACTGACTGTGCGCAAGTTCCCCGCACAATCAGACTTCAAAATTACTTTAAAGGTGCCTTTTCATATACTATGACCATAAAAAAACACACAAAAAAACATATTAATGTTCAAATAAAACAATGTACACCAACTATTCGTCCTGATAGTGTTTTATTTTCTTCTATTTGAGCCTGAAAAGAAGTTTCCACTGGGCGCGATTAACAGACATAACCACTGTTGCGAAAGCAAGACGGCAACGATCGCTACAGCTACTGTAAGAGCCAGTAGATCGTCCTGCAACCTGATCTACAGGGTTAGGCAAGGCAAGGCAAATTTATTTATATAGCACAATTCAGTACACAGACAATGCAAAGTGCTTTACATGATTAAAATACAGGAAATAAAGCAGAAAAAAGTAAGTAGGAAAAAGCAGTTGGATTATATATATATAAAAAAAAAAATTAAATAAATTTGCATTCGACTGTTTAACTAGAACAGTCAAAGGCAATCCTCAACAAATGTGTTTTTAATCTTGATTTAAAAGAACTCAGGCTTTCTGCACTTTTACTGTTTTCTGGAAGTTTGTTCCAGATCAGTGGAGCATAGGAACTAAATGCTGCTTCTCCTTGTTTGCTTCTGGTTCTGGTTCTGCAGAGTAGGCTGGAGCCAGAAGACCTTAGTACTCTGGAGGGTTGATACACTGATAACAAGTCTGTGATGTATTTAGGTGCTAAGCCATTCAGGGATTTATAGACTAACAGAAGGATTTTAAAGTCTATTCTCTGAGATACAGGGAGCCAGTGGAAGGACTTTAGAACTGGGGTGATGTTCTCTACTTTCTTAGTCTTAGTGAGGACGCGGGCAGCAGCGTTCTGGATCAGCTGCAGCTGTCTGATCCACTTTTTAGGCAGACCTGTGAAAACACCGTTGTTGAAATCAATTCTACTAAAAATAAACGCATGGATTAGTTTTTCCAGATCCTGCTGAGACGTTAGTCCTTTAATCCTGGAAATGTTCTACTCTGTTTCTACATTTTATTCCTACTTGCTTATATTCTGTTTTATTTTCCTGTATTTTAATAATGTAAAGCACTTTGCATTGTCTCTGTACTGAATTGTGCTATATAAATAAATTTGCCTTGCCTTGCCTTGCCTAAATATAGACCACTAGGCCCCTTAAAAATCCTCTTGAGGTCAGATGTTTACACAGCAATGGCACATTATCCTTGTCTAATTTAAATAAACCTGTCCTGGAAGATGCCGGATGACTTTGGTATTTTTGGTCCCTTCGAATCTCATCTGCAAAATGTCCTAACCTTTTTTGTTTTGTTCTCTGCCGTCTCATTTTTCAGATTACCCGTGCTCGTCTATGTTGGGCATGGTGTCGGGGCAGATCGCCGACGGTCAGATCAGCGCTTCGTCCTTCGCCGACCGGGGCTGGGTGGCCGAGAATGTGCGCTTATTGACGGGCCGGTCAGGATGGACCGGGCAGCAGAACAAGCAGCCCTTCAGGAACGAGTGGCTACAGGTAGGTCTGCAGCTCAGCTGTCGGAGATTAGCTGATTGAAAAAATTCTCTGACGTGTAACAGTATGTTTTTGAAGGGGTTTATGATATCTATGTGTGCCGTCTACTCTCTGACGATTCTCCTCAAGCTTCAGCTCGCACACTAAAAGTGACTCAAACACACCGGGAGTCATCGTGGTGTGGTTCAGCGTTTATTTATGTAAAATCCTACGGTTGTGCTCACTGCATTCCCTTCCTTGCAGGTGGATCTGGGCCAGGACAAGAGGCTGAGCGGTGTGGTGATCCAGGGAGGAAAACACCGCGACCGCAATGTTTACATGAAGAGGTTTAAGGTGGGCCACAGCCTGGACGGCGACAGCTGGACGGTCATAAAGGAGGAGAACACCACGAGGCCGAAGGTGGGCTCCTTCATGCAGATTTAAAATTGACCGCATTTACTGCTGGGTGTCTTGAAGCAGCAGAAAGCTGCTGATTCTGGGTAAAAGAGTCACTTCAGTTTAAGAGTGATGGAGGAGGGTTGTTGCAAAGCAAAAAATAAAAATAAATTGGCACCTCTGGCTAATAGAAAACTCTGGTCGAGATGGACGGAAGAATTTAAAGTCCTAAACTATAAAATCTCTAATCAAAACAAGTTTAACTCTGGTTTTCTGATAACTTAGATTGATCCGAGGTCTAAATTCCTAAATTTGTTTGGTTGCCTCAATGATACTATTGCTGATCTACACTGCTAAAAGGGAACTAACAGTTTGTAAAATGTTCTGGAAAGTAGTGCATTTTTACTTGATTTCAGCAGGTAAATAAGACTGTTTTCCAATGAAATAAGTAGTTTTACCCTTAAAATAATATAATTAGAAATCCTGCACTTGAAATAAGATGGTAGAGATGAATTGTTCCTATATTAAGTGCATAAATCTTATTCAATTGGCCGATGATCTTATTTATCCGTTCAAATCAAGGGCAAATACACTCATTTCAAGAATATGTTACTTATTTTTAGTTCAGTTTTTGCAGTGTAGTTTATAAAACCGAGCTAATTAATTATTTTTTTTTTTTTTATGTCAAATCTAAATTCATTATATTTTGCCGTAAAACTTATTTGTTCATCACATTAAGGCTGAAAAAAACGTTCTATCAGTGAAGCTGGTTATTCTGGGCGGATTCAGATCTGGAAGGTGTTTGAATCCAGCAGTCTTCAGGAGGAACGACGTGGATTTCCTGCCATGGAGCAGCACTAAGACCCTGTTTCCCCTCCTGGACCGGTCCAGTTGGTGCAACATCCTCCTGCAGACATTCCATGTGGCCGTCAGCCTCCTGCTGCTCCGCTGTAGACGGAGCTCGGCGCGCTCCTCCGTTCGTCCTCCCAACGCCGTCCCCTCTGCTTCCTGTCTTTCTCCTTTGCAAAATAACTCCTCAGAAGTTGGAGCGGTACGGCTCGGCGAGGCCAGAACCGGCACGGAAACGTAAACCCTGACGAGCTCCATCTGAGGCTCGCTTACTGGCTGACTGACCGTAAATAAGCAGCTGCTGAAGATCCATGCGTGAAAGCCCCAAATTTAACGATTATGGAGCAACAGCCACTCATTTCTTAGACAGTCAAAGATTGAGAATGTGTTCTGCGAAAACAGACAGCCTGCTTTTCATGCACCGCACCTGATTTGGATGAATTTTGATCTGAAACATCCAGATCAGAGACAACGAGTCATAAAAAAGATCCTCTGATCCCTGTTTTTTTTTTTCTTTTAGGTGTCTATCAATCCACAGAGAGCACGGCGTACAACGCTGCACATCGTAGTTTATCATTTTATACATTTATTGTTTTGATCTCGGCACCAGCATAAATTATCGATGTCTTCCTAAAAACCCCTTAATCACAATGTCTCTCATCAGCTCTACACTGATGAGGATTTGCGGTTCCCCGGTACCAAATTAACATTTTAACAAGTAGAGCTGTGAAAATTTTTGAAATCAACGTAGAAATCAACCTTTTTATTTGTTGCATTTTCCTACAGATATTTATGGGGAATCAGAACCAGGAAACCCCGGAGCTGAGATTGCTCGGTCCGCTTGTGACCCGATTCGTCCGGATCTACCCGGAGAGAGCGACCCAGGAGGGTGTGGGTCTGCGTCTGGAGCTGCTGGGCTGTGAACTGGAAGGTAAATTCAACACGGGAAGGTTTTTGTGCCTCATTACAGCGTCAGGAATCCTGCAGTCTAGAAATGGGTTATATTTCCAGGCCAAAATAAATGTGGAGAAATTAATATAGGAGGCAGGAAAATATTTTGTCCATCCATCCATCCTTGTTTTCTCCATTCATACGAAGAAAGGTAGCGGGATCGTTGTTGTTTTTTTTCCAGTCACGTTTTTTTTAGTGTTTCCTGTTCTGCTTTGTGCTAATGAGAGCTGTCAGTCAGCCGTTTATAACGACTTAAGGAACATGATTCCCCAAAGGTGTTCCCTTTGATTTTAAGGGGACATATAATGCAAAATCTACTTTTTAGACCTTAAGTATATGTTGTTGTGTATTTGAATTTAACATCTACAGGAGCTGCACAGATATCTTTCTGATTTCTTTTCTTTTTCAATCCGTTCAGTTTTCTCTGTTCTCTCCTACATTTTTTTTTAAACAACTGCGTCACAGTATTTGCTGCACAATTTTGGAAATCCGCCATTTTTATTTTCCGCTGCGATTTTGTAGTCCGAGCTCTCGGAAGCCGGAGCTACAAATGGATGATCCCCGTGCGAATTCTCAGTCACCCGGGTCGTCGCAACAGCAGACAGGCCTAAAACGGAGGCAACCGGACTTTCGCTCAGTAAAACGTTTCGACACCTATCCAGGAGTCTTTGTCAGTTCTGGTGGCTCGCACCTGAGCAACCTGCAGTTGGTGCGCTGCTGTTTTTAAGGACATGGAGGCCCATTCTAAGTCAGATGTAAGTCAATGACCCACCCATCACTGTCCTGGGTCGTCAGAGGACATTGCTTGGTGTGAGTGGAGCGCTTGGTCACCTGAATCATGACGAGACGCTGATGTAATCTCCTCAGTGTGTGCAGCTCGGTCCTCCAACTCACTCCAAAGAGATTACAAACTTAGTGTGTAAAAATTTCCGATGCTGTTGGTGGCATCTGATGTTAAGATGCCGCATCATAGTATTGCAGATTAAGGTTGTACTGGCCCAATATCCAATGCATTCATGTGTTTTACTGTTCTAGATCAAACAAAGCGACACAAATTTTTTTTATTTAAGCAGAATTTGTGTTTTTGCATGAACTTGGTTACAGTCTGCTGATTTTTTTTTTTTTTTGTTAGGGGTGAGATTAAAGGCTGAGACACACCATGGCGGGTTTGTTTCTGCGCTGCTGCAGTTGGTCAGAGCTGCAGGGGGCGAAAGGAGGGAAAGGCAGGGCGTGACCTCTCACAGGGGGTGAGCGAGGAGCAGATGAAGGGAGGAAGTGGGCTCTCTGGTGGAGTATCTGGTTCCCCTGCAGGGGGAGAGATAAGAATCAGCCAACGCAGAAGCGATATTTTTTTATGTGTGTGTAAGAGAGAGCAGAGCAGCATAAAGAGGACAAGAATTCAGTCTGGCATTAAACATGGAGATGGCAAATGTTGAATGCGCAAATTCCTTAAATCTGGTAAATTCTTAAATAGTTTGGAGCTATTGTTTTAAATTCGTTTTGTTTTCCTCAAGTACGCAGAAGCATTTCAGAGTATTCATGGTAAAAACGACGGTTCAGCAGGTCATATGGACAAACAAGCTTTCTGGCTTGAATCGATCTTTTGTTGTCTTGCATCATATTTTTTAATAGAAGATTTGCATATAAATATTTCTCTGTCAGATTCTGGTGGTAAACATGTCTTCCCTCGTACATTATTAAACAACGTCTTAGTTTGCATTGAATAGCTGCTGTAAAGCAAAAGATTTCACAAACAAGCTTCAGTCATTTGTAGTTGAATACCTTGTTTTGCTGGCAGGATCTGGTCTTCTGCCCTGTCAGAGCTTTTCCACTCCAGCACATTATTTTCTCAACAAAGCTGATGCTTTCCCCTCCCTGTTACACTTAATATCAAAGACAGAAGGCCTTTGCTTTAGGAATCAAACTTAAAACATATGTTGAGTTGTGCTAGCGGGCCAGGTTCTGCATTAATCCTGTGTGAGTTTACATTAGTCCAGCTGTCAGCCTGCAGGTGGCAGAAGAACAGCAGAAGAAAGGAAATAAGCTTTGAAACTGTTTCTCTTTTTATCTAAAAGCATCATATATGTGGTTTTAGCAACACGGCCGATGTCGAGACTAAATAAACGGTGACAAAGGGTGGAGAAGTTAAAAAATAAGACATCATGGCAGCTGCTAAGCACGGTGGAGGATCTTTGGTCCTGTGGGCCTGTTTCTCTTCCAAAGACCCCAGAAAGCTTGTTGGAACATTGTTTGGCTTCACAAAAAAAAAAAAAAACTGTCTTTCAGCAAGATAATAATTGATAATAATGGCCAAATCCACAGAGAAATGCTTTACCAAACACAAAATCAACCTCCTGCTGTGATCATCTGAGTCCCAGACCCAAGACGGTCTAGATGAAACCCTGTGGGACGAGAGGAGAGGACGAGAGACGACGCAGAAGCAATCTGGAGAGACACTGAACAGATCAGCGTTCAAAGATCCTTCCCACTGTGTGCTCCGTGTTGTAAGAGCACAACTGTGGTCATTCTGGTGACAGCTGTATGAAGTATTAACACCAGGGGTCCCAGCAGTTGTTGGAAGTGCTGCAGGAAAAAAGATGAGATGTTCAGAGTGGATGGAATGAGGGACGCAGAAAAATGATGACGACACAAACCAATAAAGGGGACCGACTAAAACATGCTTCACGTGGACACACTGGGACATTTGGTTAGTCATCCAGCATTAGGAGAGGCACGCTGTGCCACTTTTCTGCTTTGTTAAGGCACATCAAGATAAAAATGTAACCCTTTTTTGACAGTAAAAGCAAAACATCTGTAATTTAAGATGTGAAATCCCTCAGGAAGCCCCTTATTTGGATTTCTTGCATAACTGAGACTGCAAAGATGCTTTCTGTGTGTTTCTGTTTTCACACAAACAAAACATAAAGACAACAAATCAAGCTCACGCAGGCAGGAGAAAACTAACAAGCTTCGTGATATGCCTGCAGATTAGTTAGGAGTTAAATCATCCTCGCTGCTCTGAGAACAAACCTCCATCCATCCCACTCAGGATGTCACAAACACAATTTAATTACATTCTGACCATCTGGGATTTGTTGTCTGTTTTCGTTCGCGTTTGGTTGGTTTTATTACCATAAAACGCATATTTTATCTGCAAGTTTGAAGAGATAGAAGTTCCTTCAGCTCTGGGAACTTTCAGAGACTTGCCTGTGATCTGATACTTTTCTGAGCCTTTCAGGTAACTTTCCAGGATACTTTGAAGATATTTACAGGGTACATTCCAGAAACTTACGCGTTACTTGCTCTGAATTCAATTCCCAGGATCTAGTTTACAGCATACATTCTTCACTTCACTTATGAATCGTCTTACAATAATAACAACGACAATATTGAGAGATTAGCTAAAAACATCACCTCCAACCCTGACGAAGCTCTGAATCAGGAATACAGACCATCAGGTTGAAGGCACCGGGTCGGTTTAATACAGTTAAACTCAGAAATACTTTTGTACATCAGTCAATCCTGAAACCAAACATGGGACATGAACCAGCAAAGAACGGCGTCATCCCCTCGTCTTACGATGTGTACTTTTAATTCATACTGTCTCCTTGTATATACGTCTGTAACAACAGTGTCGTGATGCAAGACAAGTTTCTGACTCGTTCTGACAGTAAATGGATGTTGTTTCCTAGAACCTTCCGGGCTTCGCTGAACTTACGCGATGCTTTCTAGAGCTTAAACATTTTGTAAGCTAAAGGATGCCATCTTTAAATGTACTGGTTGCTTTTATTGAATTTACAAAGTGCTTTCCCAGAGCATGCGGTGTGCTTTCTTAGAAATCCTGCAAGATAACTTCTGGATACTGCAGGTTATTTGTTTCCTATGTTCCCGAATTTCTTTCTGGATTGGTTAGGGTGCCTTGCTGAAATATTGTAAATAATATTTACTTTTTCAGAGTTGACAAGTTACTTTCTCTAAATTTAAAGGTTACTTCTTGGAACTTAGAGGGTACTTTCTAAAACTTGCGGGTTACATTTGCGGAGCTGGCGGGACGACTTCTCCAGGTTAGGTGTTGTATTCCCGTCACCTTCAGGGTTTTATGGAAGTGAAATATTATCTTCTGGAGGTTAGAGGATGCCTTCCTGTAACTTGCAGGTTATTTTTCTGTGTTTACAGGGTGCTTTCCCAGAACTTCTAAGATTACTATCCGGTATTTCTTGGAGCCAGGGTACTTTCTCGTTGTTTACGATTCACTTTCTAGCTCTTTACAAGGTGCAAATTGAAAAAAGATTCTGTGACCTCAACTCCGTAAACAACCACCAGTGACTCTGTGGTTTGTTTCTGCAACTTTTAATCTTTTGTACAAATTCCTTATCCTTTTTTTTATGTTTTTTATTATTCTAGAGATAACAACGACAGGTTCCCCCACCACGCCGCCATCCTCCACGCTCCCAATGACCACGTTTGGTGCGACCACGGCGGCGCCGACCACAGTTCCCAACACGACGCCCAGTTCAGACTGCGAGGAATGGCAGCAGGGCTGCATTGATGATGTGGAGTCTATCAACGAGTACGATCCACATTCTGGTAAGCCAAGACTTCCCCTCGTAGAGCTGCTATTCCCAAAAATTGTCAGTTTTGATTTCTCACAACGTTAGCTGGGCTTAAATCTGTCTCCTGTTCAAGCTGCTTTTTTTTAAAGGAAAAACTCAGCTTGTATCTTTCTGAGCAGCAATATGAGCAGCAGGCATATTTCTTTGGGAAAAATGTTGTAATTTCTTCTAAAAATTTGAATATTTTCATAAAACTTTACCTTTTCAAACGCCCGCCTTTGTCAACCAGATTATTGTGACCACTAAGCATTGGAGGCTTTTACCGAGAAAGTTAAGAATGTTTGTGTTGACATCTGTGCGGGTGCGACAGGCCTCCCTGACCTTTGACCTAACCCAGACTGTCCCATCTGTCTGTAACAGGACGCTCCATCACCACCAACCCCAGCGTTGACATTCCAGGTGAGGATATTCTCCGAAACCTTCCCCTAATGTTTACAAAGTCTGCTCTATAAAATCCGTCACTTCTGAGGTTGAGTTACATCGTTTTGAACGAAGGCTAAGAAAAATGCCTCAGTTGTTTTTCACGAGGTAAAAAGAAACCAGTTATTCAGGTCCAAAATTGTACACCCTCCCCAAAAAGATAAAACAGGCAGAACTACATCCAAACTAATATTTCAGTTGGAATAAATAAAGAAATCTAATTAACATTAATGATTTTCGAAGGTTTAACACATTAATTCAATCAGCAGACGTGTTTGGACTCATTTATCCTTAGACGTTTATTGATTAAACTGAAGAAAACAACCCAACAAAACAAGCATCTGATGATCCTAAAAGCTGTTATAGTGACCACACCCAGCCAGGATCTCACCTTATGTGCACAGCAGTATTTAAATGAAAGCTGAGAGGCATGTGGTTTGAAAATGTTGATAAAATACAGACATACATGCATTTAAAGCCCAAGAAGGCCCTTGTTTTGCCAACTCTAATGGCATGAACCTTGCAGGACCTTGTCAAGGTTTTTGTCCCTCATGAATGCACCAACGTTAAACTATCTGGCCTAAGCTGAAAGAGAGCAGAGGATCATGGGTAAAGCTGGGAGGTTGAGGAGATGTAGACGCAGGGCTGGAGGAATAAACACACAGAACAAAAGGGGAGAGTTGTGGTAGAAGAGAAGAACAGAGGGAGGATCTCCTGGAGAGGAAGAATAAAAGCCTCCTGGGTCTCAATTAGCTGAGCTGAGGCATCACAGGGAGGCAGTTTGGGGTCTGCCAGTGCACCTCCACAGTCATCTCTGCATCTTATTAGCCTGTAAAAATAAAGAAAAACATGTCCACTGCACACAGACTGAGTCCATCTGAATGCTGCGGTTAAACTGCTGCCGCCGCTCCACTGCCAGCACAGGAACTGGAAGAGATTTCTGTCTTCTTTCTGCTGACGGGCCGATCCCAAACACATGAACTGAGGCTGTTTTCCATCAGTGGAGGTCACTTTATACAAGGAAACTATCACATAGCTTACAGTTTACTTTTTACAGCTTGCAGGTTTGGTTCTGGTACCTGCAGGTTACTCTCCAGAACCTTCAGGTTGATTTAGGGACAAACCTGTAGTAGGAAGTGTCTTGAAATGGGTTTGAAGATTAGCTTCCCACAACTCACGGGCTACGTTCCAGAACTTACAGGATATGTTCTGTGAATTTACAGGGCACTTTTTTTCCCAATACAGCCAAAACTTACAAGGTACTTTCCTGGAAACCTATCTAGAGCCTAAGAGTTAAATGTTGGACCCATCTCACAGACACACTGCAAAAACAGAAATAAAAATAAGTACAATTTTCTTGAAATTAGTCTATTTGTTGTTGATTTGAACATGTAAATAAAATTATCTGCAAATGGAATGAGTATTTTGACCCCTAAGATAAGAATACTAGATAATAATGCATTTTAAATTTAGATGAGTTGTGCCTATTTTCAGTGCAATAATGTTATTCCATTGGCAAATAGTCTTATTTACCTGCTCAAATCAAGAACAAACACACTCATTTCAAGAAAATTTTACTTATTTTTAGTTCTGTTGTTGCAATGCACTTTTGAGTTTTTTCTATTGCTGAACGGACAATTAAGTTCTCTAATCTAGAAATGTACAGGATGCTCTTCCAGAACGTACAGCACACTTTCCTGGAGCTTGCAGATAACTTATAGCTTACTTTCCAAAACCATTTGAGCCTTAAGAAACAGGTTACTTCTTGGATCTTACCAGTCACCATAGAGGTTACTTTTGGGACCTCTAGGGTGCTTTCCCTGAACTTAAACTATATGTTCAGGAACCTTTAAAGTTGTTTTTTTTAACAATATGTTTACTTTGAGGGTAGTTTGTTGCAGCCTGCAGGTTACTTTCCAAAATATACAGCTTACTTTTAATGGGTGCTTTACCTGGACCGACAGATTACTTTCTGGAACTTACAAACAATCAGGTAACTTATTTGGCACTATAACCTCACCTGCAGGTTACTTTTTTGGAATTACTTTCCAGGACTTCCAGGGTACTTTTCCAAGGACCTACAGGGTACTTTCTGTTACTTATTATCTATGGCTACCATTTTATCCCTCTCTGCAGAATAGCCCCTGGTGTTGAGAAGATGAACAACACAGATGAACAGAAAAATTCTTTTTAGTCTTGGTTTCATAGTTCAAGCAACCAAAAGTTATGTAGTTTGAATGTAATTAGGTACACATGCAAACCACAGAAAGACATAAACGCTCCTAGCTTGACAAAGATCTGTCAGATCCAGGACAGGCACCAGAGGGTATGAATGAGTGGATACAACCGGGTTACATGTAGCTCTGAGCAATAAATGAAGCTCAACAGACACGCAGGCTAACTTTACTTGATAAAGTTTGAGGTTTTGATCCTGTTCTACACACGGCGGCCTGTTGGGATGCCTCCTGGTTCCCAGTTGTTTCTGTCAGTCAGTGTACAATAAACACACAACCCTGTGTACACGTGTTTTCAATAAGGATGCTCCAAAATCCTTAGACCTTCTCTACCTGAGAGTAGAGAGAATAAATGAGTTGGTAAACACAGCGTGGGATTGTAGTATTAAACTTTATATTGCCACTTTGCGATGTTTGGCTCCAGGAAGGTTCTGGTAGTCCCAGTTTTGGCTTCCTGGAAGGTTTTACAAGAGCAGATGGGGGAGCTTTGTTTGAGGGAGGTAGCTCATTAGTTAATAAAATGCCTGGGATTCAGATGAAGGATAATTAACTCCTTAAGGTTCCTTTTAGAGCCGTTCCTTATGATAATTACTTGGTATTTTTCCTAAGCGGCTGTGCGCTTTAAATGTCGGAAAGCCTACATAAAGAAAGTGAAGTCTGTCACCGAACTGGACACAACCAAACTTTTTTTCCTTAATCAAAGACAATATTTTAGGTAATGGTGTCCATGAAGCAGTAAAAGCTAATGCAGATAACTTTCCCAAACTTTGAGGACGCAAACATGGGCTTTAATGATCCTTTGCCGTTTTGTCTCTGCCTTCCAGCTTACCTTTGGTTTGCCTGCGACTTTGATTTCTCGTCGTTGTGCGGTTGGAACAAGGACACCAGTTCAGGAGCCGAGTGGATCATCCAGAGCAGCGAGGCTCCCGCCGTCCACAGAGGACCGACCCTCGACCATACAGGTAGCTCGAACACGCTCCTGGAAGGAGCCTGGAGAGATAGCGCTCGACTCTGCTGAGCCGGACATCTTTTTAAAATCTATAAATAACACCCTTTAGTCCCAACACAGCAGTAGAACAACAACATTACATATTTCATGTTCATATAAAAGAGGAAATTTGTTAGCTAAAGCATAAAATGAATTCCTGATGGACTAATACCTTATTCCTACAGCCAAAAACTGTACTCAAAGAAGAGTAGCACTACTTCAACATATTTTTACTTAAGTAAAAGTGAAAAGTAATCAGCCAAGAAATTACTCAAGTAAGAGTAAAAAAGTATTCAGTAAGGCTACTCAAGTACTGAGTAACTAATCATATCAGGTGATGATTTAATATTTGAAAAATATGTAATCGGACATACAAAAATATAAGGTTATGTGCAAATTCTGGTATTTTAAAGACAAAAATGAAAAAATTCACAAAGAATAACATCATTTCAAAATAACAAATTCAGGTAGAAGAAACTTTTCTAAACCATTTTTTTTCCATCAAACTTGAAAGCAATACTTACAGCAGTTAATGTATATACAGTATGTTAGAACAGTGCAAAGTACTTCCAATGACATTACTTACTGTTTACTGTACGTTCATTTGACCTTCAAATGGCTCAATGAGCTCAGCAGATAGAAAATAACATTAAAAAAAAGCTTGTGTACAAATAAGAAGTCTCACTTTAACATAAATCTAGGTTTTTGTGTCTCTGGTGCATTTTTGGCTTAAACACGTATGTTCTTTATTCATTAAGTTACTCACAGCAGGTAGAGTAGACAGAAACTTTATTCAAGTAAGAGTAGCGATACTTGAGTAATATGATGCAAGTAAAAGTAAAAAGTACAGTGCATAAGCACTCATAAAAGTATATTTTGCTCAAAAAGCTACTCTACAATGTAACTGAGTAAATGTAACTAGTTACTACCCACCTCTGACCACTAGTAAAAAGCAGTTTTTAAACATTGGATTGATAAATTCTCAGAACGATGGCGAAGTTCAGGGAACTCAGCAAGGTTCTAAGAAGGCGAATTGCCGATTTATACAACTTTTAAAAGTATTTTGGAGCCATTTCTAAAAACTGAAGATTTCCATGGTGATCAGTTTAAGCAGCTGTAGGTACCAAGTACCTCAGGTGTGTCACTGTGTCTCCTGGAGAAAGGTTTCATGGCCAGACGAGAAAGAATAAGTGTGGTTGACCAACAGTGACCATAAGTGTGGTTGGAGGCACCAAGAACACTGCATCAGCCCTCAAGCATGGTGGTGGCAGCATTAGGCTGATGGATAATTTGCTGGCAGCGGTACAGTTGTGTTGTTAAAAGCTGGTAGAATGATACAGAAAGGGACTTACTTAGGACCCGCAGAGTACTTTTCTGGAACTTACAGGTTACTTTCCAGAACTTAATGGGTTACTTCCCTGGACGTAAAGGTAACTTTTTTCAAGATTTCAGTTTTCTGGACATTTCAGGTTACTTTCTCAGAACCTATGGAGCATACAGGGTGGTTTCTAAGGTCCTACAGAATACATTTCTAAATCTCATAGGTTACTTTCTGGAACATGAAGCTTGTTTTTCTTTAACTTTCAGGTTACTTCATGAACCTTGTAGGTTACCTTCTGGGATCTATATGTTACCCTCCCAGAATTCTACAGGGTACTTTCTCCGGACTTACAAAGTCCTTTTCTTTTGGAACTTGCATGTTACTTTCCAGAACGTATAGGTTACATTTAAGCTCATAATCCTTACTCTTTGAAACTTTCAGGTTACTTCCTGAAACTTGTAGGCTACTTTCTAGGATCTGTAGGGTACTTTCTAGGATCTGTAGGGTACTTTCTAGGATCTATAGGGTACTTTCTAGGATCTATAGGGCACTAGCCCAGAATTTACTGGATGTCGTCCAGGACCTATAGGGTACGTCTGTGGAACTTATAGGTTACTTTCTAGAATTTATTGGCTTGTTTTAAATAACTTAAAAGATAATTTTCTTAAACTTTGTGTTTCTGAAACATACAGGTTACTTCCCTGGTTATAGGTTACTTCTTGGGGCATCAAGTTTTTTTGCTACGAAAGTTTAAAGTTTCTTTCCCTAAAATACACGTTGCTTTCTCAGGGCCTACACAGTACTTGGGTGTAACTAACAGGTTACTTTTCTAGATCTTATAGGTTACCGTCTAGTATATGGATGCCTGTAACTAATTGAGCCTGAGCATATTTAGGCAAATGATTCCTAAATCTGTCCTGAGAGTTTGCCTGTGAAATCTTCTTTCATGTTGCTCTAAGCCAGGGGTTTGCAGACCTTTCAGCCTACAACCCCCAAAAATTGCGAGTGACGTTTCTTTCTTTTCTTTTCTTTTATTATAAGAATAAAGTCGCAATATTACGAGAATAAAATTACATTTTTGTATACCTTCCCACAGCATTAAAATGAGGAACGTGGAGCATCATATAAACCACATAGAATCATCTCGTAACCACCCAGGGGGTCCCGACCCCTACTTTGGGAACCTCTGCTTTAAGGCAGTTTGAGAGTTGATTAACAGGCTTCTGTTGAACTCGAGCACCTGAATCAGGTGAGCAAAAGTAGGGAAAACATGTAAAAACTGCAGGGAAGTGAGCCTTAAGGAGCAGGATTGGTGAACGCTGCTCTGAGGCGGTTGGAAACTTTCTGTTTTGGCTGTTCTGTGAAGATATTCAGAGATTTATAACTCCTGACAATCAGCAGGATGTTTGGCTGCGAACAGAATGAGCCTTCAGAAGTTAGGAGCTTTAAAAAAAAATTATAAACGATGGAACAACCTTGAAGTGCTCGACTTTTTTTGAAAAGAAACTCAACAAAGAAATCCATCAGCATGCTTCACCTCTCTGGCCTTCTCCTCCATTCGTGCCTGATGGGTTTGATGGATGTTTGTGTGCAGGCGACAGCAGCTCTAAAATGAATGATTTCTCCTTGATTCCTTGACTTAACCAGATCACAAGTAAAAAATGAGCTCTTTGTGACGGCGGCGCTGACTTTCTGCTGATGCTCAATCCTTTGTTTTCGCTGAAAAAAACCTTGTGAAGTCCTTGATGTCTTTGGGGTGTTTGAGGCAGATATTCAGGACGTGAAAAGACTCTTTGACCAGAACACCCTTGACAGTTTTCGAGGCTTTTATAAAGTGTCTCTTTTGGCCAAGAAATTAGTAGGAAAACTTGCATGTTTCATTCATGGAAGAGCTGGTCTCATCTGTCATGTCTTGTCTTTTGCTGCCCCCTTCAGGCAATCCAGGGAACTTCATGTACATGCAGCTGACAGATGCAATCACACCAAGTAAAACTGGAGATGACAAGAGCGTGGAGGAGAAGGTGGCCCGGCTGGCCAGCGTGCCCATCACCACGCCGGACGCCGGCCTCTGCATGTCCTTCTGGTACCACATGGCCGGCGAGCACGCGGGGGCGCTCCACATCAGCTACAGGCCCGAGGGCGGCGAAGGCCAGGTGCTGTGGACGATGAGCGGCCATCAGGGCAACAGATGGAGGGAAGGCCGTCTTTTACTTCCACAAAGCGGACACCCATACCAGGTAAGGAAGCATCAGCTAAAGCGGGATCTATAGGAAAACGTTTTAGTCTGCCATGGAAGCCATTTAAGGGACGGGTTCAAGGTTTGAGTCAAGATCGTGAGGGATTGTGTGGCGAGCAATGAAAAAGAAAATTAGACCGAAACAAAAATGGGTTATTTCTGTGACTTTTCTGCCAATTAAAACATGATGCTTTTTGTTAAAAGACAGAAAACAGGCCTCCTTTAATCAACTAGGGTGACCTTAGATTGGTACAAGCATCATGAACCGTTCGAACCCGGACTTAGTTTCTAAACAGTTAATGTAAAAAGTTGGTGTTTCTTGTTGGTAGAATGGGTTTTGCTTGTAGGCTGCATGGTGGCGCTGTCAGTAGCACGGATGTGAGCTTGCATCTAAAAGCTCTGTCAAAGGCATCAGTGCAAATAGGTGATGCTCAAGGGTGGAGTCTTTGATGATTGCAGACTAAGGGGCTTCTTTGACATAATTTCTTCAGAAAATTGTCATTTTCTGTAGAATCAGAATCAGAATCAAGTTTATTGCCAAGTAGGTTTGCATGTACAAGGAATTTGACTTGATGCTGATGATGCAGACAAAACAAAATAGAATAGAATAGATATATAAACAGAAGCTATATACACTCAGTAAACTGTGCGTTAATGTAACGTAGAAGCTTGTAAGTCCTGAACGGGGGAGAGAGACAGTGTCCAGTGTCATGGGCGGCTCTTGGCCTTGTTGATAAGGCCGGTAGCAGTTGGGAAAAAAACTGTTCTTGTGGCGTGAGGTTGTGGTCCTGATGGACCGCAGCCTCCTGCCAGAGGGAAGTGACTGAAATAGTTTGTGACTGGGGTGCGAGGGATCAGCCACAAGATCGTGAAAATGTATTCACAATGTATTCACTCTTATTCATGTTTACGAGTAAAAAAAATTAAGTTTGGTGATTTTAAAAATCTAAAAATCAAAAAATAAATTGTGGTCATATTTAAAAATCAAAACCTGGTTCCAAAGAACTGAATTTGTTTTATGTAGCAATTGTCGAGATGTTCACTCACCCACCTTCAAAGTCTTTAAAACAAAAATCTTTGAAGTTATTTTTCAGCATTGAGTAAGAGCAAAACTTTTCTATGCATCATAAAAAGAAACATTTCTTTGTTTTTTATCAATTGGAGAATTTGGAATATTTTGGAGCAGCTAAAAAGCCTATTAAAAAAATCTTGATTTATGTCTAAAGTAACAGTATTTTCAGGGTTAGTTGTTCATTTATTTGCAAATGTACAGTTTAGGGAAATGAGAAAACCACAAGAAAAAATATGGATTTAAAACATCCAAGTCCATTATGCTAGGAATAGCAAGCTGCCTCTATAAAAAGGTTCCTAAACTCTATTTAAAAAGCTTCTTCCTTAGCTGATAGAGCTTCCTATGTGCAGGTGTTGGTGGAGGGAGTCGCAGACAGACACACCACAAGCCACATAGCGGTGGACACCATCCAAATCATGGACGGACTCGACATTCAGGACTGCAAGGGTGTGTATTGAACCACTTCAGTCAACAAGCAGGTTTTCCTCCACTGAAACCAACTTTCAGGAAGTGAACTAACCTGGTGTTATTATGATGTTTGATTCCTGTTTTTGTCTCCAGATCCAGAGACTCAAACATCTCCGCCCACTAAGATCTTAATGCTACGTGAGTAATGTGCATTGTGCATTGTGATCATGTTTATTGTGACAGTTTTAACAGTGAAATATATTCTTTGTCACCACATCTTTGCAGAGACTCAGCTAATGCTGATGTATTTTCATAAATAGTTTATTAATATTGGTCACAGAAACCAGACTTACTGATTTTAAGTTGGGAAAAAATACTGAGGCAAAACAAAAAAATCATAGTTATGCTTTATATTTTTAGCATCAGATTATTATGACTTTAGACAGAACTTTGCAAAGGTTTTGAGTCATGCCTTTCTCTGTTTCTTCCAATCAGCCAGATTTTCTTTAAAGTGTTTCTGATCAATATTTCTCCAAGATCTCTGCAGATTTATTAAGATTTTCCTTTGAACATTTGATGTCTTTGATGTTTAGGGTAGTATCTGACCAGTTACAGATTTGCATAAGCCATTTTAGTTTAGGGATACCCCCAATATGAAAATTTGGGTCAATATCAATATGTGATATTAATGAGGTTGATCACAGTTATTTATTGGTGTTTTAAATGTCTCCCTAACCTTTCAACACCGTGAAAATGTGACCACATCGTTGACATTGCTTCTCTGCTTCAGTTAAACACCCAAATGTCCTGTGCTGCATCACTATCACTGTCACATTACCATGAAAATAATGCCCCCCCCCCCCTCCCTGAATGAAACACATACACAAACAGCAATGAAATGGAAATAAACACAAGTTATTAATAGCCTAGGGCTTGATATTGATATGCTAAAAAAAAAAATAACAACATGAGCCGATACCGATGTTAAAGGTCATAGCTACAAGTTTTTCATTGAAATGATGAATTTGTCAAAAATAATACATCCGCAAAATATCTAGAGTGATGCAGAATAAAAGCATTTGTTTACTGAACAATACATAGATATTATAGAAATAATTGTTTTATAGATTCTGACAGGTCCAAAATATATAAATATTACTCCCGCTAACGATGCCATTGTTGAAGTCATGTGAGTTCAGGCATTGCCAGATCGTAGTAGCTCCGTGATAGCACTGAGAAATGGCTTCTTCTCGGCGTTACATTTCTCAGATCCAAGTGGACCAAAAAAGAAAAAAACATCTGTCAAGTTTTTGAGCGTTGGTGCCGACTTCAGGAAGCAAAAGGGCTCAGAAGCCACACAGAGGTTGCCGCTTTCCTAGAGGGGTAAATGTTTGCTTAAGCTAACCAAAGGACCTGGCAACTGGCTGTCAAACAGTCCAACTGAAGTTTAAAACAAGAGCGGTAGAGTGTGAGTGCACCACCTACTGGCTGGGAGGAATTAAACTTGTAGCGATCTCCTCTCCTCCTTTAATGCCAGTTCATCATGCATCCCTAATATAAATCCTTCAGACATAAAAAGACTCTCAAACTAAAGTGACAGACAAATCAGCCAGGAACTAATTACAGTTTTACTCTTTTGTTCTATGTTCTCTAACCGAACCAGTATAACAGACAGACACGTCAAATAAGACAAAAAAAAGTTTGTTTAATTCTTCGGCCAGATTAGTTGCCAACACAGAGTGGTGTAAAATTATAACTCAAACATAATTTAGATGTAGAGATTACATTTTAGTTACAAATATAAACAGGTTGGGCTCAGGGATGCTGCCAAAAGGCTGGTTTTACATATAACTGTTTTGAATTATGCCTCTGGCGCCCCTAAAACATCCATTGTTTGAGTTTTTATGCAGTCTAGAAAAGTCCAGAATTTAAGCCTTTCCCGGTTCGGACAAGTATGGAAAAAGACTATAAAGACGAGAAATAAAGAAATACTTGTTTTTCCAGACTTGACTCCAATTGGCTAAGCCTTGGACCCATCCCTACGGCTGTCCATCCAAACCAAGGATTCTTGCATCCAACCATTCATCCATAACTCCATCCATCAACTGTTTGTCTATTCATCTATCGACCATGCCATCCATCCAGCCATGCTTCAGATGTGTCTGTAATTAGAAATTTAATTGGGTTCTGAATCCTAACCAGGTCAAAGATCTTTCTCAAAGTGCCAACAAGCAACGTATCAGACACAGTGGCCAGGGTCTTTTAAAACGAGGCAGGAAAAGTCAAGGTTGGAGATTTGAGTCCAATCTGAAACTGTCGAACCAAACAATGGAGCACTGTTTATTGAGACCCCTACTAAGCGTCGAGTTTGAGGAAAAAGATTTGCTGTTCTTAATTTGGTTCACAACAATCTAATTTAAACATTTTCCCTTCTCTCTTGCAGCCATGGACTCGCTCTCTCAGGAAACGGGGGAACTCGGCAGGCCGGGCAACATGCTGAAGACCATAGACCCCATCCTCATCACCATCATCGCCATGTCAGCTCTGGGTGTCTTCCTGGGTGCCATCTGCGGGGTTGTGCTGTACTGTGCCTGCTCGCAGGGCAGCATGACCGACAGGAACTTATCGGCCCTGGAAAACTATAACTTTGAGCTGGTGGACGGTGTCAAGCTAAAAAAGGACAAGATTAACGGACAGACAAACAACTACTCAGAGGCGTGAGCGGAGCGATGGGGCGGAGCTGCGACGGCTCCTCCGGCGGACATGTTACAAGCAGCCAATCACGGGGCTGACACCACCAATGGGACGGCAGGGTTGGCTGACAGTGAGCCGATTTGATTTTTATTTCTCAGGAGTGGTGGTGGACAGGACTCACCTGTAGGGGGTGCTGTGTATAAAGAACATGTACAGCAAAAAAAGAAAACTATGGATTCTCTTCGTTTTTCGGCGTGCTTTGTTGATTTCACGTAATCACATGCTGGTGTTGAGACCAATTCAGATGAAAGTATCGTTAGTGAACTTTTACAGAAGGATTTAATGTTTCTTTGTTGTTTTTGTTGTCCTTTCGTTCGGACGTTTTGCAGAATGAGCGACGTTAGCTTAACATGTGTCCCAGCGGACGTCTAATAGTGTGTGTGCACGTCTCACACTCATATACATCTGCATCCCAGGTGTGTCTGTATACATGAAGCGTGTGTGTGTGTGTGTGTGTGTCAGAGTGTGTGATCTTGATGCAGGACCGCTGACCTGCTCCGACAGTGCCTTTTTTTTCCTGTTTTTCTGTTGCCTTGTTTTCTGCTGGTTGTTTTCCCGTCGGCTGGCATTCTTTCCAGGGTTCCTGCACGGACTAAGGGAAAGGTTTCCAGACTGCGACTGTGAAACAGCATCTTTTATTGCTGTAATTTTACCGTAAAACACAATCTGGTTACACTGACATTCAGTCAGCTGTTGAGCTCCAGGTTTATATCCGCAGAACTGATTAAAAACTATGAATATTCCCACTATGGTAAATGTGTAGGAGCCCTGAATGCCTCATACTCATGGCACATGACGCATCCAACGTATTGTACATAGGTTTTAATATATATTTGAGCGCCCTTTTCTATAGAGGAAGACGCCAGTGCTGCAGTATCCTTTCTGCTTTGGAATCACGCTTCTCCCTTTTCACCAGATGCCGAAGGATATTAGTCATTCCTGGTGTTTCAGAGGAAAAAAAACAAACACAAGAAAGGGAATGTATGTCTTTACAGGGTAAAAACGGACAACCTCAGCAGCTACGACGACATAAAGTCAAAAGGGTTTCATTGATTACTCTTGGATGTGGCTGGATATGCGAAGTGACTGTTAAAGCGTCCCCAAGCATTGCTCCTTGGGATCGTACGGGATGCTGAGGTACCAGAAGGCAAACCGCATGGATCTGACTGTAACAACATGGCAGTCTCAATGCAAACTAATTGCAGCAACTGGTAATTTGGTATTTTTCCTCTGCTTTGACATGAGCTACAGAAGATTGAAAACCTAATTGGTGGCAACGAAACAACTAATTTCAGTTGCCGTTCTTTTCCAAAAAGTAAAAGGCCTTCAGTTACTGCCTTATTTTACTGTGCAAAAGCACTAAAATTTGCTTATCTTTTTCAAAAGGAGAGAGAGGATTCTAGTTGAATTTGAAATCTTGGCCAATGGACCAGATCTTTAACCCTAAAGTTACAGAAGGGTTTGTGGGGTTGTCCAGTCCATTTGTACTTTTGTTGAACCTGAGGCGCGCTTAGATCTCTCTAATAAGGCATCTTGTTTGAATACAGCATGTCAGGTTTTCCTTCTAAGGGCAATCCAGCCCATGTATGCCCAAAACAACAACTGCGTCTATATTGTAGGCACAAGAGGCATTACAGCTGCCTCTTGTCACCGATCCTGTTTGAGATGTTCATGGACTGGATCACCAGGCATATTATGGAGAGGAGGGTATCTGGGTTGGAAACCTCCAAGTCTCATATTTGCTTTTTCTTTTCTTTTTGCAAATGAAATTGTGCTATTTACATCATCAAACCATGACCTTTATTTTAAATTGAGGAGAATCTGCTCTTCAGAGTCTGAGGCTTTGGTTCTCTATGGGGGGAAAAAGGTGGTACATCTGCGTTGTGTGGCAGTCTCTGCCTTGAGCGGGGGGGTGAAAGTGTGTTGATGATGGTACAATGAAGCAGAAAATGGATAGAAAGACTATCAAGGTGAAGAAGAAACATCTGAGCTAAAGGGGAACCATTTCAATTTAATGATCTTGCAACAAGCTGGAGATAGGTACCCCTTGCGACCCCACAAGGGATAGACGTGTTAGAAGATGGATGGATGGATGGATGGATGGATGGATGGATGGATGGATGGATGGATGGATGGATGGATGGATGGATGGATGATGGATCTTGCAACACTTACCTTTGTTAAAAATGCTATGGATTGTGACCAAAAAGACAAGATCCAGAAACAGATGGCTGAAATAAGTTTTATTTGTAACTTCGCTGCGCTTATTTCAGGTAGGGTAAGGAGCTCAGAGTAGAGTTACTACTCCTCCACTGACAGTAGAAGGGCATGAGCAGCTGGTTATTATTGATAGTAATCTTTGTACGTTTACCCGCCGTACGCTATCTGCAGGAGATCCCGTGGCAAAACCAGAATTCACTGGAAGGATCAGAAATCCCGTCAAGGCTGGGACTGCATTTGGATCGCCTACAAGCAGTTCTAGAGAATAAAAAGGAAGAGGGATGTCTGGGTTTACATTACCTCAGCAACTTGATCTCAGATAAGAGGAAGACAATGTATTGATGTTGGAAAGGTTTTGTGTAATTTGGTTTCTTTTATGGGGAGTTCTTTTTTTATTCTAGGGATATAGGGAGAGTTTTTCTTCACTTTTGGCATTACAAATGAGCCTTTGTTGAAAGACGGAATGTGCCATCCAACAGGATGAACCACTTCTTGTTACCAGTCTGTTTATACTAGACTTTCTAGGCTGTTTCTTCCTCCAAAGAAAATATTTGAAAACAATTTTCCAGGAAGTTGGACAAAAAAATCCTTCTCTTGGCTGATGAAATGGCTTTGCTTCTGTTTGAGCCCATAAGAGTTTGGTTTCTGTTTTTAATTTGTGGTATATTCATATCATCACTCTAAACCAGTTGAGATACCTGAAGACTGTGTTTGCTGTGAAACAACATTGTGAGTATTACCTTAAGATGTGTTTTTAAAGTTAAAAGAAAACTAGGGGAGACGCATACAAACATGTAATGTATTTTCTCCTCTTTCAGAAGAATGTCTCGAATGTTTCAGCTAAACTCCATTAAAGAAAAAGGATGCTGCAGCACTCGTCATGAAAACAAATGTTGCACTGATATATTTAAAAAAGAAAAGATCTATGTGTTTATGATGTTGATTTATGAAAAGACAGGAGGAAAGACAGTAAGAACATTGTTATGGTTGCTTCTTTTGAACATGGTTTCAGAAAGCCGTGGTATAATTCTCAATTGTACAATTTACAGAGATGTTTTTCATTCTCGAAAAAGCTTATATACGAGTATCGATTTTATTTACTTGGTATAATATCACCTTGTGTTTTTGTACCGTCACTGATGTACGTGCCATTGGTTTCTTCTGTTTTCTTTGTATGACAAGAAAAAAAATTTATTTTCTGTACCGTTTCTGTAGTTTTCTTGTCTAAAAAACAAAAAAACAAAACAAAGGAAAACAAGAAAGTAAAAAGAATCAGAAAGCTGTGAGGCCTTATGTGACTTAAAGTATTGTTTGTACTTTGACTTTCTGCTCAGCACCCGACTCATCCATCTCTGTTGTTTCAAACTCTCATCACTAACTATTACATTCCAAAGAATTGGGTCAAATAAATGTTTTAAATAAAAGCTGCCCCGGTGTTTTTTTCAATTTTTCAAGAGAACATCTTAGACTTTATCCAAAATATTAATCATTCAAACTACCCATTCTTTGTCCTTCACCAACTACCAAACACTTTGAATTAAAAATGTACTAGCTTACATGGTGTCACTGTTAGATGGTGTTATTTTACAACACTATATTTGAATGATGTCAGCAGAAATTAAGCTGGGTGATGTGGCAGATTGCGTGTTATTCTTCAATTCTCTTCTCAATTAGCCATTTTGTAGTGGTACTTAAATTTCTTTTGGCAATTCCACAGCAAAAAGTGGTAGACCATTTGCAATTTGTTCTGCTTTGATGTTAGCAAGCTAACGCTAATGATAGCAGCTACCATTAGCATGCTCTAGCCCAGGAGTTCCCAAACTTGTCAGCCTGAAACCCCCAAAATAACAGTGCCAGGCGGTGACCCCCTTTTGGCGGGGTGGAGGGTATGTTTGGTTTTTCTTTTTGGAAATTAAGAAAATAAAATTATAAAATTGCGAGGATAAAGTAGTAATTTCATGAGAACTCTTACTCTTACTCTTTCTCCTGTGTTAAAATGAGGAATGTTGAGAAGCTTGTCAAGTTTTACTTTGGTATCAGTTTCACAAATAGAAAAATACTAAGTCTTTTTAGCAAATCAGCATCAAATTGTAATTAGTAACAAGACTTTGAAATGATTGTGCAAACAACTGTGAGACTTTATTCTCGTATAGCCTACTGCTCTATTCTGGTAATGTTCTTTTTTCTTGTACATGACTTAATTCTCGTAATATCCAAAATAAATTGTATTACATTGTTGCTTGTTGATTAAAGAAATTTAAAAAATGGCCACAAAGGAGAAAATTTTCACAGAAGAAACTCAAAAAATTTGAGATGATATTAATGAATATTATTTTTATTACTTTTGTTAGACTGGGATGTTTTCTGATGTCAACTGGTCGTAGATTTTGGAGAACAAGATCATTTTTCACAATTAAAGGCATACATTATGGTATATTAAAACAAGTATATCTCTGACATTGTAAAATCAGGAATTTAGATCATCATTTCGATCTTGTGACCCCCACATGGTGTCTCACAGCTAACAGAACGCCAGACCAAATATACCAACTATGTAGAGAAAAAAGACAGAGAGAAGATGAAATTAAAAGTTGAAATAACAACATAAAATGCAAATGCAAACTGGAGAACAGTAGGAGAACTCAGCAGAGTGAGAGAACTAGATCTTGATGTCCTCCAGCAGCCTAAGCCTATAGCAGCATAACTACAGAGGTAGCTCAGGGTAACCTAAGACACTCTAAATATAAGCTTTGTCAAAAAGGAAAGTTTTAAGATTAGTCTTAAAAGTAGACAGGGTGTCTGCCTCGCGGACCAAAACTGGGAGTTGGTTCCACAGGAGAGGAGCCTGATAGCTAAAGGATCTGCCTCCCATTCTACTTTTAGAGACTCTAGGAACCACCAGCAGACCTGCAGTCTGACAGCAAAGTGCTCTGTTAGGAACATACGGGGTAATCAGAGCTCTGATATATGATGGAGCTTGATTATTAAGGGCTTTATACGTGAGGAGAATTTTAAATTCAGGTCAAACGGCCTCAGACGTCACACCATTGATGAAAAAGCATCACTTTTCACTGAAGAACCCATGCACAGCGTAATGTTGTTTGACAAGCTGTTTTTAATAAGAAACAACAAAACAATGCCATCACCTTGTATTTAGCCTTACATTCTGGTTCATCATTCCAAGCACATCACCCCCAGCCTTCAACCACTGCACTGGTTCCCTCTCTTATCCCAGATCAACTATAAAATTCTGTTACTGACCCATAAATGAATCCATGGACATTCACCTACATACCTCCAAGAACTCATCACCCTACAGTCCACCACCCGCACCCACAAACACCCTGCTCCTCCAAGTCCCCAGTTCCAGGCTCTCCACCACGGGAGATCGAGCCTTCTGCTCGGCCGCACCACGCCTCAGGAACAGCCTCCCTACCCAGATGAGGGCCATTTAGAGCCTTGTCTCTTTTAAAACAGGCCTGAAAACCTTTTTATTCTGAAAGGCCTATGAACGCTAACCACAAAGTGATTTTTAACCTGTTCTTACTGTTTTTAATTGAGTTTGTTTTTAACTTCTGTTAACTCTGTAGCACTTTGAGATCTTGCTGATGAAAAGTGCATTACAAATTAAATTTATCATCAGTCACATAGTTCTTCATAGAGAGAGTACCACCTAAAACTTTCTTTAAGAAAAGAAAAAAATCCTGTTAAGCATAGCCTCTCACTTGACCGAAAATATTCAATAATTTTGGCATTTGTTGTATAATTTATATACTGTTTTTAATGCTTAAAGGTGTCCAAGGAAGATGCAGTCTCTGTCTATCACATTGTATTCAATTAAATATAAATCAGTCAGTTTATTCACAAATCCATAGTTGTATTTCTCCAAAGAAAGGATTAAAAAAAGTAAAATAGGAATATTGTTGTATTATTATCTTTTCTTCTTACACAATTTGGATTTATTTTGCTTATTTCATATCATATATTTCTACCTTCACTTATGTCTGTACGTTTGTCGATGTGTTGCACCTTATCACCAAAGCAAATTCCTTGTACATATAAAATACTAGTTGGCAATAAAACGCATTTTGATTCTGATTGTGAAAATAGACATTTCTCCAACGCTTGCTTTGTTAGTCTTTGCCCACAAGGTGGCAGCAATCCATTGTAAAATGTTTCGTTAATACTTTCAGACTGTGGATCATAAAGATACTACACGCCCATCCAAACCATTCTCATAACAAAGCTGCCTTTTGTTCTTCTCATTTTTTTTAATAATTGCCCATGATGTGTAAATGTTTTCAACTATGCTCATTTCTTCATGCTTTGCGTAGACCCTCAATTTTCTGAATATTTCAACCTGTCTTGATCACTACTTCCTCTATTTAGTTTTGTGTTGGACTTTGACTGCTTTGTCACCTCATAAGATTAAAAAAAAGTCCAAAGAAAAATAGAAAGATGGCTGAGTCGCAGTTTGACAAAGTAATGCACCTGAAGTAATGTTTTCCTCTTCGATCTGTCGTTAGTCTGGGGGAAACTTCAGTCATGTGGCTTCGGTTTGGTTGAGGTTTCCGGCCTCAAGAAGGTGCCCCTTCACCACGTTCTCATAGATGTTTCGTCTCAGTCACTCTTGATTTTGCAACGATCTACTGTGCAATGATCTGCTGTGTTGCAATGCGGCCTCTTCAAAAGTGGCTTGACGATTTGTTTTGTTTTTGACATGCTCATCTGATCCCAGTAGATTAATATTCCTTTACTTTCAGAAATTCCACCTTGATATTTGAATTCTTGATTATTAAATCAGAAATGTTAAATTCTTAAAGAGAAGCTCTTATGTTTATGTAGGATCGCAATGGCTTGTGATGTCTGCGAATCAACACCAGTTTATTCAGGAATGTTTCCAGCTATTGAGTACACAACTCCAGCTGTTTGGGGTTTTTTGGAGGACAGAATAAGTCATGAGGCTAGTAGTTTGAATCGCTCAGAAAAGTTGAGGATTTGTGCAAACTGCAAAGCTCCTTTAAAGTTAAATGGGAGTTTATTAAAGATTTTCAGAGACTGTGATTTTTGTAAAGCCCACAACCTTCACTGCCTGTCTCCGGATGGATTACCAGATATACAACTCACAAGTGTGTGGTGATGGAAATATGTGTGATGTTGATGTTATGTGTCAGTTGGCCAGCTGGAGCGAGCAGCTGTTGCATAGCTGTCGGTAAGAAGATATCTTTCAATGGACCTATGAAGTGTTTTGGACTTAAAGTTCAACACTTTTGATTATGGAGCAGCTAATAAACTAAACTATACTTTAGGGTGATATTATAGCATTCTGACGTTAATTTCAGCATTTTACTTCACAGAAAAAGAATTCTGCTCTGGAATGGACACAGGCAATGTTAGACTGCTTATAATACTAAAGTTACTAAAAGGTTTCAGTTGTAACACAAGTTTTAAGGTTATTTGTAAAATTCATGATTGTCCACGAATTTCACTAATCACAAGAGAACATGCAATCTCTATATTTACATGATTTACTCTAATAATGTTTTTTTAAACTGTCTGGAGCCAAAAATGTATGCCATTGTATCATGTTCATTTCATTAACAAGACACATTATTCAAAACAGCAGGATCTTTGATTTCGGCTGATGAACTGGTGGTCTGACAGCTAACATCCTTACATGCAGATAACAAAGCAATGGGTCCGCTCTGAAATCCATATCCTGATGCTGTGATGGATATTTGAAGCATCTTTCTTTTAAAAAATTTAACTAAATTTTAATGAAGCAGTAGTCCAGCCCCTTTCTAAGTTGCATCCGGCTGTTCATAAAATTACCAATCAAGCAAATCACTTTGACTGGCTTGATTGTCTTTAAGAAGGAATTGAGTATAAACACCAAAGTCCATCCATCCATTTTCTGACTCACTTATCCCTCATGGGGTCGCGAGGGGTGCTGGTGCCTATCTCCAGCGTTCAATGGGCGAGAGGCGGGGTACACCCTGGACAGGTCGCCAGTCTATCGCAGGGCAACACAGAGACAGACAGGACAAGCAACCATTCACACACACACACACACACTCACACCTAAGGACAATTTTAGAGAGACCAATTAACTGAACAGTCATGTTTTTGGACTGTAGGAGGAAGCCAGAGTACCCGGAGAGAACCTGCACAGGGAGAGCATGCAAACTCCATGCAGAAAGACCCAGGGTTGGACTTCAACCTAGAACCTTCTTGCTGTAAGGCAACAGCGCTACCCGCTTCTTCACTGTGCAGCCCCTACACCAAAGTCCATTGAATTTTTTTTTTATTAATCATGTTCGCTCCGACCACACACAGAAGAATATTACATCATGTCATAAAGCTGAGATCATCAAAAACTGGTTTCTTGAAAATTACTTTGCAATGAATTTCGTGTCATCGGGTTGGGGTTAAGGTTATGAAAAATCTGCAGGAACCACATGATGCTATCGTGTCAATATGGACTAAAACCTCTCAGGATAGCTTCCAACAACTTGAGTCTATGTTTTAAAGAATTTATTTTATTTATTCAAGCTTAATTTTTCCAGGAAAGAAATCCATTGAGATTATTAATGCATTTTACAAGGATGTCCTGGCCAAGATGAGAAACAGCACAATGTGCAATGTGCAAACAAGCCATAACATTTACAAAGTAAAACTAACAGTATAATTAGATAATTTACAATAACAAGGTATAACACAATGAAACATATAATAATAAAACACTTTAATGTAACAGTGCAAGATGTGACTAAAGCCTCTGAGCGTTTTTGTTTAAAACTGGTTGAAGAAATGAGAGACTCCAACCTCAACCTGAGGTGCAGATCATTCCAACACCACAGGACAAAATAAGACTCATCTTTCCTGACTCTGTGCGCACAAAGGAAACCTTAAACCACAGCTTCTGCTGGCTCTGAGACTGTGTATGTTCTGGAGTGCAATGCACTTGGAATAAATATATAACTGCAATTTTCCTAAAATGGCTTTGTATGTGAAAATATTCCCCAGTACCAATGCTTCATCCTACATATATTGAGTGAAGTAAATCCAGCAAGGTTATAGAAAGTACACAGGTGAGTCCTAAAAATTTATAATGGTAAATGGCTTGTACTTGTATAGCGCTTTATCAAGTCCCAAAGTGCTTTACACTACGGTCAGTCATTCACCCATTCACACCCTGACGGTGGTGAGCTATGTTAGCAGCCACAGCTGCCCTGGGGAAGACTGACAGAGGCACGGCTGACATACATCAGCACCACTGGACCCTCTGAACACCACCAGCAGGCAATTCAGGTGAAGTGTCTTGCCTAACAACTGAGACGGTCAAAAGCAGGGGATTGAACCGGCAACCCAATTGCAGGACAAACTCCCCAACTCCTGTGTCACTGTCGCTCCATATACCTGAGAGCAGCACGGTAAATGGGATAGTTGGACAGGCAAATCTATAAATGGTGTCACCATAGTCCAACTGTGACAAAAACAAGACATGGAACAGCATGGTTTTAGTCTATACTAAAGACTTAGAGTACATATTTGCTTTTTTATTAGGTAACATTACGCAGCCGAGTGTGAAGTGGCCGGGATGAGGATCAGTACCTCCAAATCCGAGTCTTAAGCCAGAAAAGGGTAGAGTGCCTTCTTCGGGTCGGGGAAGATGTCTTGTCCCAAGTGGAGGACCTCTGGGTTTTGTTCACAGATAAGGGAAACATGGAGCGAGAGATCGATAGGCGGATTGGTGCTGCGGACACTGTACCAGTCTGTCGTGGTGAAGAGAGAGCTGAGTCAAAAGGCGAAGCTCTCGATTTATCGATCGATCTACGTTCCCACCCTCATCTATGGTCACAAGCTTTGGGTCATAACCAAAAGAATAAGATTGCAGATACAAGAAGCTGAAATTAGTTTTCCCTGTAAGGTGTCTGCGCTCTCCCTTAGAAAATGGGTGAGAAGTCCGGTCATCCAAAGGGGGCTAAGAGTAGAGCCGCTGCTTTTTCACGTCGAGACGAGCCAGTTGAGGTGCGGCTCGGGCATCTGGTTAGGATGCCTCCTGGACGCCTCCCTGGTGAGGTGTTCCAGGCACGTCCCACCGGGAGGAGATCCAGAGGGAGACCCAGGACACGCTGGAGGGACTATGTTTCTCGGCTGGCCTGGGAACGCCTTGGGATTCCCCCGGAGGAGTTGGCCCAAGTGGCTCGAGAGAGGGAAGTCTGGGCCTCCCTATTATGGCTGCTACCCCCGTGACCCGACCCCGGATAAGCGCAAGAGAAAGAAGACGAAGAAGAAGTAATGTCATGTTTAACATTAAGATCAACACTGAAATTATCAAGCCAAATGCCAAGATATTTGTATGTCTACAACTTCTATGATGTCACCATATGGTTTGATAGTAGGAATGGTTGCCAACAAATTATAAGAAAACAACATAACTTTGGTTTTTGCTCGCATTTAGGAGTAATTTTTAATCATGGAGGTCATTCTTTAAGGCAATGGGATCTGTCTATAGATTTGAGAATAATGCAACTAGTGAGGGCACTGTTGAGTATAAAACTGTCATCTGCATACAGGGTATACAGGGTAAAAAGAGCAGGGTCCCAAAAAATATACCCTTGTGGAACCACCTTGCTCACGGTGACCAGATTTGATAAAACAGAGCCAAATTGAACCAACTGAATGCATTTTGGTAAATAACTTTTAATCCAACTAATAATGTTTGCACCAAACCCAGGTTTGTGTATGATATCGCTTAGGTGACGGTGGTCCACAGTGTTAAATGCATTGGTTAGGTCAATAAACAATGTTAAACATGCATGTTTACTTTCCAGTGCAGTTTTAACATCATCTATTACTTTTAAGGTTGTTGTGATTGAATTGTGTCCTCCCCTGAAGACAGACTGAAAATTATTAAGAATGTTATTTGTTTCATGTAGCTGTTTGAACCGGGTAGACCCCAATTACTCAAATGCTTTTGCTAGAACTAAAAGATTAGAAATAGGTCCGTAATTTTTCATATCTGTGGGATCAACTGATTTAAATTAAGATATGGTAAAGGCTGGTTTCCATTGAGTAGGAAATGTATTTGAAGGAATTGACAAAAAAAAATGGTTGTGTCACTGGTTGTGCAAAAATTGGAGCCCCTAATTTAAGGGGGAAAAGCATCAAGTCCATCAGGCTTCTAAAGATCTAATGTTTGCAAAGGATGCAAAACATCAGATAATGGTAGAGGTGTAAAATTCAAATTGGGATTATGGTTGGAAACAGATATATTGGTTTGATTTATTGCAAATTCAATCAGCTGCTGAAAATCCCGTGTTGAGTCAAAGATGTGTCAAGTCTTTTTTAAGTGAGCATTAAATAAATTTGACATATCCTTTTTTTATCAGCAATAAAAGCCTTTTATTTGTTCAAAATAAAAACATAAAATTAATTAATATAATCAATATTAGAATATTAGAAATTGTTCATGGGTATAAAATAATTATATTCCTGCTTCCATTAATATTTTTTTAATTAAGAGAAAGTTCTTACCATCTCAGAGGTCTATTTATTTTTGAAAATGTTAAAGTAAGAACTAAGGTGAAGTTTAGATGTGTTTCTGTTGTGGGTGTCCAGTGGTGAACATAATGTGTTTCTTTCAGAGAATTAAAAAAAGCTACTCAAGCATAAACTAAGTGATTATGAATGTGTAGAAATGATGAACATGTTTTTCTTTTTTTCCTCTTTTCTTTGTCTTCTCTTTCGACTGTATAATGTATAATTAGGTCAGCCGATTCAGCATTAGTTAAAAGGGTTTAAAGAATTGGCTGATACACTGCAAAAAAGGAACCAAAAGTAAGTAAAATTTTCTTGAAATGAGTGTATTTGTCATTGATTTCAGCAGGTAAATAAGATTATCTGCAAATGGAATGAGTATTTTGACTCCTAAAATAAAATAATTAGATATACTGCACTTCAAATAAGATGATGGAGATGAGTTGTTCCTGTTTTAAGTGCAAAAATGTTATTCCATTGGCAGATAATCTTATTTACCTGCTGAAATCAATGACAAATACACTCATTTCAAGAAAATTTTACTTAGGCCTACTTTTACTTACCCTTTTGCAGCGTTGCATCAGCCTATTCCTTTTTGGTTGTAATGATTGTCTTATTTTTTTGAATGTTGAGATATTTCGATTTAAATGTATCAACCAAATAAATCATTAATCTGTTGATTCAAAACACACATGTATGACTCAATTGAGGCAGCTGTAAAAGTAAAAAGTGGGCCCCAGCCTGGTATCAGTACATTTCATTTTTTCATTTTCATTTGTTGTTTATTTTGAAACATGATATGATTTAACAATGTTTACATGTAATACTTCATAACATACATCATGTTTCAAAAAGGAGTAGGATGAAGCATAAGCTTATTAAGCCCTACCCCTCAGTTACATATGTCATGGAGGTAAAGGACAAATATTTACAGTAAAACAAACAGTATACCAACTTTTTATATATATTATTCTTTTTTGTATTCATCAAAAATACTTTTCTTATATTCTTTTTTGAATTGCTGGATGCTGTTACATTGTTTAATGTTTTCAGGCAAGCTGTTCCAGAGCTTCACTCCGCTAATTGATAAACTAAAACTTCTTTTTGTTGTTCGAGCATACTTAGTTTTAAAATTTAATTTTCCTCTTAAATTATACCTTCCATCTCTATCAGAAAACACTTGTTGTATGTGCGCAGGAAGTAAGTTATTTCTTGCTTTATAAAGGATTTGAGCAGTTCTAAAATTGATCAGATCTACAAATTTGAGAACTCTCAAATCAAGGAAGAAACAGTGGGTGTGATCTCTAAAATATTTGTCATTTGTTACTCGTATTGCTTTCTTTTGCATAATAATCAATGGTTGAATGTTTGTTTTGTAAGTGTGACCCCACACTTCAACACAATAGGTTAAATAAGGCTGAAATAATGAGCAGTATAATGTGTGTAAAGCTTGTTTGGTTAGAATGTGCCGGACTTTATTTATAACAGCCAAACATCTGGCCAGCTTTGACCGGACGTGCTGTATATGTCCCTTCCAACTAATTTTATTATCTAAAATGACACCTAAAAATTTTATTTCATCAACTAATTCTAATTCTACATCATCAATACTTAACCTTATCTCATTACTTTTTTTAATGTTTCCAAATATCATGAACTTTGTTTTTTTCAAATTTAACGATAGTTTATTTATATCACACCATCTCTTTATTTTAATCAATTCTTGTGTGACTAACGCAAGTGTCTGTTCAAGATTTTTACCAGATGCAAATACATTTGTATCATCTGCAAATGATACAATTTTCATGTTTAAGATGTTGTTCAAGTCATTTGCATACATTAAAAACAATATCGGTCCCAGCACCGAGCCTTGCGGTACCCCACTCTTTATTTCTAGTAAATCTGATCTGATTTCATTTAATTGCACAAATTGCTTTCTGTGATCCATATAGCTTTTAATCCATGATAACACTATACCTCTAATTCCATATCGCTCCATTTTTTTGATGAGTAAGTTATGTTTAATGGTGTCAAACGCTTTACTAAAATCCAAAAATACACCTATTGCACATTTCTTATTATCCACACATTCTGTAATTTCTTCTACTAAGTCAAGGAGAGCTAATGATGTAGATCTACCTCCCCTAAAACCATACTGACTCTCAGCTAATAAGTTATGTTTGTCAATAAAACTATTTAATCTTTTTACAAATAACTTCTCCAAGATCTTTGAAAATTGTGATAAAATGCTCACAGGACGGTAATTTGTAAAACAATGTTTTTCGCCAGCTTTATATAATGGAACCACTTTGGCAGTTTTCATTTCCTGTGGAAATATTCCTGTTTGGAAAGATAAATTGAAAACATACCTCAGTGGTTTTACAATTGCTCTTATCAATTTTTTTATAGATTCCATGTCAATGTTAGTAAAATCTGCCGAAGTTTTTGGTTTGAGTTCATGGACAATTTTTAATATCTCTTCCTCTTCTATTGCATTCAGAAACATTGAGTTCTTATTTATTTCCACATTTTTAATAGCTTCAGCTTCTGCCTCGTCATCATCTTTGATTTCATCCGCTAAATTAGAACCCACATGTACAAAAAACTTGTTAAATTCATTAGCAATATATTTAGTGTCAGTTATTGTTCTATTCTCATGGATAAAATATTTTGGGTAAGAAAGTGCTTTCTTCCCTTTTTTTATTATTGTATTTAAAACTGCCCATAATCCTTTTGTGTTATCCTTGTTCTTTTCCAATTTGGAGCTAAAATAATTTTTTTTGCAGCTTCTTAGTATACTTGTGAGTTTATTTTTATATTTTTTATACCTTTTTTCAGCATCTATTGTTTTCGCCTTGATAAATTCCTTGTATAGCATATTTTTCTTTTTGCAAGCATTAATAAGCCCCTTTGACATCCATACATTTTCTTTATTTATTTTTATACTTCTACTTTTTAATGGGCAATGCTTATCATACAACATACTGAATTTTTTAAGAAATATGCTATATGCATTGTTGACGTTTTCCTCCTTATAAACCTCACTCCAATTTTGTCTTAGTAAATCCTCTCTTAGATCTGCAATTGATTGTTCTGATTTTATTCTTCTATATGTACAACCTTCATTTTGCTCTATAACATTCTCACCATCAATTACTGCAAAAACTGGTAGGTGGTCAGTTATGTCGCATACGAGTAAACCACTCACAGTAGTGTCTTCCAAATCATTGTAAAAAATATTGTCTATTAATGTTGAACTGTGCTGGGTAATCCTGGTAGGTTTTGTGATCATAGGATAAAACCCAAGACTATATATAATTTCAATGAAATCATCTGTATTTTTATTATGGCTAGGGTTCAAAAGATCTATGTTCAGATCACCTGTTAATATAGCTCTTTTCTGATTGCCTGAAAACATATTTTCAATTATTTTTACCGTAGTTTCTATTTTAGACCCTGGGGTGCGATACATACAACAGACCAACACGTTTCTCTTTCTTTGCAAACTAACTTCAATGGTTATACATTCAACCACATCATCCACTGTAAAGGACATTTTCTCTACCATTTTGTGACACAGACTATTATCCACAAACAGACCCACCCCACCTCCTTTTTTATTGACACGATCTATATGTAAGAGTTCATAGCCCTGTAAGTGAAAGTCTGTATGTTTATCCGGTGTCATCCACGTCTCAGAGATTGAGATAATGCTAAAACGTCGTTTAAGCTGCCCCAAATAGTCTTTTATGTGTTCAAAGTTTGAATAGAGGCTTCTACCATTGAAATGGATCAATGATAGTCCACTTGTTACGTTCAGAGTCTTATTAAATTCATCCTCTGTCCAGTATTTACACATATTTGACATATCATTGAAGAAATTATTTTCAGGATCGATATCCTGCTCATAATCAAGCGTGTTATGATCAGTATACGTGAAAGTTTGTAGCATGGTGGAAATCCCATCTAATCCAACGCATGCGTTTGACGCTATAACTCGCTTCTGCTCCTTAAACGAGTGATTGCGGATCATTTTGGTATATTCTCTGCCACAATATCATTACATTTGTCCATGTCCATAAAGGTTTCAGCCATAGCGAGGTGTAGTGCGTACGCGGCTTGATTAGCAACAGACTTAGCCCGCACACAGCCAGCATGTCCATTCATATCCATTCGAACAAGAAACTGCGTTACCTTATTGTCCAGTCCGTTAACTTCACATGTACTTATCCAACTCCGACATCTCACGGATGACGAGCACTTTCGCGTCCTCGGGCGAGCCCAGAAGTTTCACAAACACTTTACAATCTCTCACCCACGTCGCTTGGATCTTGTTTTGCTTCCTCAGGTAGCGCGCCTTCCCTGCTATATCCGCGTTTTTCTTAATCAGGTGGTCATTTACGTAAACATTGGTCCCACGAAGTTTTCGTCCTTGCTGCATCAACAGTCGTTTATGTTTTCTGTTCGCAAAGCGCAGTATAATTTTCGGCTTGTCACTTTGTTGCTACCTAATAAAGTACTGGTGAGTGTAGATCACATGATACTCTCCATGTTAATTATCACCTTATATTTCCTCTTTATTTGCATTAGATCTACTTTTTAACTTCAGTTTTAAGACTTTTAACCACCGCTTCTAGATTTGGACTTGTGTTTTCTAGGTGCATCACTAACAGTAGCAGTAAATGGATAACGCTGGGTAAATAAATACTTCAACAGTTGAGTCGATTTAGAGTAAAGATGAGGTTTTTTTGGTGTAAATGTAAGTTTTCCCACCCACCGAGGTTAGCGAGGGTTCACGCGCCGTTTGTGCGTTTGTTCTTTAGGCCTATGAGTGCCGCAGTGCTTCCTGTGTGGGCGGGGTTAAGAAGTGGAATCAGAGGTTTGTAACTGATGCATTAAAAAAAGAAGCCCCCACCAGTGTTATACTGGGAGCAGCAACGTGTTCAAACCAAGCTTTAGATCCGCATTTACTTCATTTGTAACGAAGAGTTAACGGACGTAGTTGCTCCAGTGTTTTTGTAGTGTTTTTTTTATGTTTTAATAAGTCAAACAAAGCGAGCCCAGATAACAGTTTTAGCTAGTTTTTGCTCCGGGTATCCGCTAAAAAAGGGACACTTTCTGGACCTAATGTTGCTCTGAACCCGCAACAAGCCTCCATAGAGCGACAGCTTAAGGTGAGCAATGTTGTTTTAACCTACATTTATCCAGCTCTGCCGCGGTTAGAGGGACTTACAGGAGGAAAAAGAAACCCAAAAAACAACAATGTGACCGGAGAAAGCAAAGAATGTTTGTCTTCAGGCGCTAAGTTCTGGGTGTGGATCAACGGCAGGTTAGTGGTTGGAAAAAGAAATAAATTACTAGATAACTTCTCCACAGCTCAACGACAGCGGGGTTAAAGAGGTTAAAGAGGTGTTCGTGTTTAAAGCTGAGCAAAGACTGAAAATGAACGTGAACTAGAGTTTAGTGGAGAAAATGGGCCAGAAGTAGCAGCTTTGTGCGGCCAAACCGGGCAGCAAGAAAGGAGAGGAGAAAACACTAAACTAATTGATTGTTTCTTGGCTTTATTCATTTTTTTTATTTAATATTGTTTGATTGGAATCACCTCCTCAACGGGTAATGTTGTTTTTGGTCATACTTGGTATCAATCCATAGCCAGTTTACTCTTTATTTTTTATTTATATAACCCCAGCTACCCAGTTTTCTGAGTTGCATTTAAAAAAACAAAACCTTTTGGCTTCAGATTTCACTTTAGACCTTTTATTCATGAAATTAAGACGTTTGAGGGCGATGTGAGTTTTGCCCAGGGCGGCAGAAGATGGGGGGGGGGGGGAGGTCTACTTGGAATTTTAATATTGTTTATTTCTTTGTGTTGGGAGTGCCAATGTGCTTAGATGCTGAGGTTGGTAATTTGACCATTTTAGGCCTTTTTTACACGTAGCCAAGTCTTTATGAAAAAGATTAACTCCCTTATGCTGGTGAAGATTCTCAGTCATCCAGGTCATGGTCATTCCAAAAAAGTAAAAAACAAAACACCTTGACTTTTTTCCGAAGTTTGAAGACGTTTCGCTTCCTATCCTGGAAGCTTTCTCAATTCAAAAAGTCTGGAGTAATAATTTGCATGTTATCTAAGCCATTACAAGGCCTTTGTTGGGCAGTAGTATAAAGCTTGATGCTCCACATTACTCCAGACTTTTTGAATTGAGAAAGCTTCCGGGATAGGAAGCGAAACGTCTTCAAACTTCGGAAATAAGTTCAGTTGTTTTGTTTTTTTACTTTTTTTGGAATTAGCTCCCTTACATCATGGCAAAAATAAAATTTGTACACTCGGGATCGTTTTCAGAAAAGTTTTCATCCACACAAGCCCACACAAATATGCCGCTGGTTGTTGTTTTAAACATGCCAAACACATAGATGGCCGTGTACCGCAAAGCTAAATCCTATGTCAGCCAATCAGAATCCTTCAAAACAACCACGTTGTCCCTCCGTGTTGGGAGGGTGTAAAGGTTGCTTTATACTTGTCGCGCATATGTTCCAGCGTGGAAATGAGACGTGTGGACACGTCGTCTGCAGCATTTATGCTCCGTGCGGCTTTTCCTCCGAAGTAGCACTATTCTCCTAGACTCTAGAGGGAAGCGTTGTGATCCTACGTCAAGTGTTAACCACACCCGACTGCACGTAGAAGTAAGGTGGTTTCCAACATTTTAAAGCCTCTTACTTGCTTCTAAGATTGACAACAATTTCTGTCCAGGAATCGTTAACAACTTGTTGATCACGGTGATCTTTATTGGCCGAAAATTGTCTATATGTGCGAACCTCTGTCAGAATGAGTGCTGGGACTGTCTGCGTAGTTAAGAATTTTCCTAGATGCGCGGAGCGGAAACCTTTGGCCGTGGTGTTTGCATTTGGAAAGTACGGATTTAAATGGTGTTTGTAAGTGGTACCACGAATAAAACAACAATTTTCCTGGTCTTCTTCATATTGGAATCCCGACTTTTTTATTTTCTTTTTTTGGACTACAGACATCTCCGACTGTGTTTACTGGAACACCGTTAACTCGGGTGTTACGCCATTCCCAGCTCCTAGTTCCGACTTCTAAGGTAACTGGAACGCACATAAAACCTCAACGAATTGGAGCAGTTGGGCTTGTAAAAACAAACAAGGAAAAAGTGCCTGGACCCAACGTAAAAATCAGCACCTCTCTGACGGCATTCATTTTTCCAAGTCCATAACAATGGTCGCAGATGTGACGTCAGCGCCGCATTACTTATTGCAGACTGTGAAACGTGGGACCCTGATACTCCGTTTTGCCATGTACACACAAACACAAACGGCGTTTATTTTCTCAAATCTCCAATTTGGTCAGTTTTCAGAAATAATCGTTTTTAGTGATGCAAAACGGGTGTTTTTGTGTGGATGGGAGGCCAAAACGCAGAAAAGGTGTTCATTTCCCAGATATCTGGCTATATATGAACAAGGCATAAGACTGCTCTGTTTTTTTTGGTGTGGGAAATGGGTAGATTTTTGTGACTGGTGAGACCTTGTTTGTGACAACAAACAGGTGGACTAATTCATGTGGGAATTGAACAGCAGATGGTGTAATCTTGTAATTTCCCCTTTTTCTCTCAGATGGTATCTGAAGGTTCTCTAATAATCTGTTAGCACGATTTGCTACAAAGAACATCCTCCATTTAAAAAAGGTACATTCAACTTGCATCTTTTTCATGTAACCATGGTTAAATTCGGATATTGATATAACTAATGTCCAGTATTTGCTGGAAAACAACCCCTGCCTGGGCCAGAAGAAGCGCATGCTCTTGTTTTAAAACGGTCAAAGACATGATTTAGAAATATTCTACCCATCTTTTTGGTCAATCAAACAGTGTTTCGTGGGACCCAAACTTGAACACAATGTCGCGGCCATGTCGTGAACGGGAAAGGAGAAAGAAAATGCATAACGTGTGAGATTCTGTGTGGTTTCCTTTACGTTGTAGAGAAACCTGTAAAATTAACCTAAACTGGACTCCAGTGTGGTCTGACTACATCATGGACTGTGTAAACTGTGGTTGAGGGCCCAGTAACCAGACCCTTTAGAGGCTCTCGTTGAGCCTCGCCCAGAGCTGTGAAGAGATGTTGAGCGCAGGTATGTAAGCAGGACAGGATTGGTCTTGTCTTTCTCAGTATCTTCCAGTAAAGAAATCACAGCCTAAGGGCATTGTTTTTTTTTCTTCTCGAGGATTACGAAGAAATCAGATTTGAAGCTTATTGGGGAAAGCATAACTCTAACTTGCTGACCTTTTTTGGGTTGTATGCAACATTGCATTGCCACGTTAAGGCACGTCCTCAATCGGGAGCAACAACATGCACACGTATAATTCACATCGGGCCTGGTAATTGCAGACACAAGGAAGGACTCGTCTGCAGACGTCTGTGCCCCACTGAGTCACTTCCCTTAGTTACACTATTGTGGTGTTTAAACTGGGGAGTGCTAGCCGGAACAGGCCACAGGGTCGTCCCGCGTTACTCAACACCAGACCTTCACCCTGGACCCGTCACACACGAGTCATTAATGACCGGCCTTACCCAACATGGATAGATGATAGATGAAGGAACCTGTCCGGGATATGATTATGACTCAGACGTTTTAAGATTTAATCTGATTCACAGAAAGATCCACCTGAGTGTTTTCTGTGGAAAACAAAGCAAAACAAAAAAAAAGAAGTAAAGAGACTTCTTTGATTGGAAGTAAAACATCTTCATGATATCACTATAGATCGCCTTCATTTCTCTTGATTCGGTTAACAATATTTTAATAATTGTGAATTAGTCCCTGTTGGGATAGAAGCTGAGAGAGAGAGAGAGTTACTGGGTTTTGGTTCCAGTTTTCTGACGTACTGTGGAAGTTGTGTAGCTGGAATGCATTCCCTCATCCCTTTAATTATAGCTGGCAGTTTAGGATTTTCTTCCTACGATGGTAGGGACATTTCACCAGAAGTCAACTTCTAATTTACTTTGGTTTTTCCCCTAAATCTCTGACGTTCCCTTGCTTTACGGAGGGTTCCCGTACCACATCACTGAACTCTGTTGTCATCGGAGCTCATTTGATTGCAGTTTCTTTGGTGAACCAATTATTCAGCTCCGCTCTCCACCATGGGATTGAGTGTTTAGTGACTGAAAGTACTTCACCCTGTTTAGATGGGTGACGCTGAGCCCTCTGTGAAATAGCAGGCTTCTTGTGAGTAGATCAGGATATCAGGAGAAGTTCAGGATAGGGCCGAACGACGATTCTATAACAATATATATGGATCAATAGACGTGTGGCGCGATAAGAAAAAGAGGTTAATAAAAAGTGGCAAAAGTTTTGCATTCTAGCCTATCATGTAGGTTAATACTACAGTCATTACATCCTCCCAACCAATCACAACGCAGACCCAGGAACGCCCCGTCACTAAGCTCCGTCCCCTTCAATGTTCAGAGAACACATGTTCTTTTTTTTTTTTCTTTTTTTTTTTTTTTTTTTTTAAACTTGCAGTTCTGGTAAAAAAAGTTGGATGAATAAAGGATTGAGTTTGAATTCAACATTTGTGTGTTCTTTATCTAAAAATAGGTCACTAAGCTACAGCATAAAATGGCCAGGGCTGCACTTAAGAAGTTGGTTGAATGAAGGGTTGAGTTTGAATTAAACTTTTTTATTTTTATGATTTCGATTTTATCGATATGCTATTTTTTCTGTATCCTCCAGCCCTAGATCAGGATCCACTAACATCTTCTGTCTTACCATTCATACCATCTCGATTAAAACACCTTTAACTGAACTTTCTAGCATTGTACTGCCCCTTCCCTACCTGTTACTGTACACCGCACTGGTCAACTTGCTGAAAAATGGCTGCTACATTTTTTTTTTACAAAAATAACTAACAAATTGGGGGTTTTGGGAGCATATTTCTGTTTGTGAACAATAGTCAGTCGACGTGTTGAAACCAATGTAGAAGACACCCATTGCTGTAAAGGCCGACACGCACCACTTGCGTCCGAAGCGTGGAGGTTTTCTGTTTCCTGTACTTCTGAGCTCCTACCATGTGTACACGGTTTTATTGAAACATTTGTTCTGATTATTTATTGAGCGTTGTGTTTCCGGGACGAACCTGGCTGGAAATTGGCTACACTTTACCCTGCGGCTGGGAGATTTTATTTTGTATTTACCCCAAAGCGGATGCGTTTTGCTTTGCCAACGTGTCTCTCTTCCTGTCTGACCCATGACTTTCCCGTCAAATTGTTTCGTATTTTCCGACGAAGAACTACGCAGACACAGTTGCGTAGAACCGTTTTTCTGCCAGATCGGACGCTAATTCGGACTTGGCCTAAACGCTGCTTGAGTGTTGCTGCACACTGCTGGTCAGCTGTCTGAAAAGCTTTTAGGCTTACAAGGAGGCGGACAGAATTGGCTCTTTTGGAAACTTTTCTTTATAAGAAAACACTCAGAAATGGTTTGGAGTGTAAAGGAGCGGTTCTCGTGACTCTTGTTAAGATAAAATTGAGCAGCATCTTTAAGCAGCTGACTGCAGACTTTACTGGAGCGGATAACCCAACTAATTAATCACCCAACATCAGCTGAGTTTACTTGTTCTATGAAGAGCAGAACAGTAAAAAAAAGCTTATATTCTGCACAGGCATTTATCATATTTATTTCTGTATTGAAATGTGGCTAATTGGCTTTAACCTTTGAGGGACTGAGGCGCTAATTAGAGTGAGACTTAGATGCTTATTGGGCTTTTTACGCTCTATACTAAAACTTTTCTCTGTTTGGTACTTAAGTTTGCTGAACAAAAACTCTAAATATCTCCCCAGCTTGGTGTTTCTGCCGGATAAAAGTGGTATTTTATGTGCAGAATAGGTTTCCTTTACATAACATGATGTGTTCAGTTAGACGGGAAGCCCCTGCTCCTTCAACAGCTTCTTTGGGGTCAACAGTGAAGGCGATGGACAAAATGTCATGTTGTGTAGCTAATGGACCAGGAACCATGTCCCACTCAGAAGCCGGGGGGCATACGGACATATGGGGGGAAGGGGGTTAATGTTTATTGAGACATGCTCTAATTTCCCAGCAATGCTTTTGATGTGATCTAACTTAAATGAGCAATACGCTGCAAAAGTATCAAACAACTCTTACTTTCTTTGTACTTTCCAAGGCGCAGGACTTTAGTCTTGATCAATAGTTCTGACTTTTTCCTTTTTAAATCTTTCTTTGACTATTAAGTGGACAAGCCCGTTACAAAAGAAGCAGAAATAATTAGAAAAAAAAAACCTGGAGGTGTTGTCAGCACGGTTTGGTAGCTCCTAGGTATGGGGCTGTTACTTTAATCGTCTGTCTTGCTGATTTACCAGTCAGAGCATGTCAGGCTGAACATTTTACAGATTTCAGTCCTCAATCTGTTAGTCAGCGAATCTCCACGTCATTTTTTTAAAAATGTTTTTCATGGATTCAACTCAAGAAATGGGATTAAACTCTGTTGTTGTGAAGTTGTCTCTTATATGGAGACAAAACACTGGTTCACCCCTTGAGTTTTTGGGCCTTTTTTTTATACACGATTCTTTTGTATGTCAGACTTGGGTACAAATCCGACATTCCTCTAAAAAATAATCAAACTGGACTGGATTTGGTGAAGAAGCAGCCCAAGTCCTAAGAAAGGCCAGTAGATGACCCGTTTTTAACCTGATTCTCTGAACGAGTCGTTCTTTCAATGTGTTAATAGTTGATGTTACAGAAACAAATCTGCTGGGCAACCAAAACGAGTAATTATAGAAGCGTACCCTAACTTACTGCAGGACAGTCACTTTAATCTTAGGATAAAACTTTGGTAATTGCTTTAAAGAAAAGCATCTCAGAATAGGGCTGGGCCTTTATCGCAGCGTTTTATCGTTGAAATATTTTTATCGTGATAAGAAATTTAGATTTATCTCGACAACGATACGACAACAGTTTTCCTTCCTTATACATTCTAGCCATGTAGGTTAATATTACAGTCACTACATCCTCCCAACCAATCACAACGCAGACCCAGGAACGCTCTGTCACTAAGCTCCGCCCCCTTCAAAGAGTTTAGAGAACATGCGTTTTTTTTTTCTTTTTTAAATACTTCCAGTTTTGGTAAAAAGTTGGTTGAATAAAGGGTTGAGTTTTAATTCAGTGTTTGTTGTTTTGTATCTACAAATAGGTCACTGAGCAGCAACATAAAATGGCCAGGGCTGCACTTAAAATATGTTTTGAATTTGTTGATAATTATCGATATCGATCAATATGATTTCTAATTTATCAATATGCTTTTTTTTAATATATATCGTCCAGCCCTAATTTCTATTCTATCGTGGTTATTTAGATGAATCTAGACTACTCCAAAACCATTCACCGGGCTAAACTGAACAAAAATCCTGCCGTAGTGAATTTTTATACTCGACTGCTTGATATGCGCACAAACACGGAAGAGTAAATGTAAAAGTAGAGGTTAATACTAGTTAGTGATTATAAAGCATGTTATCCATTAAAGAGAAGCGTGTTACAAGGGTTTAGGCGTGCAGAAAGCTAAATTGTGTACGGTTTACCCTTTATAACAGCGTTTTTATCTAGAGCTCGTCGTAGTTTTAGCTGAAATCATCGTTGTTTATAACCCGGTGGGAAGTCGTGTTGCATTAAAAGGCCAGAGGGTTCGTCATTACAGCCAAGTTGATGCAATTATATTGCAGGAGGTTGTGTTAAAATGCCTTGCCAGACTCAGACCATTGTGTGGAAGTGGTTCCATTTTGCACTTCTGCTTTGACGAGAACAGATCGCTTCAGTAACACCGTGTGGTTAACCTTTAATCCTGAGAGCATAGCAACCACAGAGCCACCAGCAAGCTGGCGCATTTATTTGTGTTTTCGCTTGCAGGGTGCGTGCATGTGCAAAGGTGAGTCCTTGATGTGTGCGTATGTTGGCTTTAGTGTGTCTCTGGGTCAAAGGTTACCGTGCAACCTGCTGGAGAGAATGTCAGACATTTCTTCTAGAGGAAGCAGTCGATGAGACCGACAGGAAACAGTTTCTGTGGGCGCCGTTGACCCCTAATCTGATGTCATTTGCTGTGATCTCAACCATATGAGGAAGATATTATTACACCCATGTGCCTGAACTGTGGCTAGTCAGTCTCAACCTGGACCCTCTTATTGAAAACTTGACATATTTAAATCATATTGTATATTCTTCAGTGATGGTATCAAGGCTTTGGTTGGTTTTCTTTTTCTATCTTTAATTGCAGGTGTAGAAGCAGACTCCGATGATGTTATGTTGCTCTCTCCCTTTTCTCTCCTGCTTCTTTCACCTTTTCTCCCTTTTTTGCATTTAGTCTCATCTGTTTCTCCCCTTCTTTTTCTCTTCTACCTTGTTTCAGTGTCCATTTAACATGAAGCAGTCCCAGCATAAAATCTAAAAAAGCTTCCTGCATATATAAATCAAGCGGAGCACTATGGCGAAAGCAGTAAGGCTCCACTTTTGAAAGTAAAATCTGTTGGGCTCTTTTTGGGGTTAAGCTAATGCTACACTGCCAGACGGGACACAAGCCAAGGTTGTTAGTAAATGTTGCAGGGTTGCATTGCAAGCTCCGACATTTTTTGGAAAGTGGGAACATTTCTTTGCGTATTGTTAAAGATCAAAGTGTTTTTCCTACTTATTTTTACACATTCGTTTAGTTTCTAGCTGATAATCCGTGGGGGGGAAAAAACGAACGGTCATCTGTCGTTTCGTTCCCTTGAGGGGTGTTTGCCGTAAAATTGGCGGGACAATCGGACGGAAACACGGCTAATGTTTTCTGTTGCATCTGCAGGGAGAACGGAGACGTAACCCAGCAGGCCGAAGCTGTTTTTAGGTGAAAAGAGAGTGTTTTCAGCGGATCTGCATAGGAAAAGCCTGGTTCTGGTCCCTGAGGTCCAGATTGAACCAGAGCAGCCCTAAACTGTGTGACCGTTCCCCTGCAGGCACTGAACCATAACAAAGGTCTCTGGTTTCAGCTGCATTTTTAAGAACAGTCTGAGCCTAGATGTGTCGAAAATGTTTAAGTGGTGGGACGACCGCGCTCTCTGGGCCAAAGATGATGTTTCCCGAAAGAATCCAATGAATTGTCAGCTGTTTTCTGTGGCGGACATGTGTGTTTGCTTTTCAAAGCCGTAGCCAGGCCTCCATGTGAGCCCTGGAGCTGTCTGAGCATCCAAAGTCGCTCCTCTAAGTATTAGATTCCCAGCTCTGTCGCAGCGAGACCCTAACCCTAACGCGACAGGAAAATTGATCAGTGCGTCAGATTAATTCAGGATCTGAGCAGCATCCGTGTGTAATGTTTCCCCCCACAGTTAATTTAATCGGATCCAGGGACACGCAAAGGATTCGGTTTCACCCTTTTGTTGTTTTGTTGTAAAACAATTTTCCCTTTCAGCTGCTTTTTATCCTTTAGGGCTGAGAAGACTGAGAGCAGTCGTGTCCCAATCTTTTACACCGGGGGCCATAGATCCACCAACTCCAACTTAAAACGCAAAATAATTTTATTGTAAATTATTTTGTTTATATCTGCTCTTTAATAAACTAGACATGCAAAATTTTAATGCAGTAAAGAAGTCTGATTTTTGTTGAAAATAACAAATCACCGTAGGTCCAAAACAGGCTCTCAAACGTTAGCCTTCATAAAGGAAAGGTGTACACTTCCCTAAACCTTTTGGGTCAAATGTTTGGCAGTTTTTTGGTGTATAAATAGTTTTTAGTCTATTTTCAGCCACAACAAGAACTGTCTTTGAGATCCCCAGCTGTATTTAGCCAAGTTTAATGAACGGCCTGCCCATGTGTGTTTCTGAGAAAAAACTCGCTGGAGGTTTGTGGCCCTCCTTACTATGAAATTAAAATGAAAAAGAGAGAGGAAAAACATTGTTTTATCCACGCCTGTTTTGTTTAAGAAGATGGTGGATAAATCTGTCTATCCTGAAACGTTACAAAAACACGTCCATCATCAGCTCTGGTGGCTGGAGGGCCAAACTGCTGCCCTGCGGTCGGGGGGGCCACACAGAATGACCCCTGGGCGGCACGCTGTACAGCCCTGTTCTACAGGAAACCTTCACATAATCCTGGAGTATTCTTGGAACGAGTGCAACAGATGTGCAGCAGCAGGTTTTATTAGACCCAAACTGTTCATTTTAATCCTTGTAAATGCTCTTTTCAGAGATGTACATGTTTTGCACATTTCTTAAAGTCGCCCAACTCAGCTCCAAACTCCTTTCATTTCTTGAGGATGCTACTCTTAATAACTGCAGTATTTTTTTTCTCTCTTATTTTAAATTTGCACTTTTCTGCTGGTACATGTGAATTTACCCAATGTGTGACAATAACTGACCTCTCTATTCTATTTGGAAACATTTTCCCCCATAGGAAGCTGAAGTAATTACCTGCTGAGCATTTTCTTGGTTAGTAGAGCCACACTAATCAATCAGAGTTCAGAATCAGCTAATTTTCCCTTGATCACATCTGATTAGGACTCTATAAGCCAGATATCAAAGAGATCCCCTTTTTCCTGTATTAAATATATGCTCCAAAAGTAATCCTCCAGCTGTTTTTGGTTTAGAAATGCATCAACCAGCAGTGTGTGCTTTGATGCACTTTTTAAGATAAAGTTAAAAATCAGTATCAGATAAAGGTGAGTGACGTGTACTTAATAAATGATCTCCCTATTGCTTAATTTTCTCTTTATCAAAAAGCTGCAGCACATTTTCTTTCTCTTTTGAAAAGAAAACAGAATAGGCAGTTCAGACATCAAAGAAAATGTAAAATATATAGATTATCTGGAGAAACCCTGATTGTTGCATCTCTGTTTAACAGATTTCTCCAAAAACCTCCTTTTTAAATTATTGCTGCTTTGGGAATGTAAGGATCATCAGATTTTGGTACAATGACAGTTTTCTTTCCCTTCTTTTATACTTTTTTTATACTCTCAAGTACCTTTCTAAATGAGTTTTATTCTAAATGATTCAGTAAGATCACGCGTTAGCTGCTAGATCAGGGCTGCGGACGTTTTTCCTCCAGCTGATGGAGACAATGAATGCCTTCCAGTCGCTCAGTCATCGCTTTGCAATTTGCAGCCTTGTGTCGAGGCAGATCCCAGCGCAGCAAACAGAGCTGCTCTTTGGGAATGTCAGGGTGGAGCATTAATGGTGTAGAAATTCTCCACAGCTGGGCTTGGTCTGAATTTAATTATGCTTTTTGTTTCACATGTTGCACACTGCCCTGAAACAAGGTCTCTTTTGTCAGAGTTTAGCTTTGATTTTTTTTTATGTTCTCCAAACATCAAACTCTCTTTCTGACACTTTTTTTTAAATGGCATTTATTACTTTTACAGCTTTTGCCTTTAAATTGTGATCAGGCTTTAGCTTAAAATGATTTATCGTCATGATTATTAAGTATTGTTTTACAAACCGGTCTCTCACAAATGAAACCACACTCAGACAAATATAATTATTAAACAAAAGAGCATTTCAAATATGTTCCAGAAAAACAATTTCTTACCATCCATTTAATTGTTGGATTTTAGAAAATTACAATCTTCTGAACTTGGACAATTTGAAATTCTTTAAATTTGCTATATAAATAATCCATGGATTTGCACCATCACCCTTTGGAGAATTTCTAAAACTAAAACCTAAGAGGAGATTGTGAAGTGCCTTATAGACGTACCACCTTTGGGCTTTAATATATGGAATGGTATTCCTCTGACTATAAGAGAATGTATAACATTTACCACTTTTAAGCATCAGATTAAAGAAAATGTCTTAAATCAGACCAACAATGTCCTCATTCAGTCTAGGTCTCTGTCATACACATGCAACCTTGTACATAATTAACCTTTCCTAACGACCTTTTTAATAGTTTTGTCTTTGGAGCTACAAGCCCTGCCCTTGTCCCAGTGTCCTTTTTTATTTATATGTTACTGATTTAAGGTTTAAATGTTACTGTCTTGGATTATGGGCTTTAATGCTGCATTTAATGCAAACCGTCTCAACCAGGTGAGTGGGCGAGTAAGTCCGGGCTTTTGACTAGTTTATGTGAATATGTAATATATTTATACAAAAAGTACAAACTTTGAGATCTGTTTTCGGCTTTTATGTTTTACTAGATGCTTGAACGTTTAGGATTTGTTTGCCTTACACATCTGGTCAAGGGACAACAGTTGAAAATTAGCTTTGTAGCTAATACTGACACATTTACAGAAATGTCCATTAAATGTGCACTGTCCCAGTTAAATCATTAAATAAATGAATACAATTTCAGCCGCTGTGGGAGATTACCCAACGTGATTAGAAACTAATTCAACATTTAATCATTCAGGCATCATCCTGATAGATGTTATAACATTTGCTCTTTTTATGAGCCAGCCAGGCTGAGGTTGTGCAAGTCTCACTTTTCTCCACATAATCGTGCCGTACTTTCATTGTGAAGGTCTAACTGCTCTTCAGTAAAACAGCAGCTGTTGAAAGGTTATTCTGAAGACGCGGTTTGTCACGCTGCCCTCTGTGAGTCCTGTCTGCTGTTAGTTTACGCACAACATGTTGTTTGGCCACGTCGTTTTGGTTTAAAAGCTTCACGGTTAGCTTTTAAACCGAAGCTACACGTTTGTCGGATGGGAGGGAAAGTAAAATACAAAAATTGTTGTCTAAAACGGTTTTAAAAATACTTATATGCTTGTACAGAGATTGGAAAAGCATGTTACGATTTATGTTTTATACTTTTAATTTCTATAGGCCTGCTGACATTCTGACTCTGTCTCATGATATTGTGATTGTCTCAGAAACGGATACAAGAAACATTCATTTAATCTGATTACGAGGAAACGTTTCAAACGATGTTCTGGCTGTAGCTTCTCTGCATTTTTTTTTATTTTATTTTTTTGTGACTGATTAGCTCAACAACCAGCTGCATTTGTTGACTCAGCTTTTACAAACAGAATATTTCCTGCTTGAATACTGCAGGGGAAATAAACAGAGTTCCTCAACCTTTTTTGTTTTTTTTCCAAGGAAATGGTGTGTCATTGGTCTCATGGAGAATGGCCCCATGACCAAATAAGGCCACGTAAGCATTTAACCCACGTCCTTTTCTGGGTCCAGCGTCAAGGTTGTCCTGAAATAGTCTAAATTCAGGCGTTGAGAGTTTGGTTTGGTACCGCTCTCTGAAACCTGCCACTCTCTGAAGAACCGCAGTTGTTCCTGCAGAGTTTGGGTCTCATTAAAGCTGCAGCTGCTGCACATCTGCTGCAGTCATTACGTGTCTGCTGCCTCTTGTTCGCGTCATAACTACCTGGACAGAACAGAGAAGGGTGCGGATCAAAGATGACCTGCCCCTACATGAACCCCACGCCCACACTGGATCTGAGTCGGCGTTGGTAAAGTCATAGTCGCAGGGTTTGTTTATGCTAGGGCTGCCTAGGGTCGGTCCAGCATCTGGATGCATCTCCTCTCAGATTTTCCTCATCAGCGCAGCATTCGGATCTGCAGAGCTGTGGTAACAAGCCGCTCATTTGATTCAGCCGTGTTGGAGAGTTTAAGGACTTAGTGGAAAACACAGCTCTGACCTACCGCAAAAGATCTGGTGCTAAGCGATCCTTAGCTCCAGTTTATTTGGGGAAACAAAGAGGCTCTCTTTGTATCTGAAAGCCTTTACAGTCGCTCCTTCCAAACCTTCAGGAACCTCCCCAGTGTTTGTGTCCGGTTGTTATCCTGAGTTAAAAGAGCTCCAGACGTTGAAGGTCAAACATCGCCCCTCCCTTCTGTTGTCACTTTGGGTCACTGAGCAGCTACGTCGCATTTCACCCCCATTACACTCGAATTCTAATAATAATGGCTCCGATTTGGGTGTGGATGGTGGCAACAAAAAGGATAGGATGGGTGGAGGGAGCTCTGCTTAGAGGCGGCAGGTTTTTATAAAGTAACGTTGACGTCTCCAACTGGGAATAATAGAACCAGCCACACCATTATGTTATAGAAAAGTACACAATTCAACTATTTCTTTTTTGAATAAGTCAAAAAGTCCCTCGGGGCTTCTCTGAGTGTCCTGCAGGCCCTCGTGCGTTGTTTAGTCTGTAAAATGAGGTAGGTGATAAATTCCTATTTAAAGCTACACGTTGTTCATTTAACATCTTGTATCGTGGATGAGTACCACACTGAGTGTGCGTTCCTAGGGTTAAGAAGCGTTGTGTTTGGTGTTTTAACACGCTCAGATGCTGTTTTCACAGCCTGCAGGCGTCACTTAAGTGAGACGTTTGTGTAACTGTTGGCTCTGGGTCACAGAAAACAAAGGCTTGCGCTGCACCCTTCATTTAAGGCGTAAATCTGACTAAACATGTGTTTTAAAAAAAAAAATGCAAATTCTGCTTGACTGTGATTTTAAGAAAATGTGTAAGTTCTTCAGGTTGTGTGTTGCTCAGGTGTAGATCTCCTTTGTTTCTTCTCATTAGTGCCTTTTTTTTCTGCCCTCTCTCACAGATGAATCTCCAGTTTCTTTTTATAGCAGCTTTATCAGCGCTCCTCGGGGGCAGCTTGGCTCAGCAAGGTAAGAAGCTCGAACACGCTGTTTAAATATTAACCATTACTGTTTTTGTTTTGTTTTTTGTTATACCTCACTGATCCGGTTTCAGGATTATTTTATTTGTTTGCAACAAAACAATCACGCAAAAGCTTTCATACCCCTCGAACCCTTTCATGTTACGACCACAAACTTCATTGTCTTTTATTGGGATTTTAAATGATGCACGAAAACAAAGTTGTTCTTAAATGTGAAAGGAAGAGGAGAGGGTTTTGTTGGAGAGTATCAGAGGAAAAGGTGGTAAATGCAGGCCACACAGGGTGGATGTAAAAAGACAAGTTTGTGAAAGGTTTTCCATTTTTCTCCCACTTTTAAAGTAAAAACCTACTAAAATATATTAAAGGTTTGTGGTTGCCATGTGAGAATGTGAAATAGCTCCAGGGGCATGAAATCTTTACCAGGACATGAGCATTTTAATGCATTTTTACTCTTTAATCCTGGTTTTATCATTTTGGTGACCAGTTTAAGGGTTGGTCTCATCCCCTCATTACATCATCGGTTGGTCTGCAGCCTGAAACATTTCCCATCGTGACTCACTCTCTGAACTGGCAGGGGGTTTCTGCGTCAGGCAGCAGCTGGTCTGAGTTAGTGAGCGAAGGGAAAACGTGTTCGCCGCGGCTCAGAGATGCTTTTCTCTTTCAGATGGGAGCGAATGCATCAAGGCAAACGCCCAGTCGTGTGGGGAGTGCATCCAGGTCTCTGAGACATGCGGATGGTGCGCAGATCAAGTGAGTTCAACTTAGAGGGGTTATTTTATCTTTAGGAAAGCGTGCCAATGAAATATCTTGGGCTTTCTTGGCTTTTTAGATGCTTTTGAGGAGCTGTCATCATGTGCATTAAAGGTACATAGCCACATTATATGCTTATAAAAAAGACCAAAAACTGTTTGATCATGATAAAATAAGGTTATATACATCATGCATCCATCTTGATAGTGTTTTGATGGTCTTTTTTTAGGCTAAATAGAACCCAGCACCGGGCGCGATTAACAGATATGAACCGATGTGGCGTCATCTAGCGGCAGTATAGCAGAGCTACCATAATGCCGGTTTGCTTAATTTATAAAATGGTCAGTGTTGGGCAAGCTACTTGTCCAGTGTAGTGAGCTAAGCTATCAGTTACTCAACAATAAATTAAGCTTCACTACACAAAAGCTACCACCTATAGAAATATAGCAAGCTAAGTTACACAAATGTGTTAACAGTAGCTTAACTACATCAGAAGCTACTTAACGTTGTACCAACCTAATGTCAGATCAATTCAAAATGAGTCTGATACACTGGTTAAAACATTTATTAAAGATCAGCCAATGACCTAACACAGTGTAGAAAGAAGATGCACCTTCCTTTCTGATCCTGTCTAAATCCTGCTTAGTTCAATAATAAAGTCTGATATTACACAAAACTCACTCTGCTTGTTCTCCCTACTTATGCCCTTGGTGCAGAAGATAAATGAAATCTTTAACAGAAATGTTATTATTAATTCTGAAAATATTATCATGTGAATATAAATACAAAGCATACAGAAAATGCAGCTTTATTAAGTGACCTGGATTATTTTATTTAGCTTTTAATTTCTTTTCAACATTTAGTTCTACTACTTGGCTTGTGCTTTGGTAGTTTCATGTTTAAAATGACAAAAGAAATATGAAAAAGCTTATGGTGCATCTTCTTTCTGCCTTTCTCCAACGATCAGGGAACTCCTGGTTGTGTCTGGTGCTGCAGTGTTCTTATTGGGTAAAACACCTTTAAATCTAGTGGCTGAGCACATAAAAGACAACCTCCTGATAATATAATATGCAAAAAACGCAACCAAACGTTATTAACGCCACCGCACGTATTTTACGCGAGCGCGCGTTTTCTACGTCACCGCGCGTTCTGGCTGGAAACGCGCGGTGACGTAAAAAATTCGCGCTCGCGTAAAATACGGGTTGGAACTGCGCGTTATTGTACGGACGATAATTGGCCTCATCGGCTTGCCATAACAGACAGGAGAGGCAGAGTAGAAGCTCGCGCATGAACATGTCCAACCAACAACTCTGATTGATTGTTCACTCTGAATGTTGTTTCAAAATAGAAAGCGTTTGCCGTGTTATCGTTATCCTATTGGGAACGCTGGCTTGTGAAATTTGATTTGATTGATTTGATTGATTACTACCTCTTCTATTGTAGAGGTAGTAAATTCCTGTATAAATCTTTACACTGAGAAACGCCTATTGCAATGACTGCTCAACGGGCCCAGGGTCTGATCACATGATTTGTAAAGTAAACGCACCGCTAAAAAAACCCCACATACTGCCTTTTAGACCACATGTAGTGTCTGTCTAAGTTTAAAGCCCAGCTTTATCAGTCTTATTGACATTTTCTGTCTTAACAGTAAGCTGTTAATAGGTAATTAGACAAAAATGTATAAAATCATTATTTTTGTTGAAAGAACAGTGTTATGGATCAGAGTGAGCTGAGTAGGATCTTGGCACTGGCTCATACTTTTGTTGGACTGATTATATTAAACATCGTGTTTTTGGGAACTAAACTGCACAATCCTTCGGGGTATTGCAGTTTGGTACTTGCAGCAACACGACATCAAATCAGCTTCATCTTTCTCTGTATGATACCAGTGATTTTGATCTCGGTCTTGGCGGCCCTACTATGCTGCGCTCTGATTGGTCAAATCACACGTAAAGAACTAAAATGGCTTAAGACATCTGTCAAGCCAGGTGCCTGTTGGTAAAAAGTTATGTATCTAACAAGTTGTGAATTTATAATTAAAAACAGCAGCATGTGTTTAGACTGTTAGGAGTTTATTAAACTGTGTTTTTCAGTTGATCTAATCTCTAATCCCAATATATGTTTTAATTGCTGTAGAGGGCAGAGGAAGACCTTAACTATGACTATTAAAAGAAATGGGTCAAAGCACTGCTTCTTTATTTATGTTCTGAGTTCATTGTCTCATGTTCTTCCTCTGGGCGTTTGCATTGTGGGATCCTTTCTGCAGCATTTCTCTCTGGGCTTTCCTCTCAACCTTATTTCAGATGATTTACAGCAGTTCATGTAAAGTAAACAGGTTTTTTGTGTCTTTAGTGCCTTAAAAGTTGATTATGGATTTTAATTATCTGTGCCCCGAAGGTTGCCGAGTTTATTTGGAGAAATAACAGAAACTTAGTTTTCTTTCCAACTAATTTGGAAAAGCTCAGCTTTATTATTGTTATTGACATTTTCTGTCCTAACAATATTTTTTTTTAAACAATTTTATTAGTTTTTTTCCCCCTGTGTTCAGTGAGCTATCCATGTGTTTGTCATGCCCTGACGTATGATAATAAAGCAATTCTAATTAAAATTAATTAATTTCATACAGCGCCAAATCCCCACAAAAAGGACTTCTTAAGGCTCTGAAAAACTCGCCACTTGTTTTCATAGTCATAAATGTATATAAAAAAACTAATACAATGATAAGAAAAGGATTCAATGTTATTTGTGTACATCCTTATTTGAGTCCTAATTTTGATACAATGCTGTTAAATTCAGAAAAAAAACATTTGGTCAAAAAAAAACAACCATGTCTACATTAGAAACATTAAGAGGCCCAGCTGACTGTCATCCGCTTGGCAGCAATCCCTTGTCCTTGGCTAGCATATGCTGATAGTGGAGGCTTGATTGCATCAAGCCATTTAATTTGCAGCAATCCCTCCTCATCTGTGGGTTTAGTAATGTAAAAGTGGATGCTTAATTGAAAACGATGGTTAACTTTGCCACAGTCACTCACATTGAGTAATCATGTGGCAATAAGAGATGGTTGACTGCATGGAGTTGATAATTCTGCAGCAATCCATCTTCCTATGTGATAATTTTCCAATGGATGGTGATTGATTGCATCAATAGTTAACTTTGCTGCAATGCCCCTTCTGGACAAACGTGTAGTGACAGTAGTTGGTTGAACCGTATCAATAATTAGCCTTGCAGCAATCCCTCCTTTTAAACAAGCATGTTTGGTTGGTTTCACAGTATCATTAAATTGGCAGCAATCCCTTCTTTTGAGCTAACCCCTTGCGACAGTAGATGGTTGATTGCATCATTTAAGTTAATAGAAATCCCACCTCTTTAGAAAGCATGTGGCTGTGCTGAAGGAATGATTCCAATGAACCATTGACGTTGAAGCAATTCCTCCACAGCAGCAAAAGCTGTGGTGACAGTGAATGTTTGATGGCATGTCGCATCTGGAATGTATCCCCCTAACAATGTGCTCGCCTTCCTGCAGAACTTCCTCCCTGTTGGTACGCCCAAGTCGGCCCGCTGCGACGACCTGAAGTCCCTGAATGATAGAGGGTGTAAACAGATCGAAAACCCACGTGGAACCATCGTTATTAACAAGAACAAAGAGGTCACAGTTCGCAAGGACAAGTCTGAGAAACTGAAACCTGAGGATATCACCCAGATCCAGCCTCAGAAAGTCACCCTGAAACTCAGACTTGGTAAAAATTAATTCTCCTGTAGTGAGATGTTGAAACGTGTAAACTTTTGTTTGGAGGGTAGACGTCGAGTTTTTCTCTTTCACTTGTGAAGAGATAACAGAACAGAAGTAGATGTTCATTAGGTTCTCTGCTGGGTTTCTCTTTTCTTCAGGTGAGCCGCAGACCTTTAAACTGAAATTCAAGCGTGCCGAGGACTACCCCATTGATCTGTACTACCTTATGGACCTCTCCTTCTCTATGAAGGACGACTTGGAAAATGTTAAGAACCTTGGCACCGACCTCATGAGGGAAATGAGGGAAATCACCTCAGACTTCAGAATCGGTGAGTGGAGAACAGTAGGATCCTATCTGATGGAGGGGGCTCTCTGGTTGGGATTGATACGGGGGAAAAAAGAAAACATTGTACAATATTTGTATTTCCAGACCGTGTTGTAATCTCCTAAATATCTGTCCACTCATCCATCTGTCCAACATTCTGTTTTATCCATCTGTCTACCCATTACGCCTGGTTCACACGGCAAGGTTTTAAAATGGTTAGCGGATTTTTCAAAAACTGAGAGACCCCACGTATGATGATAAAGAAAAATCGTAGATAAAACAGGTTTTCTCCTACGGTGCGAGCACCAGAACAGATTTCACTCAGGAACATTCAGATGTCAGACGGGTTATCTCATAAAGCCTCCCGAGATCAAACAGGAGCTCCGAGTAATTAAACATGGCCGACGCCATACTCCGGACCCGTAGGTGGTGGTAATGCTCCTTTAAGTTGGTCGCCAAGCGGCAAAAGAAACTTATAGAAGGGAGAACAATGGCGATAGTTTAAACGGAGAAAACATTACAAAAGAGAAAAGGTTTTGGTCTGTGATTTCTGCGCTATAATATAGAGGTGAATCGTTGTGGGGAGGGGGTTTCTTCAAGCTTCCATCACTTTCTGATTGGCTACACGTCACATTCGACAGGCTGTGTACAAGAATATCAGACCAAGACAATCCCAACATGTTGGATATCCCCGATTTGAGGTCGGGGCGGTGCCGGCGTCCTTCTGGGCGGACCAGATCACTCTCAACACACCACACACGGCAGGAATGTCTAATACGATTATTTTTAGAGGCACTGGGCTAATTATCCTGCTGTGTGAACCGGTCATAAGTTTCTTCATCATCAATCCACCCACTTTACAAACAACCGCTCGTACATCCTTCCATCCATCTTTTTATTTTGATTTGGTATTTGACGCTTGTGGCACTTTTGCTATAGTCTTGAACATTTAGCTTTTTAATTACTGATTAATGTTTAAATGTAGTTTTTAACTCATTTTCTTTGACTGTTTTTTAATTTGCCAGATGTTAGCATTTGTTACGCTCCTCATCCCCTGGGTCCAGTTGTCTGTTTGCTCATCTGTCCTATCGTCTTTTCCCCCATTCTTTTTGGTTTATTTTTGTACTAATTTTTGCTACTTCGTAGAAATATAAGCCGAACAAAGACTTTAGTTAGGACCAGAAAACAGAGCTGGAACTCTCGGGGTTATAGATCATTATATCTGGAGCGCTTGCTGAAATAATACGTTTTTATCAAAATGTATTCAACAGGTTTTGGGTCGTTTGTGGAAAAGACAGTCATGCCCTACATTAGCACCACGCCAGCCAGGCTGCTGAACCCCTGTGCGGGCGACCAGAACTGCTCCAGCCCCTTCAGCTACAAGAACGTCCTGAAACTGACCAGCAACGGGGACGAATTCAACCGACTGGTGAGCCAGCAGCACATCTCTGGGAACCTGGACTCTCCAGAGGGGGGGTTCGATGCCATCATGCAGGTGGCGGTGTGCCAGGTGAGCACGTCGGTCCCGTTGTCCAGTCAAGAGGGCATTTGGTGGCGCTTGTGCCTTAACAGGTAGAGCCTCTTTGTTTTGATCCCAGGAGCAGATCGGCTGGAGGAACGTCACCCGACTGCTTGTGTTCTCCACCGACGCCGGTTTCCACTTCGCTGGAGACGGAAAGCTGGGTGGGATCGTCCTGCCCAACGACGGGCGGTGTCATCTGGAGAACAACATGTACACTATGAGCCACTACTACGTAAGTTATCTTTATTCAAGTTACATAATGGGTCCTTCTCTCCTGCCGGACTCTCGTCACTCTGAATATCTGATATGTGTGTTGTTGCAGGACTACCCCTCCATCGCTCACCTGGTTCAGAAACTAAGTGAACAAAACATCCAAACAATCTTTGCTGTAACTGAGGAGTTCCAGTCGGTTTACAAGGTGCGAACGTTCAGCCGTTTTTCCCAGTCAATCAAAGCTAAGACCTGTTTTATCAAACCTCCTCTAATCCCCTCATCCCTCCTGCAGGAGCTGAAAAATCTCATTCCCAAATCGGCCGTTGGAACGCTGTCCTCCAACTCCAGCAACGTCATCAAACTCATCATTGATGCCTACAATGTACGTCTGGTGGATGAGTTCTGATTACCGTTTTTTTTTTTATGTGAGCCTTGACTTGGTAATGTCCCTTTTTAGATTTGGATTTCTCTAAGGTTATAAGATCAGCATTAAAGCAAATCATCTAGCATGTATGAGAGAGGCGTGGCTAAACAGCTGTAGTGTTGTTTTAAAGCAAAGACAAAACAATTTTAGTTAACATTTTAAACCACTTGTAGCAGCTTACATTGCCGATTAGCATAGCTAATAAGTTAATAGTTGTAAACATTAGTCTAAAAAGAGCAGCAGCCTGCAAACATGGAAGCCAGTAAGAGAAGCGGACCAGAAATGAGAATGCATTTTAAGAGAATGCGTTATAAAACTGTCCTGTGGAAGTAGAAATTCATGGCAGTTTCACAACAGCAACGGACCGTTGAGAAATGACTGTTCTACATGAAGACATTGTGTGTTTGTGTGTGGTTTTGATTTGTAACACTAAGTTTCATTATTACTTATTTCTCCTTTAAAGCTAGGGTCAGCGATTTATTTATTCCCCCCCCCCCTCACTTTTTTTTTTTTTTTTTTTTTGAGGTTTTTACGGCACCAGTGGCCTGTTTTTCAGACAGTGGGCTGACAGGAAACAGGGTGCGAGAGAGAGACGTGCGGCAAAGGACCGCAGGTCGGAGTCGAACCCGGGTCAGCCGCGTCGAGGACTAAAGCCTCCGTACATGGGTCGTGGGCGCTAGCCACTGCGCCACCGAAGCACACCCCAAGTTTTCACTTTCTGAATAACTGCGCATGCGCAAGACCGTCTTACCTGCTCTCTTGCTCTTCAGGGGGATCGTGTGAAGAAAATCTCCCAAATCCACTCTGGTCTTATTTCTTTCTACTGAGTCCTTCCTCTTCTTCTCATAAACATGAACGCAGTTCGCTTCTTGCGACTCAGCCGTGTTCAAAGTCTACGGTGAGATCAGCGAAGCTACAATGAACGGCTAACCGCTAAGCTAACTGCTAACCTAGCTGCTAAGCTAAGCAGATACATAAACACTAGAAGTTTGGATACGCAGCCAGCAAGCGGAAATTATGGCGGAAAGAGCACGGACACTTCAGTGTGTGTAAAAGGGGATAAATCGCGGATCTGGTTCAGGTTGTTAAATACTACATATAGAAAGCTGAAGTGTCCTTTACCTTTTTTTTTTTTCTTTTTTTTTCCTTCAGGCGTGGTTCATGATCGCTCATCAGTTTTTATGGACTTCCTCTTAGAAAACCTTCTCGTTTCTCCTCGCCCTTGGGCAATCGGTGAAAAGCAGTGTGTTTCTGTCAAAACTTGCCTCTAGTCCACGCAGGCCGACCTTGCTCTTGAGCAGGGCTGGAAAAACACGAGCTGGCCCTGAAAAAGGAAAATAACTGCTGTTGCTCAAATTACATAAATGACATTGATTATGAAACAGGCACACCAACCATAAAATCAAGAAAAGCTCAAAAGATCTAGCTAAAAATATATATTTTCCGTATTTAATTTTCGACCCTTTTCTGTTTTTCTTCCTCCTGACAGTCTTTGTCCTCTGAGGTCATTCTTGATGAAGTTAAGCGGCCGGAGGGAGTTGATATTACCTACAAGTCCAACTGCAAGAACAACGTGGTGAAAGTGGGCGAGGACGGCCGGAAGTGCTCCAACATCTCCATCGGAGACGAGGTGATGAGGATCTGCAGAAAGAAACGTGCTCAATAACCAGCAATGACGAGGGATCGCTGTTCCTGCGTGTTAAAGTGCAACTCTTCCAAACCGAGTAAAGAAATGCCTTTTCTTTGGGTTTTACAGGTCTATTTCCAGATTACCGTAACGTCCAAGAAGTGTCCGTCTGCTGCGAAGCAGGAGGTCATTAAGATCAGACCTCTGGGCTACAACGAGGAGGTGGAAGTAGTCCTGGAGTACATCTGTGACTGTGACTGTGCTCGGAAAGGAGAGCCCAACAGTAAGCAGTGCTCCGAAGGCAGCGGGACCTTCGAGTGCGGAGCCTGCAAGTACGGAGCCCTCCTCCTCTCTCTGCTCCCAGAACATTCCCAAACTGCAACTTTCACTCTAAATTGAACCGACTTCGTTGTTTGTTTGGTTTTTTTGCTTCAGGTGTAACGAGGGACGCATCGGGCAGACGTGTGAGTGCAGCAAAGACGAAGTCCGGACCGAGGACCTGGACGCCAACTGCCGAAAAGACAACGGCACGGATATCTGCAGCAACAGCGGCGACTGCGTCTGCGGTACCTGCGAGTGCAAGAAGCGGGATAACCCCGCTGAGGTTTACAGCGGCCAGTACTGCGAATGTGACAACTTCAACTGCGACCGCTCCAACAACAAGCTCTGCGGAGGTCAGCGCTGTCGCGTCTTTTTGCTCGATGAAAGATTTCTTCACGCTGAAGTGTGTGTTTTCCGATCTCTAAAATGTTATCTTTCAGGCAAAAAAACCTGACTCAATATATATAATGTAGATTTCAAATGATTTATTAAAGGAAAACAACGATTCAAACCGGTGCTGTTATCTAAGAAGGTCCTAGGTTTATGTCTGTTAAGTTGAATTTAGCTCAGTTTCTCTAGCCGCACCCAGGCCTAATAATTGTCCGACCTGCATAGTTAAAATGGTCATAAGCAGTACCTGTCTGACAACATGAAGTAGGCCAAAAATGCTCAGAAAGCAACACACCATGCACCGATGTTAACCAATTTAAGAACTAGGGTTTTCACGATGCTAAAATGTCAAACTCCATATCGGTACCCTGGAAATTAGATATTCTATACCATTTTCAATATCACAGGGATGGGAAATGAATAATAACTAAAGGCATGAGAAATATTTTTATTTATTTATTGTGCTAACATGAAAAACCTTTTTTAATCTCCTAACCCAGAATCACAGATGCTCGTTAAGTAAGTGTCCAATTAAATGCTAAATAAATAACCCAACTATAACACATGCCTTATAGCATGCTAGCTACAGCTAATCACACAATATTAATGCAGACCACCGTAACATCAGTAACGCGTTTGATGTTTTAAATTATGAACAGGAAGTTTAATTTATCGACCTGTCAGAGTTCATCATGGAGGCCAGGTCAGTCCTTGAGATGTTTGGCCAAGTTAGTTGTGGCTGCTTGACTTTGTTGCACCACTTTAAATCTCTGTTTGCACCCAGGCTGTTCAAGACCTCTGGGTTTCCCTTCTTCATTTGCCTCTTATGCAAAATATTCAGAATCGATACCGTGCCAAACTAGTTTTGTGTCCGGATGCAGCGTTTGAGTGTTGATACTTTTGACAACCCTGTCAAGAAAAGATGAAAAACAAACACACTGATATCTGAAAAGGGTTTCAAAGCCACTTCTAAGGTTCTGGCAGCCCAGTGAACAGCAGTGAGAGACATTATCCATAAATTAAGACAGCAGAAACCGCAATCAACCTTTACAACTGACCTGAGGTTTCTGGGTGACCCGCTGGAAAAGTTGAGTGCTTTGTACCAAGTCAGTACCTTCCCACTGTTTTACCAGGTCATGGCCGCTGTGAGTGCAGGAAGTGCATCTGCGACGCCAACTACACGGGCAGCGCCTGCGACTGCTCGATGGACACCTCCACCTGCCTCGCCCGAAACGGCCAGATCTGCAACGGACGCGGAGAATGCGCCTGCGGGACCTGCAGATGCACCGACCCCAAATTCCAGGGGCCAACCTGCGAGATGTGTCCAACCTGTCCAGGTGTCTGTCCGGAGCACAAGTTAGTACGATTTTTTTTATTTTATTTTATCACATTAGTTTATCTCTTAAGTAATTTCATCCCAAGTTTTTGTTTAACCATTTTGTTTGTGTTGCAGTCTGTGGCTGGATTATTTTCTATTTTGCAACATTTAAAATACTTTCACACTTCTATACTCTGTTGACACATTTTGAAACTAATGGCACCTTCCAAAATTAAAGATTTAATAATTTGCTGAATCTAAGTGTAAAACAAAGGCTCTAAATAAACACTCCCATTTAAGAAAAAAAGTTTTTGAGTGAAAAAAAAGGTACTCTAAACTGATTGAAGATCTAAAATTTATCATCATAATTGGGGAAATTTTAATCATTTTGATCAGCAAGGAAGACATAAAAAAATACAGGAAAGTTTGAGGTTGTAATTGTATATTAAGTTAAAGGTACAAAAGCTATCCAAACGGACCTGGATTCTCATTTATAAAGCTTGTGTAAATACAAAACATGGACCTAATCTTACGTACATCACTTTCCACGTAAAGGCGGTGATCTATAAAGAATGCTTGTCCTAATAATCAGTAAAACAATTAATCGCACAATAAATTTGAATCACATAATTAAAATAAGCCCGATAATTTGCATAGGCATGCTTGCTTATTTCCTCTTGTGTTTCCGTCTCCTCTCTCTGAGACCAGGTAGCAAAAAGGTTTCGGTACGCTGGCGTCCCCCCAGGCTTCTAATGCCATGGAGGAAACCCTGTATAATGATTTAAAGGCTGTTACGTCAAAAATGCGTCCAGAGGGGGTAAAACATTTGAGAAAATCAGGCTTATAATCAGCCAGAAATGCTGTGGAGGCAGGAAGTGTTGAAAACTGATCTTTAATATCTCTGGCTTGACTTTAGTGTTCCACAATAACGCCAAACTCTCTGCTGAGGCTTTCAAAATGCTGCTCCCTTCTCAGGAACTGTGTGCAGTGTCTAACCTTCCAAACCGGCGAGAAGAAGGACACGTGTAAGGAGGACTGCAAGAACTACCATCTGATTAGGGTGGAACAGAAAGAGCACCTACCTCAGCCCCAGGACCAGCCCCCGCGAGCCATTTGCAAGGAGAGGGACGAGAAAGACTGCTGGTTCTACTTTACCTTCGCCGTCAGTAACGACATGAACGAGATCCACGTGTTGGAGAAGCTGGGTAAGGTTTGGACTAGGCAGGTTCTCTGTGACCTGGAGATGTGCTCACACTAAACTTTCAGACTCGATACCCTCCCAAAGTGACATACTCAATACTTACCGTGTTTTTCGGACTATAAGGTACACTTAAAATCCTTAAATCTTCTCAAAAATTTATTGTGTGCCTTATATGTGATTAAAGTTGTGCTTCCTGACAGATTTTATGTGGTACAATGCGCTCAAAAATCTGTTAAAATGTGTAAGTACGACTTTGGTAAGCAACAAATCCACTCCGCTCAATGAATATTAGGAGCATTACGGTACATTGTGTCACTACCTGAAAGGACCCCTGAGCTGTCTACAAGACTGCCTGACTGTAATATCTAAACTAGTAGTGCATTCATGTAAAGGCCCCCACATACTCAGGCGTACATACAGGTACGTGTCACATTATAGACTTCTCAGCAGCAGGAAGTCTTTACATCAAACTGTTTTCTATGTGACACTGAGCTGCTCCAAGCAGGCGGTCTGCAGGACGCAGCATCACAGTCCCTCTGTTCTCACTGACAGGTGGGAGTCTGCTGGAAGAGAAACGGCTCTAGGTGCTCAGCTAGCTAATCACATAATTTACCATCTGTTCTGTCGCTTCGTCCCACTGGAAGAAAATGTGGGAATTGTAGGAATTTGCTACAAGAAATGTAGGCAACAGTACGCTCCACTGTGAAGGTAAAACGCCCGCGGAGAGTCAGCGCAGAGTCCTCCAAGCTCACAGTATGTGTACAGTACACCCAAGTATGTGGGAGTCTTTAGGCAGCCCACGCCTGGAGTACGCACTAGCAACCATAAACCTAGTAAGTTAGTATAATATAAAAGTTAAGTTCATTTTGGGCTTATGTTAGTGATAATACACACTTGGGAAGAATATTTAGTGCACCTTATATATGGACAAAGACGCACATAGACACGTTAATTCACTGTGCTCCTTATGGTCTGAAAAATACGGTAATAAGGTTTTTATACTGCGAGGAAACATATCTGAGGGCAAAGGTTCAGGGTTCCTACACAGTCTGGAAATGGCTTGAAATCTTTTCTCTGTCTGGATGAGTAAAGAAAAAGTAAACTGAGTATGAAAAATATTTGTATTTCCAGAGTGTGTACTGTCTAAGACTTGCATTTATGCATTTATCCCTTATCTTTCTATCCATGTATTTTTATTTCTTTTCATAAATCGATCACTAGTTGATTCGTGCCTGATCCGTCGGTCCGTTTCCATTCGTTCATTTAATCTTCCTTCTGTTCGTCTCTTCTTTGGTCCATTTATTCATTAATTAGTCCATCGGTTTGTCAACTTATTCATTAATCTTTCCTTCCCCTGAAAGGTCGATTTTGATTTATGTTTGGGGGTTTCTTGCTCTAAAATATATTTGCCGTTTGTTTTCCTCGTCAGGATAAGGATAAAAAAACAGAAAAATAATGGGATTTTCAGACTTTCTCCCCTTTCTGATTGGCTAATTGTTGTTTCCATTAATCATTTCATCTTTCCTTCCTTTGAGTATTTTAAGCCTGCTTACCTGTGTTAAACTGGAGTAATATCTTCCCATCTTGGTTTGGGAAAATGTGGAGTTTGAGTGTAAACGTTTGAGGGAGCTTGTCTCTAGAGAAGCAACCTGACCTTGTTGGAAACTAGTTTTCTATACACCGTAAAACGAGAATTAATTTAACGGTGTGTGTTTCTTGTCCCGGTTTCAGACTGCCCAGCCGGTCCTGACATCATCCCCATCGTGGCGGGTGTTGTGGCGGGCATCGTGATGATCGGCCTCGCCCTGCTGCTCATCCTGAAGCTCCTCATGATCATCCATGACCGCAGAGAGTTTGCCAAGTTTGAGAAGGAGAAGATGAACGCCATCTGGGACACCGTGAGTCGGTTACGCAACATCCATTGACCGGCGTTTAAACGCGGCTTTAGAATGAAACCGTTACAAGAGCTGCCACCTGGAGGCTGTTGTTATTGCTGTGGCTCATATCTGCAGTAACGGCAGACCTCAGTGCTTCGCAAAAATATATTCTCACCACTTTTCACATTTTAGGGACAAATGTGGTCTCTGTGTAAGAGCGGCGAGGCCAAAAGTTATTCCCCTCTGCAGTTTTCCACAAGCCATGTAGGGAAGATGATGAGAAGATGGAAGGCGCTAAATAACAGAAAATCCTGGAAGAAAATGCTGCAGAAGGTTCCTCCTCCACAAGGACAACCCTAAACATTCAGCCAGAGCTGCAACCGGATGGTTTACAGTGTGTTTTAAAAGGGCCTAGTCAAAGTTCAGACCGATACCTGATTGAAAATCTGTGGTAGGAGTTAAATGTTGGTGAACGTTGTTCTGGTAGACCAGAGGATTTGTCTTTAGTGAGGGAGTGGCCCTTTATTCTGCTCCTAGTGCTGCCACCTAGTGTCAAAAAGCACAATCATCAAAGGAAGAAAAGAATCAGGAAGGAAAAGTCATCAGGGCTTCATTGCTGACTTAGCAGTCGTGTTTATAGACAAATCCGGCAGTTCTTGGTTCAGATTTACATCAGTAAGGATAAAAACAACATTGTGACAAACTTTATGGTTCTTGGTTAAAAATTTCTCCAGGATGGCACTGATGAGTCTAAAAAAAGAAAAAAATCGCCCAGAGTCTAAAAGAAAAGCAATGAAAGGACTTTTAGTTGAGAGCACAATCTCATAATATGAAAAACTAACGTTTTCTGCTCCTCTTCTTTGTTCTCAGGGCGAGAATCCGATCTACAAAAGCGCTGTGACAACTGTGGTTAACCCCAAATATGAGGGGAAGTGAGGGAGCTTCTGGCTCCTTTGTGACGACACTGTACATGGAGAAGAAAACGGGCCGGGGGGAGGAAACCAGGGGGGGGGGGGGGGGGGGGTCAGGCGGGCTGAGAGGGGCTTCATACAACAATGCTCGCTGTTTGTCGCCAAATGATAGAGGTGCATCCTGCCACTTGTTTGTTTTCATAACTTCTTTTGATTTCCTGTTCTTCATCTGTGTAAAATGTTTGGTTGTTTTTTAAGAGATTGTTTTTGTAACCGGTCTTTTAATGGAAAAGCTGTGCTTAGTCTCGCCGTAACGGTTTCTAGCTGAAGCCATCAGGGCTCTGTTCAGTCGCAGGTAATCAATCCATCACAGAAAGAGATAATAATCGTCAATCAAAGGTTTTAAGCTCGACCTGCCGTCTGACCAAAGGTCTCGCTGTGTTCTGGCTCGTGTTCACTGAGGAGCCTCCATGTTTGAAATGAAATGTGTACAGGATGTTTTGGGCTCCGTGTAAAGCCATATATGAACTTGCTGGACTGTTTGCTTTTTTTGTTGTTGTTGTTGTTGTTTTGCTGCAGCTGAACAATCAGTTTTCTTATTTCTGCGGCTGAAAGGACGTCCGTTTACAGTAGCTTTAACGTTTCAGGTCTTGATTTAAACCCAACTCAGGTCCTTCATTTCAGTAGCACCAAATACATGCCTTGTTTTGTTGCTAGATTATTACTTTATACGTTTTGTTGATGTTTTTTTTTTTTTTTACTTCTTACCTTGATCAAATGTTTTAGATCTATAGAAAACAGGGGTTTTAATTAAAGCAAATACAATTTTTCCTGTTCTAACAGAAAACCATCACCAGTGTTGTTGTTTTTAAGTGCCTTTTTTCATACGTGCAAACACATTCAGGCAGACCTGTCATATCAAACTATTTATTAAATAAATCAAAGCAATTAACCCCGTTATTAGCTCTGATTGTGCCGTTATTTCATGCATTTCTCTCCACCTCACTGATGAACCGGGTTCTTTTACAGGGATGTGAATAAATGGCTCGTTGGGGCCTCATGGCAGATTTCAGGGTTAGCAGTGGCACCAGATCATGGGTTGATTTTTAGTACAGTGATGGCATAACTTTCTGTCAGGTGGGTCAAAAAAATTATCTTTTTACAACAAAAATTTTTTGATGCGCTCAACAATGAATTAAATGGCCAGTTTAATTAAAAAAAGACAAATTGGCCAGAAGTCTGTGGGTAACGGGTGTGTAAATGATTGGAAAATATAAATGAGGTTAACATTTAGTCTCCAATAAACATGTTTTGGAGTTCCAATGTTGTCTGTTTATAAAATCACTTATTTGTCTCTGCAACGACAACAGGAAATAAACCACTCTTTAAAAACGCATTTCTACCTTTAGTAACATTTAATAAATGAATTAAAAACATTTGGTTGCACCAAAGACTGCTTTCCAGTAAAAGTGCCTTTTTACTGTTAAATAAAAAAAAAATCTAAAGTGAGGTTCTATAAATCACAAACGCTTTGTGTTGTGCCTGTGCAGGCAGTCGATGCAGATTGGTACGATTCTCAAATTACAGTCGGGGGGCAGATGGTCCCCAGGACGCTTTTTGGGCTTCCCAGCTTTAATCAGTTTTAAATCAGCTATCCCAACATTTAAACAGGCTATTACTATTTCATTTTGATGCCAACATGGCATCAAATCCGTTTTAAATGTTTTTCTTTTTAAGCATTCAATTCAATTTTATTTATATAGCGCCAATTCATGATACACATGTCATCTCAAGGCTCTTTCCAAAGTCAAATTCAATCAGATTATACAGATTGATCAGAAGTTTCCTCTCTAAGGAAACCCAGCAGGTTGCATCAAGTCTCTCCAAGCAGCATTCACTCCTCCTGAAAGATTGTAGAGCCACAGGGACAGTCGTCTGCATTGCTGATGGATTTGCAGCAATCCCTCATACTGAGCATGCATGAAGCGACAGTGGAGAGGAAAACTCCCCTTTAAAAGGGAGGAAAACCTCCAGCAGAACCAGAACCAGGCTCAGTGTGAACGCTCATCTGCCTCGACCCACTGGGGGTTAGAGAAGACAGAGCAGAGACACAGAAAGTACAGAAGCACACATTGATCCTTTCTATGTTTATGGTAGTAGCAGATGATCTGTCTTCCCTGGATGATGTCACAGCTAACAAAACGCCAGACCAGGTGTACCTACTATGAAGAGGAAAAAAAGAGAACAAAAAGTTAAAAAATTAAATAACAAGCAATGCAAATTGGAGAACTCAGCAAAGTGAGAAAAATAGGCCCTGATGTCCTCCAGTAGCCTAAGCCTATAGCAGCATAACTATAGAGGTAGCTCAGGGTAACATGAGCCACTCTAACTATAAGCTTTGTCAAAAAGGAAAGTTTTAAGATTAGTCTTAAAAGTAGACAGGGTGTCTGCCTCACGGACCAAAACTGGGAGTTGGTTCCACAGGAGAGGAGCCTGATAGCTAAAGGATCTGCCTCCCATTCTACTTTTAGAGACTCTAGGAACCACCAGCAGACCTGCAGTCTGAGAGTGAAGTGCTCTGTTAGGAACATACGGGGTAATCAGAGCTCTGATATGAGAGCTACAGTGCCTCACAAAGGTGTTCACATCCCCTGAACTGTAACTTTTGGTGTCATTACGACCATTAACTTGTATATTTTATTGGAAATGTACGGTCAACCCAAAGTAGGGAAAATGGTGAAGCGGAGGGAAAAAGATACGTTGTTTTCAATATTTCTTTGGACTCAAATATCTAAAAAATTGGGTGTGCATTTGTGTTCAGAACGACTTTTCACTGCAGTTACATTAATAATTAAATGTTTTGCCCATTCTTCAGCTCAAACTGTAACAATTTTTAAGTGTTACAACAGAAACTCAGGTGGCTCTGCGAGCGGACTTTAACTGGGCCATTCTAACGAATGAATGCACTTTGTTCCAAAACGATTCGATTGTAGCTTTAGCTTCAGGGCCTGCTGTAATTCTCTGCAGCTCCTCCAGAGTTACCATGTCAATTTAGGCCTTATTTTAGTAGGTTTGCCCTCCTTTTTCCATTTTCAGACGATGGCTTGAACAGAGCTCCGTCAGATGTTTAAATCCATTGTTTTATACCCTAATCCTGCTTTAAACTTCTCCGCATCCTGACATGCCTGACCTGTCTGCTCTGCTCCTTGGTCTTCATGAATGTTCTCTAACAAACCTACGAGGCCTTCACAGAACAGCTGGATTTAAAGTGAGACTAAATTGCTTTTGGGTGTTTACTTATGAGGCGACTTCTGAAGATAAATGGTTGCGCTGTATCTTATTTAGGCTTATGAGAATAAAAGAGGATGGACACAGACACACATCACACTTCTGATTATTTGAAAACCACGTATCCTTTAACCTCACGATTACTGTATGTTGTTCTATCATTCACAATCCCAATAAAATACACCACAGAGTATGGTGGTATTGTGACAAAATGTGAAAAGTTTTAAGGAGTGTGAGTACGTTATCAAGGTTCTGTATATTTTTAAAGTGTTTACAACAAAACCTAGGATGTGGTGAATGGAGCCAATTTAGGCACTTCCTGATAATCCAAATATATCAACTTCCTCCTTTAAACCCGATGAAGGATTTCTAACTTACTCATAAATGCTCGGAGTTCTTACTTTAGACACATTTAAGGAACAGGGCAGAAACCTCCACCCACACATCGTCCACACTGTTATCTCAGCAATGTCAGGGGCTGGTGCCTATCTCTTGTGATTGGGTGAGAGGTGGGGTACACCCTGGACAGGCCGGCAGTTCATCACAGCAATACACACTTGTACCCAAGGACAACTTAAGAGCAATCAGATAACCTAAAACTAATATTTTTGGACTGTTGGAGAAAGCCAGAGTACCCAGAGAGAGCCCATGCATACATTGGGAGAACATGTGGAGTCCATGCAGAAAGAATCCAACCTGGGACTTCTGTCAGTGCTGACCCCCAATAAAGGAATTATATTATATTAAATACATTTTATTTAAATAAGTATGTATTAGTTGTTCATTGTTTGTTAATACATCACTAATAATACAGTAATTATATATCCAATTAACCATAGTCAATTGTGGTTTGTTAAAGAAAGATTTGGTGTCATACAGCATTACTTTTACCTGAACCCCTCAATAAATAAATAACTTCAGCAAACAACGCCACTAGCAATATGGCGGCGATCCTAACGTACTATTCGGACTTCCATTCAGCCTCCTGTCTACGGGCGTTCGGGGACCGAAAGAACCGTCTTCACGAGCCGTTCGCGGAACCAAATGATTCGGATCCTTGAAAAAGAGCCACAATTCCCATGTCTAGTATCGCGTCTGCGCCAGCCAATCGCGTTGCGTCCCATCCCCTGTGGAGCCTCTCCACAGGTGATTGGTGGCCTCGGCTCTCCAATCAGACGGCGTTGTTCGCAGCAAAGTTGTTAACCCCCAACAGTAGCACTTTGGTTTCCAGCTCTCTAGTTTCGACCAACGGTAGGAAAACACGGACTTTTACCCGCTGAAAGGCGCCGTTTGACGCCCCGGATGCACAGCGGGGACCCGACTGCTTCTCCCCGGCAGGTTCTGTCATGAAGCTGTGCAGGACCAGCCGTGGCTAACGTTAATGTTAACTCCCTCTGTGGCTCGCTGCGTCGTGTTCTCTGTCGCCTCTCTCTCTCTTTTTTTACCATCTTCTTCTGGGGTAAACTTGCAGAAATGTTCTCCATCTGTCCCGAATACCTCCACGTTTCCACACCGACCCACTCGGTGAGTATTTACCCGCTAAGTCTTTAACTCTAACGGCCAAAATAAAGAGGCCCGTCGTGATTAGTGTGTTTTTCTTCTTCTTCTGGCATCAGATGATTTCATACACGCAATCAAATTCCTGGCTGGTCAGCTGGATGCAATTCAACAGCAAAAGCACAAATTCCCACTCAGTTTTTCGGACCCTGAAGCTAGCAGACCCACAGGAGATGGATGTAGATGTGTAACATTTGTAAATAAATGTTGAAATAATGATGTATGTCTGCATACGATCTATTTTTGGTGGATTTATCGCGAGTAAGGCACAGCTAGGAGACTCTCCGTGGGCATTTCTTTTATGTATTTATTTATTTTTTTACAGCATCTCCTTTGAGGAGTTTTCAACCTGATGGCAGGAAAATGTGGAAAATTTTTCTGCTGGATCATATGCAGCTTTGGGTGTGTGACTGAACAGTGCCAGGCTATCCCTGTGGTCTGCCCTGGAACTGCTGGGCCTGGATCACCCCCCCCCCCCCCCCCCTGCAAACATTATCTAACCAACACAACCCATGCTCCTGAGAACAGGTGGAGGCTGGGTGTAGGGATCAGATCTGCATCCTTGGATGGCATCATTAGCCGTGTGCTGCGTACTTGGATGAGATGGAAAGCAGAGTTTTCCAGTTCTGCCCAGCGATTCTAACTCTCTCCCCCATTGTGGGACCAACCCCACCCACATGGCACTTCTGTGCGTTCAGCTGGAAGCATGTGAGGCGTGTTTTCGCTCCAGCATAATGTCTCCAGTCATAAGCGGGCATGTTGACGTGTTTAAGAGTTCATGTGCCAGACCGAAGGGTTTCGCTTAGATTTTTCAGACGGTGCCAAAACCAGGTCTAAACAATTTGGGGATGATTGAAGTCCCTTAATTTGTATTGAAACGTGGAAAACTGCGACAAATATTCAGTCTTTGGTTAATTCTTCTTCTTTCTTTTTTCTTTGTTTTGTTCCGGCACAAGGAAAAATTTATTTATTTAGCGTTGTTAACCGTGTAAAACAGAATATTTAGCTTTGCAGCATTTTTAAAATTGAGATTATAAATAAATTCTTACATTTCTTACGTTTAGATCTGGTACCGATATCAGATTTAGGGGTGCGACAATCATTCGTCCGTTGATTTTGAACTAGACTGTCGCATCGGTCTTGATCTTTCACCCTAGTTTCTGCACATTCTTGTACACCTCCTGCTATTTAAATCTTACATTTGTAAATATATCAATATTTAGGCCATTTAATGCTGAGTTACAGCCTAATGTAGAACACCCAGACAACCAACCACAAAGGAACAAGGTAGGAAATTCCACTTTAATAAATGAACATTTGAGGACAGCCTTGAAAATGTTTTCTTCTAGCCTTCCTTTTGTTGACTAATCAGATTAGGAGAAGAGTCTATATGAGAGAGCTGTAAAACAGTGTTTTCCTTGTTTTGAAAAATGAAATGGTAACACAGTTTACGTTTTAAGGTGGGTTTAATGTAATAATGCCAAAGGTATTCGCTCACCCATCCAAATACTCCAAATCAGGTGTTCCGTGGCCACAGGTGTATTAACTCCAGCACCAGGTTTCTTCAAACCTGTGTGAAAGAACGGGTCGCTCTCTGCAGCTCAGTGGACTCCAGGGTGGTTCCACGATAGGATGCCACCTGTGCAGCAAGTCCAGTTTGAAGTTTCTTGCTCTCAAGTATTCGACGGTCAGTGGTATTATAACAAAGTGGAAGCCACTGACAGCGACAGCAGCTCGGCTAGAAAGTGGTAGGCCACGTACACTGATGGAGCGGGAGCAGCAGACACTGAGGCCCGTAGTGTGCAGAGGTCGCCGACTTTCTGCAGAGTCCATCGATGCAGACCTCCAAACTTCATGTTGCCTTCAGATTAGCTCAGGAACAGTGAGTAGAGCGGTTCCTGGAGTGGGTTTCCACGGCCAAGCAGCTGCATCCGACCCACACATCGCCAAGTGCAAAGCGTCGGATGTAGTGGTGTAAAGCATGCTGCCAGTGGACTGAATTACGCTTAATCTGATGCACCAGTCTGGGTTTGGTGATTGCCAAGAGAACGGTACTTTTCTGACTGTATTGTGCCAAGTGTAAAGTTTGGTGGAGGGAGGAGTTCTATCCATCCATCCATGTTCTAACACGTCTATCCCTCATGGGGTCGCAAGGGGTGCTGGTGCCTATCTCCAGCGGTCAATGGGCGAGAGGCGGGGTACACCCTGGACAGGTCGCCAGTCTATCGCAGGGCGGGAGGAGTTCTAGTGTTGGGTTATTTTTTCAGGAACTGGGCCCTGAGATTTTGGACAACTGCTTGTTCCCAACTTTCTGGGGACAGTTTGGAGACGGACGGTTACTTTTCCAACAAAGCAAGGTCTGTAAAGACATGGATGAGAGAGTTTGTGTAGGCCAGTCGTCTACCCGATAGGGCAGCTTTGGGGTGAATTAAGATAAGGAATCGTTTATTTGGGTCCCCTCTGGGGGGCGGGGTGCCCCTGGGCCTCGGGTCTCTGGTCCCATGGCTGGATCTGCACTATGGCTGTTGGGGGGGGGGGGGGGGGGTTCTGGGGGCTCCTCTCTGCTCTTCCCTGGGATGGAGGAGGCAGCTATCCCTGTGTTGGTCCTTCTGGATCTTCTGTGCTCTGGGGACTCTTTCGGACGACTGGGGTTCTGGTCTCCCCGGTGTGTGCCTCGGTGCTCTGAGGAGCGGGTCTTTGGCTCCTCGGAGCCACGGTTGAGCATTTTTTCTTATGGATAAACCTTACATTCACAAGTGCACCTACAGGTGCTTGGATCCAGGTGCTTACAGATTCACTTCTATACAGAAAACCCCTATTCTTATCACATTTTTCAGTGATATCAAGGCGTTGGTTGTTTGTACCTGTAATACTTTTTTGGTTGGTTTTGCTGTTCTTTTTATATTTCTCTCTGAAGGTGTAGAAGCAGACTCCAAGGATGTTATCTTGTTCTTTCCTGTTCATCTCCTCTATTTTGTCACCTTTTATCCCATTTTAAAGGAGCTTTAAGTAAGATATTTACTTTGAAATCAGTCTGTCATTCTCATTTGTCACCTAGGATGGAAGTAACATTCCCTAGAAACAATCGGTCCTCTCCATCAACAATGTCTTTGTTACGTTTTTCTTCTTTCAAACCTAGAGGTACGGTCCAGAACTACTGCAGTTCAGAGTGTAGCCCGTGTTTACTTCCTGGTTCCTAAGCCATCTGGGCAAAAGAGCAGCAGCCAGTAAGAGAAGCGGACCAGAAATAGAGCAAAATATAACACCATATACCCGTCCTGTGGAAGTAAAAATTCACACCGGCAACACACCGTTTAAAAATGGCCTATTAGATTGTTGTGATTGACAAGTTGTTGTACCGGTTTCAGCCACAAGGTGTCAGTATTACTTATAGCTCCTTTTAATGTTTTGCCTCATCTTCTCTTCCTTTCTTTCTCATTTTACCTTTCTGTTTCCATGGAACTTAAAGTAATCCAATAATATCTAATAAAGTTTTTGGCATATATTTTAAGCGGGGCACCAAAGAAAAAGCAGTAATGCTCCACATCTGTACGGCTTTCTTTGGTATTAAGACAGCAATTCTTAATGAAAAATTAAAACTTTCCTTATTGTTCCACCATGGGGTAATTTGGGCGTGGCAGTGGCAAAAAATTAGAGCAAAGACTGAGAGCCAGGCCGTCTTGTCCAACATCAGTGTCTGACCTCGTTTTTGGAAGAATTTTCCCATCAACACAGTTGAAACTGTTAGAGCACTAAAGGGTGGACCTATGTCTAATTGAACCCTATGAATTTATAATGGGATGTCACTGAAGTTCATATGTAAGTCAAGATGGGAGTAAATACTTTTGGCAATATAGTGTATACTACTACAGATTGGCTTAACAAAATGGCGTAACTGAGATTTCCAAAATGCTACAAACACAGACAAACCAAATAATGTCTCTAAGCAATCCTTTGTGAGATTGCAAACATTAATATAACAACAAACATTATTTGATATATTATGCAGCTTTGGTTTTGTGATGCAGTTGCTTTTATTTAAGACAGAAAAGCAAAAGTTATTCCCCCTGTTGCTTAAATAAATGCTCAATACGCATTGTTTTGTTTTGATACACAATCAAGAATATTATAATCAACAAAGGCTAGTGTTAGCATCTTTTTCAAACAGACGCAGGTATTGTGCAGAAAATGATACATTTATTTTTTACCTGCTCTTCATAAAGTAACGCAAGCTATTATTAGCCACCTAATTATTTGGGCCATCTGGTTAAGAAGCCAGCAGATAGCCAGCTAGCAGTGTGCAGCAACAGGTTGGGGAGGGGCTGCACTCTGTTACCTTATGTTCCATACAACTGGATTAGTCTAACTTTCTTTGGCGCTTCTGTAAAATAATAAAAATTTTGAACCATAGAAAAGTTTTGAAAAACTGAGTTTTTAGGTCTTGAAGGCGCTAATCGATCCATTCGTTGTTTGGAAAATGGACAAAAGCTCACAGTGACATTGACGTAATTCATAAGGCCCGTTTACACTACACTTTTTTAACCGAGCCGAGACCAGTCCGAGCTCGGTAACCGAGATAACTCTTGTGTGTAAACGGTCAGCAGACTGAACCGGACCGCGCTAAACATAACCGGACCGCGCTAACTGCAGACCAGCTCTTGAGTAGGTCTCGGCCTGGTTTTATTTCTGGCCCAGTTTTCTGATAAAGAGCGCATGAGCAGACCACGTCATCCCCTTACAGTCAGCTGACTGTCCGCGGGTTTTCCGGCAGTCTGGCTGCACGTCCCGATTCACACTCCATTCAGACAAATTTCAGACATTCATAATAATACTAGCTTCCTTACCGTGCCACACGGTTTCCAGAGATGAATCTGCTTAGCAGCGCAATGAACCTCAGCGTCTGTCATTGTTTCCGGCGTCTGTAAATCCTTATTAGACGTTCGTTTGTCTCATCCACTTCCCAAAAAAGCAAACTTTCTCAAGTAAATTCACCAATGGTTGCCTTCTTCCCCTGACTCTCCGCAAACACCGAAATATCACAATATCAAGCATAACTTCCTGAATGTTACGGGCGCTGCTGTTTTGTTTTGCTCGGTCCCGCCTTCAATCTCAGAGAGCGGTAGTACCGCAGATCGCCACTAGGGGGCGAGGAGCAACCAAGGAACCGAGATAAGCTTTGTGTGTAAACGGGTCGGCTTGTCTTGGATAACTGATCCAAGCTCGGACTGGTCTCGGCATGGCTCGGTTTTTAGGTGTAGTGTAAACGGGGCTATAGCTATGGGAGCAACATTGGAAAAAAAAAAAGCAAAAAAGAAAATCTTCAACAAAATGATTTACAGGTACAATAGATTATGTCAGATTAGAGACTGTTTGTGGTCATTTGTCATCAAGACTCTCAAACACACAAAGCGAACTCAATAGTTAAAGGAGCAATAAGCGATATTTCACCACTAGCTGTGCTGTTGAGCACCGCCTAGTATAGAAGAACACAACACTGCTTTGGCGATGGCGTTTTACGGGCAGGGAGGGAACGCGCCCTGAGTGGCAGCTGTTCACATGGACGTATGTGGACGCGCAGCTAGACTGGAGAACACAGAGATGCGGTGAGACGTCATACCATAGTGAATGTAAAAGATTTAGTTCTTCACAAAACAATTTTTTTAGTTCTATCTAAAACAACAAAAGTTTGCTTATTGCTCCTTTAAATCCATGTACAAATAATGAATTATGAATGGGTTTGAAATCGGAAACAGTAGGTTGAGGTATAATGGCAACAGGCGAGCGTAGGGTTAGGGTTAGAAGCAGCAGTTTCTAAAATCACTGATGCTAAAACTACAACTATCTATATATATATATATATATATATATATATATATATATATATATATATATATATATATATATATATATATATATATCTGTTTAAAATAAACAATTGGTAAATTTAGGACGAGATGTAATGAATGGATTACCTAAACTACTAAAGTTAAGCTGACAAAAGGTGTGCCTTAAAATTGATATTAATCTCTACTCTCTGGTCGTCTTAAAGGCTGTTCCTTCAGTAAGGCCTGTAGTGGATGTGTTTTCCGTTTTATGCTCGGTATTATCAAAAGACCATGTTCAGAAGACCTGAGCGATCTCTAGGTTTCTTGCACATCAAAAGATTGCAGTTGTGCAGAATATTAATTTTATCAAGAACATCAAGAATTTTTAAATCTTTTAAAATAATCTTAAAATCTGTATCACAAAGCAAAGGTAGCCAGTGCTGTGATCTATGCTCCCTCTGCCAGTATATCTTCTCCCACTAAACCAAGCCCCTTGTACACTGAAGCATGCACAGAGTTATGTGCTAAAGAGACGCACACACCTCCAAATTGCACCAATGATTGCCTGTGCTGGTTACTTAGAGACTGAAGGAAGCTGGGAATTTTTCAGGATGCATTTCCAGTTCTTTCGCCTTTCAGGCTGTCAAAGAAAGTCCCTAACATCGTATTTACCACTGAGTAGGACATTAATCCCATCTGATTGCACCCGTCAAGGTATCCTCACAGGGTTCTGGGCCTGGTTGAAGTTATTTTAACTTGGAGAAGCGTGAAGGGTGGCAAGCTCTGGTGTTCCTAGCCCCCTGCACAGAAATCCCTCCATCTGTATTCCGTAATAAACAGAGGGAGATACTGTTGGTGGTTTTCCACAGCAAGTCTGGAGCTGGCAATCAAAGTCCTCAAAACTAATAAAAAAAAAAATGCTGTAAAAAATATTGAGAGGTTGCTTTGCAAGATGTGGTCTTTGTGATGTATGGACTCGGTGCTGCAGGTCAAATAATGCTCATTTTAGTTGAGAAATGTCTCTGCAAAGCTTGCTTTAAATATCAGTTCCCCTTGGCAAAATGTAAAAACTTCAAACTTGTTGGGTTGATGTTTCTCCAGCTAGGAAACCGTCAGAGGTTTTGATCCTGTTGATTAAAATGAAAATTTCTTTTGGTTCTTCCAGCGCTGAACAGCACCAGGTGTGCTTGCACAGTCGTCCCTCCACACAGGCCTAACAATCATGATCAGCTGGTGGCCAGATCTGTCTTATCTTTGCTTTAGATGAGCAAGCATCTGCTAAACGTCATCTTCTCTACATGCAAATAAACTTTTTGGCCTGCTTTTTTGTTTATCTGCCCCTACAGTCTTCAGATTTTAATTTTCAGTTCTTCTGTTTGTTTCCAGAGAAACTTTGTGCAGTTCATTGATTTAAGGATGAAAAGAAAAGCTCTGTTACTCAGCCTGGACCCAGGATGATCCCAGAATCATCATCAGCAGCAACAGGTAAGGCGCTTTAATGAAATTTTAAACGTATTCTCACCCTGTAAAATTAAAGACTGGGAGCTTTGGATATGTGTAATATAAGTGATGAAATGTGGAAATTGTGTCAGTGAATTTGAGATATAATGCTTAATGGGAGTGGGCCAGCCTTCTCAATACTCAATAAATACTCAAAATAATAATTAATGTATGTTGTACCTTTTGTGCACATTCCTGTTGTTTAAATTCCGTGTACGTCCAGACGGAGGCAGCAATGTACATGCTGTGACTCATCTCACCTGGAGTAAACACTTTTTTTTTTTTATAATGTACCAGTTAGTTGTGGCATCATTGCTGATGAGGTTCAGTGGGTCTGAACAGTTTTTCCTGCTCATCCAGCAACGGCTGCCTCTGTTGGGGTGTTGACTCAAGTCGTGCTCCTCTATTACTTATTACTTTTTTCCACTAAATTAAGTAATATAGAAAATAGACAAACAAGGCATATTGTGTGGGTAGAATTGTTTTTTGCTCTATTGCCTAAGATTGAGCAATAATTCCATATTAAATTATACTTAGAAATGTAATACTTGAACATACTTATGTTATATACTTTTATTTTATTATATATATATATATATATATATATATATATATATATATATATATCTCTATATCCACTGTTTTGGAGGGGAAAGATTTTTGTTTCAAAAAATTTTGCAGTCTAAGTTCTTGTTTCAACCATGTTTAAAATAAAATTTATTTATATAAAACCATTGTTTTTATCATCTATATTTAGTTCTAAAATGTTTTTGTACGTTTGGCATTGCCTATACATTATATTCTCTATTTCTTTGCTTTACTTTAAAATGTGAATTATTTGTGAATGTGATAAGTTTTTGTAATCTTTTTTTTTTTTAATAAGTATCTGAAATGCGTTTGTTGCGTCATATTAGTTTTATCATTAATTTTTTTTAGGCTAAGTTTCGTCCATTGTATAAATTTTAATAACCACTACTTTCGGTCATATCTACGGTTTGTTTCAATAATTAATGTGCATGTGTGGAGCGGAGTCGGTTTGAAACAAATACCCCCTTCCCCCAACCCCGGCAACGCGCAAGCGCTCGGGACCGTGTGGGAATGGTCGGTCCACGAACTGGGGGTTGGACCGCTCCGAGCGAAACAGAGCAAAAGAGTTTTTAAATGTCCGCCATGTTGTCCATGGCGCACTGAACCACCGATAGGGAGCGGAGCGTCGGAAAAAAACAGTCCGAGAGAGAGCGACCGAGATCCGGGCCTTCCCCCAGCTCCGCTGGCGACGCCCTAAATACAAGCTAGAACCTTCCGAACGTTAGAGACTAACCGCACAGAAACATCCATGAAAGCTCCACTCGTTGCCGTGGTGAACATTAGGAGATCGGATAGATTTATATTGCATCTGGAATTGTGAAAAAATGAGTAAATTGTCGTTTCGGGCACGGGCGCTGGACGCTTCCAAGCCGCTACCCGTCTTCCGTTGTGAGGATTTACCCGACCTGCACGAATATGCATCCATTAACCGGGCCGTGCCGCAGATGCCGACGGGGATGGAGAAGGAAGAGGAATCGGTAATGTTTGAACAGTTTGAAAATGTGAAGTTGTGAGCTTTGTTTTATTTTTAAAACGATCAGAGGCGCCCCTCTTTTTTTTCCTGCGCAAGCTTTCACAAAATGGCCGCCGATTTTCTCAGGAGAAACACGACGGTTTCGAGCGGCAAACGGCTCTTTCGAGACATGGGCGGCCGTTTTGGGGAAATCGGAGCGCAAAGAGTTCGTGTCTGATAAAATATTCGTGTTTTATCGGCTCATTTATGCGCGAGACGGGTTTCTGAGTACAAAGGGGGTCACGTGACTTGGGCAACACCGACATTTTGTGTCTTGCGTGAGGAAAGGGGGGCCTTGTTGGCGTAGCTGCAGAGAACCACAGCCAGGGGACGCTGTTGCTCTCGGATCGGGCTGCAGAAATGTCAACAATGTTGCAGCGTATTAGCCAAAAGGAGACGGTTATGGTCAGGATATGTTTTTGTTCCTGATGCTGAAATGGTATTTATTTTATTTTTTAATCAGAAAATATGGTTTTAAATCGCCGTGTGTGTACATGTCTCTGCTAAAGCTGTTTCCTCGCTGTGTGATGTGTTTTAGCTCCTATTTGAAGATTGGGAGTTATCACCAAGCACGTGTAGCTGTCAGATAAGTGTTTGTCATTCATAAAACGTGTTTGCACTGCTGGTTTTACTGAGAAGCTGTGTTCTACAGGTGGTGTTGCATTGGGCTGAGAAGATGTTGTGGATCTGAGCTTTTATCTGTGGCTTTTTATTCTGAAACTTATATGCATTGGGCAGAATCATTGCGCTTATTGTTATCTAGTGTCTTTTTTTTTCTCTGGAGGCTGTTTGGTGTCAGGGGTTCAGTGTGTCAGGTGGCACAGCAGGCTGGCAGATCGGTGGCCCTCCGGAGGACATCAGGACAGTCTGTGTAGGGGAGACTGTAGCTGTCACTCCAGAATCTGTGCACTGCTTTGCTGATTATTTAACAGATATGTTGCCATGAGACATTGGTAGCAGCTTGTTGATAGTTTCTACTTGACTTGTGCAGTGAATTGTAACTGAGGCTTCTACTTTAGGTTAACCTAGATTTTTTTTTTTTTTTTTTTTTTTTTTTTTTTTTTTTTGGAGGACTCTGTTGTGAATCCACATGTGGAATATGGTTCATATGCTGTCAGGAAATGCACTAAAGTCTTCTATTTAAAGTTTTTCTATTTCCAGGCTGGGAAAACTATTCCACCTCCTCACAGACAAAAATGTTTAACATTAGTTTTTTGTCCTTTCCACTTGACATTATTAAATTCTTATAGTTTGCTCATTTATTTATTTTTTTAAATCAGGGATTTTTTAGATTTTTATCACAATAGTTACTCGCTGTACTAATACAAAGTGAATATTTACTCCTTTTGGCTATAAGTCAATAATTTTTTTGCAGACAGACTAAAAATAACCCTTATCGAGAGCAGGAAGACCTATTTACTACAATGGTCACTTTCAGTAGTGCAGCTGTAGTGATGGATAAGATGGTAGTTTCATTCAGTCTTATTTTGGAGTGTAAACACAGCAAGTCAGGTTTATTTGTAGGGCGCATTTCAGCAAAAGGTGGTTCAGAGTGCTTTACATCATGAAAACATCGAGCCCAGTCACTGGTTGTGAGACCAGTAACAAACATCAAAGTTTATCAGGTGAAAACATTAATACACATCAAACATGTTGGTCAGTGTTCCTGTTATTATGGCTTAAAGCTGCACGGGAGGGTTGTCAGTCTGGATTTAAAGGAACTCTGTTTCAGCTGCTTAGCAGTTTCTGGAAGTTTGTTCCAGATTTGTGGAGCATAGAAGCTGAATGCTGCTTCTCCATGTTTGGGTCTGGGTCTGCAGAGTAGACCAGAACCAGAAAATCTGAGTGGTCTGAAGGTTTGATACAGCAACAACAGGTCTGTTGTATCGTTCTGGATCAGCTGCTATTGTCTGATGTATTTCTTGGGCAGACCTGTTAAGACACCGTTGCAGTAATCAAAGCGACTAAAGAGAAACGCATGGATGAGTTTCTCTAGATCTGGTTGGGACATCAGTCCTTTAATCCTGGAAATGTTCTTCAGGTGGTAGAAGGCTGACTTTGTGACGGTCTTTGTGTTCTTGAAGGTTCGCTATGAGTTCTTCCCTAGCCTCTTGGCCAATTTACCGTTTAGCCATTTCGTACACACAGGACATTGCAGATTTCATCGCTGGTGAAATACCACTGCACGCAAAATCAGCGTCACTTAGAACTGTGGGGACGTGAGTAAACGTTGGCTTAATATATGTACCACGTATTCAGGCTCTGTGCCAGTATTATAATTGGTGATGCTTGTTGTTTAATGTGGCAGAAAATGTTTTAAGAGGGCATTAAGATGTTTTATTGCCCAGCCAGCAGATGTAGGTCAGAAGCAACTCTTCCATTAGCACATGCTGCTGGATAGACAGCTCGCTTCCTGGGGTCTGTTTACAATGAACCCAAAACAGATCAGCATTTACTCTCCTACTTTTTTGTACCCATAAACCAAGGAAATTGTATCCATGTACTAAATCAATAAGTCAGTATAAAACAAATACCAAGAGAACTAATAAACTGGAGCATGTGCCCATGAAAGAGCTGAAATTATACTTTTTCTATGTAGTTCTCTTAAGACTCGGTATACTTATTTTCAGTCTGATTTCTCTTTGGACCAGTTGTCTCGATTAAAAAGGACAGATTATGACCCGTGATCAACTCGTTCTGCTGATGGATAGTATTGATTCAGACTCATCAATTTAAAAATGGTGATGAGGGGCATCACAAACGTCCTCTCCCAAAGAAACAGCTTGGGGGGGGGGGGTACTATGTGTGCAAATGGATAAAAGGGTCAAGAATCACAATCTGTTCTTTAAAAAAACATCCAGTCTGGATTGAAGCGGTGTGGATCATTAAACGCTTTTGCCTTTTTTATGTGATTTAAGTAAAATCCATGATCAGACCACTGTCAGTTACTTTTGGTTCAACTGGGTTAAAATTCATAATTTTATTCGAGTTGCCAGCAAGAAAACCAGGATTAGAGCCACAATCAGTGGGAATGGGTGTAATATTTGTCACAGAACCTGTCATTGGGCCGTCCATCAAGCTAATAACAGCTAGCGTCAGCTTGTCTGGGAGGTTTAGTAGTAGACTGGCACAGATCTTTACTGACCTTCTCTATGGTCTAGCACCTTTCTGTATTTCTTTTGGCTCCTCTGTCTGCCTGGGAAAGTTCCTCCAAACAACACTTTAGTGTTTTTATCTTGTCTATAAAGACAGTTGCATGTTTTCTTCTGGCTGTTCTCCACGTGTTGGCAAACTTTTAATCTTCATCGAGCTAATAACAGCTAGCGTTGGCTTATGTTGTCTGGGAGCTTTACAGACCTTTCTGTTTTGCTCTCAGACATCCTTTGGTCGTACTGTTAGCTTAGCACGTAGCACAATTTCGGCGTATTTTGCCAACTTTCAGAGTAACAACCCATGATGCTGAAATGCGCTGGTAAGAACCCTGAAAAACTGTCAGGGAAATGCATAAATCTGAGCAATCGAAGTACTACTTGTTTGCCTGTCCTAATTCTCCGTTATCTGGGTAATCACAACAGCAAACGGGCTTAAATCAGAGGCAATCGAACCTTCGCTCTGTTCTTTCTGAAAACGTTTCTAATCCAGACTGGATTTTCTTTTAAGAACAGATTTATTGTTGATGCTTTTTGTTGTATCTTCTCTTTTCTACACGGTTTTAAAGTCTAGAAATAGGGTTAGATGTCTTCCAGGTCCGTGGTAAAAAAGAAAACATGAATATATATTTTCCCAGTCTTGATGTACAGTTTTTGGTCTGCACATTTTGTCTCTATAATGAAGATTGACATGTGTCTATTTTACTTATGGCTTGCAGGGGGGGCTTGCCCAGTGGTTAGAGCCCCTGTTCTGATAGGCTGCTAGTAGCCGGTTCACAGACTGAGCAGGTCTGTCCTGTCCTTTTATCGACCATGCCTAGAACGTCTTTGCTTCCTGATCCAAACGCGTAGTTTCGTCTGAGCAGCGGCCTGAACCTGCTCTGAGAAAGCGGACACTTCGTTCCCTCCGCCACCCGCACCGCCAACCCACTCGCTGTTAAGTGGTCTGCAGAGCGAATGTGCTGCCTCCCCACGCTTCCTGGTGCTCGGCTAACAGCTTTTATCAGATGCTCATTGCTGGGCCTTGTAGTGTGTGCGGCGCTCGTGAACCCAGCGGTCCCCGCTGCTTTCCGGCCCTGCAGTGGACCCACGTGGACCCGTAGTGCTCTGCTCGTCTACAAAGCCGGGACCGCCGGAGTTCCAGCAGCACGTGGCGGCCTGTTTGTTTTGGGCCAGGCGCTTTGTCTTGTGTTTACGTTTGGTTGAAAGCGAGGTCAGCGTCTGCGGGGCTGCTGGGGAAACCCACAGGCGTCTGTCGTGTTTGCCTCCCTGCCAGACGCGGCGGTGCACTCGGAGAACTCCTGGCCGACTACCAGCTCCTCGCTGCGTGACCTTGCTGGGTGGGAATGTGAGGCACGTCACCTGTCCAAAGTCTCCGCCGGCCGCACGTCGCCCCGTTCATTCAGCCTTCTCCTACCACCCTGCAGTGGGGGAGCGACATTTCTTCAATCGCTGCTGTCCGTCCTCCTCGGTGCATTTCTGTGTTGGGGCTCTCACAGACGACCCCCTGCAGCTCTCCGTCACGCTAAGGAGCAGTTTGGTGTCGGGGAGCGTCGCTGTGGAAGAGACCTTGGGGGCGGCGTCGGCTTGCTCAGCACTTGTGAGTGATTGATGGCGCTCATTTTAGAGGCTATTTTAGCGCTCCTGTCTGCGAGGGAAAGCAGGACTGTCTGCGCTGACTCACCTCAGGCTGCTGTCACCAGGCCACAGACAGAAAGCAAACAAACACGCTGCCTGCTGTTTGGCTTTTTGAGTCTTAGCTTCACGTACAGGAAGAAGCTGATGGGTCAGGTCCTGACTGCAGCATCACTCGAGGGTGTCGGCGTGGGAACAATAAAGTTAGGCAGCAGCATGAACACCCATGTTTGTGCAGATTAGTTAAGTTGGAAAACTGGGACTCCTTAAAGGTCCTGCAGCTCTGAGAGGAAACTTGACGTCTGAAGGGAGCGCAGCAATAGTAGATGTAAAGATATGGCTGCACAGTGCATTAGGAAGTTGTGATATTGTGGAATATTGGCGAGTTTCATTTGTCCTCTGGGTCGGGAAAATTTAACTGGAACGGCCCCTAAATTCGGCGCAGCAGGATGGTACCCGACATTGGTATTCATGATGGCTGCTACTCACTCCAACATGGAGTAAAACCTTTAGAGATTAGTGGTGCTGGTCTGAGCTCAGTTAATGAGCATGCTCAACAGGCACGCACACAGCACATGAATACAGAAAACTGCTTTTTGTGTGCTTAACATTTTTACTTGACTCATCCATGCTCGACTTGCAATCAGTTTCACAACAGTGTGTTTTACATTAATACATACAGATGAGAATCACTTTCATAGCCGTGTGGTACTGGTTGGGACGAGTGAGCGATGCAGAACAAGATTGTCCGCCGTTTACCTGAACCGGTGACGCAATGCCAGAGGTGTGGTTGTTATTTCGCGGTGTCAGAAAAGCAGGAGAAAGCGTGTAATATAAATAATACTGGTAAAGAGTGCTTATTGGCCATAACAGCAATAATAATATTGGGCACCAATCATTTTTATCAGTGCGTCCTGATCAATAACAGTGAATTGTTCTGTATTTATTCGTCTGTCCTATAATATCCTGGGTCATTTTAAGCATAATGCATCAAATCATGCTTTTTTTTCCTGAAAGATGTCAACACAAAACAAGGACATGTACTAAAGGCTCTGGTGTACAGCGGATCAGTCAGATTCAGACTAACAGAAAACAGCAACATATCCCCATTTAATAATAATAATAATCATGATCTTTATTGTCATTGCAACATCCATTCCAATTAATTTAGTCCTTTGAATTTAACCCACTCCTTAAGGAGCAGTGGGGGTTTTATTGAACTCGGAAATATGCTTTGTTGTAGATGCTGTTTGTGGATGGGTTTAAAAATGATCAAATCGGAGTTCTTTTGTTTTTACATAATGAACGAATGGGGAGACATTTGGAGTTTGCAGTATTTGACCTGATCAGTTGGTCAACAGAAAAATCAGCCGAGCGAAGTTTATTCGTCTGGCTTTCACTGCCTCTGATGCCCACTTTAATAAAAATATAATTAGTGCGATATGGTGCGGTCCATTTGCCTCGGAGGTCGGGACAAACAAGTCGCAGATTAGTTGCATCTCCGCCTTTTTGTGTTCCAGTTTCCGTTGTCGGACCGTGGGGGGGGAAAAAAAAAAACATGGATGCCGGCACCGTTTTAAAATAATAACGCTGCTCTAGGCGGTATTTTGTGCAGATAACCAGAGCTGAAACATCCCGCCTGATGAACACTACGACTGACTAAATGTTACAGAAATAACAGAGCTGCTGCAAACAGTCAAACTACCAGGGTTTACTTTACATTGATGGGGCTTAGCTAAACCAGGAAGCTTAGATGGGGCAATCCAGCTGCAAATGTTACACGTGTGTGGACCAGCATTTTCAGAGGACTCTGTGTTGATCACCACTACTAGTGAAAGTGCATTTATATCTCCTGTCTGAGCTCAGACGGTAGACTGTGCCCGCCAAGCTAATAACAGCTAGCATTAGCTTATGTTTACTGCTAAACTGTTGCAGGTATAGGAGCTGTACTGAGCTTTTTGGTTGCTCTCCATCAAGGCGTCTCTTATTGTGACAACCTTACTATACCATCTCTGCTATCACCGTTTATAATAAACGAGGCTTAGCGTGGCTGGAAAAATCTGATGTGCAAACAAGTGTAATTTTACTTTTATTATAGTTACTATGTAATATAGCAAGTATTACGTTATCAGCTGTTTTAACATTAGATTGGTTTAAATTTTGTTAGAAATTTTCCGGTTTTGTAAAATTTTTACCAGTTTTTTTTTATATAATTTTTTATGCATATTCTATTAAAGTATTTTTTTAATTTAAGTGATGGATGCGTTTCTTTGTGTTTGTTTGACCATATTTCCAAATGGGCCATCTTTTTCCTTGGTAGCAGGGGAAATGTGTAGCTTTCTTTCAGCCAGTTGGCTGCGTGCAGCACTGGGCGGGGTATAGCCGTCTGTCCTCCATACATAAAGCACTTTAAACTGGAGGGATCGCCGGTATTGAAACGTTAGTTTTGCTTACCTTGATGCCAATAACTCGGCAGTGTCTAAATGCTTCATAATTTCCTTCTGATACTAAGATAGAAGACAAATTACATCTTCAGTTGTTCATTTATCTGTCCTGATCAGAGATGGAATAACTGTTTTATGGTCTTTAAAAAAAGAAATTTCAGTGAAGCTTCAGTCTGCTCCGATTGCACTATAACATTATTAGAAATGGTATGTTTTTTTTTTTGCAGAGTATTTAGTATGGTGCTATGAAATCAGTTTTATCCCTCAGATTCTGTGTTGTGCTTTACAAGCAGAAGTAAAATTTTATGCCATGAGCTCCTTTCACAGAAAACCAATAAAATATTTAATAAATGCTGATTTAAAAAACATAAAAGAACAAACATTCCACAAATAGCCCCTTTTAAATAAGGTTCTAACTGCATTTTAGAGTCAACTAAACGTAGCTGTAGAGGTAAACTGGTCCACAGCCTTGGTGCTGCAGACCAAAGGGCCGGTTCCCCTTGGTTTGAAGTCTGGTGCCTGGACCGACTAGAAGATTCTGAGCAAACACAGTATATTCTGTGAGAAGAGGAGTAATCTGGGGCCTGCTTAGTGCTCTGAACGTTAGTGTGTGGATTTTTAAATGAATCAAAGATGTAGTGGTAGCCGTGGTCATTTTAAGCTCCCATTACTTTTTTTTTTTTGTTTGTTTTTCAGGGAGACTCCAACCCAAACATTGTTTTGCTGATCTTCTCCACCTTAGAAACACGTCGAGGCGACTGATGGGAGGAGCTGAAGTTCTGCTCTCACATGTTCGCCTCGCTTACGTTCGTCAACACTGTTACCAACTATTTAGCAACTTTTCAGACCCCGCTAGTGACTTTTTTTTATTCAAAAGCGACAATCGAGCTAGCTATTATTTTTCTCTCTTGAAACTTTGTCAACAACCAAAAGCAGCGGTCGCTCTGAGTTTACGTCTCCTCAGCAAACATCAGCTGTGAGCTCCTCCCGCTTTGAAAGCTCTGACAGTCAGTCAGCGTCGCCGTGCTGAAGTCAGACCGACTCGTCTGTTTCTCGTTGAAAATGAGTCACGCATGAGCAAAGCTTCCACTAGATTACAAGGCAGGATGTGAATATATTATAAATCTTTAATGGCTAATGGTTTCTCTGAAACTGTAGCATTTCAATAGATCCTCTCTGTAACTGATTCACAGCCTCTCATTTATTCAGCTCATCTACTATGTGGGTAACTCTATCTTTTGGTTAAAATTTATATAAAAAATCTATAGATGTAGTTTGTATTCTGGTAAAAATGTTGTTTAATACTTGAAATTATTTTATAGTTCTTTGTTTGTTTTGAGCATATTTAGTTTTTTTTATATAATTTTGTCTTGTCATTGTTGATGTTTCTCTCTCCTATGACACACTTTTTATTCAAGATAGTGTTTTAGCCTTTTGTTTATACATGGTTAATTGTTTTTAATGCTCTATTTCTATTAAATATTTATTTTGTACTTTGGTTTGCTTTTGTTCCAAATGTTATAAAAAATACACCAGTCAGTGATCATTATTATATATATATTTTTTTACCCTTTTGTTTGATTTAAAAATAAATATCGATAATGGTACAGCTAAAATACCAGATCGATGAGTATCGTTAAGAGCAGTAATATCGATAAATCCTTAACGATGCCATCACTACACAAAAGCATGGATCATTTTTCCACTTCAGCTGAACAGACCAAATGCTGCAGTTTGGAAACGTTCCTTTATAATGAGACGGAGATTTAACATGCAAGTCACTGCGCAGAAGAGGACTGAATATTTTATCAGTATATCTTGAATGCTGGATTTAGGAGCTGGACAGAGAGAAAAGTATGAAGTTCAGGAGAAGCTACGATCATGCTCAGAGTCTTTTTGGTGTTTAAAACAAGCTCATTGCTGCAAAGCCCGCCTCTAATCTTCAGTAAACAGTGGACGGGGGTGGAGAGCCTTTCCAACTGATGGGGGCTTAAGACATGTACAGTTGGATGTCATCTGCATAAGTGAAAGGAAATGTCAAGATTTAATGATGCTAGCTAAAGGAAGCACGTAAGAAGCAAATAATTGGACCCACAACTGTCGCCACAGTTTAGAGAAGTGGTTTTATTTATCTGGGAGAACACAAAACCACAATAGTATCTCTATCTAGACCGTTCATTGGTTAAATAGATCAAACAGATTAAGATTAATTTGGATAAACCTGTAAAGCTTCCTAAAAACGGTTATGTTTAGGCATTTCTGCCATAAATCTAGGTGCCTGCCTTTCCTGTAACGATGCAAACCTTTTCATCATATTACATGGCCCAGCACAGTATTATGATTATGTTCTACCTGTCTGACTTTAACACCAGTAACAATGTCCAGGATGGTGGTTCTGACGGGGCCTGATGATTTGTCCTCTGACTTCTGGGTTAGCTGGGTTTCCAAAAGCCTCCATCATGATCTAAAAATATCCAAAGGTCCACTGGGCTGGATGTCGTTTTATTAGTCCTAATCCTGGATCCTGTCCACGTCTTCTGCTTCGTGGGAATCAAAGGGTCCAAATTTAGCCGTCCTTCTTTCTGTTGGACCAGAACTGTTTGCTGTGAACTGCAGCTCTGGTTTAATCCTTTTTTTTTTTTTTCTCAAATACTCAGAATAAAATGACTCAAACTCCTTTAAAACCATGTGAATAAAAAAGGTGCTAAAACACCAACTCAGGCGCCCATTGAGGCTGTCCTTGCTTCTGGGTTAGTTTAGTGTTAGTTTATGGGTTTGGTAACATTTAGGACCAAATCTTGCTATTTGGTGAAGCTGTGCAACAAGGAAAACAATCCAACAGCTAGTTGTATTTAAAATGCAAAGTATTTTTTTTTTTTATGTACTGGAACAAAAGAAAAAATACTGTTAATGTGTATTTAGTTTATTTATTGGTTGCATTGCTTCTATGAGGAAAACCTTTAAATCTGACTTCTTACTGGAGTTGCAGTGAACTTCATGTATTATAGTCAGAATTTTATAACCAACAGACTAGTGGAAATGTATAATAGAATAGTTTTTTTTTTTTTTTTTTTTTTACTTTTAAAACCTAGGAAATTTGCATGATTATAACGCTGTAATCTAATGTGTCGCTGAGCTAAAGCTGTTGGGCTTTAAAACTGGAATTGAGGTCAGTTTTGATAAAATAAACCCTCAGTTATCAGTGACAGACCGCTGAACACGAGACAGACGTAACATCGCCTCGAATAACAGTAGAAACTCAGCGTGTTTTTATATACTGCGCCAATTCCCAATACTTCATCTCAAGGCACTTTACAAAGTCAAATTCAATCAAACCATCCATACAGATTGGTCAGAAAGTTTCCTCTATGAAATTCAGCAGGTTGCATCAAGTGTCTCCAAGCAGCATTCACTCCTCCTGAAAGAGCGTAGAGCCACAGTGGACAGTCGTCTGCGTTGTTGATGGCTTTGCAGCAATCCCTCATACTGAGCATGCATGAAGCGACAGTGGAGAGGAAAACCTCCAGCAGAACCAGGCTCAGTGTGAACGCTCATCTGCCTCGACCCACTGGGGGTTAGAGAAGACAGAGCAGAGACACAGAAAGCACACACTGATCCAGAACGTGAGGTAAAACCAGCAGAGGAGTCGGATCCAGGTGGACGATGTCAGACATGATGTAAAGGTGGCCGTTCAGGGTCTCTGTTACCAGCAGGTGGTCCGGGACCCAACATGGCAGCGTTTTTAATGAACTTCCTCTTTTGCTCACATGAACTCGTTCACCAACGTTATCAGGTACCGTCTGCCTCAGGGAAACCAGCAGGCGTGCACCTCTCCCCTCCACGGAGTCTGTTTACCAGACTCTACGCCGTTCTGTCGGCAGTCTGCCCGTCTCTGGCTCCGTGCCCGGTGGGAGTTGACGCTGCGCAGGTGAGCCTGACTGGAAACGCTGAGGAACCGGTTTGTCAGGCCTGCAGGTAGAGGAGCTGCCCTGACGGGAGGTTTCCCTCCACTTTGGGTCTCCTGTCTTTGAGCCAAGCTGAATTTACAGCAAAGCCTCAACTGTCTGGTTGGTTTAGAGCATTTTTAATGGCTGAAAAGACACCAGCTGACTGTAAAGATCATGAAATGATGTTTGTTGCTGTTAATCCCAGTCAGGATTTCTGGTCCCTGATGCTGACAAATCTGCACGCAGTAAAATCCCACATTTCATCACTTATTGTCTGATCTTTATTATTGTTTAGGATACTGCAGTCTGGACAAACATTTATTCCAACAGTATGTCAAACGTCAGTATAAATTACAGTAAACAGTCCTGATGTTCAGTATTATATAAAAAAAAGCTATTTTTGTCCTTTTTAACAGATTAACTAAAACGCCCAAAGATATCCGACAGAGCTACAATCCTCAACGCGAAGCATTTTGCTAAAGCACTAAAATGATCAGAACAGCCTTCATTTCTGTCCAGCAGAATTAAATCCTGACCCAAACCCTTTTTATTACTATTATTTTTGCTGCTTTGGGTTGTTTTCTTAATGTCAAAAATGTGAAATGAAGTTTAACGGTAAATAAACTGGCGCTCTTCTCGGCTGCTACTAGCTTTCTTTTAGTTATCCTCCCTGTTCTGATTGGATTTTTATTTTATTTGTAGGGGCGAGAATGCATGAGTAAAGGTGCTGCATGTTGAGTGGAGCAGGTAGCTTTGAGTCTAGTAGAAAATAAATGACTTAGGGATGTACCTCCGTTTATGCATTAAAGTGCATCTTCTGAGCCTCTTGACTGATTTTGCGTCCAGGTACTCGCAGTCGGTCGATACGTTTCCATCCCACAAACACTGGGAACTTGTAGTTTTGATGCCTTTAATGAATGGAGAGGGGAAAAATTTGAGTTTTTAATGTCTGAGCTGCTGCAGAAACGGTAAATCTCTGCGCTGACGGTGTCTAAAGGGCGTGTGTGGATGTCGCTGACGGTAGTTCCTGGTGTGGAGAAGCTGAATGATGAAGTGGCCGTTTTTAAATCGTCTTCCTCTTCTTTGTCTCACCTCCTCCCTTTTTGCCTCCACAGGAACACCATCTCCAGCGGGCCATCTCGGCGCAGCAGGTCTACGGCGAGAAGCGGGACAACATGGTCATCCCGGTCCCCGAGGCGGAGAGCAACATCACCTACTATGACTCCCTCTACCCCGGAGACTACAAGATGCCAAAGCAGCTCATTCACATACAGCGTAAGCGGCTCAGACGAGCTACGATCGAGCTTTAGCCCCGCGTCTGCGTTTCATCTGACAACCCGTGTCCTTCAGACATCCGCCGGCGCTTCCACGCCGCCGTCACGCGTTGGGTCTGCGTGAGCGGGTTCGCCTCGTTCTGTTGACGTCGGAGGAAATGGGGTTTGCTGGATTGCTTCGTTCAGCGAGCGTGTGCACGTCACAAGTGGTTTCCACGATTGTTTGTCAGAAGAGAGGCGATTTGCTGTACTTCTAACGCCAACGGCGCCGTCGGTTCAGCGCGGCAATGACAAAATGTTTGGTCCAGTTCACCGCTGGCAGAGATTTTCAGGGTTTCTCTGAAGAGACGTGCAGAAAATCCCCCGTTGGGTCTTTAGAGGAATGATTTAAACCTTTCCATGCTGCTGCTTCTCAGCTCTGAAGGCTTTTATATTTGACCTCCTGCAGGACCGTCGGTAACCAGCGCTGCCCTCGGCTCAGACACGAGCTTGAATGAGATAAACGCAGAAACGTTGACGTCGGTTCATCTCGAAGCAGCAGCGTGTCAACATGCAGCTCCTTTAGCGAGTTCTGCGTTGATGGTACTGACCGGGGCGCTCCCCCCCCCCCCCCCCCCCCCCCCCCCCGACTTTGTAACAACAAAATAAAAAGCGGAGAAGGGACTCCACTCCCAGGTTCTGCCAGTCGTTGGTTCTTATTCAGTAAACATTGATGCGGTTGGTCTTCCTGAAGCATGGGACCTGCCGCGCCGCTCAGACGAAGACGTCTGCCTGCATCAGGGCCGCCGGGGATTCAGACGCTGCACGGCGAGGGAAAATCTGAGTTTCCTCTAGAAATACCCGACAAACTGATGGTGTTTGCTCTGCATCAGCGCCGGGAAGGACCTGAATCACCTGAAAGGGCGAACTTGGTGTAATCAAGTCTGATAATCGTCCCGACTTTAATGTCCGACACCTCCCAGTCGCCCTGATCTCCTTTTTCCTCTGTGCTGGGGGTCCGCTGTGGCCCTGCTTCTGATGAACGGAGCTTTTGAATCTGTTGCAGCTCCTTGTTTTCATTTTGCCTCATTCTGACGGCGGTCGTTTCTGACCTGATGTAGAAACGCCAAAGTTGAATCCTCCAACGGGTATAAAGTAAAAACCCGAGTTTATCCTGGCCGTAGGACACTTTGCAGCGGTCAGAGTGGAGCGTCCAAACGCTGCCCTGCAAAATAATAATAATAATAATACATTTTATTTAAAAGGCGCCTTTCTGGACACTCAAGGTCACCATAAAAATGGATAAAAACACATTGATGTTGATAACAAAGTCGAAAACACATGTGCAGTACAGTTCTGGCTTTTTAGATGATTTGAATTTCTAATGAAGAGCTGCAGTTATAATTGAAATGCATTTTATTGTTGCCAATCGTTTATGTTGGGGGCAGAGGTCATGTCACTGCCTGGGCAGCAGAGCATCGAGTGTCTAACTCTCGGAAATGACTGGAGTTGACATTTTCAGAGTGTTTAGTATCTGCTGACTGTGACCAGTGGCTTAGCATTACTGAGAATCAGTAACTGGATCTGCATGAATTCCCTGCAGGAAGCAGAGCATCACCGTGTGAGATTTCCACATGTTCTGCGTAAAGCTAATTTGTTGTAACAAGTTCCCTGTTCCTGTTTTTGAAAGGTTCCCTGATGCAGGAGCCTGTTTAACCTGGAAAAAAACTTTTTTTTTTAATGCCGTTTTCCTGTTTAGTTTTTATTTTTGCTTCGTATCGCTGTTTAAAACTCCTGCCTGTATCTGGAAATGACTTTGAGTCGTTGAGTCTGCAGCAACGTCTTCCACACAGAGCGTTGGGTTTAGCACAGTTGGTTACGGTGCATTCACTGCTTAGAAAGAAATTGGCTTTTTCAGTTTCTGTGAGGCTGGCGAAGCTGAAAGTCGACCAAGTTTGATCAGCAGCTAAATTGTACTGAAGCTCTGCAGAAAGACGGTTAATTTTAATTCTTTATTGGTTAGAGCTAGAGGTGGACGATGTGGCGATTTTATCATACCCAATCTGATTCATTGATTTTAGTTATTCCCATTTCACAAAAAGAAATAAAACATTTTTTAAACTTGCTTGTATGTCGAGTTATTCATCTGTTAGTTGACCTTAATTCAAAGTGCAGCTAAATCCAAGCCAAGTTGAAATGTTTCTTGATCTCCACTGAAGCGCGTGTCGCAGCCGAATTAAACGTGGACTCTGCTTTGCAGCTTTCAGCTTGGACACGGAGCAGCCAGACTACGACCTGGACGCCGACGACGAGGCCTTCGTCAACAAGCTGAAAAAGAAGATGGAGATCAGCTGCCTTCAGTTTGAGGAGATGATCGACCGGCTGGAGAAGGGCAGCGGCCAGCAGGTCAGCGGCGTGAGCGCTCTGCGTTCAGACGCAGCCCATACACAAACGGTTTCAGTCCAGGGAACTGATTGTCGCTTAAATTCACAGCACAAAAAGCCCTAAACCTAACACACACCCCCCTGTCCTGTTTCTGTCCTCCAGCTCGTGAGTCTCCCTGAGGCCAAACTGCTGCTGAAGGAAGACGACGAGCTCATCAAGGAGGTCTTCGACTACTGGAGCCGAAAGAGGAAAAACAGCAAAGCCAACTCTCTGATCCCCACCGTCAAGCAGGAGAAGCGGGACGGCTCCAGCACCGGCGACCCCTACGTGGCCTTCCGCCGGCGCACGGAGAAGATGCAGACCCGCAAGGTTGGGCTCATGTCCTGTGATCCGCTGACGGCGCTGTTGGGAGTTTAGCAGATTTTACGTCCGGTCTGTTTATATGAACGGGACTGTAGAGTCGTAAAGGAGTTCTATTGTGATCCTCCGAGCCGACGGAACGCACTTCCTGCTTCGTCCTTTTCTGTGACCAGATTGGTCGGATCCAGTCTGTGGGGACGTAAACGTGCTGCGCTCTGGGTGTTGCGTGCGCGCCTCCGTACCGTACGTGCAGGGCCAGAACCGGACACGGCGGCACTAGAAGCACGTTGGTGTGCAGCTGGGAACGTCTTTCCTAACGGTGCCAATGAAAAGGTGGAGATCAGGACTTTTTAAATGGCTCCACGGTCTCTTGGACACGTTGGTCGGTGTAGCAGAGCAGCAGGAATATTTAGCTGCAGCTTCAAAAAGTAGACGTCTAATTCAGGTTGCATTCAGTGGCTGATTAATGTGGATGGTCTCCCCAGCTTTCCTATGAGGCATGCATGTCCTTGACTGAAGAACCTGGTATTAACTTGATCTTTTCTTCAGTCTAATCCGGTCGAAGCACAATTACAATGGTTTTCGAATGAGGCAATCAGGCTTTTATTGAAGTGCAACAAAAGCGGCGTCTGCGGCGGAAGAGTCTCTACTTCTGATTAGCTGTTGACTGATTGTGACGTGTGGCTGTGAATTTGTGAAGAACGTGGGCAACAAACGGTCTGGAAAGGGTTCAGTGTTGCTTATGGTTTGTTCTTTATAGGAGTGAAACATCACAAACTAATATGCTTCAATGCAAATGAGCGAGGTCGATGTAATCGGCTGGATATGAGGCGGGCAGAACCGGACGGAGCGGCGGGTTAACGCTTTGCTTCGGCCTTAAAAATGTGGATATAAGACGGTGTGACGTGAAGCCGATGCCAGATTGTTGTTCTGTGCTTGTGATCATGTTCCTTTGCCGTCTGTGACGTCGGACCTGGACGTTTTACTACCTGCATCCGGACCTTTAGGCTCAATCAGACGCTTACGTAAACGCTCGAAGTTTGAAATCGAAGGTCTTTTTTTGTTATTTTTTGCTGTGATCCGGTTCTGTTGCCTCAGGAAACAAAGACTAGAGTCAGTCCAAGAAGTTTCCGTTTATGCTTAAACTCCCTGGGTTGTGATTTATTTACATAAGTAGAAAATAACGTTCTGTTAGAGAAAAACGGAGCCAGACTTGCTCTTAAACATTAGAACTTGAATTGGACGGAACATGGAGTGAATCTTAAAAATCCTGCTCAACCTATCGGTTTCTGGAGAATATAATAATTTATTTGGAGTCTATAGTAATTATCAGCACATTGGGCTACATTATTGTTGTTTGGCTGCAGTTTCTACTGTTTCCAGAAGAAGAAAAACTGTTTTAAATGTATTTGGCAGCTCTGGAAAATATTAAGACTCCTAATTTAGTTGTTGCTCATTTATATTATTCACAGCAATATATTGGAGTATAAACTGCTGACATTTCCCCCCAAATCAAAATGGAAAAATTGGGATTTTTTTTTTATATACAGGAAGTGAAAAGCGGTTGAATTAATATGGATGCAGAATTTTAAGAAGTCATAACAAATCTGGGTTTCTTTACGAAAAGTAAATCGTCTGATGGTCATTTGTTGCCTTAGTTTTCAACACATTTAATCACTAATCAGTCTTAAATGTTCGGGTTGTTTCATACGCGGTCAGATTTGAAAAGACTAGAAACGCGTCTCCCTTTGTCGGTCAGAACCGGAAGAACGACGAGGCGTCCTACGAGAAGATGCTGAAGCTTCGCAGGGATCTGAGCAGAGCCGTCACCATCCTGGAGATGATCAAGAGGAGGGAGAAGAGCAAGAGAGAGCTGCTGCACCTCACGCTGGAGATCGTGGAGAAGCGGTGAGTTCCCCCCCCTCTTCAGGAGGAGACGCTGAGATAAATGATCTAGAACCAGGGCAGATGGACTCGGCTGTTCTAAGGGGCAGTTTTCTATTTTCCTTCCGACTCCAGAGTGGAAACGAGTCGCTAACCTTCACTTTTGTCCTCAGAAACTCCATGTCGGACTTTGGTGGCGAAATCATGGCGGAGGTTCTGGCGGAGCGGGCGCTGGTGAGGCCGCAGATCATTCCCCTGGTTCCTCTCACCAATCAGTACCGACACCAGGACCACATGGACTCCAAGGACTACAAGTCCAAGGTGAGCCTGCTGCTAGGAGCCCGACTCAGACTGCTTCCTCTTCGCCTTCAGCAGCGGGGGAAAGCGTCTCCAGGTGGCGGGCCGGCACTGAGTGGCCTCTCTGTTGTTGTTGTTGTTGTAGCCCGAGAAGGCAGAACTCACCCGGCAAAAGAGGAAGTACGAGAAGAAGCCCAAGATGTTGCCGCTGTCGTCGGGCGCGCTCCACCACCCGGGTCCTGTTGTGTTCAACGCCAAGGACCTGAACCAGTACGACTTCCCCAGCTCTGACGACGAGCCCTTCTCCCAGGTACCGACGCCTCAGAGCCGAGCCGCCGGCTCTCCGTCTGTCGAGTCGTTTAAACACAAGGCCTCCAGGGTTCCTGTGCACGTCGTCTCCAGGGGAGGAAGATGTCTCTTTACCAACAAGTTTAAGTTGTCCAAAAGTTCTTCCACTAGTTTGGCTTAATGCAGGTTTCATATGTAAAGCATCAATCTTCCGTGAACGCCGTTCTGTATTTAAACAGAAGTGTGAACTCTAGAGATGTGAATCTGGACGCTAACCCTGAATCATAAGCAGAAACCCTGAACGTCGTGTCGGCGCCACGTTCGTTCCGTATGGATAAGCTGACGGTGGAGGGCTTTTAACCGCCGCGTCTGCACATCCACCATCTTGGTTCACCTAAATGCCCGGCGCCAACGCGCTGCAGATCGTCTTCATTCCTGCTCTGTTTGGTTTTAGTTCAAATCCAGAGCAACAGAACATGGTTGTAAATAGGGCTGAACGATTTTGGAAAATAATCTGATTGCGATTATTTTCTTAATATCGCGATTTAATGCGGTTATTTTTTTTTTCAGTTTAATTTATCATGTCTTTTTAAACATCAGTCTGTTTCATCGCTGTGCAGATTAGGTGCTAAAAGAGCCGCTGCGTCTGAACTCAGAGCAGAAATGATTGCGTTCTGCCTACGATGTATTTCAACCAAAACTGCAATTTGATTTTAACCACAAGCAACAAAAATGGCCTCTAGATAAAGATGTTTGTAAACAAGGACTATTTAAAATAAGAACTTTTTAATGTTTTTATTAATCAAAATATTCAAGAGAACAGCTTTTAATTGATTTGGACATCAATCCAACCAACAAACCAGTCTATGTATTAAACTGACTGACCGGTACTTAATGCTGTGGTGAGATTCCTGAAAGTTTCTGGTAACACAGTATGATTATATAAATCTAAAACAAATAATAAAATTAGATTATCTCACTGTCTTCCCTTCCATGTGGAGGCAAACCCACTATAAACATTTTAATGACACCTAAAGGACGCGTCTGATTCACTAATTGTTACATAGCCAAAAATTGCAGACCTCTGCGATTTGGAAAACTGCGTTTTTTTTAATGGCGATTATATTGCAAATGCCATTAATTGTGCAGCCCTAGTTGTAAACCTGACCCCTGACCTCTGACCTCTGCCGTCCACAGCTCCACTCAGGCTCTTCGGAGGCGGAGGAGGAAAACGACCCGGATGGAGCGTACGCCTTTCGCAGGAAGGCCGGCTGCCAGTACTTCGCTGTAAGGATGAAGCTCTGTTCACACCAGTGATCAGAGCAGTTATCTCACCTCCTCCAGAACGCCTCCTGCCGTAGATTTGAGCCTGCAGCTCAGGTTTTAGTCCCTGCCCGTTAGAGGGGCTGACCGTCGGTGTCTGTGTGTCCAGGCTCGTCCGGACCTGGTGGGTAGCTGGCCGTGGAGCGGTCCCTCGGAGGGCGGCTTGGCGGAAGCCCGCTTCCGTTACAGTCTCACTACACTGACCGTGCCGCGCCGATGTCTGGGCATGGCTCGGCGGCGCGTGGGACGGGGCGGCAGGTCAGTGATTGATGTTTTGTTGCCCCGGTTACCATAAACGTGTCCTATAATTCATCCTCTGTTGACTGAATCTGTGTTCTGTCGGCCTCCAGGGTCTTACTGGACCGGGCGTACACGGACAGCGACGACGTGTTCCACCAACTGGACCTGGACACGCCCGACCTGCCGCCACCCGCCTCGCCCTCGCCGCCTCCCCCTTCAGCGACGTCGCGCTCGCTGGCTCCCTCCGCGTTCGCCGGTACCTCAGAAACACATACCTCGGACAGAAGTTCCCCCTCGGCTCCCCCGAGCTCCTCTCCTTCCTCCACGGACCTCAGCCAGATACTGTCTAATATAAAGTCCTGCCGCTGGAGGCACTTTAGACCACGGACACTACCACTACATGAGCTGGACGGCGCCCACCCCCTGTTCAGGCGGCGCAGTCGAGGCGTGAAGCGCCCGCTCTCCGCCTCGGCCGGGGGGCAGCCGTTCAGGCCGCAGCGCCCGCCGAGGGTCGTCCCGGCGCCCGCAGCCGTTGCTGGTAGGTGGCGAAGCGAGAGCGGCTCGTCCCTTTGGGCCGATGGCGGCGTCGACCCGGTTCTGATGGTTCTGCTTGGTGTTTATTGCTCGGTTATCGGTGCGAAGAACGCGCTTGGTGAACGGAAATATGAGGAAAAATGCAATCCAGAAATTACACGTTTTAATCAAAAAATGGTGTGGAGAGAAACTTTGCTGATTTATCATTTTGTTTAAAAAAAAATTTTTATGCGTTTTAGATTTTATATTTATCAGATTCAGTTTTACAAATTGCATTTTTTTTTTTTTTCAAAGATCACGTTCTCTTCAGTCTGGAGAAAGATTTCTATTGGTCTGCAGGGACGCTGGCGACGACGTTTTATTGGTCGAAAGCGAGAAGTGAAGAGAACGTGATCTGTAAAACACAAATTTAAAAAATGCAATTTATAAACCTTAATCCGAAAAAGAAAAAGAGAAATTTTTTTGAATATAATATATCGATAAAAAACAATCTGAGGAAACGGCAAAGTTACTGTTGAAACCTTTTTTTTTTAAGAGGTTTTTCAAACTTTAATTTCCAGATTGCTTTTTTTGTCAGATTTCAATTGACAAAACGTTCTTTGCAACAATGAAGGAACAAAGGAGCTGCATAGTTTCTGGTATTCTTGGCGCCTTGCAGAGTTTTTCATGTTGATTGTGACGTTACGGCTACAAACTTTTTTATTTTATGTAACGGACCAACACAAAGTGGTGCGTGAGGGTGAAGAGAAAAGCAAATGAAGCGCAGCGTTTTACATTTTTACAAGGTTTGGTGTGAATTTAAGGTTCCTTTATGACCACATTTTGCTCTAATTTCAGAGTAATTCTCCATCAGTGATTAGCTCAGGCAGCTCAGGCAGCCTCACAGAACGGCCTAGTCAGTCCAACACATGAATCTGCTGTGATTTTAACTACTGCTTTGTGTCTGGATGTGTGATCATGGTCATCCTGCTGCAGGGTCTGAAGAAGAAACGGCTTTTCTTCCTGATCGTCCTGTTTTTAGCTCCACCTTCTAACTGAGCAGCGACAACATTCCCACAGCCTGATGCTGCCTCCCCAGCTGTCCCCTGTTGGCGTTTACTGTTAGTTTTCCACCTCTTGCAGCGTTTCCATGTCACAGAGGTCCGTTTTGGTCCCATATGAGGCGATCGCCTGCAAGCGAAGGGGCCGCTTTCTGGTCACCGTTCTTCCTTAAAACATGAGCTGTGGTTGTCTGCAGCTCCTCCAGAGTCACCAAAGGCCTCTGCTGTTAAATGATGTTGGTCTAGTACAACTAATTGCCTTCATCTGTTGATGGATGGAGTCCCTCTGGCTGATCGGAGTAAAGGAGGCAGAATGCCAGGACCGACTTTTCAGCCTTTTGTTAAATGTTCACAATCGTTTTCATCGACTTTTCTTACAATTTCTGCTTTATCACATAAACTAGCAGTAAAACACACTTATTATTGTAATTTGTGTCCCTATTGGCGCAGGATTAGTTTTACCTGTGGACCTCATGTGATAAATAGATTAGCTCGCTAGGTCAGCGTTTTTAAGTGGCGCACAGCATAACCGAAGCCTGAGACGGTGCTGAAATTTACAGACGTCTCCCGGACATGACGTTAGAACGTAGCGTGTCGATTAAACTGCAGAAGCTGATTCTTTATCGCAGTGCAGAAAGAACCATTTTTATCTGAAAGCGTTCCTTCTCTGCAGCCCTTCTTTGTAACCCCGTACGTTGCGGAACCGATATTTTGGTCGTCTGGGACCCAAAAATATTTTCAAAACTCTGATGCCGCCTCCATTCTTCACCAACAGCAAATTAAAAATGTACCTGGAAACAAAAAAACGCCTCCTCACGTGTTTGGTGCCGCCCGGTTCTGCCCGAATCAGAGATGTCGATTCGCATCGGCTCAGTGGTCTCACAGGACCTACAGCAGGTCGTTTGCTGTTGCTGGGGAACTTTTAGTTTTCAAAATACTGACATGGCGCTTTCACACGGGATTAAAAACGCAGACAGTCGACGTAATTATTCCACATAATGTGGTCCCTCACATGTGAATAGGACTCCACACTTTAACGAGACGGTGTAAAAGTTTGTCCTCTGTTCTGTCAGGGAGAACGCAGCTTATTGCTTCTCGACTTCCATAAAATAGGTTTTAAAGGTTAAAACAACATTCAGGGACATCGACTAAATATAAAGAGATGCAGATTGTGTCGTACCAGTCAGCTTGCTTACTTGTTACTCTTTTATTTTATACTTGTTAAAGCGAATACATGCGCTACACAAAGAGAAATTAGTTATTCGAGGTCTCCCCCCCCCAAGTTCAGATTGCGTGAAAAACAAGCTGCAAGAACCGAATGTCGTCACTTGGTTCTGCAGCTTTGGGGAGAGAAAGAGAGAGAAAGAAAAAGGTTTTCTCCTCTCCTGCAGAGAAGGCGGCGGCCTTAATTTAATGTCCGCTTGCTGTGTTTTCATCGCAGAACCGCCACTGGGTTGTGTTCTGACCTGCGTTTGCTTTGTGAAAGCTGTTTTCCCGTTGTTTATGGCCCGGTTGCTGCCCTGCCCACCCAGCCCAATCCCAGAGGCGTCAATTAAGGCTGGCTGTGATGAATAAATTCATGCTGGCTCCTGCAGCGGCACGCCCACCAGACGCCACGGGTCCTCGGCGGCTTCGCCTGCCAGCATTAAGCCACAGGTGGTCTGGCTGTTGCTGCCAACGTTGCTTCAGACGCGCATCACAGGCTTTTGCTTATCGATTGTGTTTGTGAAGCCGCTCAGCAACGAGAATGAGAACGTATTCACACGCTTTGAGATGCGAGCAACTGATGATCTCAGGTCCTGAGAAATAAGAAGGGGGAAAAAAAGAAAACGTAAGGGTTGCCGGGGGGGGGGGGAAGCTAAATCGATGTTTCAGAGAGCAGCCGCTTCATTTCATGAAGTTTAAAACAAGAATTTAAAATCAGTAGAAAGTCCAAAACAAAAAGACGGGAGGCTGCATGAAGCCAGGAGTCGGGCAGAAAGGGCTGATGTTCGCCTGCAGCTTGATTAAAATCCCTCTCCTCTGACTTGGATGTGATTAAAGGGGAGTAAGTGAAAAGCAGGTAAAACTTTTGGGAATTGAGAGATTCTGGTGCAAGTTATTGATTTATGCTACAAAAAAGGTTGACATGCAATATTGAATTCAATCAAAGCTCTGGTCGCAGCAGAGTCATAAAACTTAGAGCTTAAATATCGACCCATCGCCATTTTTTTTTAAAATCAAACTTTCTTTTGTAGGATTTATGCCACGTTTGGTGGAGGTGTTTGGTGACTTTTTGGCCCAAAGGTCGTCAGCTTACGTTTGCCTGGACTCTTTGATTGTTTTGGTTTCTTGGGGCTCTGGTTGGTTGATAAAACCCAGAGAGGCGTGAAAAGCTTGTTAAATGTTGTAATTGAGGTGAAATGACAGGTGAAGCTGCAGCAGCCGGTACGGTCTCTGTCACCGCTCACAGCCGTCAGCTGCACAGATGTGAGCAAAACGTCTGTTTTCTGCTAACGTTGGGGGGGGGGGGGGAATACCATATTTATTTATAAAGTGCTTTACAAGAACAAAGTTAGAACAGGAATTTAAAATCACATACAGCTGATAACTAAAATTAAAATGGACAAACAGGATGGTTGAAAACGGTAAACAGTAAAAATGATAAAATAAAAATGGGGATGTAAACACTAACAGTAATTAATACTTCAGCCATCAGAGGCGGCGTCGGAGCGACGAGCCCCTCAGACTTGGAGCGGCTACGTTTGCTTCGGTTTTGGGTAATTGTGGTCTGTGGTTTTACAGAAGAGCCACGATTCAACACTTCCTGTCGTGGACTTTGTCTTTTCTGTCGGTAATAACGTCCGGTTGTCGATGGCGTGACTCGTGTGAAGTGAAGAAAGTTTCCGTTGCAGTTTTGTGGAAACTTAAAAACTGCCTCATCCTAGCAGAAAAACGTATCATAAAAGATTAGATTTTTTATATCTTAGAAAGGGCCCCTTTTTTCATTCCTTTACACTTTAAATAAACTTAATTTTCCTTTAATTTAAACTTTATTTTCCTGATTACGTGTGTAATGTGATGATGAACGGACCTGCAGCTGTTGCAGATGTTAAACTACAGATTAAATCCTTAAATCCAGCAGTTTTTGGCTTCTGTCCACATTTCCTGCACAGCAGAAATCATGGAAAATCTGTGACTTTTCCCACTTGCATGTAAATGTAGAGGGTGAGCGGAGAGAACAGCAGCGTTTTTCAGCTGCTTCATCAACCCGTCTGACCTCTGAGGCTGGCTGTGCGGTCCTCCTCCTCTGAGCCTGCAGCCCGGTGGAGCCGGTCCACTTGGCTGCGCCGGAGCTTTGAGTTTTTGATGACTGGCCGCAGAAAGACGGTGAAGTTGTGAACATGTGAAGCCTCCCCCTCATCTTCTGGTCCCTCTGCGTGGACACAGAGGATCAGCAGTGGGTGTGAAAAGCTTTTTAGGTGGCGAAAACGCTCCGTCTGGTGTCTGTCATCAGAGTAAAGCCGACCGGGTCGCCTCTGCTCCTCAATCGATGCGTGAGATGTGACCACCTGCCGGTCTGTTTTCCTGAGCCGCAGCGTGTTTTAGTTCCCCCCCAGAGGACTGATGCCACTCCTGTCTCTCAGCTTTCACAGCAGAACAGTACCAGCAGCATCAGGAGCAGCTGTCCCTGATGCACAAGCGGCAGCTGGAGCAGATCCAGCAGCAGCACCAAGCCAACAACACTGCCAACAGCACACAGGTCAGTACCCCCCCCCCCCCCCCCCCCTCCACGCCGGCTTCACGCCCTTCCTCTAAGCACACGCCTCCTCTTCCTCCCACAGAGCCTGGCGAACACGCTGGACCAGGCCAGTGCTCAGTTCGCCGCCTCGGCCCTCGTCACCACCGAACAACTGCTGGCTCTGAAAACCAAGGACGAGCTGGCCCTGGGAGGCGGAGTCAACGGCATCCTCTCCTCAGGTACCCCGTCAGCTGTTAGGAAGCCGTTTAGGGGCAAAAGCAAGGCTTGTTTTAGTTGTACTTCCAGGTTTAATGAAGTCCATCAGGTGCTTAAAAGTCTTCACATTACATGACAAATAGACCCAGGTTTTCAGAGTTTTAACCTCTGATTTTGATGTTTTTCCTCCTCTCGTATCATTTTTTTTTTTTTAGGCATAATCAGATTACAAATGTTTTTATTTTTGGTGCAGAAATTGAACCTCGCATGTCTGAAGATGCGCAGCTCTACAACGGGAGAAGAAAAAAAAAACTTATTTAGTGTAAAAGAACAGAAGCTGAACTTCTTCAGGGCTTTAAACCCCAGTAAACGGAGGGGAAGCAGAAATCCTGCTGCAGTGATGCTGTTTTTAAAGCGTATCTTGGGCAACAGATTGGTCTAGTTTAAAGGCATCATTATGAAAACTTAAAAATAAAATCATTAAAGGGTGGAAAACGGGCAAAAAATAAAAAGAAATTTTAGCTACACTATGAAAAAGAAATCAGAAGGATTGAAAAAAAACAAGTGATCAGAGACTCAGAAAGATTAATACTAATAAAAAAATGTATGGCTCCAAAACATTTTTTAATCCTTTGGCAAAGTGGTATTGATGTATTTTTCCCTAAAGCCGGTTAATAATTCCTACAGCATCTCCAAACCCCTCCTTTCTCGTTCCACCGCCACCTCAGGTGTCTACAAGGGCTTGCCGCTCTCCAGCACAGCGTCCCCGGCCCCCGCCGCCCCGGCTCCTCCCGCCACCACCCAGACGCCCGCCTTGCTCCACCCCTGCTCCACCAGCCTCAGCTCCGCCACCAGTAACAACGGCACAGCCCACCCCGCCAACGCCACTAGCACCAACGCCGCCGCCGCCGCCGCCACTCAGGTCCTGCTTGGAAACAACAACCTCCGTCTGGGAATCCCCGCCGGCAAGCGCATCCACGCCCCCCGCACGCTGAGCACCACCATGTCGACATCCGCCTTAAAGCTCGCCCACGCAGCAACCGCCAACTGTCAGAAACCCAAGGTGGCCACGGCCTCCGCCTCTCCGCTGGACCTGGTGCCCAGGTGAGGAAAACGCAGCAGGTGTGTTGCTTGGAGTGGAGAGGTGGGGAGAAAAGCTTTTTACTAAACCGTCTTTATTTCACTCTTTACCTGTATTTGACTTTATTTCTGTAAAGATCCAACTTCTGATTTGGCCAATTTAAATAAAAAGCTGTTTTTGATATTTTGAAATTTGTAGGTTAAGGGAAAAAAAACTGACATTTGTGGAGCTAAAAGAACCCAAAAATAAAATACTAGTTATATTTCCTCTACAGTCGAGAACTTAAAAATGCTTCAGTGTGAAAATGCCGACGGAGAAAAAAACGTCTGGCTTCACTAAACAACCGCTTTGATGCCAGAGCTGAGAGGTTTCATCAGACCAAAGACGACTTTAGACTTTATTCTTCTGGGAAAAACACAAACTGGATGAAAAAGTAAACTAATTGCAGTAAAACAAACGTCTGACTCTTGACGGCTTGTGGCCGCGTAGCCGTCTGATGTTTTGCCGGCGGTTCAGAAAGTTCACGGAGGGGCAGCGAGGCGTCCCTCATCCACGTCCTGAAGTCGGTTTAGGGACGCTTTGTCCTCTGCAGGCCTCTAGTCGGTCATACTGCAGCTTGTCAACATGCGGAAATACGCTGGATTTATTCTGTGGAAAAATGTCATCAAGGCTAAACGAGGCAATGTTACATCGTTATTATGGTAGCTTAGCTTTCTGGATGGTAATGGAGGCCTGAAGACGTCACCGCCTGAGCTTAGGTCTCACATCTCAGGTCCTGATTGAGGCATTTCTGCTGGACGTTTATCTCCTGATCTGCTGTTGACCTTCGCTCCGTGTTTTGATGATTTAAAGCCTGAACGCACGTTTACCCGACACTGTAGAGCCGCCATGGCGTCATGTTTACGTTACTAGACAAGTCCCACAACATCGAATTCATGAGATCAGGATGAGATTTTAACTTCTCAGAAGCTGAGAATCTTTTATGTTTTTGTTCTCTTAAAATAAAAAAGCAGAATCTTTAGTGTTTTTTGTCATAGTCGGCTCAGTCAGAATAACTTTAAAATGAAGGTCTGCTCCGCTAAAACCGAGAGATGTTCCTCTTCTCTTCAGGCTCCCAACAGCAACAGAATGATTTCAGAAACGTCACAAGGAGGGACGCCCTCATAGGCCCCTCCCACTGCGGTTAGTAGCGTGGTGGCCACGCCCACTTCACGATTCTGACCAATCGCAGAACAGTTCTAGATGACGTCTCGAGAACAAGCGAGGCGGCTTTCCTGAAGAGATGTTTCTATGACGTGTGTGTTGGTGTTTGAATGTGGGCCCAAAAGTCCCATGATGCAACTGGAAGCACATTTTTTAGACTTTATTTAAGCTTCGGGACAGAAGAACCGCAACGCGGACTTCCCTACTCTGAGGTCCCGTCTGTCAGTGGCAGAAACTGCAGGATTACAGCTCGATCCGTCATTTAGCCGGTTTTCTTACAAACATTTGTCAACCGGTGTGATTTTTATTGTGGGATCTTTAAATTGTTCCCGTCTGTTAACTTTATTATAAACACCAGTTAATATTTCCTCATCAGAAGCTGTTCAGTCAGTCTGAGAACGAGCCAGAGTCGCGCAGTAAAGACGGCAGGTAGTTTAATTATGAGGTTTAAGATCAGATTCATCAATTAGGAAAAACGGTCATGGTAAAGGTGTAGTGCTGCCATAAATGTTAAACCATGTATTGTTGGTGCCGTTGAGAAGCTGAACAGCGGCTGGTCTGGTAAACTCCTCCACCTGTCCAAAGGCTTTCCTCGTGTTTGCACAGCCGTAACGTTTGAACCCAGGAGATCACGACTTTATTTTCTTTATTCCCCCGCCTCTGAAACCCAGGTTGCTGTTTATCCCCGGATCTGAACCCTGGAGCTAACGGCGTTTGTTTGTCCCGTTTCAGGGAGAACCTCGAACAAGACCAGCCAGCACTGAACAGTCTGTCGGAGAACACACTGGCCATGGAGGTCACGTAGCCTCCGGCCCGCCGCTGCGAGGGAAACGCCGCCCGCCGTCGTCCGTTTCCTTTTTCTTTTTCTTTTTTTTTTTAGGTGCTATGCATCATTTGTTGGTCATGAATGCAAGTGGTGGCTGAATGAGCACGGCAAGGTTGTGTGTCCGGCAACCGTTTTGGGACTTAATTGCAATGCCCGTCTCGTACAAATTTTCTTTCTTCTGCCCGCCCCTCCCGTATTTCCCCGTTTGTTACTGTTGATAAGAGATCGTCTGTAAATTCTTAATATGGCAATTCTATGTACAGTACTGCATATTTGTAATATCCACCTCCCTCCCCAAACCCCCGTTCTTGTATATAACATTACTTGAATACAGAATCGTTCATTTGTGATGTTTTGCACTCGAGATATAAAGTTAAAAAGGATTGAAAAAAAAAAAAGACGAAAAGAGAAAACGACAAACTTGCGACTGGTGCAAATCCGAGGAGCGAAAGTTGTACCACAGAAAAGTATGTCTTCACATGCATGGTGCAGAACCTGCTGTTGGATCTATTTATTGTGCCGTGTTTACAAAAAGTTATCCCCACCCGCCCCGTCATGTCATACTTTTTTGTTAAATTTTAAATACACTGTACCTCTCACCGGTGCCCCATGCTGTAGTCGGTGTCTAGCCACATCTATATATTTGTTTTTTTTTGTTTTTTTTAACATGGAGCGTGGTTCCCTCCGCTGCGGTCCCCCGGTTGTCGCGTCGAATCCACGGAGGCACTCCGGTTCAGACGCGGTGCCGCTTGGCATCAGTTTCAGTCGCCACAAAGCTCTTCCATACACTTTTATTCTTGAGACGAGCAACAAAACAATTGGGATGAAGACTTTCCCAGAAGACTTTGCTGCTTCTGACGTATCTAAGCACTATATGATTTGTTCTAATTGACTGATGCTGCTTTTGTATAATTTCTTTTTTTTTATGTTTGTTTTTTTTGCCGTTTGGTCTCTGCTAGACGGACTCATTTTTTTTCTTTGTTTTTACACATCTCTCCTTATAATTTTTTTTAAATAAATATTTTTGTATCACCCCCACCCCTTTTTTTTTTTTTTTTTTTTTTTTTTTTTTTTTAAATTTGCTCATGGAAAACTTCATTCTTTTGTTACTTGTTGCTCTAAAAAATATATATATAAATATCTATATATAAATATATATAAGGGAGTTTAAAAAATGCAGTAACTGACATTTATCATTCCAGCCTCTATGTAATGACAAACATGTATGAATTGAAGAAAAAAAATTAGACGTTTTCTCTACCTTGAAAAAAAAAAAAGAAAAGCTATCCTGAAGGCTGAAAGGCCATGAACCACATGCTATCGGGTGCCTTCATTTGGGACAAAATAAAAACCTAAACAAATGTGCTCTCTTCTGTGAAGAGTTTGGTACTGAACAAGGCTACTTGTAGTTTTTCTTTGTCTGTACCACAATCCCAATGCCTATTCCAGTGGCCCACTTTGATTCATAACTTTGTTTCCTGTTTGTTTTTTGTAGACCCGACCACCCCCCCCCCCTCCCCCCTCCACACACACACACACACAAAGAAATCCTTTTGAATTGTCACAAAATGAAATAAAAATCCAGGGCATTATGTGTTTCGACCAGCGTCTCTTTTGTTTTTTTGTTTGTTCGGGACGGACTGCTGCCAATCGTCTCCAGCGACGCGGCGCTCGGGCGTCAGGAGCTCAGATGTAGTGTTGGCCTGGATAGTTTGGGGAAACTAGGCACTCCCGTGCTGCTGCCATCAGATTTCAGAAGGAAAGTTGATGGAAAAAGTTGGCGAGGACTCTCCCCCCCACCACCTCATTCCTGGTCTTGTTTTAGACTATCACTTTAAACGTGATGCTTGTAGTACTTTTTTATGAGAAACCAAATCTGAGCTGTGTTGTATGAAATTAGTTTAGCTGATCAGTGGTCTTATAAACCTCCAAACTGTGATGTCGCTTTAGTTAAAGGATTTCTAGCCTATCATTTTTGTTATTTTTTTTTTTATGTGGGGGTGCTGCAGTTTAAATAAGACGTCGCTGATGAAGACCAGCTGAGAGCCACTGCTCACCAATTAAAGTTGCAGATGTAGTTTAGGCGTTGCTGAAGTTTTCGCCAGAAGGAAAGTAGCAGCCAGATTCTAATTCGGTTGGACCACTTGAGTTTTCTGTGCGAGGATCTGAATCGGAGGGATCTGAGCCCAGTCCTTCACAGCTGCTATCCTGACACTTTTCTAGATGCTCTCCTGTCTTCTGCACATCTGAACCTGATGGATGCCTCGTTCCCCGGCCTGTGGTTGGGGCTTAGAGCGAGGTTAAAGTTCAAAGCTGAACACAGCAGGACAAACTCCTGATTTTTACCGTTCCCCTCCACCGTCTGGTCAGCAGACAACAGATACACGGCGGCAACATCCTTACAGCGGATGAGTCCTAAAGGACGATCAGGTTGACTGGTTGTTTTTATGCAGCCATTCTGACAAAGTGCCCAAATAAATCAATTGTTCAATAATCCCAGCAGCACATCAGGATAAAGGCATGCATGTTGTTGGTTGTGATATTTAGAAACTCCTTGAACTCTTTAATGTTTCATCACGTTAAACCTGCAGACCTCAAGGTGTTTTAGTAGGAATTTGATAAAACGCGTTGGCATAAAGCATGTACTGGCCAGCTGAAAGGAACCAGAAAAAAGGTTTCAACTTTTACAAGTAAAAATCTAAAGAGGTGGGTTTTGTGTGCTGCCATTTTTTTACACGGTTACCCATAAATAAAATCCAGTGAGTTGATGGACGCTGGATTCAGGGAAGTTCTGCAGAACCTGTTGGTACAGGCCTGAGACTGGTCCACTTCCAGCGGGACAATGACCCTAAACCTGCAGCCAGGGACGGTGTGTTCGAGTGGTCCAGTCAAAGTCCAGACCTGTTCTGGTGAGAATCCGTGGCGGGACTCTCCGTCCAATCTGAGGTTGAACTTTTTTTTTTTAGATTCGCCAAGCTGGTAAGGTTGTACAGCAAAAAATGAAATCATGGCTCCTTGTTTTTCCTCTTTATCCTTAGGTACTGTCTAACACTCAGCCATGTAAAATCCAAATAAAACATTGCAGTTTGTTGGAAAAATGACAACATAATGTACGAGTCACTAATACTTTTGCAAGGAGCTGCATGATGAGGTAGTTTATTCTCTGAATTATCCTTTGGTAAAATGACTGGTGGTTATGCATTATTTTTGCTATCTGAAACAAATAAAGCCACTATAAAAATCTTGGACAATAAAATGTTGGGGGAGGGGTTCTTTGGCGTAGTTATGAATCGGTATTTTACCTTTTCATAAAAGGTAAAGGCAGGTTTATTTGTAAAGCACATTTTAGTAACACGACAATTCAAAGTGCTGTCCATCAACAGAACAAAGAAAACAATACAGAAGAATAGTAGCAGTAGGTCAAGATAACAGACACGTTGGACTACAAACTTCAACATTAACTATTAAAGGCTACTAAGCAAGTAGTTGTTTAAACCTTGATTTAAAGGAATTTTCAGCACGTTTACAGTTTTCTTGAAGTTTGTTCCAGATAAGTGGAGCATGGGAACTAAATGCTGCTTCTCCATGTTTGGTTCTGGTTCTGCAGAGAAGGCTGAAGCCAGACAACCGTAGTGGTCTGGAGGGTTGATGCACTGATAACAAGTCTGTGATGTATTTTGGTTCTAAACCATTCAGGGATTTATAGACTAACGGAAGTCTATTCTCTGAGATACAGGGAGCCAGTGGAAGGACTTTAGAACCGGGTCCATGTTCTCTACTTTCTTAGTCTTAGGACGCGGGCAGCAGCGTTCTGGATCAGCTGCAGCTGTCTGATCCACTTTTTAGGCAGACCTGTGAAAACACCGTTGCAGTAATCAATTCGACTAATGATAAACGCATGGATTAGTTTTTCCAGATCCTGCTGAGACATTAGTCCTTTAATCCTGGAAATGTTCTTCAGGTAATAGAAAGCCGACCTTGTAATTGTCTTTAGATGCTTTTGGAGGTTCAGGTCTGAGTCCATCACTACTCCCAGATTTCGGGCCCAATCAGCGGTTTTTAGCTGAAGCGACTGAAGCTGTGTGCTAACTTTCGCTCGCTTCTCTATTGGTCCAAAAATTATTACATCAGTTTTGTTTTTATTCAATTGAAAGTTTTGGCACATCCATGCATTGATTTCTTCTAAGCAATTACTAAGCGCCTGAATAGGTTCATAGTCACCTGGTGACATGGTGATGTAGAGCTGTGTGTCGTCTGCATAGTTAGGGTAGCTGATGTTTTAAGGTCAGAGTTAGAGGGAGCATGTACATATTGAATAGTGTGATATTTGTCATCTCTGATGTAAAGTTACCTACTGACAAAACAAGTCCCTGTCCTTTAAGTAGGATTTAAACCAGTCAAGTGCTCTACCAGAAAGGTCGACCCAATTTTCCAAGCACTCTAACAGAATGGGGTGATCGACAGTATCAAATACTGCCGTGAGGTCCAATAATACCAGCATTAAACTACATTCATATTTCTCAAGAAGAAGACAAGCTAGCAGCTACTCCAAGTAGGTTGAATTTAGTGCAAATTCCTGCATACTGACGACCTGCAACCACTCCACCAAACACCTCTTTGATGCTACCAACCCATTCTTGTCAACAAGGGAAGCAGATGCAGTCTGTGGGCTTTCCAGCTCTTACACAGATCTGCTCATTGGTCTGTTGGACCCATTTGTTCTGTTTTCAGCAGCTGGTTGTTCCGTTGTCGTGTTTATGTCGTCAGGATCACTCATCAATAAACTGTCAAGGTGGACGGCTGCAGCTTTCCTGATCGAGTCTGTCGTCTTCTTGTGTTTGGTGCCACCTATTGACATCTACTGACCGGCTTCTTGCCTGGAAAAGTGTGCAGTTTCATTCAAGTGTTTTCCTGGTCTGAAAAGGGTAAAGTGAGTATAAAAGCTGCATTTTTCTCAATCTCATTCTCTAAGAAGTTTCATACAACCCTCCTCCATCTTTTTTTCAGGTTTCACATCGAAACTCCTAACCACCGCATATGAATCAGATCAGATATACTTTAATAATCCCAGAGGGAAATTACTGTTTCAGTACAACCGGCATAACATACATGAATACAGCGAGGCTAAAAACCTGACTGGACCTTGAAAGGTTTTTGTATTTTGGCATAAAAAATGTGGAAACCACCAGTGGAGGAAGCTAACAGGCCCCAAATTTACATCCAAGAGGGGACCAACCTCTGTCCCTAAGGGCCCAGTGGCCCGCTGTTAGATAGCTCCCTAAATTTAATGGCTGAACGACTGTCACCAAGTTCTGCACAGGCCTGGTACTGACCCACTGCTTTCGTTAGGGCGTTGGAGCGGGAAAACATCTAAAACATGGACATTTCCAACGTTGGGTGTTTGTGGAGCCACTCAGACATGCAAACAGCCTGAAATCCCTGAAGAGCAGGAGACTCGTGGTAATGTTGAGTAATGATCCGCAGCAGCAAACATACTTGAAACAGGAAATGAAGCAATCCCTATTGGAAAAGTACAATTTTACCAATGAAGGGTTCAGCCATGAGTCCGTGGGGGGAAAATGTGAGAAACATTGCAAACACCTTCAAATATAAAAAAAGAAACTGGATGAAAACATGTTTAGAAAGTCCATCCGCACGTTTTCAGAGCTCGTACTCCCCAGAGTCCCCGGAGACACAGCAGGATGGAGGAGGGAATATCGGGACTATGTCTGTGGGAGACGGGCAGAGGTGGGTAGTAACTACTTACATTTACTCAGTTACATTTACTTAAGTAACATTTTGAACAAAATGTACTTCTAGGAGTACTTTTACTGCTCTGTAATTCTTACTTTTACTTGAGTAAATATAAAGTATGGCTACTCTTACTTGAGTAAAATGTCTGGCTACTCTGTCCAGTGTGAGTAACTTCACTGGATAAAGAACAGACTTGTTTCAACCAAAAATGCACCAGAGAGACAAACATCTGCAGTTTATATGAAGGTGAGACTTCTTGCTTGTACACAAGTTTTGTTGTTGTCATGATGTTTTCTATCTGCTGACCTCATCGAGCCATTTACAGGTCAAATTAATGTAGAGTAAACAGTAGATATCGTTATTGGAAGTACTTTGCAGTGTCCTAACTTACTTTATGTACATTACCTGCTTGGTTCATAAGTTTTATGTTGAAAAATATTCTTTAGAAAAGTGTTTCTTCTGCCTGAATTTGTTACTAGGTTTTTATGTCAGTGGTTAAAATAATGTTTTTGCCTGATCAATTGCATCATTCGTCAATATTAAATCAGTTGTTATAAATATTTACTCAGCTCTTGAGTAGCCTTGTTACCAAATACTTTTTTACTCTTAATAATTTCTTGGCTGGGTGCTTTTTATTTTGACTTGAGTAAAAATATGTTGAATTAGTGCCACTCTTACTTGAGTTTCTGGCTACTCTACCCACCTCTGGAGACGGCGCTGGGCGTGAAAGAGGAAACAAAGATCAAAATATGTTTTTTATTGTTCATCTGGGAATGTAATATCCACATAAACAGTTAAATGAGTTAACGTTTTAGAAATGTTTTACTCCAACTTAAATATGAACACAAGAGATGAAAAAACTGCACTGAAACAACTGATTGTCTCACTAATAGAATGTGACGCAGAGGTAGAAACATTTGGTTCTCAGCCAAACAGCCAGAACCAGATCACAGATGATCTCCGCTGGCTTTATGTGAACACCAAAGCACTGCTGGCCTAAACTCCCAGTCGGACCTCTCCGTCATGTTCTGCTACAATCTTACGGCTCTGCAGAAGGCTGGACGAGCCGACGAGACCTTCAACCAGCAGCTTGGTGAGAAGTTTGCTCCTCTCGGTCTGGATCTAATGAACTAAAGACCCCTCCTGGGGTGAGGATGATCACCATCGGTCACACGCTACGCTATAATGGATTGAACTCTGCTTTACCTTCTTAGATCAGCAAGTGAACGTCTGAATCATTCAGAGAAGGTTGAAAGAAACTGCTGTAGTCAGACGGGACCTATAAACCGAGCTCCGTGGCATCAGCTTGACCTGCTGAGTATGACTCAAACGTCAACGCCACAGGGACGCAGTGAGGCGGAAACATGGTTTAGGTCTGATTTCTCTGCTAAGGTTGCAGGATGACTGCGCCAATTTTAGCGGGAAAGGAGCAGTTGCCGTTTAGATATAAATCTTGGATGTGAACCTGGGGAACACAGGAGATGAATTGCTTAATTGGCTTCCAGATTAATGGCTAAAGTGTGGAAGAAGCAGGATCACATGGGTGTGATCCTGCCAGACTTGAACCTTGCAGACTGTGGTGGTTGTTTTGCATGAAATGTTGACTGGGCAAGCTCCTCCTTCTGCCGCTCTCTAACCAATTAAAATGCTAGAAATCATCTTTTCTGGGATGGGATTAAAAAAAACACAGTGCAGCCCCACAAAGCACATTAAATACTGTAGTTTTTCTATTCTCATCAGAAAGTAGATGCACCCACTTCCCAAAGACTGAACAGGGATAAAAGCAATCCCCCCTGCCTTTTTTTTATTACTGTTGCCCTGGGCAAGTGCCCCATGACCAATATGAAAAACCTCCACTGCCCACAGAAGATCCACCTTGATGCCGCGTACTCATAATAAAAGTTTTCTTTATGCAAAGAAACTGGGTTCACACAATAATGCACTATATTTTATTTAGGGATTTACTTGTGAAGATGCAAAATTTACCATCTTTAATTGGAGGATACGCTTCAGTTTCAGAGGGGGGTCAATTAGTGTCTGTTTTAGCTTACTTTAATAAACTCAATATTCAATTCAACTCAATTTTATTTATGTAGCGCCAATTCACAACACATATCATCTCAAGGCACTTTAAAAACTCAAATCATACAGATTCTTCAAAAAGTTTCCTATCTAAGGAAACCCATATGTATGTTTAATACATTGCAAAAGTCTTAATGTCTGGAAACGAGTCAGATTTTTCCTAAATAAGCACTGAAAGCATCAGAAGGAGTGATTTAGGAGCCGGACCGCAGGGATTAATAGGAATTTAATCCCAGCGGATTACATGATTCCAGCTTTGTCCAGGGATAAAGGAAACAACAAAGTCAATTATTCCTCCATGAAGCAGGAAGGAGACAGCAATCATGGAAAATCCGGTTTCACCTGCGTGTTTTTGTGAGTGCGCAGGCGCCTGTGTTGGGCACTTGACTGCCCTTTTATTAATCTCTGGCTCCACCTGCTGGTCAAAAACCAGCGTTACGCATGAACCTCTAAAAAATTGAGCCCTGTGACTTTAATTTCTTAATTTTAAGTTTTACATAAAAAGTATTCAGTCACCAATAATTATTATCGGCACCAGAAATGTGGGCTGAGCCTTTTGCTGCTAAAAACGCCCTAGTGTTAATATATTAATCTGTGTTAAGAAACCTAAATTCAATGACCTGAAGCAATCTGCTGGGTTTCCTTTGATAGAAAACTTTTTAATCTGTCTGCGTAATTCTGCTGAATTGACTTTGTGTTGTGAATTGCAGCCATATCAATAAATTTAACTGAATTAAACTTGAACAAGAGGCAGCTCTCTGAAGATGTACATTATATTTCTTTTGTGTTTTAAAGAGAATTTCACAAAATAATTACCTGAAGGGACGACTTTTATTTTCTCAGTTTTCTCCTCAGAGCTCATTATTTTAAAGGGAACGTAATTAGGAGCTTTATTCCTGATTTTTACCGTAAAGCTACTGCAGGTTAACGTTAAAGGATCCAAAACAAACTTTATTTATCGAGGGTGGGGGAAATCAAACATCCATGCAGTTTTCCCTTGATGTGGTCTCAGCAGCGCTGCAGAGCAGCCGCAGCCTTTTTTTTTCCTGTTATTGAGCAAATACTCCAAAATATTTCAAGTCTAGGTGTCGACTGAAGAGAGGAAAACCAAGGCCGGACTTCAAAAAGGCTTCTGATCAACACCTCACCTTTACTTCCTGCTCTCCTGACATCACAGTCACTGCTTCAGTGGACTTAAATCTATTTCCATATTCATTCGAATTCTTATTACCACAAATCTAAGCGGGTTTATCAAATTATTACACACACATGCTTCTCAAATAGAGGCTGGAATGTCGCTCTTAATAAGAAAAAAAAAAACATTTGCAATAAGGGTGGAGTATGTCTGGGAAGGGCACCAACGGCGATGGGAGCTCGATAGCTTGATGGGGGTCACATAGTGACTTTAGACGAGATCAGGTGAGACACGTGGGGAGCACACACAGCGGACCCATGAAATCTGCATGTTCGCAGTGACCAATATGTGCACAGATGGAGCTTAGGCGGAGCTGACTTCATGAACACTGTTCCAACCACCGTCGGCTCACTTAATGAGTGATGGGATCAGATTACTAATCTGGTGGGGTTTTTTTTTGCAGATGTTCTAACCCTAACCCTGGATGATCCCGTTGTGGGACAATAAAAGTATTTTTTATCGTGTCGCCTCTGCTCTGGTTTGTCACGGTGAAGAAAGAGATGCGGCAAAAGAAAGAAAACATCCTTGCACTGGTTCATCTACATTCCTGTCTCACCATAGTGATGAGACGCCAGTCATGACCGACAAAACCAAGTCATTGATAAGAGTGGGTGAAATTAGCTTCTTACGTACGGAGGCTGGGCTCAGCCTTAGAAATAAGGCGCTGAGCTCCATCATCCCAGGGGAGCTGGGAGTGGAGCATTGAACGAAGTCAGGCTTTCAAACAGGAATCATCCTGGAAGCCCATTAGGCGCATCTTCCAGACATCTAGAGCCAGAACGAGACCCCAGGCCTGAGCAGCAACTTATTCCCGTGGATTTCTGTTTCCAGCACAGTGGTTTAGGATTTTTGTGAGGGAATATAATTAGGCCTCAACAGCTCAGCTGAGCATTAGTGTACCTCTGGGAGGAATACTTGGTCCCTTTAAGGTTTTTATTTACATTTCTGTGCTTTTTTTTTGTTTTTAGTTATGATTTCTATGCAGATGGCTACAAAGTGGAGATGCTTACATCAATCTGGCTGTGGCTTGCATCTTGTTCTCCTAAAAGGAAACACTCGGAGGCTCAGGATGTTCCCAGGATCAACAATACGTGGTTCCTTCAGGCTTGTTTGTTCCAGTAGTGGCTGTCTTACAACTAATATCATCCTACGTGTCCTAAATCAGGGGAGAACGTTTTGCTACCCTACCTCTGAATGATACGCTGATGAAGGGATGTAGCCATTTAATCCAGGAGTATCGGAGGAGGGATGCCTCTAGAAATTGCAGGATATTAGCATTGAAGGACGGAGACAACTTGATGTGGCACAAACTCTCCAGCAATTCTGGTTTACTATTAAACTCAACACCAGACTCGGCTTTCTTGTACAGCACTACAACTTTAAAAAAAAAAAAACAAGCTACAGAAGTAGTATTTAAATAATATTTATTCACTTTTAGTGTTGCACGCCTTTAAAACATCACAGTCACACAAACTACATTCAGTTTTAACGAATTCACCGAAGCCTCGCAAATCGGTGATGAATAACTGCAGGCTAGTATACGCTGAAAAGGCTCAGGAAAACACATTTAAATGACAGTTTCTGCTGTTTGAATCTATACGTTTGAAATGAACTTCAAATTCTTAGTTGAAAGACTTTTTAGTTCTTGGATTCAAACAAACCGTGTTATCCAAAGAGGAGCTGTAGAGCAGAGAAAACTGACACGAGACAAAAGTTGGAAAATCAGTTATTGGGATGAAAAAGGGGAAAAGATTCCCACTGCTCTCTTAGAACGAGTTTTGGTTAAACATGAGATGTAAACATCCGATTCAGCTTTCCAGAACCAGCGTTTCTGCTGCTTTTGGGAAGCTGGGATCTCCTTCACTCTGTCAGGAACCTGGACTCTCTACTAACAACGCAAACATAGAGAAGAACTGCCAGGTTTCTGATTGGTAAACCCTGCGTCATTAAAACCAAGATTTGGACACAGAAATATTAACATTAATTCACTCCTGGTTGGAGGGAATGAATTAAATGTGCAAAAATAAACTAAATCACTCATATTCATGACCTTCTGGTTTAGTTAAACGTCATTAATCAGTGTTATTTAGTGTCAAAACACGCGTCGGTACCACACAGTGTCAGTTTATGTACCACAAACTCTGTCAGGTTTTAAGTTACTGATTTAAAAAAAAGTAGTCCATTAAAAGAATACATCTGAAATGAGTTTGTAGCTGTTACAACCTTAGAAAACATCTTTAAGCAACAGACAAGATAACTAATAATCACCAAAGGATCAGTTCGCTCACAGATATTTCTTTAGAGCAGGGGTGCTAAAACTTTTTGTGGCCAGGGACCCCTTAGCAGCGGTAAAATGTTTCCAAGGACCCCTTTAGATTCCTCTTGCTGATAGTCTTTTTTAAACAGCCGTTTGTACTGTTAAATACATTAGGAATTATGTAAGTTTTAAAATATATATATAAAAAACACCTAATATTAGAGATTTGGTGAAGATTAGATCCTCATTCTCGATGTAACTGTTGTCATACTTCCTGATTTTAGCTGATTGGGCTTTTACCTTACTTGATGAAGTGGGCGGAGTGAAATATTTGTCCGTTGTGTTACTTTGTTTGTCTAAGTCTAACTCTAACTCTTAGCTCAACCCCGACACATCCTCAGCAGTGCCTCCTCAGGCCCAACAACATGCGTTTCACGGACCCCCAACCCGTGGTTCGCGGACCCCCGGGGGTCCGAGGACCCCAGTTTGAGGGCCGCTGCCTTGGAGAACCATTTAAGGGGGAACCGATGCCAATCTCCAGTACTCACTGGTGGTTTAAATCCTGGACGGATCACAGGGACACACGGTGCCGAAAACCATGCACACACGCTCTCACAACTATTTGAACGAGGCCAAATAACCCAGCAGTCGTGTTTTTGAACTGTAGGATGAATTTGGAGTACCCGGAGAGCACCAATTCATGCCCCAGGCTGGGATTTGGACCCTCTTGCTACAAGGTAACAGTGCTAGTCACCGCACCGCCATCTTTCTCCACCAGCAGGAGTAAATCTATTTACTAAATTAAAATGGTTGGGTTGGTGGATAGTGGCTCTAAAGCTGAATATTGTCAGATTTCCATTAGATGATTTTGTTCTTTTTTCTATAGAGCTTTTGATTCCATTTTATCATGAGCTCATGCTGTCTAAATTCATTTGGTATCATTTTATCATAAAGTTTTATAAGGCGCTTTATAAAGAGTTTTATCCTGCACAGTTCAACCGATCTTCCTACACGTAGCTATTATATGAGCAATTACTACAGCTTTGATATTACAAAATGTCATTAAAGTTATAATAATTATGGATTCCTGATAGGGCTGGGCCACATGGACCAAAAACAATATCTCCATATTTTTAGGCTAAATGCCAATATATTCACTAAGATATGTTTTTCTTTTCATAAAGTAATTATAAAAAGGCATCGCTGAATCAAAGCTTCATCCCAAATGTCTCTAATGCACATTTTTTTTAAATAAACAGATGTAGATAAATGTGAAAATGAACCTACCTGAATACATAAACGTATAATCCTAACGCGACATAGAAAATCTCAATATAAACAATATGTAGTGTCTCATCTTATCTCTTTTTTAAAAATCTCGATATATTGCCCTACTTCCTTAAAACTGATAAAAACTATCTGAATTAAAACGCAGCGGAGAATATTTAAAATGGTGTTAATATTTGATGACAAACACCAAATTTAGTTCGATCTGAGGTCCTCGATGAGCTTTGACACCAGATTTTTAAAATGTGGTATAAATAATCAAATTATTTTCCTTGTAATTTGCTTCCAAGTAACCAGACTTTTGACATCCACAGTCCTCCATGCTGTCTGAAGGTTCCTTTAAAGCTTTTCTTTGGACTTTGACTGGTTTTTCATGCAGGTTAAGTCCAAGTTTTGTTCTTGACGGTGAAACGTGATCAAAAAGTCTTCACACTTTCACCAAATCTCATCTCAACTTGCTTGCATTTCTTAACATTTCATACCTGTGCGTTCATTTGGCGGTACATTAATTTCTGGAAATTATGTATAACACCATATTTCTATAGATGGTGGAAGCAAGTGAAGCATTGCATGGAAGTACTTTTCAGTAGGCTGACATTCCTGCAGTAAAAATACCTTTTATGGTTTTTATGTAATATTCACATTTTCTGAGGAACTGGAATTTTTTGGGTCTTTATTAGTGTTTGAGCCATAATCGCCATAATTAACGGAAACAAATGTTTGAAATCCGTCACTCAGTTTCACATTTTGAATTGATTTACAGAAGAAGAAAAATATTTTTGATGATATTCTGTTTTATACCTGAAACAAGTCGCTGTATAAGTCCCAATTATATGAGTGGAGCCTTTAAGGGTCTACACAGCTTGAACAAAAGCTGCAAAGCAGAGACCCCCCCCTAGTGTTGGATATTAGTTTACCCGCTAAGGCTGTCGGTCTCAGATGCCGTTGGACATCATCCCTGTGTTCAGTTTCAGAAAGAACGACTTGAGCTTGCACATCGGGCACTTCTTCTTCTTCCTCTTCTTCTTGCCGCTCCTCCCTTTCTTATAAACTCCCTGGTATTTTCCCTCCTCCTCCTGGTCCGCCCAGGGCACCCAGGCCTCTCCGTGCCTGCTCGGGTTGGCCCGGGGATCGTCGGGCGGGAAGTAAACCGGCACCGCCGTCTGGTTGTAGTAGGCGAGCCGGGCCAGCAGCTGCTGGACCACGTCCGGCCTCTGGTCGGCCAGGTCCCGCCTTTCGAACGGGTCGGCGGTGATGTTGAAGAGCCAGATGTTTCTGTGGGCGGCGGACTTGCGGGGAGGCAAGGAGGAACGTTCCAGGTTCCACCAGCGACCCGGAAGCGTGGGAAGCATCTGCAGATCAACGTTTAGGATGAGTTTAGCTGGTTTTGAAAACGTCAGACAGAAGATTTTTAAGAAGTTCTCACGGTACCTGAAGAGGGACCCAGTCTCCATGACCCGGATCTCCCGTCAGCAGCTTCCAGTCTCCGACCCGGATGGCGGCCTGCACAGATGTGTCCCACAACGGAGACAGTGCGGACTGAAGGCTGGGCGCAGGGGTTCCAGACTGGGATGTGTTCTGGTTCTGGAGGAACGTCTGCTTGGACCTAGGCTTCAACTGCTCTCTGAGCTTTTTCTTTGATTTGGTCTGAGCTGGTCTGGACTGAGACAGGTTGTGGTTCTGCGACGTGGTCCTCTTGGATTTGGACTTGGAGATCTGGCGGTAAGCGCCGGATGCTGATGGGGTGCCGCTGGACTGGATCTTTGGTTCGTGGTAGAGCCTAGGCTGCTGTCGGGGTTTTGGTGCCGGCTTTGACTTTGGGCCAGACTTCAGCTTCAGTTTGGTCCCAGGCTTGGATTTTTTAGACTTTGGCGCAGGATGGGAGAACAGCTGAGGTCTCATGGTGCTTTTCAACTTAAATACGGACTTTTTATTCGGTGTCTGCTTAAGAACCTTCTTCTGCTTTTTTGGCTTTTTAAACCCCGTTCCTCTGGATGGACTCGCTGCCAGACCAAAGGAAACGAAAATGAAGCAGGAAAACAGCATCCTAGGAAGCAAACTGAGACGTTTTCCTGCCGGTTTCACCTGCAGATGCCGTCTTTCTGGGCCGGTCGTCCCAGCTCTGGGTTTCAGTCGGACATTTGTGCAGCGGGTCGATGTTGTGGAGAACCTCTGTACGCGGAGACTCCGTCCCCTCACTGATGGTGGTCCAAACGTCGAACCCGTCCAGACCCTGGCTCTGAGCCACAAATACGCAGAGGCAAAGGTTTGTGCAGGAAAAACACTCCTGAATTCCTAAGAAATAAACTATTTTCTCTGGTTTGTATTTATTTAAGCTTCAGTGAAGGTTTAGAAATACACTAACGTGATACAATCAGGACACTTTTACTCTCATGTTTCTGAAGCTTTAGAGACATTAAGCAAAACTAAACCTTTATGACGTGAAAGGGCCTAAAAATCTTTAAAGTAAACTACAGGAGAAAAAAAATCAGGCACTAAATTACAAACAGGACATGCATTTACTAACAAAAATACATCCTCCTTGAATGTTGCACGACTGACCTGGCTTATGTTGCCCCCGGCCAACCCCACCAGGGTGGGGAACCAGTCCGTGATGTGCAGCAGAGCTTTAGAGACCCGCCTCCTTCGTTTCAGCAGAGGACTGTGGACAAACGCCACTCCACGGACTCCGCCCTCCCAATAGGTGCCCTGCACAACAAACCACAACGTTTAGCTGCCGTCTCTGGGGACTCGTACCGCACAGAGATCGGTTCCCTTACCAGATGCTGTTAGAAACAAGTAGACAGGCGGTTAAGGAGAATCCGCAAAACATTTATTGCCGTATTCCAGTTCAACTCAGAAGTAAGAATTTCTTGAGTTTCAAGTTAGGAAAAATTAAAGGTGGGTTCCTTTCTCAGGTGACCAGAATCGTCTTTCCAGAGTTCTCTGTCCTTTAAAATTCAATTAAATTTTATTTATATAGCGCCAATGCACTACATGTCATCTCAAGGCACTTTTCAAAGTCAAATTCAATCAAATCATCCAGACAGATTGGTCAAAAAGTTACCTCTCTAAGGAAGAGAGAGCTAATTAGCTAAGGAATTAGCTAATTAATTAGTTGGGCTACCAGCTACGTGAGATGACAGATTCCCAAACCTCTCAGCCTGTGACCCCCTAAAAACGGAGGGGGGGGGGGGGGGGGGGGGGGGGGGGAGTCATAATATTATGACTTTATTCCTGCAATTTGTCTCCCCAAAAATTGTATTAGGGTCAACATAGAATTTAAAAAAAATTAATTATTGGATGCGGGGGAGTAAATTTTCACAAAAAAACTCTAAATTAAATTAATTACACAGATTTGCGAGTAAGAAACTCAGATGTTCTCCGATATTAAAAAGTCGTACATTTTCAAGAATGTACGACCCCCCCCCCCCCCCCCCCCCCCCCCCCACACACACACACACACAATTAAAGGTATAAATTTCCTGTATTGAAACAAGTATTTCTCTGCCATTGTGAAGTCAGGAACTGAATCATCATTTGTATCATCTGGTGACCCCAGGTGCTGTCTAAGCGACCCCCCATGAACCCCGACCCCCGCTTTGGGAACCCCTGCGTTAGAGTGTGCAGTCAGCTGCTTAACGTTTTAAAACCTCTTTCTACCTCCATATCGGTACCCTGCCCACGTCTACCACCAACATAGTAAAATATAAACCTCCAGATGAAGGTATATTTACCTTCTTCCCTCGTAGCGGCCAGTTGCTCCCTCCTATGAAAGGCTGGGCTCCGTTATCAGTGGAGTAGATGATCACGCTGTTCCTGTAGTATCCATACTTCCTGAGGGCGTAGGTGACGTTTCGGACCGCCTCGTCCACCGTGGACACCATGGCAGCGAACTTCCTCCTGGCGACGTTGGCCATGTCCCGGTAGGGATAGATGTAGGACTTTGGAGGCTGAAGAGGAGTGTGAACCGCCTGGAGCGAAAATAACTTTGTTAATAATTTACACGTTTGGCCACAGAATAAGCAAGGTTGCTCAAGACTCTTGTCAAGATGTCAACTTCTCAAGGCATCCGCCAGGGAAGAGACGATAAATCATAAATTAACAAGTGTAAGTTTAAAGTACTCTTCCTGTGTCTGGTTGTAATTACGCAGCTGTTTCAGTGTGGAAAACAATTCTTGAAATCGCTTTCAGATGTTCGGATACAGCCAGAGAAATTCTTTAGCGAACTCTGTGGGCTTCCATCCAAGCATAAACTAATTCTCCATCAGGCTCTGCGGGCACCACCTAAAAAAGCAGAGGTAACCTGCCACCTATCAGCAACTCAGAACGATACCTGTAGGGAAAGCAGCAGGAAGAGTGGCCGGGCCGTCGGGTTGTGACTCTCCAGGATCTTTCGGGCTCTCTGCGTGAACAGCGTCGTGGAGTATTTCCCCTCCTGGCCCCACGCTACACTCTCATTGTCATGGAGGTCGTAGCCGCACAAGCCCGGCCCGTCACAAGACCTATAGCTGAAAAACAGACGCAGGGGGTAAACGTAGGTGGAGGGAAACTAACCCCTCGCACCCGCAAACGATGGATTTATTTATTTCTGCAGTGAGAAAGTAAATTTCTGGTAACCTGTAATAATCCACGCTTCCTGTTAGGGAACCAAAGAAGGTGTCAAAGCCTTTTCTGGTGGGCAGACAGGCCTTCCTGAGCAGAAGAAAGTAAACTTAGCATCAGAGTTGGGCAGTTTTTCTACTGCTCTTTAATAAAAGAAAGATCTAATTAAATAACAACTAATTTATTGACATCACAACACTATTAAAAACTATGAAATAAAACTGTGACTCTTGTTTTGAAGATACAAATAAAGCAGATTTTGGCATATTAAACAGAACATCAAAGGGAGACGGACCTTAGGTTTCAGCACGACTGATCAGCAAGGCCTGTCTACTAACCTGTAATCAGTCTCCATGGTAACCAACTGTTCCACTGGCCAATCAGATAAAGTATTTACCCGCTTTTGAGCAAGAATGGCCTGTTTAAAGGCATCTCAATTGGGATAAAAGTCAGGACTTTGACTAGGCCGTGCCAAAACCCTTTTATTTCCCCAGATTAAGGACAGGTGGCAAGGTACATTTATTTGTAGGGCAAATTTCAGCAACAAGACACTTCAAAGTGCTTTACATTATTAGAAAATATAAGAAAATAAATAAGTACAACAGTGGCATAAAGGATTAATGTTTTCATGCATAAATTAGGATAATCTAGTAATTAGAGATGCACCAATCAGAGATTATGTGCCCATATTCCAATCTCTGATTTGGTAATGTATCGACACAGCAATCCAAATTTGATCTACTTCTGATTTCTCTTATGTTTTGTACAACAGTGTGTAAACTTTCTGGTCAAGTTGCAATTTTAAATGTCTGTGCCAAATGTGTACAGTAATTTCCCCTTTGCAGGACAATAAAGGAATTCTTCTTTCTTAAAAAAAATAAAACTTTCTCAAAAACACAAGCTGGTTACTGAGCTGTCTCTCTTTGCATTGCTGGAAATCTACAAAAAAAACAAACAAACGAACAAGCAGTAAAAATCTTCTGACAACTCTGTCCTATAATCTGTACAAATTCAACCAAACTAAAAACAAGTAGAGTATCACCTCCTTTATAAGACCATAAGATATATGACTGTAGCTCTTGAACATTTTTCTTTATTTTTGTTGACCACAAAGCATAGAAGTACACCTTATCACAAAACTTTGTTTCTATAAGATTTGTTTAGACGAATAACTGTTAAATGCAACTTAATGCTTGATAGGAAAAAGCTCTGATTTACTGTCACGTAAGTAAAATTGTTACACAGATCAAGTTTTAGGAACAGTCTGAACCGAAAGAGTCATCTGGCAAAGTTAGCCTCGAGAAGGGACCCCGCCCAGAGATGCCTTGACTCTGAGATCTCCAAATGGCTGCCAACATTTCTTAATCCAGCGTAGTACATGACCGATAAAATCCTGTTTTCTGATGACGTCTCCCTCCCAATTTTCTTTGTAGTTTTCTTTTTTCTTATAACAGTTTCATCTGCTTTCTGCTGCTTTATCTTCAAACACCTCACCGATACTGAAACTAGATAAATCTGAGTCTTCTTCCCACAGTCACAACTTCCACACTGAAGAGTGTTGATTTTAATGTGCCCTGTTAGCTCTTTAGTTTCTGTTGGATTTAAGAACAGGACCACCTGCACCTTTTTTCTTTTATGTTTGGTGTTTATTTATGTTTAACTGTTAGATTAAAACAAAGTTTTCACATGTGATTTTCTGGATCCTTAGATAGGGAACTAATACCTGGAAGGTCAGATAAACTCGAAAGGTGCATCTCTAACTGGTGGGTATTTTTCTTAGATTTTTAATGTTTTCAAAAAAAGTAAAGGCCAAGAAGGAACTCAACTATTATATAAGGCAATTATGAAACAATAATTCAATTCAATTCAATTTTATTTATATACCACCAATTTAAGGTACATGTCATCTCAAGGCACTTTACAAAGTCAAATTCAATCAAATCATACAGGTTGGTCAGAAAGTTTCCTCTCTAAGGAAACCCAGCAGGTTGCATCAAGTCTTGACAAGCAGCATTCACTCCTCCTGGAAGAGCGTAGAGCCACAGGGACAGTCGCCTGCATTGTCCATGGCTTTGCAGCAATCCCTCATACTGAGCATGCATGAGGTGACAGTGGAGAGGAAAACTCCTCTTTAACAGGAAGGAAAAACCTCCAGCAGAACCAGAACCAGGCTCAGTGTGAACGGTCATCTGCCTTGACCCACTGGGGCTTAGAGAAGACAGAGCAGAGACACAGAAAGTACAGAGCAGACATTGATCCAGGAGTACTTTCTATGTTATAGGGTGATGGCAGATGATCTGCCTCCCCTGGATGATGTCACAGCTAACAGAACGCCAGACCAGGTGTACCTTCTATGAAGAAAAAAAAAACAGAGAACAAAAAGTTAAAAGTTGAAATAACAACAAGCAATGAGAAGAGTGAGGAAAATAGGCCCTGATGTCCTCCAGTAGCCTAAGCCTATAGCAGCATAACTATAGAGATAGCTCAGGGTAACCTAAGCCACTCTAAATATAAGCTTTGTCAAAAATGAAAGTTTTAAGCCTAGTCTTAAAAGTAGACAGGGTGTCTGCCTCACGGACCAAAACTGGGAGTTGGTTCCACAGGAGAGGAGCCTGATAGCTAAAGGATCTGCCTCCCATTCTACTTTTAGAGACTCTAGGAACCACCAGCAGACCTGCAGTCTGAGAGCGAAGTGCTCTGTTACATACAGGGTAATCAGAGCTCTGATATATGATGGAGCTTGATTAATAAGAGCTTTATACTTTGTCTCTGTATTTCTGTGCCCAAGAATACCAAATCATGGCACCAACCACATAAATCTGCTCCAAGACAAGCAGTGGACATAATTTCATATTAATTTTAGCAAGACAAGTAAAAAGCTTGATCTAAAACCACCTCAAAATGTGAGTCAGTCAAGCTGTTTTTCATACCCAGACACAAGCAAGCCTTTTCCAAACACAAGCATACATGGCAATTTATGAAATGGCGTGACAGCAGCTTGACTGAGAAGCGTTTTTAGTCACAATAATGCAAGTGGTTTCCAAAGCAGAATAAAATTAGGAGGTCCACGTAGAGTTAATGGCAATATCTACAAGCCACTACTACAATTATCTCTTTAAACTTGTCAGTAGTCATTGTTTGCACACTGCCTTAATATGTCAGAAAACATTTTAAACTGAACCGCTAACAAATGTGTATATCCAATACCAGGCTCAAAACCTACTTACTTGATACACATAGGGTCCCTACAGAAATGTGTACCTCTATATTATTTGTTCAGTAGCAGCACATAGAGAACACCTGCAGATGCTCTGTCTCACCTGTAGAAGCCCAGGTGCCACTTCCCAACCATGTGTGTGGCGTATCCGGCCTGGCGGAGCCTTTCAGGGAGGGTGTCCATGTGTGAGGGCAAACAGCTCGGCTGTCTGGGTCTGATAATAGAGTGCTGCAATCCTGTATGGATCTGATATCTCAAAGAGAACAAGATCTGCCGTTATCCCTCATGGTAAAACAACGTTTATCATCGGCTGCACGGTCACACAAACGATTCAACGTTTTAATTAGAGACTCGACCGCTAGCTGTTGTTTGCTCAGTTTTTATAAAACATCGGCTAGACATTAAAGCAACTCAGGTGTGAGCACAGCTGTTAGTGACAAACAACAGTTGGATGAAAAAAAAAATACTCATAACACGTAACTTAAGAACTACACCAATATTTGGCTAGACATGTGTAAGATACAGAAAATATGTTTAATCCCCTGCATGAATTTCTCCAGAACACTTTACATTTTATTTCACAGCTGGAAGGCCTTTGATAACCTTTTTATTTATGACGATGATGACGTTGCTCTTGGGTCAGATTGATCCAGCTGCAGTTTGATATTTGAGCCACTAGATGTCACTACATCCTCTCCGTCAGACTTTTATATTAACCTCGAAGAAGTGATTAAGACTGTAAACTACCTACAAAAAGAAGCGGACAACTACAGTATAAAGAACTCTGTTATGAAAACGTTTATTTTCATGGACGAATACAAGTTTAAGACCCTTTAAGGTAAAACAGCAATGAATTAATTTGAGTAGATCATTTGTTGATTGTGTTTTTATTCTACCTAAACATTAATATGACATGGATATACAGATTTAGAAAACAATAACAAGCAAGAGGGTAAAATAGAAATAAAATCATCCAACATACTGATTAAAAATGAAAAAGATAACCTGTCCCAAGGTGAGGATAATTTCAGTGCCTATTGGACAGCAGAATGAGCCTTAAGGAAATAAGTGCTAATATAATCTGTTGTAAATGTCCCACTCAGATCATTAAAGTGGTGCGTATACCTGCCGGTAATGAGTTGGCTTCGTGATGGAGTACAGATGGGTTGAACATAGTAGTTTTCCAGTATCACGCCCTCCGCTGCCAGTTTGTCCAGAGTTGGGGTCTTGATGGTGGGGTTGTGGTAGCCGATGTCGTTGAAGCCCTGTCACAGATTGATGTCTGCTTTATTCCTCTGTCGTAGTTACATCAACCTCAACACTACTCTTTTGAGTTTTTATCCAATTTCTTCACTTTTCAATGTTTCATGTCTTTTGTTTGTGGTTCGTGTCTAAGGTTTGCTCCTTAATGTGACTCCAACAATGTTTTATTGACTTCCCCAGTCAGGATATAGATTTATATCTATGTAGTGCCATGGAAACGTTTAAAACCACATCTCATTTCTTTGTATTTGCTTCCAAACAGCAACCCCCTTTTTAAAATAAAGTAAAACCATGTCTGGTATATTGTATCGTACGTCAGTCTGCTTAGATTGGGTACTCAACATTGTCAAAAAAATAGTCCAGTGCCTCGTCTTTTAACAGGTCCTTAAAAAAACATGAACACCGATCCAAATTTCAAACACAAAGGTGATCAGGCCTTTGCAGTGACTGATACAAAACACTGGAACAGTTTGCCCTCTTATATCTGAACAGTGTTTAATCTTTTACATCTACTTCAGGCTTCCAGAGTTTCTTTGGACTTCAGCTCTCCACCAAAGACCTGACACAACCAATGCATCATCCTCCATTCGATCATCTGCTGGATGCCAAGTCAAGCTCACAATCCCCTTGTTGGTGCTTTTTTTTTCTGTACCAAACAACGTTGTCTTTGGGATCTTCTAGAGATGTAGTAAAAAATTATAAGAAATTGTGTCTTTTTTGCAGGCTCAGGTTGCTGCTAACAAAGAGACAAAAGACCCAATTGGTTATTTGATTGGTTATCAGGGCCTAAATGACAAGTGTAATCAGATCTGGGGAAGTTTTCTGGTATATTTTTCAAATCTTCAATTTAGAGAAAATTCTGTATCAAAGTACCTTGATCTATTACATCGGATTAAGATCTGGCCTTTGACTAGGCCCAGGAGTTTCCATTTCGTTACTCTCAGTCGGTCCCTGGTGGATTTACTGGTATGTTTTGGGTCACTGTCATGTACTAGGGTCCAGTTCTGCTTCAGTTTTAATTTTTCACAGATGCCTTCATGTTTTCCTCAAACACCTTCTTATACAGGATGCCTGGTGCGTTCTATCATCGTGAACAGGTTCTGCCTCCTCAAATCATGACGGTTCCACCTCCGTGCTTCACAGTTAGAGTTTCCTTTCCTGGATGCTGTATTTGGTTAATGCCAATCATGTCATGGAGTCCAAATAATTAGGTTATAGACTAATTTGTCCACAGAAAATTTTTTCAGAAGTCGTTGCCTGTGTTCCCAGTGACCAACTTTTTTTCTCCTCGCAATTCTTCCATAAATGTTCAGCTTTTGCCATCTTGTTTGGATTGTACAGGGATACATTTTTACTTTCACTGTAGCAAACACCTGCTGCATTTCCTACGATGACATTTTAGGATTTTTTTTTTTTTTGGAGACTTCTTCTAGCATCTTGGGGTCTGCTAGCAGGGTGAAGTGAATAGACGACCAGACCTGTGCTGTGTCAAAATTCAGGGGCTGCATCCTTCCAAGTCTACAAAGCCCTTAAGGCTTGAAGTGAGTGGCCTTAACCAAGTGTTCCTGCCCTTACCTCAGTGTAACGTCTGTCTCCCAGCAAACGTGACAGCGTGAAGCACAAAGCACCAAGGCCGTTAAAGGTGCATAGCCACATTATTTGACCTTTATTTTTTACTTTATACGTCAGTAGCTCACTCTGGTTGCATACAAAGTTTTTATGAAAGATTATCATGTCCTGCTGGATTATTAGTTTATTATTTTTGTTGTTTTACACTTTGTTTTTGCTCAATTTGTTAGTAAATAAAGCCACGCGTGTTTATTTTTAATAACAGAGGAAGTACAACACTGCGCGTTTGGAGCAGGGGATAAGAACAAGGAAGTGGCTAACGGCTATTAGCGTCCCCCAGCAAAACAATGCTGAATGGACCAAAGAAAAAAATGCCAAAAAATCTATTATTCCAAGAGGGAAAAGCCTGGAATGTCGCTGGGAATACAGTATGAACGATGGTGTTCACTAAGGCGGACACTAAACCTGCCGAGGGTCAGATGTAACCACAGAGATGACTTGAGTAAATGTTCTGAAATGGGGCTCTTAAAGTTACTGTAGATTGGTGTATTCCCGTCTTTTCCTTCTTGAGATCATATATTCTTTTGCGTTTCTTTCCCTGGATCTTGAACTATTCTGCATTGTTTCGCTGGGAGATGCTAATAGCCGCTAGCCGCTTCCTTGTTTTATCCCCTGTTGCTCATGCGCAATGTCAGTTGTTATCATAAATATACACGAAGGGTTTTATTTACTAACAAACTGAGCAAATACAAATCATAAAACACCAAAATAACAACTAATGTACCAGCTGGACGTGATAATCTTTCATAAAAACTTTGAATGCAAACAAAGTTATGGGTGAACTGGTTAAACACTGAAATACTGCATACAAGAAGTCCCTTGTCATTGGTATATTGTGTAGATTATCAAGACCATGTTTAAAATAAATAAATAAATATGTCCTTTAAGTATGGCTCCTTGAAATGAGGAGACTACAGGAACCTGAATGTCTGAGTGCTTGGAAGGGTTGAACTTTGTATCTAAACTAAATATAATTCCTTGTTTGTTTTTTTCAGAGACTCACTTGATCGTCAATCAGGACGAAGATGATGTGCGGCTGACTCTTTGTCTTCTGCCCTGCGGCACCAGTCTGAGTGTTGCTGTTGTTTCTCACGTCTGATTTGGACTGAGCTGACAGGAAGTCCAAGCTCAGGAAAACGGTCAGCAGAGTTAAAGCTGCCTGCATCGTTACAGCGAGGCTCCTACAGGGAACACAAAAACCGAAATGAAACACAACAACACAGCAGCGTCTCCAGAAAAGAAGAAGAAAAAAAGCAAGGGAAGTGGAGGCACAGTTTCAAACAAGCATGCCATCGCTGGAGGACCGAGTGCAGATCATAAAACCACATTCAGGATTCACTGGCCAACTTGGCCGAAGCTCTGATCTGAAACACATCCGTCTGTTGGAGCGAGAGCTGCAGCTCTCAGGAGGAGGCCCTCTGAAGCCTTTATGAAGCTGGAGCTGGGTTATAACGCCACTAAAGAGCCATGAAAGTATTAGCTGTGGCAGAGAGAGAGCAGCAACGGGTCAGTTTGGTCTGCGGGGCGAAGAGTTTCAACACAACTCATTCAACGGTCGGTAGAATTATGCAGCTGGATTGAAAACCCTTCTCAAAAACATATTCAAGAAGTGAATCGGTGTCTTGTTGTGGTATGCTGAAGATTTAACTGTAAGACAACTGAGATGATGCAGGACAATGTAAAACTTTACAACAGGTTTCTCTAGTTTCCCCATTTGCACTACCTTCCCCTCGTTGGTTCTGTTTTATAATTGTTTTACAAAAATATCAACAGGGTAAAAGTCCTGTTGACACACAGAGCTCCGTTATAAACATGAATTAATATACTTTGACGCTGCACTCTACAAACCTGCCATTAATGACGGAAGAATAAATTTAGAAAACCATGAAAAGCCCAGCTAACTGTTTGCTAGAGCCGTGTAGGGGAGACGGCAAATACCCAGGAGAAGGTGCCAAACTTTTAAACTTCATCGTCTACATGCAAGACTGTGGCTGGTAATTTTTGCTACCATGCCCCCAAAAGTTACCTCTCTGCGCCAGGGACGGATTAAGGGTAGTCTGGGCCCCTGGGCAAAGAATTTGCCCAGGGCCCCCCCCCCCCCCCCCCCCAAAAAAAACGTTTACAAACCATGCTATTGTGGATTGTGAATAAATTGAAGCGGTTTGTCGCTTTACGTCTTTCTGGACAATTATAGCTAGCCTGGTCGTGGCACATTAAGCCACTGGTGGCTTAATGTGCCACGACCACGGAGTAGCCAGAGGAGTAGCTAGCCACGGAGTAGCTAGCCACGGAGTAGCCAGAGTTCAATGAAACCTAGCAGAAATACTAGGTGCAGCTATATGCACACGATCTCAAATGATGTAAATTCAAAAATGCAGAGAATTAAATTGTTGAAACTAAGCGCAATCAGAAACACTGTCAATATGTTCAATGAAATTAACAACTTGCTAAGGTTTAGACTGAGTGAGAGAGTGGGGGAGGGGCAGCCACTATCTACTACAAAAAATGCATGCTGTTTGCATGTGTGTGACAAAGGCATGGAGAGGAAGACAGATATGAGGGAAGGTATTGAGTTGGCTATATTAAAAATGCTGTGTTAATTGCAGTATTAAATTACGTTTTATCATTGTAAATACATATTAAGTGTGAGTGTTTTACAGCAGGCTTATGAAACATGTAATTCGGATCTGTATGAAACAGCACTTTTGCATTCATGCCAGAGTTTAAGACCGTTGCTCTCTCTTTACTCCAATTTATTACACATCGCACTTGGTAGAGCACTTTTTTCTCCCCCTTTTTTAGCCCCGGTTGTTACTATGGTAAAACACAGGTCTCATTTTACAATTAACACATCACAAGTGACACATTTGTTATTTGAAGTCTTGTCATTGACGACATGTCTGGGATCCATGGTGAGATCCGTGCAGTGACAATGGCGTACCGCGCACGTGACGTCACCATCTCATGAGCAACGCCCCTTGCCACTAAGGTAGGACAAACGGTGTGAGAGCGCACGTAGCAACCAGCCAATTCACATGCAACAGATACAACGATAGGACCGACTTTTCAGCTGTTAAACTATCACAAGAGGATGTCCAGGCGCCCATTTTACTGGTAGAACTGTGGAACAACATACCAACGTTCAGCTGAAAAGGTTGGCTTGAGTGTTGAGGGCTTAGAAAGACTGGAAAACGGGACGAGTTGATAGAACGGTAAGTCGATGTTTTTCCCCTGCTCGGCGTTCATGGCGTCAGCGGCCGTTTTTTTTTTCTGTTTGTAATCACCGTCCAGGAATCGGTATAAATTGTCCGGCCCGCCGAGCAATTTAGTCCGGTCCGGTGGCCAAATGCATTATCATTATCCAACGGCTGTATCTCCTCGCTGCATCGACCGGTCTGCACCAGATTTTATGTAAGTCATGGGGGATGGCTGCTGAACGCGTTTGTGGGAATCGCCCGGTGGACGTGCGGGGAAAATGCGTGACAGCATCTGCGGTGGGGCGCCGGCCGCCCCCCACCGCAGCGGTGGCCAATAGGCCGGAGCTGCGCTTGGCTGCGAGGGCCGATCGACGCCGCTTGCGGCTTTAACATCCTTCATATGCGGCCTATCAGCGTACCTCGAGTCGCTGTTGCGCGTTCCATAACATCAATGTTTAAAAACCATAGTTAGGAGACGTCTTAGACTTAGAAAAAACGGTAGTTTTACTGAGTAAAACCAAGGGTAACGTACAGCGAAAGAGTGGAGGAAAACGCATATTTGCCCTGCCTCGTACCACGTGATATGACGTCACGTTCTAAAAATACCATTAGCGATGACACTACATGTGGATCGAGCTAGAGTCCACCTCTTTTAAGCATACTAGCTGGGATCCATGTGGGGCCCGCTAAAAGCACCCTTACCCGGGGCATGTGGTAAGTCAGAGGCCCCTGGTAGGGGCCCTCAAAATCAGTCAGAGGCCCACCACACCATCCATTGTCATAAGGCAAAAGCAGGGCTGGGGGCCCTGGTAGTTATAGGGCCTACTGAAAATATCCTCCACCCCCACCCCTCATCCATTTTCATAAGGGGCCCAAAAGCAGGGCAAGGGCCCTTCCACAACCACATCCACTCTTACCAACGTTCCAGGGTGAGGGTGCTTTCATCAGGGCCCATGGCTGACTAGCTGGGCGCTGGCCCCACTGGCCCGGTCCGTAATCCGTCCTTGCTCTGCGCACAGTTAGGACAATAGACCCCTTGCAACCACGTGACTCCGTTACCCAGAACCCCTTGCGTGGCGGCCATATTGGTTGGCACGCCATTTGACGAAATGACGAGTTCTCCGGGTATTTTTCTCCTTTAGATAACGTATCACAAGATCGTTTTAAGACTAAGTTGATGATTGATGGTATCAGATTGCCAGATCCACACAGCAAAAGCCTGAAGGGACGGAGCGAGTCTGTGAAATGCTGCCAAGGGTTTCGTACCGCGACACAGCTGCTTTATAAACACACAGGCCAGTACGGACAAGAGAGCACGAAAGCCCCTGAAACCACTGGACGGCTGCAATTATTTTATATCAGGAAAAAGGCTCCAGCAACGCCCGCGACGCCATGAGGGATTAAGCGGGTCAGAACATGGATGGATGGATGTTCAGACATGTTTGTGTAACATACGAACGCGGAGTCGGGCAGGAAGACCCGCCAGGTAGGTTAAAAAAACATAGTTCACTACGGATTATTTTGGTGTTTTTGTCTTGTTAAAATGGGTGGGGGTGTCGGCGACATTGCAGCGTAAACACAGAAGTAGCGCCCGTGAACGGGCGGAGGGGAGGTGGCGATCGTTACACTGGCCGGAGAGCCCCCGCTGTCTGGAGCAGCACCCGCTTCCTGCTGCTCCAGACAGCGGCTCTCCGGCCAGTGTAGCGATCGCTACACCGGCCGCCGCAGCCGCCGCTGTCTGCTGCTTCAGACAGCGGCGGCTGCGGCGGCCGGTGTAGCGATCGCTACACCGGCCGGAGAAGCCGCCGCTGTCTGCTGCTTCAGACAGTGGCGGCTGCTGTAGCGATCGCTAGACGGGCCGCCGCTGTCTGAAGCAGCAGACAGCGGCGGCTGCGGCGGCCGGTGTAGCGGTGGCGGAGGGGAGCGATCGTTACACTGGCCGGAGAGCCGCTGTCTGGAGCAGCAGGAAGCGGGTGCTGCTCCAGACAGCGGCAGCTCTCCGGCCAGTGTAGCGATTGCTCCCCTCCGCCGCTATTTAAGTAGAACAATGAATAGAGCAGAATTAAGTTGTATTTACTGGAGATGAAGTGTAGACTGCAAATTCTCTCGTAGTATGATGGCTCCCCCAGTCAAATAAACGACAGAAACGTACATCCAACGATTTGGAATGCCTCTGTGTGCAACCGGGAGCACAACAAGTCGTAGGCATTGTTTAGATTCCAAAAATAAACTAACTAAAAGTACGCTCTAAATCACCCGTTTTGTCATGTAGTAGATGGGCTGTCAGGCTAGCGTGCCCACCAAGATGGAGGCGCGCACCCCCGATCACGTGACTGTGACGTCAGATGCAAGGGGTCTATTGCTAGCATGGTGAAGGTCAAGCATAAAGCAACCTTTTAAGACTAATCTTAAAACCTTCCTTTTTGACAAAGCTTTTAACTAGAGTGGCTCATGTTACTCTGAGCTACCTCTATAGTTTTACTGCTATAGGCTTAGGCTACTGGAGGACATCAGGATCTAATTTTCTTACTCTATAGAGTTCTACTGTTCTTCAATTATGCATTACGTGTTGTCATTTCTGCTTTAACTTTCTGTTCTCTGTCTTTTATCTTCATAGTAGGTACACCTGGTCTGGCGTTCTGTTAACTGTGACATCATTCAGAGAAGACAGATCACCAACTATTACCATCTAATGTAGAACAGATTACTGGATCAATGTGTGCTTCTGTGCTTTTTTGTCTGTCTTGTTGTGTCTCTGCTCTGTCTTCTCTAACCCCCCAGTCGGTAGAGGCAGATGACCGTTCATACTGAGCCTGGTTCTGCCAGAGGTTTTCCTTCCCGTTAATGGGGAGTTTTTCTTCCCACTGTCGCTTCATGCTTGCTCAGTATGAGGGATTGCAGCAAAGCCATGGACAATGCAGACGACTCTCCCTGTGGCTCTACGCTTCTCCAGGAGTGAATGCTGCTTGTCGGGACTTTGATGCAACTGGTTCCCTTATATAGGACATTTTTTGACCAATCTGTATAATCTGACCCAATCTGTACAATATGATTGAACTTAACTTTGTAAAGTGCCTTGAGATGACATGTTTCATGAATTGGCGCTATATGAATAAAATTGAATTGAATTGAATTGAATTGAACCTTTATGCTCGACGCAAGTACGTTCCGTGCAGAAACGAGATGTATGGACACAACGTCTGCAGCATTTATGCTCCGTGCGGCTTTTGCTTCAAAGTAGCACTATTCTCTTAGACTCTAGAGGGCAGCGTTGTGCTCCTACGCCAAGCGTACTACACCCCAACTACACGTAAAAGTACAAAACACAGTTGCTTCCAACATTTTCAAAGCCTCTTACGTTCATCCAAGAGTGACAGTGATGTCTGTCTAGGAATTGCTAACAATTTGTAGATCACGGTGATCTTTATGGGCCGAATCATTAACATTTCTATATTTACGAGCCTCAGCCCGAAGGAGCGCTTGCTTGTCCACCGTATTTTAGAAATTTTCTAAAAAATTGCCATGGTAGCCAAAACGACGTAACATGGTCGTGCGGACCTTGCGGATGCGTCAAACATAAACCAGGTACTCTGCATTATCCTAATAAACGCACATCTTGACAAAGAAACACGGTGGTGGCAGCATCATGCTGTGTGGAGGAACAGGGTTCAATGGATGACGGATTCTAGCAGTATGAATTGCAGGGAGTCAGGCAGCAGTGGAGACCCAACTATGACTGGAGCTGAGGCTTCCTGAACTTTTCTATATAATTGTGGTTTTAACGGTGTGTCTTAACTGGAAAGTTATTGTTTGCACTGAGGTCAAACTTCAGGCCTGTTGCAAAATCCACGTGAAGAAAATGCACATCTCTCAGGTCCTGTATCGAGTCGTTGCTGATTTGATCACATCTCACTAAAGACACGACTCTCTGATAGCGTTCATCTGCTGCAGGTAGTGTCATGAGGGTTGACGCTTTCTCTTGTGTCCTTCTCCAATTTCCTCTTTCTTGAGCTATTTTCCCAAAACAAGCATTTTTAAACTGTAACAAGAAAGTCTGTCAGCTAGGAAGCAAAAGCTAGATAAGGTTTTACTCAGTAAGATTTATTCTCTGACACTGACAGATAAATGAAGTAAAGCAGCAACATGAGTGTGTTTGTCTAAACTGTGACATGTTTTAACTTGTTTAAAGATCCCAGAGAAGGAGGTAAAGTTGGCTTTTATATACTAGGATGAATGATGAGCACCAGCTGCCCCCGCCTGAATGGAGACCACAATGAAGTGGTTCCCACTGCTGGAGAGTTGCTGGAGCAAATCCCCCCTCCTGACTGTGTTAAATGTGCTGGGTATGAACTAACCCTTCTGTGGGCGCTCTGAACGCACTGATTCCTCCTGGATAAAGTAGTACCCCCCCCCCCCCCCCACCCCCAGTTTATTACTTAGTTCATCCTAATTACAATGAGATCGGTCATAATAACCCTATAATAAAGCCGATATAGAGTTAATCCTGTTGCAAGTTATTTAAACGGTGCCATTTTCTGGATAAAACAGCCCCTAAACATCTTTCTTTTTTTTCTTTCTTTTTTTTTTCTTTTTACATGAAATGAGATGTTAAAATCAGGCGTGAATGAATACCTCGGTAATGGATCAATAGGAGTGAACGGCTCTTCTCCTCCTCTGTTCATTCAAAGTCTTCACATCTCCGCGGCTCTTTCGGCTCCGGCGCGGTTCGGTTGGCGACAAGTTTGCAGAGGACGCCGCATGTCCTCAGGTTTCCTCCCCCGAACCTTCCTTCCTTCCTTCGGTCTGAGCGTCCTGGCTGCCGATGAAACGCGGCGGGGACGTGAAGCTTCCCTCACACGCCCTCACAGCGCCGGGGCGGACTTTCAAAATAAAACTCGCTCTGTCTGCAGAGACTTAAACCCGCTCACTGCAGAACACGCGGTTGATTGACAGCCACTAATTAATTAATTACCTAATTAAAGCACAAACATCCAACCATCCATCCATCCATCCATCTATACAGCCATCCAGCCATCTATCCATCCCTCCCTTGATCCATTCATACAGCTCATGATCCATCCATCCATCCATCCATCCATCCATCCATCCATCCATCCACCCATCCATCCATGCATTCATACAGCTCATGATCCATCCATCCATCCATCCATCCATCCATCCATCCATCCATGCATTCATACAGCTCATGATCCATCCATCCATCCATCCATCCATCCATCCATCCATCCATCCATCCATCCATCCATCCATCCATCCATCCATCCACCCATCCATGCATTCATACAGCTCATGATCCATCCATCCGTCCATCCATCCATTCATCGATCCATCCATCCATCCATCCATCCATCCATCCATCCATCCATCCATCCACCCACCCATTCATCCATTCATACAGCTCATGATCCATCCATCCATCCATCCATCCATCCCTCCCTTGATCCATCCATCCATCCCTCCCTTGATCCATCCATCCATCCATCCATCCATCCCTCCCTTGATCCATCCATCCATTCATACAGCTCACGATCCATCCATCCATATATACAGCCATCTATCCATCCCTCCCTCCTTCCCTTGATCCCTCCATCTATCCATCCATCCATCCATCCCTCCCTTGATCCATCCATCCATTCATACAGCTCACGATCCATCCATCCATCCATCTATACAGCCATCTATCCATCCCTCCCTCCTTCCCTTGATCCCTCCATCCATCCATCCATCCATCATCTATCCATCCATTCCTCCATCCATCCTTTCCTCCATCCATCCGCCCATTCATCCATTCATACAGCTCACAATCCATCCATTCCTCCATCCATCCATAATCAATCCCTCCCTCCATCCATCCATCATCTATCCATCCCTCCCACCATCCATCCATCCCTCCATCCATTCACCAGCCAGCCGACCAGCCATCCGTCCAAAAAATGTGAGCTGCTTCAGTCTATCCTATGTTTAGCCCTGAACTATTTGTCTTTCACAATATTAGTAACAGCATCTTCAAGTTAAATTAGTGCTCTACTTTAGCTGGGAATGCAACTTTAGTACTGTTTTGTTGATAATGTTTTTAAAGTGATAGCTGCATCTCCATTTTGCCTTTTAAAAAAACATATTAAATGAAAAAATCAGTCTTTTTTATTTTAATTTTATGATAGCCTGGGACGAGAACTGTAGAACTAGCTAAGTAGCTAAGCTAAGCTAAGTAGCTTCCTGGATAGACGAAGTTCATATATATGTTTTTTTTTATGTTTTACATTAAACATATGATCAGTACTTATTTTAAAATACTTTTTCAAACAAAAATATCAAATGACTGCATTACATTTTTGTCTACATTTAATTTGCGTGAAATTTACGAATTGTGTTTGCAGGATTGTCAATAAACTGTTAGCTGAGGAATCCCACTGCTGAGAAAAGCATGTCACCCAAAATAAAATGAATCAAGTTGGAATATTTACACAGATAAAACTTTCATTTGGAAATATATTTTAACAAGCTAATAAATTTTATCTGTCATCTCGTTTTTATATACTTTTATTGCTCTAAGTTGGGGGTTGAAGTAGCTACTTCACGTCCGCCATTTTAACTTTACTCTTTCAACTTCACATGAGAACACCCTCTAAGGAAAACAACAACAACAACAACACTGTTTTACAGTTTTTTAGGATGTCAGGTAGCTATGTGTTTCGTAGGTTTGTCGTTTTTGTATCTGGTTGTCATTTCCCCTGTTTGTACATGGACCTGCGGGAACACGACAGCACATTGGCCGGTGTGTGGAGGCTGGACTGAGGAGAAGGGAATGGGAGCCAGCTGGCACTCCAGAGGGACCATGGAATGTGGCTCCTATATGTAACTTAATGTAGCAGTAAAAAACATAATAAAAGGTGTTTAGAGTATTTATTCAGCCACGACTATAGGAAAATAATGTATGTTCTAGAAGTTAATAGCCTTTAAGCTGAATACCTCCAGCCTTGTCCTATTTAAAACCATACGTTTTGTTGCTTTGTTTGTCCAAACCTGGACCGCAGTGAAATAATGTATGCTTCTGCTGCAGAGCTTCTGTGGCTGGAATTCCTGGATCAGGTTTCCAGGGAATAATGTGAAAGGGGTGGTGTGGGATTCATTGCAGCCTGGCCCAGTGGCACTGAGTAACTACATTGTCAGGAATTGTTTATATTTGCAGGTCCCTGAGTTGCTCGCAGTGATGAAATGATGCTCCGGCTGAGGAATGGTCGGTATGTGTGGGAGAACAGCGCCTCTTGTTCATGTCTGACGTCTGTAAGGGGGTTCTTCCAGGTGTTTTAATAAATCTTTTATTGCCTTGAGTGAACTGCCAGTTCCCAAATTTAAAGCAATGTTTTTAGAGGTTTTTCCTACTCTCTCATTCTTCATCTGACAAGCTGGAAGGCTCTCAGATGTTTGATTCATATTCCTGAATTCAGCATCAGCGCTCCATAAAAACCCTAAGCTGGTGGTCAGACACATGCATATCCTTTGATACAAACCATTCCTTTGTAGCTCTAACTATAGGGTTGCCTGTTGCCCTGCTGGAAGACAAATCTACAACCAATCTCTTCTACAGCCTCCAACAGGTTTGCTTTCAAGATTGTCCTGCATTACCATGCCCACAGCATCATTTTACCACTGCCATGTTTCACCATGGGTATGGTGTGTGTTTAGGGTGATGTGCAGCATTCGTTTTTTTTCTGCCACTCACACACATTCTTCTTCTTCTCAGTATTAAACTGTTTAAACTATTACCCTCAGCTCAACGCTACAGAATGTTATTTGCAAAAACCAGCCGGTATAGAAAGTTTTTTTTTCCTCCAGGGCGTCTATCTGACGAACTCTGATTAGTCAGCTACACTGTTGTGAAACTAAATAATCATACTGGACAGTCACAAATCAAAACGTGTTAATTTCTGTAAAAAACAAAACGCTGTTTATACATTTATACATAGCCTACCCTCTCTATCCAAAGTCACATTCCTTGATTGTGTACACAATCGTGGTTAAAGATTATTACTTTTATCATTATCATTATTGAGCCTGGTTCTGGTTCTGCTGGAGGTTTTTCCTTCCTGTTAAAGGGGAGTTTTCCTCTCCACTGTCGCTTCATGCTTGCTCAGTATGAGGGATTGCTGCAAATCCATCAACAATGCAGGCGACTGTCCCTTTTCTCTCTACTGTCTTTCAGGAGAAGTGAATGCTGCTTATCAAGACTTAATGCAATCTGCTGGGTTTCCTAAAACTAATCTGTCTGGATGATTTGATTGAATTTGACGTTGTAAAAAGCCTTGAGATGACATGTTGTAAATTGGCGCTTTATAAATAAAACTGAAATAATTAGATGTTAAATTGAAGTGTTAAATAAATAATGAAACAGGTCCAACTGTGTTTTTTTTATATTTTGACTTTTATAAACTTACATTTCTGTATTTATTAAATAGGTCAACTGAGAAATAAATGGATTAACGGCATAAATGTTGCTTATATCTACATGTTTATCTTCTTTGTTTTTTTTTGTTTTGTTTTTCTTTTTACAAAAGGAATACTAGCGCACATATTTTCATTAACTAGATGTAAACTTTAGCTCATGGTGACATTTAATCCCCAAGAATATTTCAGTCAAATATCAACGTTGCTTCATAACGCCCATAAAAGCGTTTGTCAACGTTCCTTTCAGGAGAGGGGGGGCAAAAAAAACTCCACTTCCCATGTTGCACTTCGTCCCTCACACGTGCTGTGATAGCGAGCATGAAGTGAAGTGTTATTAATTCCTGGACAGATTTTGTCCTGCCGCGTTTGTCAGCGTCCGTGTTTGTTGGCAGCGGCTCGTCATGGGCTCAGAGGAGGACGCCGCGCTGCTGGCGCTGATCCACCGACACCTGGAGGCGAGCGGCTACCGGGAAGCTGCCCAGCGGCTGGAGGAGCATTTAACTCAGGTGAGAAGAAGTTGCTCTGATTCCCCCTCAATTAAATCCAGCTGCGCGCACCGTCGGGAGACCCGGCGGGCATCTCCGTCGTTAAAGTTGACCTAAATGCGATGACACTGGGCGCCTTGTTACTAATTTCTGAGCTGACACGCTCGCCCCTGCGTGTTATATAAGGAGTTGAATAAAATATGAGTGGAGCTGACGGGGAAGCTGCTCCATGGGTCACAGCGTGGAGCTCCTGGTTCAGGCCTCCTGCAGGAAAAGTACAGAATGTTACAGGAGCTGCTTGGGCACAAAAACTGCCTGCAGCTCTGCACACTGGCAGCAATTTCAACATCTGCTGCTCTCAGTCAGTGAGCTGTTTTGCATAGAAATGTTGCTTTAAATCTGCATCAAAACATGCACAGAAATCAGACATGTCCTTTTTATAAGTTAGAAAGCAGAAATATTCTCACGTAATTTACTTATCGCAGAGATATTTGTATTGCCGATGTTGTTATACAAGCATAAACATTTATTATTGAACGAAATGTGTGTGCTGACTCTAACTCCATTCTTGACGTCTATGTTGGGTTTTCTTAAGTTCTTGCTGTCAAATGTTAATTTTCCCCCCTGCTCCACATGTTTGAGGAGTATTTTTCAGTTTTTGCCCGGAGGAAACTCGATCTCCGCACACTGACCAGTCTCACATTTCAGGCTCCAACCGTTGACTAAAAATATAATTGTGAAAGTAAATCTCTGTCAGAATCACAGCAGGGTCAATAATCTTTAAACATACCTCCTGCCCTGCTGCTGTTTGACGTTATTCTTCCCACACGCTCCTGTGTTCGCCGCTCGCACACATTTAAAACATGGGCTTCTTTTGTTGCAGTGGTCAACAAAATTTTTTATGGAAAAAAAGTGATAATAATTCTCTGAAAAAGACCTAATTTATTTCCTGTGCAGGTGGAGATGCCAGTGGAGGGCCTAAACCTACACGACATTTACACTGGATGGATTAAGTAAGTTTACAAACATGATATTAATACTGAGGGGGAAAAAAAAAAAAATCAAGATTTCATTTTACCTTTTGTCACATTAGGAGCGCAACATTCCCAACACAAAGTAGTGAAAGGCTTTTTTTGTGCCGTACATTTATATGAACGGCACAATAAATTTGAAGTCTCGCAGATTCTCAGTCAGATTTATGTCCGGCTGGGTGTTTAAGGCCGTTGTCCTGCTGGAAGGTGAACCTCCACCTCGGTTTCATGTCGTTTGGAGCCTCTTAATGGTTTTTCTTCCAGGATTGTTCTGGATTTGGCTCCATCCAGATTCCCATCTACTCCAACTTGCTTCCTGTTTCCTGCTAATAAAACAGCATCTCCACAGCATGGCATATTTTTGTTTGAGCAGCAGATCTGAGTATGCGAGTTCTCTTCTAACGTAAAAAAGCTTTTTCCCCTAGTTTAGCGAATTACATTAGATTGGGTGATTTAAGGTTTGAAGAAACAAGGCATTTTGTTACTTTATCATCAACTAGGGCTGGGGTTGAGTTTTAGTTCCCCACTTAATTTATCATGCCAGAGACACCGCTGCTCAGAAAGGTGGATTTTTGTTTCCAACAGACAGACTTTTGGTGATTTGCCACAATCAAAGTAAATGATATTTTTTGTAGGACATCTGAAAATGAACATTGAGGCGTTTACTTGTTGAGAACGTGCTGCATTGAGCGTTAATGCTTATAATAATCGAGTTTAAACAGACGTAACCATCCTCATATTTGTACCAGGCAAACGTTCTCTGTATATTAAAGTAATCGCGAAATAAACAAATGTGTCTTTTTCTGTTGTAACACAACAGAAAAAACTGACAAAGGACGCATTTGTCCTGTTGGACCCGACGCTCCCGACGCAAGCGGTACTAATTCTGTCAGGGATAATTCTTGGTCATTTAAGTTTTTCTCTTTAATGACCGCCCCGTGTTCCCCCATCAGAACAGACTCCACCGACGTCTCCACGGCCAGGAGACGCTCAGCGCTCCCGACTCTGTGGGAGTTTTTAGGGCAGCCATCCTCAGAAACTGTTTACAAAACGTAGAAATATTTACCAATGCAGGTAAAACATATGTAGCGACTCTGAGCGCTCTGTCTCCTGGGGGGAGTGTCAGTTTACCTGCGTGCGAACCCAGGTGAGTCTGAGCTGAAAGTAAAGTAGTGACGACTGGGTTAGGAGAAACATTAAAGGCGGCTGCACACTTGGTTGCACTGGGCACGGCGCTGACTCTCCGCCGACATGTTAAACTTCATAGCTGAGCCACTTATTGGCTACATTTCCCACAGCAGACACCCACTGCACACACGTCAGTCCGTGGTGCAGAAAGACTGACGCTGCAAGAGCTTGCGAGTCGCAGCTGCCTTGGAGACTTCTTTCCGCCGAGCGATTTATGGTGTGACGTCACGTACGCGGACTAACTTCCTCCTTATTATGTGGGAGCCTAGAGACAGAAATAACTCATCTGGCATTATTTAGAATGGGTCATTTTAATAAAATGAATCGTGAACACGCACAGACGTATAATAATTTACTGCATGCCCTGGACTTGGGGGGGGGGGGGGGCAATTCTGTTGGCGGGGCAGAGCGCCCCCCCATGTAGAAAAGTAGGGGAAACACTGTCTTGGTCTTGTCTCGGTTTTACTGGACTCGGGACTTTTCCCCCAAGACCACAGCTGCAACTTACTGCGTTAAAGTCTGATCAATAATGTTTCTGACTTTCTACAAAAGTCAAAACCGTTTCTCCGAAAAGTTGTTTTTTTCGGTCCGTGAAAAAACACAAACAAAGAAGGCTTAGTAAGTCACTCTGCCTGAAGCTAATGCTAAGTCAGCAAACGTTTAGCTGGATGGATGCACTCTAGAGTTTTCTGGTGTGTCTTATTAACTTCTAACCAGCTTGTCAGGTTTGTTGGACAAGGAGCATGTCTTTGAGGGTCTGCAGGCATACATGTTTGGGTTCACCCATCCGTAGTGACAGTTCCCCTGGCTTAAATGTTGCCGGTGCAACCGGTTGGTCTGGAGCCCTTTTGTAGGTTAGCTTGACAACGAGCTGCTACAGGCAGATGTTATTTAAACGTTTTCAGCCACAACTATCATCGTTATGATTACAGCCATGGTCCGTCATTAGTTTGGCATTAGAAACGGTCCAGCTTAAAGTCCTGGTCTGGTCTTGACTGCAGCACGTTCTGAGTATATAGTGGGTGTGAGGCCAGAACTCCAGGCCATTCAGGTCCCCGATTCTGGAAGTCCTCTTTGATAAATCCTCCTCTGGGAGGAGTTCAGTCCCTGACGTTGGAGATGTGGGGTTATCATGAATCTCCCCTCGATATCTCTCTGCGTCATGATTACCTCCAAGGATGACGGTATGGTGGAATGCAGCCCCAAGCTGCCTCCATGTGAAGGGCCTTTGGCGTTGGCACGGAGGAGTGGGCTAATGCTTTATAACTCACATACTCTACCCACAGATGCATTTTTATTACACGTTGGAACCGTTTAAAGGGGAAAAAAAACAAGCTTTCCAACGGTAAGTGCTTTATTGCCAAAAGGAGCATTGTTAAAACATAAATAATCAAGCAAACACACTAGCTTAGTTACTGTAGGGACAGTTTAGGGCTTGAGCCATGGATGGATGGATGGATGAAGAGATGAACAGAGCTCAGTGTGGGGCTGAGACGCTGCCAGAGCCAGTCCCCCCGGTGCATTCTGGGAATGGCTTTAAATCCCTGCCGCCCTGATGAGGATTAAACCGACAGCAGACACGACTGACTGGATGACATCAGCCTTCCTCTGGATGAATCTTTACCAGTTGACATGTCATTTATTTGCTTAAGAATTAGATGCTGTTTAGCCGAATAATGATTAAAAGAACAAGAAAACATAAAAAAGCAAAGAAAAAAACAAGTTCTTTTTTATGTTCTTACTATTTCTAAAGGTTTATGTAGAATTTTACATCCTGAGAAAATATTAGTGTCCATTAGATATTGTCCAAATGCAGAGATTCCTGATTTTACCCTCATGCCTAATTATTCTCTTGCTAATATCACACTTTAGGTAAATCACAGGCCTGTCAGAGGTTTAATTAAAATGTCCTGTTTACGCTGAAGGCTGTGCTCTCTAGCTCAGCACGCCAAGCAGGAGACAAGAGCCGACTATGGAAACTTGAAGATGAGGATGATCAAGCAGGAGGAAGAGGAGGCTGCAGATGTCAAACTCTACGGCGCGGCAGGGGAGAAAAAAACAGACGACAAGCCTGTGATTGGTGCGTGTTTTTGGTTTTATTCACTAAAATATAATTATGCTCTTAGTGTTTATTGGTGTGACTTCTTTCAGAGCCCAAGACGGAGGTTCTCTCTGCAGAGACAGCGATCGTTTCTGAGCAGCACCTGGAGGCGGCTGATAAAACCCAAACTGAGAAATCAGACAGCGAGTCGTCTGACAGTGAAGTGGAAGAAGAAAAGGAGAAAACGAGCACAGACACAAAGGTGAGCGCGAATCATGTTTCTTTTAGTGAGCCTGATAAAAAAAATGTTATGAGGAGGGGGAAAAAATGATCTCTTCAAACCTTAGAAGCTCCCTCGAGTGCTTCTATGCCTAAAAAACACCAATATTATACAATTTTACAAGAACCCTAAACTATAAACAATATTTTTCTACCTTTGTGAGGCAGCTTTTCCTACCGTCTAAATCTTGGATGTAATTTACTTGTATTTATCCACATATTATTTTTTTAAAAAGCCTCAAAAGGTTGATGGAAAACATTCTTCAATAGTAAATATATGTTGGTACCAGCAGAGTAGCAACTTGTGAGCTAGTACAGGAGTTATCCTAGTTTTAATATAACAAATATATGCCTTTTAATCACGGAGAATGTTCCTTTTTTTCTTGAATCTTTATGAGTTTTCAACATCAGAGAACATTAAAGTATTTTTCTCAAAAATATGTGAAATTAATCTGAAAATATCAGTATTTCTTGTGGTAATTTACTCCTTTGTGGCCAAAGGCACAATCATTTCAAAGTTCTGATGCTAATAATAATTTGATGCTTATTTAAGGAGAAAATACACCAGACACGTTACAGCATGTAAGCATAGAAAAGCTGCATGCATGAATCCTACTGTCAAGATATTTACACTAGACGCATAGTACGCGCGTTCAGCGTTGAGAAAATTTAAGGATTTTACGCGTGCCTTACAGTCCGAAAAATACGGTAGTACAAATATTACACTTTACATTTCGATGCTAGTTAAGCTTAAGATTTGTCCTTCCAACACCAAACACTATTCATCTAATTTTCATTTCGATAATTTACATAATTGAATCTGCCCCTGAAGTTAATAAATTTGCTTCATAGACATTATTATGGACGAGGGGAGATTTCCTGTCATCCAGGACAGAAAAAAGGTTAAACAGCTGGACTTCAGTTCTTGAAGAAGTACATACAGAAGTAACTGGGGTCCTTGTATCACACCCTCCGATTTTTTTTTGTTGGCGAAATTCTGCGTCGGTCTGCAGTAGTTGTTCAGTCGTCTGGATGAGTTGACGCAAAGATTTGTTAAAATGAGAGGAGATAAAAGCTGGAATCTGCAGGTGTGAGGGGAACCGACCCAATTTCAGTCACAGTCCAACAAACATGTAATTCTTTTAGGTGGACCTGGACACAGTTCGTTGATGCAAATTACCACTTTTTTTCACTTTTAGGGCAACAATTCCAGACAAAACCTTCTGAAATAATAAAAGAAAGTTTAGTACAACAATGGTTTTTCTCATTAATCAGGTTTCTGCATTCCTTTTAATGCTGGTAGAAAATGTGACCACAAACATCTGGCACCTTTTACCCAAAAGCAGACTCTGGTGTTCCAACCCCCGCCCCCTTTGATTAATATAGTGAGAGTGATCCACGCCTCCTTCTTGTTGCTGAGCTAAGAATAAAAAAATTTCCTCTAACCCAAAAAGAAAACAATCAACCGAAAACACTGGAAAATGTAAAATTAACACAATCGTGAAAGACTGTTTTGGATCTGATTTACAGATCGCTGTTATATAAAAATATGACTATTTTGGTCATTTCAATAAAGTTTTAAAATTTTCTGTTGAACAACATTTTGTTTCCAAATTTTTATTTAAAGAGAAATTATTGTTTTTGGCCTTATAAGTGTTTTCAACTTTAATATTTTGCCCTCAAGGCAAAAAGTTTGGACACCACTGCTTTAAACTTTCGTCCTTGTGAGAATTTCTCCTAGAGGTTGACGCGGTTGGTTTTCGTTTTTGTGAAAACCGTTCAAAACCGGTGCATCTGTTCGATTGTGTCCTTCCTGTCTTCCATCCACCATCAGTCAGCCTTTGGTTTTTGCATGTTTCAGGTTGAAATCCTGGCCACTGTAGGGTCCTCTGCCATCACGATGGGGAACCTTGACAACAGAGATCAATGGAAAAGCCTGAAAATCTTGCCATGTAAAAACATGTTGGAACGACACATAAAAAGTGTTGTTCAATCAATTCATATGTTATTTTATGGACATTATATACATCAGAAGACACAAATTATTATTCTTTTTGTACAGTTGTTGGAAAGAATTATGGGGTTTAAGTAGGGCTGAACGATGATTCAATAACGATATATATCGATCGATAGACGTATATCAATGATAGAAAAACATGGTCAATAAAAAGTTCAATAGAATAACAGTTTTCCTTCCTTTTGCATTCTAGCCTATAATGTTAGTTAATATTACAGTCATTCTTCCCTCCCAACCAATCACAACGCAGACCCAGAAACCAAGCTCCGCCCCCTTCAGAGTTCAGAGAGCACGCGTTATTTTTTTCTTTTTTAAAAACTTGTAGTTTTGTTAAACAGTTGGTTGAATAAAGGGTTGAGTTTGAATTCAGTGTTTGTGTGTTCTGTATCTAAAAATAGGTAATTAAGCAACAGTATAAAATGGCCAGGGCTGCACTTAAAATATATGTTTTCAATTTATTGATAATTATCGACATCGATCAATATGATTTCTATTTTATCGATATAGTTTTTTTTCTATATCGTTCAGCCCTAGGTTTAAGCCATTATTTGTGATTTTGTGACGTTTACATGAGAAGCAGAAAAGTACAGAAAGGCTCGTCTGAAAGAAAGCGGTTTTCAAAAGTGTCTAAGAAATATTTTTATCATCTTAATAAAACTCTGCTTATAATCCAAAAACGAGCCAGAATTAGAAAGTGGGTAGGGATTTGCTGAAAGCCGAGGACACTGTTGCAGCAGGAAGCTGCAGTGAAAACAGGCGCATAGCTGCTGTCCAGCCGATGTGATAATTTGTAGGTGAGCAGCAGCTGCTGTGTTGGCCTCTATCATTCCTCTGTTATATCAGCCACTGCTGCAGCTCGCAATGAGGAAAAATCATGTTTCAGTCGGTGTGTGAACTTACTTCTGTAGTTTTGTCCAAAGCTCTTAAAAACCCTGGAGTTTATGTGCACGACAGACCCGGTTTCAGCTCCTCCAGATGTTCTCTCTCTGTTCTTGATGTATTTTAAGAGAACGACGACGATCAGGCCGAAAACAATCAAAAGCAGATTCTTATCGTTTCTTCTGTTTGTTCCAGATGATTAAATTAAAGGTGACCTCGTCGCAGATAAAATGTATAAAATCCACAAACCGTTTGGTTTTGATCCTCTCTCTAACACACGTGTCATGATGTAAAACTTTATGCCGTCAGCTGTTTCTCTCCGTTTTGTAAAGTTCATGTTGCAATACGTCTTGGGGATCTTTGGCTGCGATCACCGAATAACAGGCAATACTCCGAGTTGGAACGAACCACTGATCTCAATAAGCAGCAGCTGTTGGGTCGAACTGGGTTTGGAGACCAGGTGGACTCATTTGAAACGAAGAGACGGGCGCTTTGAGAGCCCTGAACAGGCCACTTTCCCGAGTCCCTGACCTATTTCACCTCCTGGTCCCTGTTTTTTTCCCACTTTCTGTGATTTCTTTTTTAATTTTATTGTATTTTTTTATGAACCAGTGGCAACATATTGTCTGCCAAGATGCCGTGGATTTGTTTTGCTCGTCCAATATTTAAAAACCACAGCATGTTTTCATGTGAGCAGCTTACAGCATTGAAAGTTAATATGTGCTGCGGTAAAAACTCAGTTTTTACCCAAAAGTTAACATTTTACTTTCACTCTTTCCACTGAAGCAAAACAAGAGACTGTACTGGCTGCTGCAGCTCCTGGATGGTATCATGGGAACTGGAGGTGTTTCCTTCCCGTTAATGGGGAGTTTTTCTTTCCACTGTCGCTTCATGCTTGCTCAGTATGAGGGATTGCTGCAAAGCCATGTACAATGCAGACGACTCTCCCTGTGGCTCTACGCTTCTCCAGGAGTGAATGCTGCTTGTCAAGACTTTGAAGCAATCAACTGGTTCCCTTATATAGGAAATGTTTGACCAATCTGTATAATCTGATTGATTTTGACTTTGTAAAGTGCCTTGAGATGACATGTTTCATGAATTGGCGCTATATAAATAAAATTGAATTGAATTAATCTGCAAGCTGTGTCTAGACGGCTTTTGGTGTCGGGGAAGGCATCTGAAACGCTACTTCAGATTTACGTTGACAGCAAAGCGCTGGTATTACGAAGCAGGAGAAAGTTTTCAGTTTTGGCTGAAAGCGCACGAGGGACTTCTGTTTCAGAGAAGCTCCCCGGATGAGACAACCAGCAGCAGCAACATTAGTTACATTCGTGGTAAACTGTGTTGGGTCAGATGTACGCTACAAGTATTTGCTAACCCATCCAAATCACTGGATTCAGGAGCTCCCAACACTTTAATGGCCGCAACGTCTGTAAACAAGAAGCGTCCAACGCTCTGTGGATCAGTAGCCGCATCCCTCCAGAGTTCTCCAGATTAGCTCAACAACCGTGTGCAGAGAGCTTCGTGGAGTAGGTTTCTGAGCAGCTCCCAATCCTTAGATCTCCAAAGCGTTAGCAGTGGTGAAAATGTAAAGTTTGGTGCACAGTGGATTCTGTTTTGGGGCGGTTCCTCAGAAGCTGGCCTCTGCCCCTTACTTCCTGTGAAAGAAACTCCTAATACGGCAAACGCAAAAAGCTGTTTAGGACAAATTTCATGCTCTCTACCTTCAGTGAACAGATCCCGGATGCCCACCTCCTGTTCCAACATGACCTGCTCCCAATAGAACGTCATTGGGATAAGTTAAAGTGGAGACTGAGATCAAACTACCTTGGCCCACATCAGTGTTTGACCTCACTGATGCGGTTTTTGGCAGTACGGTCAAAAGTTCCCACGGTCAAACTGACTTCTTGTTGAAAGCCTCTCCACAGGAGCTGGAGCTGCTACAGCTGCAGAGGATGAGCCGACGCCACATTAAGCCTCGTGGATTAAAGATGGGAGGGAAGCGAGGCCTGTGTGTGTGAAGGCAGAGGGGCGACTACGTCGGGTGATGTAGTGTCTCTATGGGAACTAGTTTATAAAGCAGTCCTCCTTTATTTTAAATAGGCTGAGTTTGTTTAGGCACGGAGCTATTTATCTTAGAGTAAACCCTCTAACCGAGCACAGTTTTACAGAAAAAAAGTGTAATTTTGTTCTGCTTTTTGTTTGAAGATGATCGCGGAGAACCTGGCCAACACTATGTGACATAAATAACCGTTTCATTCTGACTCCGATTACAGCCCACACTCGTCACTAGCTAGTTGTAGCTGTTCTGTGGTTTGATGGAGATGAGGCTTCTGGTGAAACGCTTCCCGTTTAGAAGGTTTTTCATCCTGGAAGTCAAACATCGCTGAACCTGAAACACTCGGTTCCTCGTTCTCCAACAGACTAAACAGAGTCTAGCTCATTAACAGTGAAATCCCCATATCTGTTTTTATCTGTCAATCAATGCTCTGTTGTTGCATAAAAAGCTTTCATGCAGCTTTTTGGCTGCAGAAAATACTCATCTGTTTGCTGCAGGTCCTCACAGGATGGACTCATTTCACCCGTAAACTGCTTCCTTTTTTGTTTTTCTCTTGTCCAGTTTAAACACATTTAAACGCGCCCTGTTCACCTGTTGCAGCCGGTTCCAGCTGAGGCGGCTAACGAGGGCGAAAGCTCCGGCTCAGACACCGAGCGGACATCTGAGCCCACCCAGGGCGACCCGGACGCGATCGATCCCTCTCAGCCTGAAACGCAACCACGACCCTCTGATCCAGCCGAGGTGTCCGGCCCTGAGAGCGAGCGGGAGGAGGAGGATCAACAAGGTGGTGATGAGGAAGAGCAGGTTGGGCATTTCAAGCTATTTCTCCACACATTCCGGTGAAGACCTGGTTCCTAAACTAATCTAGGACGTGTATTTGAGACGACCAATGTTTTGAAGCAGAACCGTCTCTTCAGAGTCGCATCCTCCAAATCTGAGGGGACTTGAACCAAGCAGAGATCCTGACAAACAAAAGCATCCAGAGCTGCTTCTGCGCTCCCAGCCAAGCCTCCAAACATCTGCAACCGATTCTGTGGAGCATTAAAATAGGAGGAGGTGCCTCGTTTGGAGCCGCTCGGCTTTCAGGAGGAAAGTCTGCACGGAGCAACTCAAACTGCCTCCACTTTGGTTTTAAAGTTTAAAACATCCTTTAAACTCATAGAAACGAGCAGATTTAATCTACATAACCGGTTTTCGACAGAAACCGTGACAGCTTCAGAGCTGCTCCTTCCCTGTTTTCTTGAATAAACTGGTTTGCATGAATTAAAATAAAAAAAATTAACTAAATCAGAAAATGTGGCAAAGAGAATTTAAGAGACAAAAGCTCTATTTTTGCCCAGACAGCCATGTTCTCCTTCCTTCTTTATGTTTTTTCAACTTTTTCTGTAGAAAAAGATGCCATAAATTCATAGTAAACCTTTTGTTTTATATTTACAAGTTAAACATTTTGTGGAAATAGTGTAGGAACCCTGTGAATGTGAGGAATAGGACGAGGAAAATGTACTGTGGCTGGAAAATGTTTGTGGAGCAGCTTTTACTTTGTTTACAGGAGAGAGAAACTCTTGACGATGGATTTTAACATCTAATCTATTTTCTCCAGGAGACACAAGCTGTCGTAAACTCGCCTGAAGCCACAGCGGAAACCTCTGCATCAGAACGGATCGGGGCCGTTCAAGGATCCACAGCTTGTTCGTCTCAAGAGGCAAATGTAGCTGAGCTCCTGGAGGAGGAGGAGGAGGAGGAGGAGGAAGAGGAGGAGCACACAGCTGCAGAGGTACAACCCAAACATCTGAGAAACTGCTCAGGTCTGGTGTCGCAGCTGCTGCGTACTGACATGTTTAAACCCTTCCCAGCAGGGATCCGGTCACGCCCATGATGTATCCAATCAGGAGGCAGAGAGAGAGGCCCCGCCCCCTGCAGGTATCGCTGACCACTAGTGGTTTGATGAGGTTCACCTGTTTCTGCTACGCACGGCACGTTTTCTGTGGGTTCTTTGGGGTTCTGAGGGTTCTCACACCGCCACATCTAGAGACTGATATATTTGCCTGTTCTTTGGAAATTAAGTGAAAATCAATCACATTAAAGTTAGAGTCGCTGTAAACATCCGTTTTCACAAAGATTTATAACTGGATTTATGTCTGGGCTTTGACTAGGCCAGTCTTACGCAGATATTCTGTGATCTAGACCATTACGTTGTAGCTGTGGCTGTGTTGTCCTGGCTCCCTCCACCTTCTCATCAACTGACCGGCTTCCCTGTCCCTGCTGCAGAAAAGCATCCCCACACCATGATGCCGCCACCACCGTGCTTCACACTGGCGATGGTGTGTGTGTCAGGTGGACTTTTAACTTATTAGAGCAATTATGAAGACATTTGGTTGCACTGGAGTTTATTTAGGAGTTTCAGAGCGAAGGGGACTGAGAGCAATAGCACGCCGCACTGCTCAGTTTTTTATTTACCGTATTTTTCGGACTATAAGTCGCTCCGGAATATAAATCGCAGCAGTCAAAAAATGCGCCACAAAGAGGGAAAAAATAATTCGCACCAGACTATACGCACTTATTTCGACATTTATTTCATAGAATCCAAGACAAAAAACTGAAATTTAATCTGGTAAGACAATTTAATACCTGGGAGGATGAATGGGGTAAATTAGCAACTCCAACCAGCAAGGTTTTATTTAGCGCATTTCTGCGTAACGCTGAAAGTTGTCAAAATTACGCCTAAATTAGTGAGCGTAACGGTGCTAGGTGCTAAGCTAACAGTACGCCACGGATGTTTCAGAGCAGCATAAAGCTCACATGAATCAGTGAAGCTGTAAACCTCCCTTACAACAGAGCTGTAAGCTAGCGCTAGCTGTTGTTAGCGTCACAGATGGCCCAATAACAGGGTTCTGTCGCGGTCTGGGCGCTTAGAGCCGCACCACACAACGCGTCGCTGTGAACTGAACATATACAAACGTGTTCAGTTTTTGTTGTCTATAAGTTAATGTTTCAATTCATTTTTAAGTGGTACAGGAAAATGATAGTTTTCACAAGCCTAGAGCGCCCTCTTGTGGCTATAGACGGTAATGTTTACCCCATGGTTTCTTACTGGTCAATATGAATTACCATTACAATTTGATATATAAGTCGCACCTGAATATAAGTCGCAGGCCAAACTATGAAAAAAAGTGCGAGTTATAGGTCCGAGAATACGGTACATAACTTTGAACCACCGTTTCACAACTAACCTTTACTTTTCACTGATCGGCCAGATGAAATCTGGCAAAGTTTGTGTTAATAAAAGAGCTAATAACCTTTAACCCTGGAGTCCATCTACTGAAAGAAAGTGGGAATTACATTTAAATTTTTTACGCAGCAGTCTGTGTTTCCCACTCAACGACGCTCCGTTTTAATTTCCGTAAAACGTTGGTTAAAACTCGTGACAGATTTAGGACATAAAATGATGCAGATTTAGGTGCTGCAGGGTTATTTTTTTATTATAATTGATCATTTGGACAGGACCGACTGGAAGAGGAGTCTACACCAGACGTGGGGGGAAAAATATTTAGCCTCTTTGTTTTCTTTGGCTTCAGTCAGTCTCCAGCCGGTAAAGTGCAGACGTTTTATTTTTATAGGTGGAAAACGAGAACAAAAAACACAGAAACACATAAAGTTGGATCTCTTATTTTACCTCGTGGTATTTGCTTTTATCACCATGCCGTGAAGCAGAATCCCTGCAGGTTTAGAGCCACGTCAGATGGTTGTGTAACTTCTGAAAGGGGGCCTCGTTGATTTAATCCCCCCTGACAGTTTAATCTGTGTAAAAACTCATTAGGCCGCTTCTTTATGAGCTCAAACTGCATTTTTAGGCTAGAAATCCAGGTCCCTACATTACTGATCATCCTAACTAAAGGCTCCACAGGTTGTCTGTTTTTGGCTCATGTTGAATTTGGCTCAAAAGGCCTCTGCCCACTGAAGAGTTGGACCTCCTGGTTATTGTTAATCTGTGAGGATGAGGCAGATGTTCTGGGTTTTAATGGTGTGCAGAAGCTTCACTGTCTTTAAAAACTTTAGGATTTATATCCCTTGTAGCGTCTTCTCGTTTTTTTCATCGCTATAACTTCAAAATGATGCACTGCTTTCACACTTCTCTGGTATTGGCATTACCTCCCACTTTAAATTATCTTATTGGGATTTAATGCCAATACCAGAGAAGTGTGCCGCACATCTGTACTCAGACCCACTGAGTCGGTACTTAGAGTATTTCCAGTTGCACGGTTTTCTGTATATTTTTCCTTCAGCTTTGAAGGTCTAAGGACAGTTGTTCCGGCTTTATTCTCCGTTTGTCAGATTTAACGGAGGGCGTCTCCTGTCTTAAAGTCTTGTCACAGATTCTAGGTTAGATTTAGGTCTGGACTTTGACTAGGCCATTCCAGCGCATGAACGGGCTTGTCTTCCTGCTGTGTCTTTTGCAGCCTCTCACAGGCTTTCTGCCAGTATTGCCCTGCATCTAGCTCCACCTCTCTCCTCATCAACTCTGACCAGACGGAAAAATAGAGAAACCCCACAGTATGATGCTTCTACCACCACATTACATGCTGGGATGGTGTGTTCAGGGTGACGTGCAGGGTGGTGTTTTCTGCTTTCTGTGTTCCCTACATGGCTGGAGAGTCCTTGTGGCTTCTTCTTCCCCAACTACAGGTTTCTTCGGCTCTAAAGGCGAGAGGAGTAAAGATCATGGCTAATAGTTGCCTTTTAAACAGATTGTATCTCCTGAGCTGTAGATCTTTGCAGCTCCTCCAGTGTAACAACGGATCTCCTGACTGGTGCCTGCTCTGTTCCTTGGTCATGATGCCGTTTGTTCACTAATGTTCTCTAAAAACATCCGAGGCCTTTAGAGAGCATCTTCATTGATGCAGAAATTAAATTGCCCACGGCCAATAAGAGAACGTCTGAGAGGAACCAGTTTCACTAGATTATTTTTAGGCGTGTCAGAATAAATGGAGCTGACTCCCAGGTAAAAAAAACGTTCATATCATCCATTGATTTCTGTTGGTCTTTCACATCGAAGCTTCCGGTTTTCCCAGACACCGTAAACCCCTCCTAACCACGGCACCAGGAGACGTTACCGACTGTCCGCTTTAAGTGCTTTTAATCTTTTTCAGGCGCAGACGTTGAAACTCCACAAGAGACGAGATTTGAGGTAATGCAAAGCTGTATTTTTTAGAAGAACATTCGTCTAACAATATCTTGTCACAGTTTTATTGGGAGCAAATTAAATATTTTAAATTGATGCTGCGTGTTTTATCAGAGGACAGAGGAGGAGGAGGAGGAGCAGGAGGACTGTGGGTCAGAGATGAAGGCAGAAGACGAGCCCACAGCTGCAGAGGACCAGCATGATGCTGCCGACCCTCCAGCTGAAGGTGACTCTCCTCTCACCTGGAAGCAGAACATAAAGCTCACATTTAATCCAGTTTGTGCATCTAAAAACAAAAATTCAGGTTAACTTATAAAGAAACTAATTCTGTCCTCATTCAGTTCAGATCTTTAAAACACAACAGTCAGATTTCAGATATTCTTAATTTACAAAATCAAAATCAACTAGCAAGTTGGCGTCAAAACAAAAATACCCTTCCTAAGAGATTTTGTTAAACTCGTTTTTATTTTCATTTCTAAGCAGCCAGATTTTTAGATAAAAGTTGTTTTTGTTTACTAAGCCAGTTAGTTGTAGCAATGAATCATTCAGGGATTCATCCAACAACCGACTGGATGAAGCAGCATCGTCGATGCTCAACAGGAACGTTATCAAAGGACCAGCTTTTAAACTGGAGCTTCTGGGCCTTTGTTAGCGGCAGCAGCCTGTCAGAAATACACAATCGATTTAATTTATGCTAGACATGCTGGAACAAATGTAATTTAAAGTCATTTCAGATATCGATCGATATGTGTTTCATTAGAGGTCGAGGACTCCGATGAAACACACATCGATAGATAATCTGTAGATACTGATAAAACGTTTGGCTCTTTATACCTATCAGTAAATGATCTACAATTTACAACATACAAATGAATATATTTCACCCACCCTATACAAAAAAATGCAGAAAACATGAGGAAAATATACCTGTTGGTCTAACGCAGATGAGTCAAACTCAAGGCCCGCGGGCCGAATCCGGCCCGTCAGGGCAATTTATCTGGCCATCAAGTGCCAAAACAGACATATCATGTCATAAAGTAGAGGCATATATCATTTTAAATTGTATAAAGTGGCTAAAACTGTGCCTCCTGTAGCAAATGCTGATTTTTTTTTTTACTGTGTAGTAACAGCCAGTGATGGGCAGTAGCGCCGCTACATGTAGCGAAGCTATTAGTTAAACTACATTTTCCAGTAGCTTGACCGTAGCGTCGCTGCTTTATGAATCAAGTAACTTTCCTGTAGTGACGTTATTTTTTTGATCAAGTAGCGACGTAGCGTCCACAAACGCTACAAAATCCAGGACATAACTAAGAAATGAAACCAGGTTTGCTATTTTGAAACAACATTCAGAGTGAACAATCAATCAGAGTTGTTGGTTGGACATGTTCATGCGCGAGCTTCTACTTTGCCTCTCCTGTCTGTTATGGCAAGCCGATGAGGCCAATTATCGTCCGTACAATAACACGCAGTTCCAACCCGTATTTTACGCGAGCGCGCGTTTCTTACGTCACCGCACATTTCCAGCCAGAACGCGCGGTGACGTAAAAAACGCGCGCTCGCGTAAAATACGTGGGGTGGCGTTAATAACGTTTGGTGGCGTTTTTTGCATATTATATTATCAGGAGGTTGTCTTTTATGTGCTCAGCCACTAGATTTAAAGGTGTTTTACCCAATAAGAACACTGCAGCACCAGACACAACCAGGAGGTCCCTGATCGTTGGGGAAAGGCAGAAAGAAGATGCACCTTCCTTTCTGATCCTGTCTAAATCCTGCTTAGTTCAATAATAAAGTCTGATATTACACAAAACTCACTCTGCTTGTTCTCCCTACTTATGCCCTTGGTGCAGAAGATAAATGAAATCTTTAACAGAAATGTTATTATTAATTCTGAAAATATTATCATGTGAATATAAATACAAAGCATACAGAAAATGCAGCTTTATTAAGTGACCTGGTTTATTTTATTTAGCTTTTAATTTCTTTTCAACATTTAGTTCTACTACTTGGCTTGTGCTTTGGTAGTTTCATGTTTAAAATGACAAAAGAAATATGAAAAAGCTTATGGTGCATCTTCTTTCTGCCTTTCCCCAACGATCAGGGACCTCCTGGTTGTGTCTGGTGCTGCAGTGTTCTTATTGGGTAAAACACCTTTAAATCTAGTGGCTGAGCACATAAAAGACAACCTCCTGATAATATAATATGCAAAAAACGCCACCAAACGTTATTAACGCCACCGCACGTTTTATTTCTAGCAGTAATTACTTCAGTTTGTATTTTATTATGCTGCTCATAAAGCAATGTCTACACTGTGTTAGGTCATTTGCTGATCTTTAATAAATGTTTTAACCAGTGTATCAGACTCATTTTGAATTGATCTGACATTAGGTTGGTACAACGTTAAGTAGCTTCTGATGTAGTTAAGCTACTTTTAACACATTTGTGTAACTTAGCTTGCTATATTTCTATAGGTGGTAGCTTTTGTGTAGTGAAGCTTAATTTATTGTTGAGTAGCTGATAGCTTAGCTCACTACACTGGACAAGTAGCTTGCCCAACACTGGTAACAGCATCCTGCCATCCAGTTTTTCCACAACACATTAAAACAACCCAGAAATGTCCAAAAAAAGAGAAAAAGTGATGCAGAATGATGAGTTTAAAGTGTTACCCTACCCAATAACAACTATTATTTTGCAGATAAGCTGTATAAACTGAGCCTAAGGGTGCTACTTTTATGTTACTGTGAAATGTTTTTAATTTTGATGTGAACTGAAATACAATTATGAAATCAAGAGTCATCTATACAGGTGCAACCGCCCCTTTTAATGACTTCATGATGCCAAAGTGGCCCAATGTAGAAATGAGTTTGACACACCTGGTCTAACGTATTAATTATAATACAAAGAAAATTTGAAAGCCTGACATTTTTTTTAAATCAACCAACAAAGATTTTCTTTTTTTAAATGTGGAGTTTCCTTACAATTACCTGTATCCAGCTTTAAAGGGTTAAGACCTTTTTAAAGACAAGAAAGTCAACAAGTTGTTGCTCTTTATAACTTTGACCAACAAGGATATAGACCAGAGAAAAGTTTTTAAATATAAAAAGGTCAAAGTATAGTTCTAGCATGCTTTCCATACCACATTTGCATTGAATTTTTACAAAAGAAAGGCCCCAAAGTACAAGAAATTCGTTTTTTCCCTTAAATTGAATTTGTCATAAGGCTCCAAACTACAACCTTTTACATTATGAAAAGTTTTTATGTGTTCATAAAAAGGATCATGTAGGTTTTATGGCTGGTATGAAATGACTGATGTGGTTCAGACCATCGGCAGAACCTGTCTATCATAGTCGTCCTTCATTTTCTTTAATAACGGTGGAAGCTTATCAACATGCAGTGGTTTATCGCTAGCTGCTTCACATAGCGGCTATACCTGTTGTTGCAGAAGCAAAATAAATTACAAGACATGAACACAGACACAAGCTCAGTGTGCAAACTGTTTTGTTTTGTTTCATTAAACAAGAAGCTGCAGAAGTGCAAGATGACGACGACGACGCCTGCATCATCCTCAACATCCAGACCGACGACGACGAAGCTGCCGGAGAGGAACCTGCAGAGCTGTTTGTGGACGCCATCACTCCCAGGAAAAAGAAAAAGAAGTCCAAAAAGGGTTCTGCTGAGACATCCCAGGTGGACATCACAGATACGCCGAGCACCGAAGCCGCCTCTACTGTCAGTGACACTCCTGTTACAAGCCGGATGAAGAAGAAGAAGAAGAGAAAAGACAAAAGGGGAGACGAGAATGAGGGAGAGGAGGATAAGAAAGAAGACTGTCAGGTGGTTAAACCAAAGAAGAAAACAAAGAAAAGGGGGAGAGAAGTTATGGAGGAGAAAGAGGAGACGAGCTTCCCTTTAGAAAACGGCAATGAGAAGAAGAAGAAGAAGCTCATAGATGAGATGGAGGAAAAGGTTGAGATGACAGAAGTGGAGGAGGAAGATTCTGTGAATTTGGCAGAGACGATGCAGAAGAAGAAGAAGAAGAAGAAGAAAAAAAGGAAGAGAGAGGAGCCGCAGTTTAAAGAATCACCAGCAGAGGGCGAGCAAGAGCAGGAAGAGACAGCTGGTGAGTGACAGCAGATGTTTTCAGAGTTAAAACTATAGAAAATGTTTGTTGGTGGAGTTTAATTTGTACATTTCTCTGTCTGAACACATCTTCTCAGGCTGCAACTCGTCTCTGCTCTCCTCTGCAAAGAAGAAGAAGCCTCTGAGGAGGAAGCTGAGCCTGAAGAAGAGGCTGAGGCTGCGGAAGAAAGAGATGATGATGATTGGGAGGAAGGCACAGAGTCCCAGCCTTTCTGCAGCACCGATCATCACAGGAGGAAAAAGGTTTGTTCAGTAGTTTTAAAGCTTACAAGGAATTCATCACACATGAAAATACCTCCAAGCTCTCAGATATTTACGTTACATACTGTACCTAACTCGTCAATACTGCAGTTATGATCATTAAGAGGAACTTTGTTGTTTTCTCCAGACAAAAGCAGAAGCAAAAAGAAGTTAAGTCGCCTCAACCAAAGATGGAGACAAACGGAGAACAAGAGGAAAGTTCCTCCAAGGAAAACCAGCCTCCCAGGAAGAAGAAGAGATCCGTGAAGAACATCCTGGACGCTGCTGGAGGTGAAGCCACATTTTCAGACAATCACAAAAGGACAAAGAAAAAAACAAAGAAGGGAGAAATCTCACACCCCGTTGCTGTGAGCCAACCTCCACCTGCGAAGATGAGGAGTAAGATACATTAATCAATTTAGTAATCTTTAGTGAGGTTTTAAAAAAACAACAACAAACACAACCCTAACCCCTCTTTGATCCACAGAGAAGGACAGAGTAAGGATAAATGTAGAGGAGACAGAAGCTGCTGCAGAAGCTGCTCCTGTTGTTTCTAAGGTAAGAAACCTTCCAGCACAATCAGGTTCTGGCTGCCGAGACATTAAAGCTGGATTGTCTGGCTCCAGTCCTCAGGGGTCGGTTCCCTGCAGGGTTTAGACATGTCCTCGCTCCAACATGGCTGAATCACTTCCTCGGCGGGTCCCCTAGCTCTGCAGGGGCCCGCTAATGAACCTGTCGGCTCTGTTTAAGCAGGTCAACCCTCTGAGACACGCGGGACTTTGGACAGGGGAACAGATCTGAGATCAGGCTTTATATGAACTAGAGAAGCAGGATGTTTCTGCACCTCCTCATCACCAACCATAGAGATCTAACGGCAGACCCAGACCTTATTTTAAAGGTGTTTTTCTGTAACCTCGAGTTAATTGAGCTGATTGTTGTCTTCATCGACTGAAGAAGAAGATTGTTTCACAGAAATGAAAACTCAGGATCCAGATCTACTCTGTTAAGTTTTCATCAAACCCTAACAAAAAATCCAATATGGCTGCTGTTGTAATAAACTCTTATTGCCACACATGGTACCGTATAGCGTATAACAGAGCTAACAGTTTGAAAACATACATCTAAAATAGGAGACTTCAGAGAATGGGGGGGGGGGGCGAGATATTTGTGTCTAGAAAACTGAAATTATAACGTGTTTTAAGCAGCTGTTCATGTTGACTTAAAATCTAACTAATTATAATGTTACTCAGGAATGAATTACGTTTAAAGATGTTATTACGTCTGAGGTATTTACGAAGGCCTCCAGCAGCTGCTCTTTCTCATCCTGTGTTTAGTTTAGCGTTGTCGTTCATTGCTGGGAATAAAGTTGAATTGTTCTGTGTTTTTGTCACATTTCCAGAAAAAGAAAAAATCCTCTAAAAAGCTGTGAAACGGAGCGATTATCGGTAAGTTAAGTCAGTGTTTTCCTTTGGAAGGATGCAAGCCTTTTCCCTGACAGTTTATTACCGCCTTTCTTTGCAAAGATCGCTGAATAAACAGGATATTTACAGTCCTTTACAACCAGCTGAAGATATCAAATGTCAGAGTGAAATAGTTGCAAATGTTGAGCGGAGGATAGTGAGAACAAAGACATTTTCAAAGACTGCATAGGAACCCTGAACGTCTATAATAGTAATTTATCTGGAATTTAACTGGTTTTCCTTCTTCTCCCCTGCAGGATTTTCTCTGGTTGCTTCTTTGGACCCGAAAACTCAAACGGTGCCTTTTTTAATCGCCGAGTACTCTGAGAGGAGAGGAGCTGGGATATCTGGCGTTTAACGCAGCAGAAACAGAATGAACTGGTGATGGGTTCAATGTCGCGGAGTTTTAAGACTGTTTTCCCAATTAGATTAACAAGCTTCTGGTTCAGCTGAGTTTCTCCAGGGATTCGTTATGTTAAACGGGCTTAAATGATGCAACCTGGAGATGGTTCTGAGCTGGGCCCAAAGCAAAATGGCTACTGTAGTTGTAAGCTTTAAAAACATGTTTTGCAAATACAACTTAGGGATTTTTTTCCACCTACTTTTTGCACATTAACACTCTTTGTCTGTATAGTAGCAAATGACACAGAACATGTGGTTAGGCATCATTCTTTGTCATTATCATTAATTGTTTGTTTCTGAAAGTCTGACACTACTGTAATTGTTTCTTCAGTTGTTTCACCTATTAAAGAGTTTTTCTCTTTAAAACGGATTCCTTGTGTTCAAAATAAGAGCAATGTGACAAACCAGATCATTCTAGGGCGGAATGTAAAACTATACTGCCAAAAGTTTACACTCACCTACCCAAATAATCAAAATCAGGTGTTCCAGTCACTCCATGACCACAGATGTATAAAACCAAGCACCAGGCATGGTTCTACAACGATTTGTGAAAGAACGGGTTGCTCTCAGGAGTGAACCCAGCGTGGTTCTGTGATAGGATGCTGACAGTGCAGTCTGAAATTTCCTCGCACCTAAATCTTCCCCAGTCAGCTGTCGGTGCGGCTGGAAACAACAGTGACTCAGCCAGGAGGTGGTAGCCTGAACTGACAGTGGAGGCTGAGGAGTGCGCAGAGGTCGCTGACATTCTTCACTGCAAAAAGGGAACTAAAAAGTAAGTAAAGATTTCTTGAAATTAGAGTATTTTTCCTTGATTTGAGGAGCTAAATAAGACTACTGTATTTGCCAATGGAATGAGTATTTTTCCCCTAAAATAAGATTATTAGATATCCTGCACTTGGAATAAGATGACGGAGATGAATTATTTCTATTTTAAGTGCAAAAATCTTATCCCATTGGCAAATAGTCTCATTTAGCTCCTCAAATCAAGGAAAATACACTGATATAAAAAAATGCAACTTACTTTTTAGTTCCCTTTTTGCAGTGTTTAGTCTATTGCAGACCTCCAAACCTCATGTAGCTTTCAGATTAGCTCAACAACAGATATTAGTTTCCATGGCTGAGCCGCTGCATCCAAGCCATACGTCAACAAGTGCAAAGCATTAGCTGCACTGATGTAAAGCACACCGCCGCTGGACTCTAGAGCTGTGGAGTCACGTTCTCTGGTGGAATTAATCTTGGTTCTCCATCTGCCGATCTGATGGACCAGTCTAGGTTTGGTTTGTGCCTGGAGAACGGTACTGGTTTGACTGCATTGCGCCAAGTGTAAAGTTTGGTGGGGGGGGGATTATGGTGTGGGGCTGTTTTTCAGGAGCTGGGCTTGGTGATTTAGGCCCATTGAAAGGAACTCTGAATGCTTCAGCAAACCAAGAGATTTTGGACAATTAACTGCTTCCAACTTGGTAGGAACAGTTTGGAGATGCCCCCTTCCTCTTCCAACGTGGCTGTGCACCAGGGCAAAACGCAAGGTCCGTAAAACATGGATGTGTGGTGACGATAACCTTGACTGGCCTGACAGAGTCCTGTTCTCGACCCGATACAGCAGCTTTGGGATGAATTAGAGCGGAGACTAAGAGCTAGGCTTCATCGTCCAACATCAGTGTCTGACCTCACAAATAGGATCCTGGAAGAATAAAACATTCCCATAATCACTCCAGAACCTCATGGAGAGCCTTCCCAGAAGACCTGAAGCTGTTACAGCTGCAAAGGGTGCACCTAGGGCCGGATGATAATTCAATAATAATTGATGTGTGGTGTGATAGAAGAAAATAAATTCAATTAAATACTTCAATAGAAGAACAGTTTTCCTTCCTGTTGCATTCTAGCCTATCATGTAGGTTAATACTACAGTCATTACATCCTCCCAACCAATCACAACGCAGACCCAGGAATGCTCCGTCACCAAGCTCCGCCCCTTCAAAGAGTTCAGAGAGCACGTGTTCTTTTGTTCTTTTTTTATTATTATAGTTTTGGTTAAAAGTTGGTTGAATAAAGGGTTGAGTTTGAATTCAGTGTTTGTGTCTTTATCTAAAAATCCGTCAGTAAGCAACAGTATTAAATGGCCACTTAAAATATATGTTTAGAATCTTTTGATAATTATTGATAATCGATCAATGTATTTTTTATTTTATCGATATGCTTTTGCTTATATCGTCCGGCCCTAGGTGGACCAACGTCACAATAAACCCCATGGATTAGGAAAGGAAAGGCACTTAGAAGTTCATGTGCAAGTAAATGCTGGGGAGCGATGACTTTTTGTTGATATGGTGCTACTACTAGTTCTAGTAGATGTAATAGAATAATAACATGTGTGCTGCTGATTCTGTGTACCTGGATCATTCATGTAAAGCTGAGCTCTACAACCTGTGGCTCCAGAGCTGCATGTGGCTCTTTACACCTTCAGCTTTGGCTCTTAAAAAACTTAGACCCAAAAATGCAGGGGGGACGGAATTGGTCAATGTTTCTAAATGTAAAGGTAATTTAAAGTTACTAGCTTTAGGATGCGTTTAGTTCTGCAATATATGCATAACATTTCCAGAAAGAAAGAAACTAACGGTGTATAGAATATTTTACTATAAATAAATGAAGTAGCTTTTTGTCAATAGGTGGCAAACGACTTGCTTTTTCATCATTTTGAAGCCATTTACTATATAAATCAAATGTCCAATTGAAGAAAATGTATTAAACCTAAACATAAAATTACTGTTGGTTAAATAATAAAAGCTGTTGATTTTTAATTAAAAAAATGTAAACAAATTTCCTATAGTATACTATGAAAACAAGCTCTTGTTTCAAAGAGATGTGGAACTTTTGCGGCTCTAAACAAAATTAGTTTAGCTGGACCATGGGCAAAAATGGCTCTGCGGGTCGTAAAGGTTGCTGACCCCTGATTTAAAGGGACCCTGTTCACATTAGGTGTGAAGTTCAATGGCCTTATTGGTTCTTTTTAAAAAACGAAGAAGCAAACAAACAGATTTCTCTTATGAGGGGCGAAGGCAAACGGTGACGAACACAATGACCGTGCTGGTCACAGTAAAATTCAGGTTACACTTCAAGCAGCCATGCACAGCGGAGCGCATTCAGTCTGTCACAAGCTCCTCTGCGTCTGTGCTGAGTTCAGCTGCTCCCCGAGCCTGATTCTGTCAAACTGATTCCTCTCTTCCGCTGACACCAAGTCTACATCTACCTCAGTGGGTCTAATCGGTGTTGTTATGTAAAGCAACTTGTTCAAGTGGAACCGATGATGAATCTCGCAGTAACAGCAGGCAACAGGGCAGAGAGAAGACGTTCTAGTTTGTCTCCCCGGAAATGTTACGAGCTAGAACATGTTAGCTTTTACACGCATGGCACATACAGTTATGCCTAAAATCCTTCATGCCCCGGTAGTTTTAAGATTTCACTACATGCTCACCAGACAGGATCATTTTAAGGAGGAGTTTGTGGATATTTTGTTGACTCTGTTCACATAGGTCCAGCAGTGGCAGTCTGCCAAGACCTTGTGCTCGTTCTTTGCACCCCCCCAAAGTAAAAATGTCTACCTCCACTACATGTCTCAATGATCAGGCTCAGATCTGAGCCACCTGTGTTTACTCAGCATGATCCTACTCCTATTCTGTACCACATGCAGCCTGTAAAATGTTTAAAAAAAAAACCTAAACTGACGCTCAAATTTCATCTCTGCTTTGAAGAATCGAATCCTTCCATGTACTCGGATATGGTTTATGTAAGACGCGGGGCCTGGATGTGAAGCAGGAAAGCTGCATGTCCACAACAATCATCCAAATAGGCTCCAGCTATTGATTATTCCTCACGAATCACACCTGCGGCAGGTAGGCTGGTCAATAAAACGAAGTTTGTTGGTTCTGCTCTGTTTGCTTCTAGAAAAGGCAGCAGAAAATAACAACCTAGTGAAGGTGAGATGAGGCCTCAGGAGGCATTGAACCACTTGAGCCAATTGGTTCAGGAAAGGCTTCATGTCCACATGAACCCATCTACTGGCCGAATACATGATCACAGTCAGCAAAAATGAAGCTTGCCTCTGTTTGTATCCTTACCAAGAAATATCCATTAATGTATCTTATGATTATCACATCTGTATATTCAAAAAAAAATGTTTTTTTCTAAGTACAATATTATATGGCAGGCTCTGTATGATTTTCTTTCACTTTAATGAAATGGCATGGGCTTAAGAAGACACTTGTGGAACTGGATGCTTGTGCTACTTGGACAATGATCTGCAAAACGGGAGATTTTAGTCAGAAATACAAGTTTTTTTACAGTTTTTTTGGTTTTAATAGATTTTTGTGTTTGTTCTTCCTAAGATAAGATAAGATAGGGCTTTATTGATCTCTCAATGGAGAAATTTACTTGTCACACATCGGCTTAATAAACAAAAAGAAAGGTGCCAAAAGGAGGAAAGGTGTATAATGTATATACAGTATGTACAGTGTATCAAAAATAAAAAATTAAATAAAAGTACAGGGGAAATAAAGCAGATATTTAGGGTGACTTATGTATGCTCAGGCGACTTATATACAAATGGAATGATGTTGTACATTAAGTGGTACCAGATAAGAGCAACAGTGAGGTAGTGAGATATCTATACAGCTGAAATCGCTTATTAAACAGGAGTATTTAACAGTATTATTGCACAGGTTATTGCACAGTGTAGCATTTGTATTCAGAAAATACAGTTAAAATATGAGCAACTATATACAGCGAACAAAAGAAGAAAATCCCAAACAGTAATTTTTTTATAAAAACTCATAGTATCATAAAATATGCAGTCAACCAAAACCTATGACTTTGAATCTAGAGTTAAGGAACGTAGCCAGGGATGGATTCTCATGGTCTGAGGCTTTTCCAGTAGGTCCTGATGAGGTGGTCTCCAGGTTCTAACGCAGCTGCTGGCTTTGTCATCTCCTCCTGAAGGCTTTGCTCCAACATTTTCAACCACTTTGGAGGCAGAAACATTTTCCTCTGCAGACAGATCAGCAGCAGCAGCAAAGAAAGGCAGCATCCAGCAATGTTGAACTCCTCTGATGTTAATAAAGGGATGTGAAGTTTTTGGGCCAGCTGCAGCTCACTTGTAAATAAAGACACAGTGAACATACAAATCTAATCCTACCAATGTTAGATTTACCTTATTGGGAGAAATCATGGGAAATATTCCCAGCTGGCTCCATCCTCTATCATCTCCTCACTCTCTTCAGGCTCCAAGCTCTTCCTCTCACCTAAACTTTACAAACTATGAAAACTTCATCCAAACTCTAGCTATAAAAATTATATCTAAAACATAAACTGACCGCGACTCTCCAACAAACTCCCACATTTTGACAGAATATTCTGTCAAAATGCAAGCAAGCTGAAGCGCTTCCTGAAGTAGTCACGTGGTACAGCTGGAGGCTGTGGACGTCATAATCTTTGGCTCCTCCCCTAAACAGGACACAGGCTCCGCAGCCTCGGCTTTTAGCTCATAACATCCCTAACTATATATATATATATATATATATATATATATATATATATATATATATATATAACTGGATGACATTTAGATACTTTGCACACTGTGGCCTATAGTTTACAGATTAGCTTGACATTCTAAGTAATGTTATATATCAGTAAGAAAAACTGAATGGATTAAATTAACAAGAATATTTTATCGGTATCATAAATAACATTGTATCTATAATAATATGTTATAAGACATTTGATCTTAACTTCTGCTTTGAAAAAATAGATTATTGAAGTCTTATATATGCCTCATTTCATAGTTGACACATTTAAACATTTTAATTCCCTCCTAAATGAGAATTAGACTAACCAGTTTCTTTTTCTTTTTTTTTTTTTAAACACACCCTGTCTGGCAGTGCAGTATTAGGAATAGCTTTTTTTTTTTTTAGGTTTTTTACAGCACTAGTGGCTCATTTTTCATATAATAGGCTGACAGGAAAGGGGGTACGAGAGAGGGGGAGAGACATGCGGCAAAGGACCACAAGTCAAAGTTGAACCTGGGTCAGCAGCCTCCGTACATGGGTCGTGTGCGCTAACCACTGTGCCACCGAAGCACGCCCCAAGAATTGCTTTCTTAACACATAAGTGAGCCCAACAGATGTGGAGCGTTACCGCTTAATATAAATGCAAAAAGATTCTTTAGATATTATTTTGGGATTATTTCAAAGTTCAATGGACACAGAAACGGAAAGGTGAAAGAGAAAGAAAATAAGAGAAAAAGATGAGACAAAACATTATAAAAGGGAGAAAAGGTGACAAAAATAGAGCATAGGAAAAAGAGAAAAAGATAACATCATCGGTGTCTGCTTCCACAAATGCAGAGAGAGATATAAAAAAGGGAGAGGGAGTAATCAAAAGAAAACCAGGAAGATCGAGCTGACTGAGCAGCCGAGTCCTGGGAGCCCAGATTGGTATGCTGCCATGTGTTGAATTTTTGGTTGCATTTTGCAGAGACATCCATCTTCCATGGCCTCTTAGAGTCTTTATTATTATTGTAATTGATGCACGGTGATGTAGAAACATAGCAAAGCCACCTAGAGATGCAGGTGTATTTACAGCATGCTCCAAAACGCTGTCCTTAGTAACTACAAAGCTTGCAGGGTTAGGCTGAGAGTGGATACTGTCCTCCTTAGAATGGGGTGGACTGAAGTGATTTAGCATCTTTTTAATATATTCATTGCCTGCCTTAATATTGCAGTGTCCCAATGCAGTGTTAGACGGGACAATACCGAGCTGTACACTGGAGAGGGCCTAAATCTGAGTCTTTGCATAATCGATTTAAGACTTCAATGCAAAAATTAAATAAGTTAGCTCTTTCTTTCTGCTCGTTGTTGTTGGCCGAATGAATAAGCTGAGACACTCAGCCACAGAGTTGCTCAACCTTTCACTTTCAGCTGCAGTGTGTAAAACGTCCACTCAGCTGCTCACATCAGGTGAGCTCGGTAATTAGTGCCGCTCTGCCTCCTCATCCAGCAGGACAAGCATGCAGGATGCTGCTAAATCTGACGTTGACTCAAAGGCCTCCGGTCAGAAACCTTTTAGAGAAATTACTTAACTAAACATCATGCATGCTATATTTTCCTGAAGCGTAAAATGCCGTTTGGATCAGGATATGGATTTAGACTGGAATCTAACTAACTAAGGACGATTTTAAACAGTTTGTGGGTATAGCTTGGTCGACAGAGATGAACAGCACCAGAAGTGATGTTGTAAAGCGATAAAGTAACCTGGGTGGATTAACCTGTTTAATGTTGGCCATGATCTGGTTTCTAACCGAGGTCCGTGACGTCAAATCTTAGAATATCTGGACGCAAACGTTCCCCAAACAAAAAAATAACTTTACTGCAGTCTGTTTTTGTGACCATTTGCTTCTCCAGGATAAGGGATTGTGAATCTGCTGGGCTTTCTTAGATATTTTTTTTACCAGCTGGAAAAAAAACACACTGATTTGGATTGTACTGCTTAATAAATAATTGCCCTGTAAGCAAATCCAGATATGAGTATATACAGAGTATATTGTAATCAAATAGATTTATCTGAGTTGAACACGGACAATTTGGACTCTATATAAATGCACACAAATTAGGCTTGTTTTTCGTGGAAAGTGCCTTGAGATGATGTTTGCTTTAATTTGGTATTAAATGAATTAAATTTTATTATCTTGTGGAAAAAGCAAAAATAAAGCCGTGTATTTGAGCTCTATTTAGTCTCTGTAAGGACTGAGCTTGAAGACCATCAGTGTTGCCCCATTTCCTCTGAGGTGGATACAAAGCTGGCTTGTGACGTTTTGTGAACTCCAGCCCTGATTGGATAGGGGAGAATTTGAAAGGACCAATCAGGTTTTCACTGTTGACTCTCCTCATCCTCTGATGTTTGGTGTGACACACCAGGTGAGTAGGTTGGTGCATCCCCTGTAACTGTGTTGAAAATAAAATCCAATTCACTTTTGTAACGACTGTCAAATCATTATGGTGGTTCCATCCTGCTTGCCATCTAGAAGTTGCAGCACCTCACTCTATAGTGTCTCTTTGCTTTGGGCCAAGGTTACGGCCCACAGGTCTGATTTACTTACTGAAAATTTTATCACTAGACCTGATATGTTGGAAGCAGAAAAATTGGGCAGACACAAGTTTTTGGTGAATTTGATCAGGACGAAATCAAAATACCTGGGTCAAGGTACGTCCAAAACCGCAGCTCTCATTTAGCGTTCATTGTATGCAGCGGTCAGTATCAAAAGAAGTTGGCTTATCTGAATAATCCCAATTTTCTGACACCACACGGATGTCTGGGTACGTGAATATCAAGGGGCACAGGTGGTGCCAGGATGCACCATCGGAGGAATACAGGCCAGGGGAGGAAATGTTCTGCTGAGAAACCTTGGGTCGTACCATCCTTGTATGTTGTTACTTTGACGCATGCCCCTGTCTGAAATATTGCTGCCGACTATTTACGCAGGTTCTTGGAAAAGGAATTTTCTTTCATCTGTGCTTTTCAGCGGTATAATGCTTCCAGCCACAAAGTAAAATATTCAGGGACCATTTGAGTGGCACAGCAATACATTTTGGGGAGTGGCCTTTGAATTCCCAAAATCTCAGCGCAATCCAACTCAGTGGAGGCCGAACCTCTCATCTCACAGGAATCAAAATATCTGCCTACATCCTGGTTCCAGTTACCGCAGCACACAACGGGTCAGGGCCGTTTGGGGGGTAAAGCGGCACAGCCATACTTTGAGGCAGATGGTCATAATGCTTTGCCTTATTGGGTGTATGAAGTCAGATAATTCTTGTTATGGAAAAATATCATTAGTTGTTATATGAATCAGGCAATTTTATGGAAAATAGGAGGTACTTCTGTGTCTCCCCTCTGAGGCAGAAAACACACAGCTCACAGGATGTTTGCTTTAAGGTCTGAAAGCTATTTTATGGTTCTTGAGGTCATCTGGCTTGACCCCTGATAGGACAATTTGGGTACAAAATCAGCCGTACTGCATGAAGACCCTCGAGAGAATATACCCCTTGTTTTGGAAGCAGATAGGACCTGGAGTCACAGTGTCTGGGCCCTCAACCCCCAAACTAATCGGGAGGGGCTGATCAGTATGATAAAAGATGGGTTTGCGAATAAGTGAGCAGACAAAGAAGCTGCAATGCCTGGAGAGAAGGAAGTGGGTAATATACTGAAACTAAGCTTGTAAGTTCTCTTTGTCTCTTTGGAATTCCAAATGAAATAAATATGCATATTTTAAATGTTTGCCTCTGATAAACTGTTTCTCCTTTACTACCAAATCTTAAACCGGGGTAAGACGGGCCTTCAGAAATAATCAGGAGTAGGCCCATATTAATTTCAACAGTCTAAAAAATGATGAGGACTTGTCAAACTCATTTGACACCGGTGGTGTCAACAGAAGACGGCAAGATTCTTCCTTTAAAAAAAAAAACCAAAAATGCAGAAAACAACTTTATTGTTAAAAGAAACATCACACTCACACATGGTTTTCAATATTTTAACCTTCAGCACATTTCTTTTTTTTTTAAATCAGGAGGCACAAAACAAAAGTTCACTTGGTCCACCTTGTGATGATGAACCATGTCTTTGTGTAAACGTTTGTCTCCCAGCTGCTCTGAAAGGAGTTTTTCCAATTTTCCTCAGCGTCATCGACAAAGCTGATCCAACGCAGTGTCGGCGCTACGCGAGCACAACTACGTTGAAACAGAAGCGGAAAGGTCGCTTTGGTGAAGACTGACACTGCGCCAAGCAGAACTCTGCCGACTCCGTCCTCTGGAAAATGCATAACGAGATAAAGTTTAACGTGTCATTAGGTTCACATCTAAGCTTCAGGGATTTGGAGGGAGATAGGGGTGTTTGTTATGAACTTCGATAATTGAAAATGCTTCTCATCTTCTCTACACAAACAACATTGCACATAAGCTGCACTTCAGATCTCTCATTTTGATTACAAGGATGTCTGCTCGAGAACGTCTGATGCCGCTTCAGTCTCGTTTGCTTCGTCTTTGGTGCCGAGTCCGCATCCACCTGCGTTGTCAAAGCAGATCAGTATCTTGGAAAGCTCTCTGCGTGCATTGAATCAGGTGAGGGCAATCCGCGGTGTTAAGAGTGTATGCTGCTGTTGCCAATTAGAAACCTCACAGTGTAAATGCATCAAGAATTAGAGGAAGGAAAGTTCTCTGCAAGAGGCATGCAGCATGGGGTGGAGGAAAAGCTAAATTGAGAAGCAAAGGGAAGAGGGCGCAAATGATTTTTACTGCAGTGCACATGTGACCAACTCCTGCAGGCCAAACGTATTTTCGAGCCAAAAAAAGCCTCCAAAATCTTGAAAGCAGGAAAGCTAAATAAAGCATAATTGATCTTTCTATTGTTTCTTTTTTGCAACAGCTAGTTAGTTATTTTAGTTGCTTTTTGGGCCCAAAAACTTGCTGTGAGGGAAGCAACTGTGAGTTCCTCGCAGAGTTAGAGCGGCATGATAGACGGTGACCACACGATAACATTTTGATTATTATGTTACTGTAGAGCATTTTTATCCTGAATGGCAAAACATAGACCTGAACCGTGACCGAATGAGCTGCTTGATGCAATGGCGGCTCTTTCAGAACTGTTGGGAGAAACGGGCGTGCTCGTCCACATTAGTAACACTGCAAAAAGGGAACTAAAAGTAAGTAAAATCTTCTTGAAATGAATGTATTTTTCCTTGATTTGAGCAGCTAAATAAGACTATTTGCCAATGGAAGAAGATTTTTGCGCTTATAATAAAAACAATTTATCTCCATCATGTTATTTCAAGTGCAGGAAAGCCAATTATCTTATTTTAGGGGTATAAATACTCATTCCATCTCCAAATAGTCTTATTTAGATGCTCAAATCAAGGAAAAATACACACATTTCGAGAACATTTGACTTACTTTTAGTTCCCTTTTTGCAGTGAACAATGCTGGTCAGAACCAGAGCACATTTTTAGTCTTATATAATCTATTTTGTACGTTCCCACCGAGGTGAGTTAAAGTCAGACTGGGCTCACCACAAAGCTTTTCCCTTCACAGGGTGTTGGTTTGTTACGTCTCCGAAGGTCTTAGAGAAGATTTCCCCTGACCTCCTCCTCCTTATTACATAAATACGCCTATCACTGCAAAAAGGAACTAAAAGTAAAACATTTCTTGAAATTAGTGTAATTTATCCTTGATTTGAGCAGATAAATAAGATGATCTGCCAATGGAATGAGTATTTTGACTCCTAAAATAAAATAATTAGATAAACTGCACTTGAAATAAGATGATGGAGATGAGTTGTTGCTATTTTAAGTGCAAAAATCTTATTCCATTGCCAGATAATCTTATTCAGCTGCTCAAATCAAAGGCAAATATAGTCATTAAGAAAATTTTACTTTTATTTCCTTGCAGTGATAAAGGTCATCTGAGGATTTTGCTATCAGCGCTTTTCTCTTGCATTTTTTCATGCATTTTAAAATATTTCTTAATTTTTCGGGTGAGGAAATTAACATTGTTTGCTACAACCCTGACTGCAAATGAAAAGAAAATGTCAAAAATAATCAAACCGATTGACCATGGCACTTGGTCCACCGTTAGTTTTCAAGGGTTGAGAATCTGCATCAGACATCTAGACTAAAGGTTAGCCGACAAGTTTCCGAATAAAATTTCATACATTGGAATGTATTAAAAGTATTACCCCCCCCCCGTCTCGTGTAGTGCAAAAACAGCCTCCCTTCACATGTGCCAAATTAGTTTAGCAGCTCCAGGCATGCAGTTTTAATCTAACTTTTCGCAAAGTGTTTAAGGTTCATTAGCTTTAGGCTGATGAGACGTTTCCTCATTAGCTTCGAGCTAAAATCTTAAAACGTGTAAAGCCGGGAAATGACCCACTTAGTCACAACTGACCATTAGATGAAATGTACATCACAGAGAATTTGGTCCCTTTTAGCAAAACTTTTCCCTCCATAACTTCTGAAGCTGTCGTGCCTCGTGGGTTTTAACTAGATGTAGAACGAGCATTTCTCGGATCCCAACACAAAAATGCAAGAACTCCCTTTGCCTTCTTGAAAACAACATGTCAGGACCAAGAGGATATGCTAAACGACATCAATCGCTGCTACTTTTGTATTTGTTAAGACTGTCAACCTTTCTCCCTCCCCCCCTTTGGGTAAAAACGGGGCAGTTTAGGAAAACAATATAATCAGTGATTTTTTTACCTGTGTTTACTCCGGACTTTCTATACAGCAGTTTTCAGCGCTGGGAGGAAATTGCAATTGATAAAAGCTTTGGATTCAGCCTCCTGCAAAGACACACCATTTACTTTTCTGCTTTTTGAACAAGCTATGGTTACTGCATCTAACCACAGTCTTTACAATCTGAGCCGCGTCCGTGCTCACAACTGCTGACCGTATTTACATGTCAAACAGCTCTGGTGTGGGGCTATTATTTGCCAAAAGTTGTTTGGAGATCAACAAGGCAGACCGTTGATTTTTGGTGATTCAGACTCCTGAGGAAAATCTCTGGCTCAAAGCTGAGAAGCCTTTTTGTCTCAGTTGGCTCCCCAAAAAAATGGGAAAGGAGTTGCTACTAAAAGCAACTAAGATGAATCTAAATGCTCCACAAACTCCATGGTAAAATTTTTACATTGTCCTTTGATTTAATGATTATCAACATTACTAACTGAGCCTTTATAGTGTACAAAACGTGTGCTTTTATCACATGGTATAAGGTTTGTCATTTGTAAATAAAATATTCACCAAGGACATTAAATATACACCTGAAAATGGGAGAAAACCAAACATTAACGAATATTTTGAGAAATCCCTTGATCTGGAAATCCCCTTTACAACGCTGCCACCAGAGGGCAGAGCTTCACATCTTATCCCTCTCACGAGAAGATTAACAACTTGAACATTGAAAAAAAAAAGAGTAACAGTAGCCAAAACTTGTTGCCAAGAAACAATCTCAAATCTCTGGTCGATGAAAAAGTGCATATTACCACCTTGAAGTCAAACACTGTTGCCTGTTTGCACCAGAATATCCACAATTTACAGTAAAGCAACAGAAACACAACACCAAACTGTTTGCTTTAGCCTTCGCCTCGCTGTGGAACCACCTACGGGGACAAAGTGTCTGAGTCCTGAGGGGCTGCAGGACGCTCCCCGCCTGACCCCAGCACTGAAACACCAGCAGCTCCTGCTAGATGAAGTACTCCTTCGGGTTTTCAGTGGACAGGTTCTGGGGGTCAGTCTGGTTGTTGAAAGGATAATCTGGACTGTCGTCTCGTTTGACGGCGCTCCTCTCCTGGCTTCGACTCGTGTCCTTCCTCCGGTACAGGTATCGCGCCGTGACGGCCAAGCCGGCAACAACCACAAAGATGACGACGGCTATGACACCTGTAATGCAGATGGGTTTGTAAGGGGAGACGTCTGAGACACGGAACATCTGGAGTTAGAATATAACCAAAATGTTTGTTTTAGTGAAAAATGTTAGGGTTGATCTGGCTGATCCTGGTTTACAGTTCTTGATAAAAATGAATAAACGCATCACCTTGGTCAGCTGGCAAAGATAAAGCCGATTCTCTTAAAACAACATTTCTAAACTGTGATTCAGGCTTTTATTACAACTCGACTAGATTACTGTAATGCTCTCTGCGGCGGACTCAGCCAGTCCTTGCTTCAGCGTCTCCCGTTGGTCCAGGACGCTTCTGCTCGTCTTTTAACTGGAGTTGGGAAGAGGGAGAACATCCCCCCCCCCCCATCCTGACTTCCCTCCACTGGCTCCCTGTACATTTTACAGTTCATTTTAAGATTATTTTATTTGTTTTTAAAAGCTTACATGGTCTTGGCCTATTTTACCCCTCTGAGCTGCTTCACCCACACTCTCCTGCTCCTTGCCTCAAGTCTAAATTTAGTAATAATAATAATAATAATAATAAGCTCAGAGGAGACAGAGCTTTCAGTGTTGCCGCTCCTTAGTTATGGAACCATTTGCCGTTCCATATTAGACGTGTCCCCTTTATCGTCAACTTTTAAAACACGCCTTAAGACGCATTTTTATTCCTTGGCTTTTAATACATGTCAAGACTTTTGCTCTTATTCCTTTTTATCAGGGGCGTGCATACATAGACACTAGGTGGTGCTAAAGCACTAGGAAGTTTGCCCTTTATCAACGAAAATGCCCTTTTGAAACTCTTTTTTTTTTTTTTTTTTTTTTCTTATTATTAATATTCAGGGCAGTCAAAAGTAGCCGGTCAAATCGCCGTCTATAGCAGCTCTTGCCGCCGCCTACATTTCCCCGATTATATAATGGAGCGATATTTGTGCGGAGCAGACCCTGGACTGGAAGCCGTCTTCTTCTTTTTTTTTTCTTTTTTTTTTTTTTTACCTCGGAGTGGCCATCGACCTTTTAGTACTATCTTTGATGTGTCAATCATACAATTTAACCAATCAAATCAACGACTGAAGGCAACATGCTAGCCAATCACAGCTGGAGAGGGGCGGGACACCGAGTCATAGCCTTCAGTCGCCCCGCAGTTCGGCTGTGGTGTGGTCACCGTTGGTGTCGGTAGAGCGGGATGGAAATTTGGTCTGATTACCAAACAATTACATGAAGTGACAACAAAGCAGAGAGCGAGCTGGAAGGAGCGCTATTAATTTCTGTTTGAAATGTCAGCACTGAAGTCTAAACTGGAGTAAACATTCACGCTAGGAGGGTTAGCTAGGACAGCTAGCAGGGTGAGCTAGGAGCCCAAGGAGCAGAATCAAGCACTAAAGCTGCCAAACTGAAGAGACTTGAGTTACTTGCAGGTAGAAGGGAACTCTGCTTTGTTCTGCTCCTTGTTCTCATAGCTGCTGTAATTACAGAACCTGTTCTAGTCAGAATTGTTACTTTAGTCAGTGTTCAGCCTGACACCAGCGCTCATGTTTATTAGCGTGTAGCTTATGCTGGACTTTTGAGTTAAGACACAGCGCTACAGGTTACCCTATGTCACTGTTAGTCCAAAGGCAAAATCTCAAACTCTCTCATGTTAAAAGCACAGAACTATTAAACACATAAGAACATGCCATTAGCACACAACTGAGCTGAAGCAAAGAAAAAAAAATGCCCATATGGGCTCCAAACAAAATGTACAATCAGACAACCAAATAACACACAAGATCTCTTTAATAATCAGGATATTTCACCCAGAAAAAATAAATTATAAATAGCTTCCCAACATGAGTTGTAAATCTACCTTAATATAAACTTAATTTCTCTCAGTATAGCTCAATTAAACATTTCTCTTACACGCAGTCATGAAATATTTTTAAGTAGAACTCAACCCCTCTTGGGCGTTTACACTGACCAAACACTTGATTAACCATTAGTCTTTTCTTGTTTTATTATAACAATCAATATTATTCATTATAACTATTATTCATTGATGATGTCAGATCGACAGATTCAACTTATTTAAAAAATAAATAATGACTATTTTGATATATTTTGTTAGTAATTCTTTCTAAAAGCCCAACAAATGTTATGAAAAGCTTCGGAAATTTTTTACAATCTGCCCATAAGCTATTTTTTTCCAGCTCAATGTGTTCAAAAGCCTAATTGGTTGGAAACCTGCCTAATTTGGCAACACCGGCTACACTATTGCTATTTGTTTGTTCGTTACAGTAGTCACAGAGCCACTGTTTAGTCTGAAGTATATATATATATATAGATATATATCTATATATAAGTGCACCCTCCTACCTGATAGTGTGTAGCCTGCTACTGTAAAAAAGTTTGACTGCCCTGAATATTATTAAGATTTTACTGAGGTCGGTTTTGAAATGATCTTTTGAAAACCTGAGCCATTAAAAACCACTGAAACAATGCCCCGAAATGAGCCACCTCCTTGCGCACGCTAAAAAGTGCCCTCCCACCCCCTCCTGAGCACCTGCCCCCTAAAATGTCTGTGCACGCCACAGCTTTTTATATTTCTATTGTAATTTTTTTTTACATTTCAAATGTTTAATGATAATTTTCTGTACAGCACTTTGTCGCAGCTGCTGTTTTAAAGTGCTTTATAAATAAAGTAGTAGTAGTAGTAAATTCTCTATAGGGTTCAGGTCAGGCCAGTTTGCTAGCCTGTCAGGCTTAGTGATCTAATGGTTATTAAAGCAGGTGTTGTTGCTTTTGGCACTGTGGGCAGGTGTCCAGTCCAAGCCTGCCAGCAGAGGGAAGCATGAAGGGCTCCGTAGTTTAATGGCAGCCGGCTGTGCAAACTTTGGACTTCATGAAACACAGTCAGTCAACACCAGCAGATTGATGAGCTGGCTCCCCAAATCACCACCGGCAGTGAAGCTTCTCACTGGATACTAGGATTCTGTGCCCCTTGGTTATTCCCTCAGACCCTGGGTCCAAATTAAATGCAAACTTTACTTTTATCCGGAAACAAGGCCATTGGACCACTGAGCGACCTTCCAGTCCCTTTTCTCTCCCTATAATTCTTTAGACACTGTCTCTGGTTCAGGAGTAGTTTAACACAGTTGTAGCCCATATGTTGGATATCTCTGTGCTCGATTACTTTGAAGCTCTGATTTTTTTGCTGCAGCACATTGATCTCCGCCCAAGTCTTGGCTTTGCGTCACCAATCTTTCAAGGCTGTCGGGTTATGTTGCGCTCCATTTGCAGTCAGAACTCGGAAATCCTGGCTTTTGATCGGGAAAAATCAGCTGTAACGACTTTGCCCTCGGAAAGTCTGAGAAATTTCTGAAGGCTGACTGTCGGATCCAATATGGCAGCTCCTCGCATCAACAACAGTAAGCTGTGATAAAACACGCTTATTTTACAAGACACGGGTGTAAGAGAGAGTGTCTGAAATCAATGTTACATTTAACAGCTGCAACAAATTAAAAGTGGTGTTTGCCTGGGGAAAGAACAGCTTTAAAGGACGTTTAAATGAGGTACTATGAACAAAACAACATATTTCCTGGCTGTCGCTATATTGGAATTATAACCATTTGTTTTTACTTTGTAATCCCGACTTCTCCCACTGTGTTAACCGGGACACTTTTTACTCGGGTTTACCCCATTCCCAGCTCCTATTTTCGTTTTCCGAGGCAAAAGGAATGCAACTTTAACCATGTTGCTTTTTTGTTGCACAGCTTTTTCCTCCGCTGAACTTTCCATTAAGCACTGTGAGCGTCCAGCTTCGTTAGCAGTGAGGGTTTCTGGCTCAGGATTCCTGCGAAGGCTGTCATCAGGTGGAAAACCGTCATCCCCATGACTGTGTGGGCGGTGGCATAACATTTATGGATTAAAATCCTTATTTATTTAATGTAATATTTTCTGAGAAACAGAATATTACTATGCGAGAAAGGAATCTTCACAAACTTCACTTATTAAATTGAGTTCAGACACATCTGTACATGGAGCTACTACTCTGGAATAACAGAACTGCAGCACATTTCTTCTCTTACTGATTGAATTGCTAATCTAAAGAAAAAAAAACATGCTTTAAAAAGTTTATCATCAGCTAGGATCAGGCCTGAGCCTTTTAGGGAAAACTGAATTGGATATAATAGATTGAAGTTGAATTTAAAATCCGTTTAATAATACATTTTAAAGAGGCCATGTTTTTATAATAATGACAAAGTAAGCTTTCTCAGCAAAATTTCCGTATCGGTTTGATTGGGTTATCTGCCCTTTGTGTACAAAAAAGATTAAATGGACAGTTTTAAAGGACTTCCTCAGTTCCCACCTTTTATCTGCACAATTATAAATCGAACCTTTTATGGTCTCCACTTTGAATCAATTAATGCTGGCAGAGCCCCAGCGCTTAAATTGGTCTTAAATGGATTTGTGTCTGGCACATCTCTTCACTCTCATCTGAAGTTCAACATTTGTCCCAAACGTTTTACGGCTCGCCTGAACAAATGCGTGAAAGTCAAGTTTCATAACTAGAAGGTGCTTTTAAAACAAGGTTAAAACAGACTCCAGTGCAGGGAAAGGCGGAAACGGTGTAGTACCTCCAACCAGAGCCGAGTCGGTCCTGATGGCATTGACTAAAGGTTGACCAGAGCCCACTGAGCCGGACCGGTCTACGGCAGAGAGGAGGAACGGAGGAGGAATGCAGAGGAATCAGAGGAAGAGAGAGAAATCGGAAAGATCAAAATCAAAAGGCACAAGTCATCACCAAAAATTGAAGAAGAAAATGAGAGAAGCAGAAATTATGTCCAGGCAGCAAAACAAAGGAAAATATTACAGATTCATCCAGTCAGGCGGTGATCCACACCGGCTGCTTTTAATAGAAGGGAAACCCTGAAATCATTAATTTTCCCCCTATTTTTAAATGCGTCACAACAGAAAACTATTATTTTCTCTGCAAAAGATGAAACATTTTTTTCTGATGCACATTGTTTTAAGTTTAATAGGAACTGTGATAAAGGTCATAGGCACGAGTAATCACTCAATATCTTCATCTTCTATTAGACTGACAGCTACTACCGCTATAAATGAAGCTGCAGCACTTTGTTTGTTATAAATAATTGGTGACTTAAAGCAAAGTTGATGCAAATGAGTTTCATTGCGTTAATGAGCTCAGAAAGAAAACCAGATATCTGCAGTTCCCAGTGAAAGCCTCTTGGATCTCTAGACAATAGTCACTAAAAGAAGAACCATTAGTGATCAAAGTATAATTTTCATCTAATAGATTTCTACATCTGCTTCCCAAGTGGACACAAAAGAGGAATATCATGTATTAAAAAAAAACCTATTAAGTTAATTAGTCTTCCAAATAATGTCACCATAATTAACCTGCGTGTTTAATTTGTTGAAAACGCCTTTCATCCAGTTTGGATGCAAATATGGGCCGATAAAAGGAAATCCACACAGCTGTAATCCCTAAAAGGCAAACCTTTGATACATGCTGACAAGGCTTTGCAAAGACGCTCATATATAATACTCATACACACTACCAATAGTTTATTAAAGATCTCAAAGATTGTCACTGTTTGGTAATAGGAATATACATAGAAAATTGTTCTTTATGTTTTGGTGCTAAATGGTAGAGGGTCTGCCTTGACCCTCCACTATTCAGTCAAGAAACAGGGTTACCCAAGAAATATGGACAAAGGAAACTAACTTGAACATAATGATGGCTGAAATGTCTGGATAAAAGAAATCTGGAGAAACGTCTTAATGTTAAATCAGCTCTTTTTATTGGTCTTCTAGAACAGGGTCCCCAAAGTGGGGGTCGGGATGTCTCTGACTTTACAATGTCAGAGATATACAGAGATATTAATTGTGGAAAATTATTATCTTCTCCAAAACGTACATCATCAGAACACAGCCAACTTTTTCCTTGCAAATAGGTGAAATTAACCTCTAATTTTATAGTTTTTTTGTGGAAATTTCCTCCGCTGTTCCCAGTAAATCAATAATGGACATAATTTAGTTTTTTTGAATGGCGCGGGCGGAGATACTAAACTTATATTATTAGGCATAGAAATATAACGAACATTATGAGAATAAACACAGGTGGAAGAGAGCGCTTTTTTGTAAGCGTTCTCATAAAATTTGTACTTTATTCTCATAATTTCCAAAAAGAACCCCCCCCCCCCCCCGCCCCACAAAAGGGGGTCACCTGTCTCTAGCGCTGTTATTTTCCTCTTCTAGAAGACCTATAGCTATATTCTGTTTCTCTAAATAAACACAAATAAAACTTCTGTAGAAAAAGTCATTATGTTAAAGACGAGCAACGATTGAAATCTTAAAAGTAAAACCCGATTAACGTAAAAATAGATATTAACTCCAAATCTGTCCCTCACCTGATATGTGGTGTTTGTTTTCAGCGGCGTAGGGATTGGCCGACGCTGCAGAGCCGCAGCTGGACTGAACCAAAGGTCCGGCGATGATGACGGGGCTGGTGTCCGGATGGAGCAGAGCGGCTTTCAGAGGGTTGATGGAGTTGAACCGAACTACTGACAGGCAGCCGGTGAAACCGAGAGATGCCAGCCTGGCTAAGTGGGGATCCAAGTCATCGGACTCTAAAAAAAAAAACAGAAAGTAAAAATGCATTTCATAAACCTATAACATCTGCATTCGAGGTAATTTGGATTAAACAGGTCAAACATCTACATTTATATTCCAAAGATTCCATGAAAATTGTCTTGGAATCAGATCTGTTCCTGAATTGAATGTTATGCCAGAGAATAATTATAACCATGGTGGTTTATTAAAGAGAAAGAGCCACAGGATGAAGGAAGCAATACAGCCGTGGCACGATGACAGGACGAGAGCGGGAGGATCTCGAAAGAATGTGACTGAAAAAAAAGGAGCATCGACACTCGGGAGGATGATTACGAGACCCGGATCAGACGAGTCCGGTTAAAACAAATGTGCTGCAGCTTTGTGGAGAAGTGAACTGAGGAGCTGAGGGAAAAATGGTTGACCGAGGGAACAATAAAACACAAGAACCGGGACACAGGAACAAGCAGTTCTCCTTGCCCTTAATTTTTCACGGTACAGTTGATCAATGGAGATTTTATTTATTTGTTACCTTAAGAGTCTTTTGCCAGACGAAAAATAATCTTATTCTACTTTTTCCCGGAAGGTGCACACTGCAAAAAGAGAGCTAAAATTAGTAAAATGTTCTTGAAATGAATGTATTTCTCCTTGATTTGAGCAGGTAAATAAGATTATTTCCCAATGGAATGAGTATTTTTACCCCTAAAATATGATAATTAGATATTCTGCACTTGAAATAAGATGATGGAGATGAGTTGCTCCTATTTTAAGTGTAAAAAATCTTATTCCATTGGCAAATAATCTTATTTACCTGCTCAAATCAAGGAAAAATACTCTCATTTCAATAAATACTTTCTTATTTTTAGTTCTATTTTTGCAGTGTGTTATTCTGGTAATTTGCCTAATATCAGCGGTAAAGGTAAGAAGTGGTAACCTGACAACAGCCAGCTGTATGTCGCTCCGCCTAGCTCCACTCACATACATCTGGGACTCCGCCATAGGAATTGCATTTACAGAAGGCTGGGCCTTATCAAAAATTCTTGCATATGCTTGGATAAGCCACTTGTCTGTCATCTTTATTGACGTGCTATTTCAACCACTCACACCGAAGCTAACCCGTGACGCTGATGATAGCAACGCAGGAAAAAAAATAAAAAAAAATAATAATGTGTTTGCGGCTCTAGTGGCACGCGTTTTATTGACAGTGAGCTGACAGGAAGAGGGGGGAAGACAGGCGGCAAAGCGCCGCGGGTCGGAGTCGATTCCGGGCCGACCGCGTTGAGGACTAAAGGCCTCCTAACATAGTTAGCGCTAACCGCTAACCGCTCCGGGGCGCGTCCGCGTCGGCACGTCCGCTGCAGACGCGGACGCGCCCCGGAAAACAAAACTTGCCAAATGCGGTCGGGAGAAGGGCGAAAACATCGTTTCCACCAACAAAAGCCTTCAGAGGCGTTCTCTGATGTTCTTTTAATGAAACAATATTAGGTAGATTGGACAACACGGAAGAAATAGCAGCATTAATGCTAACGCTTGCTTCCTCGACGAGCCGCCATTGCTATCAAAACAGTCTCACGTCATGGTCGCGTCTCCACTACGTCACATATATGAAACTCCAGCCCTGCGTCCTGATTGGCCAGACCATAAATTTGGTTGGAGAAATCATTCTCTATCGGCGGTGTCCCAGATGTATGTGAGTGGAGCTAGGCGGAGCGACATACAGCTGGCTGTTGTCAGGTTAAAGAAGTGGTGCATAGTGAGACGGTAGCACTACACTACCAAATCTATGTTATAACACAAGTAGCTAGGAGTGAAGTCAACATTTTTGGCTGATGTTTTTGTGACCTTTCAGCAGACCGTCTAAAAAAAAAATCCTTCCTTCAGCCCTGAAAACCTTCCGGAGTAGATTGGCTCCATGTTTTGTGCAGTATGCACCTGCCTCTTGCCCAGGAACGCCTGGAGAGACACGGGAGTGTGCAAAAATGTCAGTCTCTAGGTGTGCAAAGCTGTGCCTCGAAACACTCAAGGTGGAAATCTCACTCAGGATGTGGTTGCAATGTCACAGCGTCAGAAAGAGTTTAAGTACCTTTGAAATGCACAGAATATTCAGGATGCACAGTTTCTCCTGTTCCTCCACACTTTGGAGATAAGGGTCCGATATCAGCCGAAGACAACTGGAAGATTACCTGCAGATTATTCACCTGCCTCTTTGAAGCATAAACGGAAAAAAAAAGAAAAAAGAAAACTCCAATCTAAGCTCTGCTCCAGGATGATGATCACCAAATGCTGAATGTTTTCGTCAGAGGCCGTCATTTCTCCCGACTCGTGCCTGCCTGCATTCATCAAGCTAAAAGACCACAATCTTGGCTCTCCACCGTTATCTGCTGCTTTTACTGACTCAGTCCCCTCCATCTTTCACCGACTCTCCCTCACAGCAGCGTAAACAGCAGCTGTTAAAGCCGACAGCAGCGTCGTAAACAGCTGCATCAGATGACTGAGAGCTGACCGCAGCCGTTACCTGAACACATCTGCATGTTGATGAGGGCAGCAGGAAACATTACAGCAGGTCTTTCAGCCGCTGCTCGCCTCGCTACATCACGTCTCTCCCTTTCTCTGTCTCCCTGTGTTCCTTCTGGCTGCATTAGTTAACCTGATGGATGACGAGGCGGGCAGGAAACGACGGGGAATCCACTTCGCCGCTGGCTTTTCTGATTCTGATCCGACTCTCCGCCATTGGCGGCTTGACAGAGGGGACGGCGGGTCACACGCCGACACGACGAGGTTAAAGACACGCTGTGGCCGTCCGGCAGTACGACGTCCCACATCTTCACATCAGACTGCCATTAAACGTGCATTCATTAAGCCACCTGAATTGTGGCTGTTTGTGATTTGTGTTTAATTAATAATTAACACCTTTTGTCTTTAAGAAGAAAACACATCCAAGTTTTTACCATTTTTTGAATCTGTTTTTTTCCCCAGATTATGAGTCAACACAATGCTAAATTAGCAATTTTAATTTGACTAGAAATTGTCTACACCTGCTTATCCTTGCAGGGTCTTAGGTGGCCATCTCCGGTGGAGGGACACACCCTGGACAGGTCAGTCCATCATAGGACGACACAGAGACACCCCAGACAAACAGGCATGCACACACACACACACACACACACACACACACACACACACACAGGGCAATGCAGAGTGACCGATCGAGCCGACACTCGTGTTTTTGGACTGTTGGATGAAGCTGGAGTACCCAAGGACTATTGCTGCAAAGCAACGGTGCTGCCATCTGCGCCACCGTGCAGTGCACTAGAAATTTTATCCATGTGACATAGTGGGGGAGAACACCATTTGCCTCAGTTTATATATATATATATATATATATATATATATATATATATATATATATATATATATATATATATATATATATATATATATATATATTTTAGCTAACGTTCTTGTTTGCTTGATTTAGCCATATTGTATTTAGTCTATAGTCTGCAAACGTATACTATCCCGGGTATGTTCATGTTTTGCATTTCTACAGATCATTTACTATAACATCTTGGTTTAAATCAATTCAGTTCCAGTTTGTATTCATTGTTTGATCATTTAACTTTTAACTTTTATTTAGGCGAGCTTACCTTATCTGTGTTTCAGGAGAAAGTGTTACTTCACTTCCTGTAATTGTGGCTTCCTGTTGGAGCTAACAGCACAGGAAGGTACCAGGTGAAGAGGGGGAAGGGATAGCTGCCTGAGACTTGGGCTTTGGGTAGTGTCATTCTGTCTGGATTTAATTTGACATTGTTGAGGCCATACTCAGAGATGTCGCTGAGGTGCATTGAAGGAAACAATGATGAGTTAAAAGTAGAAACTGTTTTTAGGGGTGCCTGTTGATGAAGGAGTCCGTTGGAAAGGTTCAGAGGGGAGCAGAGAACCAGGTCAGTGTAGTCGAGTGTTTCACGTTCAGTTATGATCCGTTAACCTCTGAGTTATTTTTTGGATTTGTAAATATTTTTTCCACCATTTTCTTTGTAAATAAACCACCTGCTACACTGGACATATTTTGCCCATTGCCTTCTTTAGACACTTTGGCCAGGCTATCTTACAATCCCATTAAATTTTCTAAGGCAAAATAAGATAACATATCTGTGTGTAAAATTAAACAAGCATATCTTTCAGGTTGTTTTGCATAAAGTAATTTAAGAAATGTGCAGTTCACGTTCAACTCAAACTAGCGACATCTATAATTATCTAACGTTTATGACATTCTCTCAAGCTAACGCTGAAATGAATGGGTGTTGCCCCTGGAATCGACAGTGCGGCTTGAAGCTGCGGCCTCTCAGCCCCTCGTGTTATTTGCAACTTTATTTCAGACACTCTTTGAAGGAGCCGCTTAGAGACAGCATGAATAAATCATGGCGCGCTCCCAATTACTCTTGTCACCCTGAGCCTCTTAAAATTCCCTGTCTACAAATGCACATTTAGGTGGATAAATCACAGCAATAAAACACCACAGATTTGGGACTCTTCGTAATAATGCAAAGAAACAAACTGTTATGCACGTCAGAAAAACAAACAAACTAATTGTACAGGAGCTTTGCACAGAGTAGCACTTAAACTCACTGAGGGGAGATAATCCAAAGGCTAATATGGACGCATGGATGTGCTTAAAGGCAACTTCTTTGCGCTGCAAGAGGAGCGCTCCAGACCACCAAATTAAGTCTTAAAAGAAACAAAAGCCGGAATGAAATGCAAATATTACCAGGTTCTGCAGAGCCTATAAATAACCCCTTTGTTGAAAATTATGCGTGTTCAAACGGAAATGTCTAAAACAAGCAGGATAATTGCCCCTGAGAACAGGCAATGCGCGAGCCTGTTCTCAGAAGTCGATTATGAAAAGCGTTTGTGTAGCATAACGCCAAACCTGGCAGGTGTGGATATGTGTGGGGGACGTTTGGTAAGCGTGATACCTGAAGCTAACAGATGGATTGTTCCTTTTAATAATATGCATTTAAGTCCCATTCATCAAAAGCTGTTGGCTCCAAACGCTGAACAGCCTCTCAGTGAGGCTGAACAGACCCAACACATTTTCAGCACGTTCAAAATCCTGTTTTTTGACCTTTCGTGGGGTCAACAGTAAGAACTCTATCCTGGGGAGGAAAGGAGCTTCAAATTCTGACATCATTACGTGAAGGAAACGCACATGGATGATACAAGTCAAATCCGGGCCTACTGCCTTACGAAAATGAGCTACAAAGTGCGCGCTCTCTTCTCTCCAGATATTTTCAATACTTCCCGTGAGGTGGGCTGTGCTTGTACGTCAAGTCACACACAGGATTGTGGGATTCCTTATAGCTCCTTGGCACCAGTAAGGCACACGGCTAAAGGAGCTGTGATATGAAGCATACAGGCTCCTTTTCCTACCTCCTTTACTGACTGCACTGTCCCAGACAGCACTTCTGCTTTGGCTGAAGAGTCCTTACCGATTAGACCTTTTCGGATGCAGCCCAAATCTATTTTTTTTATTTTCTTGTACTGATAAATTACTTTTAAATGATTGCCTTACTGGACCAGAGGCACAGATTCTGGCTTTGCTCTGATTTTGGATACTCTACTCGCTGAGAAAGAAATTTTTTTGTCATCTGCATATGGTTTCTCTTCCAAAGATGAGCATCCTTCTGCCATGTGTAGATTGAAGGTCTGGACGTACCCTGTTAGATATCTTACTTTAAGTGGTAAGAGTAACACTTCATTTAATCTGATTTCCACCTGTAAAAACAGGTTTTCAGGCTGGTTCAACAAGCTCGGCAAAGTGGACAAGGCTTTTGGAAAGTCTAAAAATGTTGTTTTCTGTCGATTTTATTGGATTTACATTTACTGTTGTCAGACATGTTGAACAAAGGAGGAAGAACTGAGCTTCACAGATAAGAACACAGATTATCTCTGTGCGTCAGAAGACTCTGTGGCTCCTGCCACAGAATGACATCTATGTGTTTGATTAACACCATCCATCCACCTCACACTCTCCAGTGACCCCAGCATCGCTCTTTACAGCATAGACTTTACCACACACCCGCTTTGGCTCTGTTGCCGGGCAGATAAGCTGGCTGTTTTGTGACTAACATGTTAGCCGATCCTTGGGGCTTCCCCTAAGTGAGGGAGGGGTATTTAGTGATCATATATTCTGACGCTCCTCCTAATAAATCAGAAAATCTTGCGTTTTGGATACGCTTTGGTGTTTTGTTTTTTCTCCCTCTGCACAGATACGGCCAAAGACAGGCAGACACAGTCTGGGACAGCAAGAGTTAACCCAGGTAATTTCGCCTTGGACCAGAAATTAAATTATCCACAACCTAGGACTGTAATCAGGCAGGCAATATTGGATCAGTAATTGGGTCAGGGACTGACTGTTCGATTTTTAATAACACAGGGTTCACAATTAAAATCTTGACTCGGGTGCGGCGAGGGCAGAAAAACGTGACCCGAAGTACGGAGGCGTCAGTCCACGGTTGTGACGGGTACGAGTCCCAGACACAGAGCGCTTTCCCCTTTTCTCTTCACCCGTTTCCCATCTGGCAACGGTCAAATAAAGGCCCCAAAAAGAGTTAAAAACAAATTTTGTTCTGTATTCCTCCCCGTGCATCAGAACCACTTCATGTGTGTCCTGGTCTCGTCACACTCCCCACCAGCCCCAAACCCACAACGCACTGCATCCAGCAGGTGCGAGACATTTCATTCTGGAGGCAGCAAGCGTCTTATCATCCCAGACCTGAGGAAGATCTAATAATCTGGAGCTGAAATTCACTTTTTTTAACTCCCTCTAAGCCTTTTAAAGGCTCTAAAACTTCCAAGCGGCAGCTTGGCTGCGGCTGTTTATGAAAGAAAAGGAGAAGAACAAATTTAACGCCCGTTTTCATTTCCAAAGCACCAGGCAGTCTCTTCAAAGACCGCGTTGCAGCCAAAAACGGCACGCCTCGTTTTTGGGGACTAGGTGAGGATTAAAAATTGCTTCACAACAAAAGTTACTTCAGAACTAAAAGGAACGTAAGCGCTTCACTATTTCTGAACTACCGAAGTTTTTTTCTTTTTATTTAATCAAACTGCAACAAATCCTTCAAGACAGTTACTGTTACTGTTGGAGAAAGTTTAATATGACAGAAATTAAAATCAGAATCAGCTCCTCTAAAGTAGACTTGGCATTTTTGAGCATTCAGTATAATAATGTGATGTTTTCTGTGTGTAGTAATGATGTATTTAGGGTATTTTTTCCCTGTGATTCTTGTGAGAGGGAACACGCTGAGTGTCAGATGAGAGCGAACAGGTCTGAGTGCTTTAAAGCCAAAAATATCCATTTCCTGCTCTCAGTGCCTCTTCACTTACCATGCACTCTCCCCAACACCAGCGACTTAATGGCATTAAACTCTCCATCAGATGAGAGGTTGAAGTCTTCTTCGGCATTTTGATCAACCTGACAAAAAAGAAAAAAGAAAATTATAATTAGTTTCCTTCAGTGTAAGTTCAATCTTTAGTAAACTTTTCTGTATGCGACATATAATTAGGCACCAACAAAAGAGTTTACAGTTGAAGAAGGGAGAGTTTCCTCAGGAAATTAACTCTAAAGAGTCTCATGTTTTTGTTAAGTAAAAAATAATAAACATTTATTATTATTATTATTATTATTATTATTTCATTTAAGTAGAGATCAAACATCCAATAAACATTTATTATTATTATTATTATTATTATTTCATTTAAGTAGAGATCAAACATCCATTTTTCAGAGTGACTTTCAACTTCACATTTAATTTGAGTTTGAACCTAAAAAATGTTAAAACCTAATAATTTTGTGAATATTTATTAAACTTCAAGTCTAAGCCATGAAATGCATGAAACACAGAACTTGGACCAAATATTTTTATTTCTTTAACTTTGCAGTGGTTTTAATATTATTGGCTGCAGATTAAAGTCAGTTGTGTGATGCAAGTTAAATATTTTACACACTTTGACATTATGAATTCCCAGCCATACCTGCATTACAAAGGCTGAACCTATTTGAAGCCATTACTGTCACGGGCCACGGCTAATAACACTTTTTGATTTTGTACTGGATCTTTTATAAGATGTTTCAGATGTCTGGAAACATTCAGCAACCATTAGGCGCCATCTTAGACTTTCACTCACCTGCCATTTACATTTGCATCTGTAAATGCATGTCTCGATTCCGTCTCAACGCTTAGGAAAAACACGGAAACAAAACAGCACCACCCTGTTGGATAAAACATTCACAAAACTGCAACAAAACCAACTAAAATAAAATAAGGAGAAATAAAAATATGTTTAAAAAATGAGCAAAAATGTAAAAAAAATATAAAAATAAAAGTAAAAAAAATAATTGAATATTGTCTGTATTGCCCATGGGAAGAAAGAAAGAAAGGCAGGGAAGTTTCCCCCTGGACAAAGCACCAGTCTGGTGAGTGAGGGAGTGCCTTATTTTTGTTTAGAGACACATTCTGACAAAGCCATGACAATACAAAACTGGTAGTTTACTATACTCTATTTGAGATTTTATTCAACAAACATTCACGTTGGTCTGACTTAAAACAAAGGGTTAACATCTGGAAAAGCACTTTATGCCCACTGTTGCTGTTGGCGACTGATCTGTTATGTTGTGGGCTCGTTTATTATCTAAAGGTCCTGGGGACCTTGCATGGAGTCATGGAGTCTTGAAACACCAGGACTTTTAAAACAAAAATCTGGTCCCATCTTCAAGAAACCCTAAAATTGGTCTATTAGCAGGATAATAATGTGAAAACATATGGCATCCTATGCAGAACACCCTATGTGACATAACTTACCGGTATTTTGTGAAATGGCATCCTTGTAAATGAAATTACTTAAATTAAATTTGTGAACCAATTTCCTTTACATCAAATTGGAAACAGACACAACTAACATCTATTTTCCCCTTTCCTAGGACTTATGATGCAGCTTTAAATTGAAGCTTGTGGCACTACATTATACAATAAATCTACATAATCTACATAATTACAAGTAATGTAATTTAGTAAGCAATGATAGTATAGCTCTGTGCTGTTCCACTTACAGTAAGAATATGTGCATAAATTTCACGTGACTTGATATATTTGACCAAATCCATGTTTCCTGGACTGTTTATACTTGGGAGTCAGATCATGAAATGCTTCCTACGATGAAGCCAGGACTTTATTTTTCGCTCCCTGTCAGTCTGATGTACTACTTTCCAGCCGTAATGGAAAACTGTCTGTAAACCTAAAAGAATCGTGCACAAAGGGCACTCTGATAACAGCCAGAACATGGCAATTCGACATAGCGCTGGAGCGATTTCGCCTTTACCGGGTCATTTTTTACGAGGTCAGGGAGGAGGAGATGATGATATAGTGTCCACTTGTGAGACCATCAGGAAACAGCTGCATGAAACCCTCAGTGAGGCTCACCCCACATCCTAGGAGCAGTTTGATAACAACGTAGTGATTCAGGATGATGGAAACGGACACCGTGAAGCGCACTTCATATTTCACCGTAGCCCCACATGCGGCGAATCACGATGAGGTCACCTTGTATTTGATCTCGCATTGTTTATAATTAAAGAGACATACAGGCTACTGGCTCCTGGTTCTAAGCGCCGTGCTCATACATCAAACCAGGCTGCTGTGTGAACAGGCTGGAAGATTTGCTGGATCCAGATAAGATTGCTGTGCTTCATCTTTCATTTGGACGTTAATTTAATTAGTTGGCTGATGTGTTTTCAACTAACATGAAACGATTGAAAGTTGGTTTTGGCGAGCGCTCCAGGTGGCTTTAATCCAGGTTGCTTTTTTTACCAGGACCCCGTTTCAGGAAGAATGGCTGATCTGCGCTGAGTAGAAAGCAGCTGCTCTGAGCAGTTCTACCTCACGCTGTCATACTCAGCGTTTTACGTGTCAGAACAGGTGATATTGATCAGGTAACTAAACTCAGCGTCCCATCAACCCTGAGTTCAGCACGAGCATGAAAGAAGCCCTCATCAATGGGACGCAGATAATGTGATTCACCATTCATTTCAGTTCAATTTTATTTATATAGCGCCCATTCATGATACACGTCATCTCAAGGCACTTTACAAAGTCAATTCAATCAAATCCTCCAGGTTGGTCAAAAAGTTTCCTCTAAGGAAACCCAGCAGGTTGCATCAAGTCTCTCCAAGCAGCATTCACTCCTCCTGAAAGAGTGTAGAGCCACAGGGACAGTCGTCTGCATTGTCGATGGCTTTGCAGCAATCCCTCATACTGAGCATGCATGAGGCGACAGTGGTGAGGAAAACTCCCCTTTAACGGGAAGGAAAACCTCCAGCAGAACCAGGCTCAGTGTGAACGCTCATCTGTCTCGACCCACTGGGGGTTAGAGAAGACAGAGCAGAGACACAGAAAGCACAGAAGCACACATTGATCCAGGAGTACTTTCTTAATTATATTGTAATAGCGGATGATCTGCCTCCCCCGGATGATGTCACAGCTAACAGAACGCCCGACCAGGTGTACCTTCTATGAAGAAAAAAATTGACAGACCAAAAAGTTAAAAGCTCAAATAAAGGCAACGGCAGGAAATAAGAAGCCTCGAAGTGCACGTTTCCCGCAAGAGGAATTAGAAATATTTAATGAAGGCATATGGAGAATATTTAAGCATAACTAACAGAAAGAAACAATGCTGTTGCTGCAGAAAAAGCGAGTTAGCATCTGAGCATTGCTGAAAAAGTCAATGCATGAGTGATTACGAGAGTTATTTGGTGGAGAATTAAAGCTGTATTCTCACATTTCACTCATTCAACACCCAAAAGGGGAGGGGGCACATTGATTGTGTCCAGGTGCAACCTGACAGGCATAAAAATGACGTGACAGCAAATCAAGGTGAAGAATGAAAATACAGTTTAATCAGGTATGGTTATGTTATAGGTTTTTCTTATGTTTTACCATAACAAACTAAAATATTAATTGACTATATTCAACATTTGCAATTAATGATGGGATGGTGTGAGTTATTGAAATAACTGATATGTTCATTGATCTTTTTGCCAGAATTTAGCTTCACACATCCTTCTAAAAAGGAGTTGACACAGATTTTCTTGTAGGTGTAGAGTTTGTGCCAACCTCACTTTATGTTAATCATACAGGCTGTATTTATATTTTAAGTTGAGGAAAATTTGACGTTATTTAAGTGAAGAAATGTGCCGTAGCCCGACGTACACGACATACAGCTGCCTCTGAAGGATTTTCTGCATCACCTACGTTATTAAAAAGCTAGAGTTGGCATAAAAATGAAGAGCAGAACAAATAAATTGTTCAGAACTGAGAGTGGCCCTTCGTGTTAGAAAAGCAATGTGCAGCTGAGAATGTTGAGATAAATCACTGACAGCGGCGGAAAACGGTAACGCTTGAAAATATATTAATCCAGAAATGCTAAGACATTTAATCGTGGTCTGATCAGCCTCTCCTGACAGATTTCCGTGGAGTATTTGCTCTCCAGCATACAGGCTCCGCTAGAAAAGGACACGCATTTCCCGACCCTTTCTTGTGCAGATCTCAGCTTAGAAGTAGGAAAAACTCAGGGTTAGCCCAAACAACTCTGCTCGGTAGCAGGGTCGTTTCAAGGAGTAATCTGTTGTCGTAATTTGACTCAGCTTGAGCTTTGTGAAACCCCAGAATTACTCTGGACATCCACTAACCCAGCTTTGTGAAACAGGGCCCAGGTCAGTCAGCAACATCTCATCACTGCTTAAATATGCAAACGGTACATGTGTCCAAAGGATGGTTGCCTCCTTGTTTGCAGCCAAATCATGATTGAGGTGATCGGCTCTGAATAGTACAATAAAATCCAAAATTTATGCCCTCAGTAGTAACACTGCTGCACCCGAAAGCTCAGGATTTTAGTTTTTGTCTTAGATAACGAGCTACACAGTAAGTGTGTTGGGGCTTAATGTGAGTCTAGGTGGGTTTTAGTCAGAATAGTCAGAATAGTTTTAGACAGGCATTACAGAAAATAGGAAATAACACACAATACATATTTTTCTGGTCAAACTGGTGTTCAATTTAAATTATTTTAACAACGATGCCCCTAATTGTTTAGAAAATTCAACAAAATCTCACCGGCCCGCACTGACAAAAAAAATCCATAAATCATCCAAGAATGCACCTCCACTTCGGGCCGCGCAGTATTAGAAAACCTCTGGTTGAGTCCAACGTGCGTTAGGAATAGATGCAGCTTTGTGACGAGAAACAAAGTTTTTAATTTTTTTTTTTATTATAGATGCCTGCAAAACATTCACAGCAGTCATCCCATGTAAGTGTTTTACATGTAAGACTGTGGAGGGTGGAACTCAACAGACCAAACAAGTTTGTTTTCTACTGTATTTATTGATCATTTACGCAAAGTAAAAAACAATAACCTAAATTCACACTAATTAAAAAGAAAATATAATAAGATATACTGTCTTGTCAAAATGTTTATTAATCCACCCCCCATCCCACCCACACAGTATATATGTTTTTGCTTATTTAGTGAGTTTTCTTATTATAGACTTAAAAACCCCCAATATGAATAATACAGTTCAGAGGCAAATCTGCTGTAAATATATTCTTTTTCATAACTTGTACTTTAGTTGAATATATTTTGAGAATGAGAATATCATCTACGAGAGATTAGCATTGCTCAGAAATCAGTTTTTTCCTTAAAGGCTACCCATGAATTAGCCTGATGAGGAGCTGTAGCTCTACCAGTGTTTCTAAATCCAACCTTAAAAACCTACTGAAGCTGCACAGACATGCAAATATTCACTCAATGTGTGTTTATAAGTGAACGAGACGCCGCCGTACCGAACTTTGTTTTTGTACATTTTCTTTGCGACTTGCCAGAGGACTACGGACACAAATTAGCTTCAGCTATACTATACGGTGCGTCAAATGGCACCATTTCTGTTTGAGCGGCACACTGTCCCTTTTTAAACAAAGTTGTGAAAGAAAGCTAAAAAAAACACTACCTACTCTCTCACACACGCATAGACTTCATGTGTACATCTATAATTTATTGCTTCAATATATGGCTTTGAAGCACAGCCTTACCATTGTTTCCTTTTTATTTTTGGCCTACACTTACAATTTCCTTTAAAAGAAAGTAAAGAAACCCCCAAACAACTGGACTTTTTTCCGAAGTTTGAAGACGTTTCGCTTCCCATCCAGAAAGCTTTCTCAATGCAAATGTCTGGAGTGGTGAGGAGTTCCAAGATTTATTTTATTGCCAAAAAAGGCCTTGTTATGACTTAGATAACATGCAAATTAAACCGAAACTGGTCCACCCCCTTAGTAATGGGGAGTCGTTAGGGTCATGTTCACACAGGGGTGAGGATTGAGGTGAAAATTGGAAGGAATCAAACCTATTGCTGTGATGTAAGTTTTTGAGAGTTGAAACCTGAGTCCTCCTCCTCTGTTTAAAGTTGTTTTTTTCTCTCTTAACGTAAATGGCTTCCTTCCTTATTGAGAAAGCTTTCTGGATGGGAAGCGAAACGTCTTCAAACTTTTTTTTGGAATGATCATGATCTGGATGACTGAGAATCTCCACCAGCATATTACAATTTACACAAGTCATGATTTAAAAATCTCCAGTGTTGATGTAGCGAAATGAAATGGCCTTTCTTTTTTCATCCAGGTGCAACTCGACAGGCATAAAAAGGACGTAGCAGCAAATCAAGGTGAAGAATGAAAATACATTTTAATCAGGTATGGTTATATTACAGGTTTTTCTTGTGTTTAACCGTAATCAACTAAAGCATTAATTGGCTATATTCAACAAAAAAGTTAAAAAGGGCAGTAAATAGCGACATGAAATGGCCTTTCTTTTTCTCGTGTGTGTATCTAAAAGTTTGAGGACCGTAGCTCTAGAAGGCACAGTAAATTCTTGGTACCGAAGCGAGTTTTTTTTAACACTATCGTCAAACTCTCGTCTGGTTTTCATGGACACAGTATCGTGTATCGGCACGTCTCGTTTTGCGCCTCGTTGCGCTTCTCCTCCACACAGAAACGCACCGAGCTGCATGGGCGCCTGCTTTTATTTCACACCTTTCTTTAAACTAAAACCAGATGCAAAATGTAATCAACTGACACACGACGTATTTTTCATCAAGCTTGACATTTTAAACCAACCTTTCCACGGAAGGATATCTACCCCAAAACAATGGCAAAGGTTCATCGGTCAGTTCAGATTATGCAGATTATGCGACAGATTGGAGCTACGGGGCGCTCGCTGCTCTTTCGTGAATAGCTAGTAGCGCCAGCGCGCTTCTAGGTGAAGATAATAGGATCATGCATTTTCCAAAATATCAGGGGCATTTTCTAGATAAGGGAGACAATAGACTCTTGAAAAGCACCCATCCTCCGGCTGGAGAGGAACAAAGGAAAAGCTTCGGGGAGAGGTAATACCTGCACCGACACTGCGTGTGCCAGTCTGCTGATGGTAATGCTGTGCAGCTGTCCGTTGGCCAGACCACCCACGCTGCTGCTCCTCAACACTTCTGCGTCTCGGCTGCCTTCCAGCTTGTATCTCACCTCGAGTTTATCTGAACACAAAGAAAGTTTTATTTTTCCACCCCCCAGGTTACACTTTTTTTTTTTTGCCTCTCTTGAGGAAAATAGCCTCGTCTTTGCTCCTTAAATCTCTCCACCTCTGTTTGAGGAGGCCTTTTTCACCTCGCCGATGAATCAGAACGATGCGTATCTCAGTTAATAAAGCTTTTCATGCTAAGAGGATTAGCGGGTAATTCCCCCATCTATCCAACAACTCTAAATCTAATTAATTTTCATAATATTGGGAGCATTAGAAGTGAACTCAAAGAACCATTGTTTCTGGAGGCTTTTAAGATTACGAAGGATGAATTGAACCTCGTCCTTGTAACACGAACATGTTTACTTTATTACAGTTTTTATTAAGATTATTCCCATCATGAACAGTTTGAGATTAAGATTCACTGTAATTTTCTTTTCAGTAGCAAACTGTTTATTGAGAAATAATCCCCGTTTGTCAGAGTTTTACATTAATTCTTGAAAAAAAGATGACAACTTCTTTGTGGTGGATTCAGAGGAAGCTCTTAGGGACTCGTGTTGGATTTTGAGAGCGTTTACCTGACGACTCCACGACCAGAACCTTAATGCCCTGCTTCCCATTAGCTTTCGGAGTCATTAGTACCAGGAAGAGAATCTATTTAAAGCTAATCTAGGTGCAAAGTGCCAATTTTCTGAGACTCCTGGATGCTGAAGATGTAATTTTAAGTTCAAAGTTTTACAATTTCCACTCTTAAAAGGCACGACTTAATTATCCAACAAAGTTTGTGGCGGTTTTATTAAACATTTCCCTGATCTAGCACCTATTAGCGGCCCCATTTCCGGAGGCCTGCTTATTGTGTCTCTGTGATAAAAGCACGACGCCCAACAGCTGGTGATGCTGCGCTGATTAAAACCCAGCGGGGGTTAATGAGGTAAACCCAGATGGAGAGAAGCTCTGGAAGATCCTTATGGAAATGACCAAGATGCAGAAGAAAGGGGCCAAGAAGTTAAAGGAGGGGATGAGGAAACAGGGTTACCAACTGCACCACCGGAGAACTTTCTCCTGACCTGCATGGAATAAACAAATAAACCTTTCTCACCGTGCTTGTTGATGAGCACGGCCATGTACTCTCTGTAGTAGGAGCTGACGTAAAGCAGCAGAGCCGGACTCTGCGCCGTCCTAAAACCTATGGAGACGTTCTCCCCTCTGAGCGTGGTGTCCGAGTAGATGGAGGACGGCAGAGCGCTGCGGTTTCTGCTCAACTCGTAGGGCTCCTTGAAGGTGTAGATGACAGACGTTCCAGATTTGAAGTTGGCCGACAGCTCTAAAAAGAAAGCAGCCAGACTGCTGTGTATCAGTGGCAAATAGGCAAACTTTCCCCAGATGTTTTAGAAACACACAGACATTTGTTTTAAACACTTAGTGAGGACCGTGCCATTCATAAAACAGCCACACACGGACCAAAAGGAGGCGTGGATTGACACTTCCTAAAAACAAACCTTTGATTTAATCAGTGGGGAGCTAATACCTAACCCATAACATGTAATCCAGAGAAGATATAAATCCAATTTTAGCAGGCGATATAGGTAGACGCCCCATGGACTGGCGCTACTTCGTTTTATGCTCTTAAACAAAGAAACATGTGGTATTACAAATTAATAAATGTATAAATTAAAAAGTTTTATATTTTAATAAAGAAACAAGTTGGATTGTTCATTTCAATTTATTTCACTCTCTCTCACACATACAGTCCTGAACCTTTTCTACACACCAACAATAAGTTCTTCATATTTTAGCGTGCTGTGCATCCACACAGTTTTTTTAAAGGCCTGGAAAAGTTTTTTTTTTTTCATTTCCATATCATTCCAGCGTCTTACACTACCCTGCTTGCAAATAGGGCTGGAGCTTAAGACCCTTGAAAAAGAACTGTTTTGCACAGCTTCCTGCATGTGTTTGTACTCCAGGGTACTTAATTTGGCAACGTGATTCATCCTTATTTAGTGAAATACTACATTTCTGTTCATTCACCATGTTTTCCTGTTAGTTTTGCTCCCCTCCTGTCACCACACATGTGTCGTGGCCATCTTGTGGTCGTACAAACAGAGCAGTTACGCTTGAATAGTTTGCTTGTTTGAGTCAAATAGTGAACGGATCTGTCCTGAATATCGCCTCAACAGACAATAATATGGCACCAAACTGCTGAAGTGACTCGTGATCTGGTGATCATGATCATATGAAGGGAGTTTTTCCCCCCCACTGATTTTCCAAAACCCCAAATGATTACAGAGAAATAACAGTGTTGGATATGAGCTTGAAACCGAGGGGACTTTACTGTGGAATCTGACCAAAGACACCTAAATGTGGTCTCTACATTTTCTCGGTCGTAAGAAGCCAACACTTCTGGGCGTCTGGGCAGGTAGGCAACATTTATTTGGCTTTTTCACTGCGGCTTTAAAACTTCATACAATCCATGAGGGCTGTTCATGTGAGCTTCAGTGTTGCATTCAGTCCATTTATTACAAGCGACTTTGGGCTTGTTTTTCTCTAAAGTCATTTGTTACTTTTGTGAGTCGGCAATTGCGGTTTCTTGGGCTTGTTTCTGAACGTGAAGTCGCTTTTTTGGCCTTCGCCTTTTTCAGACAGAACGTCTTTTTCTGGTTAAGGTGTCACGCAGCAAGAGAGCGGGTGTCAAGCCCCCCCTTCCCCTGCGACAAGTATTTTACGAGCAGTAAAAGTCTTTGTGATGATTAGAAGAGGCATGTGGTGGTTTTCTTGCTGGTCTTCTGCTTCTTTTCATGAATCAAGTTGATGTTTCTCTCACAGTGATCTGGTTTGTGTGTGTCTGCGGAGGTGTGTGTGTGTGTGTGTGTGTGTGAAGATGAGACGGGATCTGATGGGATCTGAGCGTCTGAGTTTAGGGAGTGTTGGCCTAGTGGTTAGAGCAGTGTGCTTGCACTCAGAGAAGGATGCAAGTACCCGGTTCGATCCCCAGCGCCTGCACTCTGGGTCCCTGAGCAAGACTCTTAACCCCAGATTGCTCCCCGGGCGCCGCACATGGCAGCCCACTGCTCCCCAAGGGTGATGGGTTAAATGCAGAGAACAAATTTCGTTGTAATGTATGTTTCAATGTATGTTTCAATGACAATAAAGATGATATTACTATTATTATATTACGATTACTGATTACAGCGGGATGATCGACTGTTGACTGAAGTCTATTTTCTGCAATAAGCCCATAATAAATTAAAACATAGGCCTGTAATAATACATACCTATTTTTTTATTAGTATTAGTTGTAATTCTACACAGTTTCAGCGGGTTTCTTCCTCAAATTTGATCCGTTACGTGACAGGAGAGGACAGCCTCTCCTACTTTTCTACTAATACTGCTTTCTACCCGCTCACTTTGAGCTCTCTACATTTCAATCAACGTTTCAGACGTTCTACGCTGGGTTTCTGCATTGAAGCAGGTTGAAATGAAGCTCCTGGGATTCCAAAATGATTAGTATTACGGTTCTCGCCAATGTAATTTGCACAATTCCTGTCCTGACTAGACGGGAAACCAGGCTGTCTCTGGGAAAACGTGACATCATTTGAGAAATGCCCCATTCAGTCAGCTCAGCCACTCTCATCATTAGGTCCTCCGTTATTCAACCCCTGTTCTGGTCTCCTCTACCTGCGACACCTGGATGCTTGCCTGCACTGTCCATCCATCTTGAACAAAGCCTGACAAAAATAGTTAGAAATTTATCAATTTTTAAACTTTTAAGACATTCTTTTTATTATTAGTATTGGAAACTGTGGGGAAGAGAAATACTTTCCTCCTTTGTTCAGCTATTTGTACTCTTGGGGAAATATTACATGCATAGGAAAAAATGGAAGGAATCCAAACCAAGATTCAAACTATTTTTACAAGAAATATTTTATTACAAAACAACAATAAAATAACTTAAACAAGAAGGCACAGAGAAATGGACGTTCTCAGAAAGGTTAAAATGCACTAAAAATCAGCAGGAATAACAGATTGTATATTTTGCATTTGCCCATATTCTCATATTTTTCTGTTTGTGCTTTAAAAGCAGATAAAAATCTAAACCTAAAGTGAACTTTTAGGTTTTATACATTGCAGATCTTTAATTAAACGTTGTGGTCCTTGTCTCCACCGCAGCACGAACAAAAAAAAAAAAAAAAACAGCTTGCAGAAAGATATAGATGCTTAACCTTTACAACACCCACACACTAAAGCTGAGAACAGAAACTGCCACGGCTTAAAAACATGAAACACTGTTCGGGTTCTCGTTCTGCTGATTAGACACACTGTTCACTGAGAGATAGATGTTCAGTAAAGAAAGCATTGCCAGCAAGAAGAATCCAGTGAAAACCAACATATTCATGGGTCAGGAGTACAGTGACCCAAACCGCTAACAGGAAGTAGTTGTGGTGCAGTGAATCTTCAACCTGATAGCTCTACTTGTGTAATTGCTTCAACTACAATTTATAGGCCTGAAACTCCCAAACCACGATCAAAACGAATGAAGCCTCTTAGGCTACTTGATGCTCAATTCCGATTTTTTTCTGAAATCTGATTGTTTTGAGGTAGCCGTTCATACTATTAAACATGACCGCCATCATACTTCTGTCAGAAAGGTTCAAGACCGCAAAGCAACCCAAATGTGCGGATAACAGAAGCAGACGTCACAGAGTAGTGTGCTGTTTAAGGAAGTAATGGTAAATGTAATTGTTTCTAGAAGTGTTCAATAAAGTTTTGTTAAGAAAAACAGAAAAAAGAACAAAACTCGGACACCGCTGGCATCTCTCCTTGCTATTATTAGAAAGCTGTCAAGCAACGGGAGCCGACAATATTAAGTAGTGAGACCAAGTAATGTAAGAAGAAAGCAGCACCGCTATTAACAACGGTCTTTATGGAGCGCTAACAGCCACTGATGTGCAATAAGAGGGAGGAGAGTGACGTGAAAGAAGGAAAAAATGCGACATGGCCGTTCTGACTGTGCATGCTTTGAAAAATATATAATCCATATCCAAATTAGTAGCACATATGGAAGTGGCACAAATAAGATTTTTTGGGGGTGAAAAGATTGGAATTGGGCTGTTCACACTGCCGTGAAAAAGACAAATATGGGCAAAAATATTGGATCTGGGTCGTATTTCCCTGCAGTGTGAACGTAGCCTTAGGTGAGACAAGAAACACCTTTAAGAAAAAGTCCACTTGCCTTTTATTTAAGTGCCTCGGATTGCCCAGCGGTGCAGCTACACCAATGTTTTGCCTCAGGAATATGTCTACTGCAAATTCACGCTATTGTAAATGAATTATGTCGGATGTAAACGGTTAGCTACTAGATCTAGTTTAGCAAGTTAAGAAAGTGTAACTGTAAGAGGACATTATTTAGGAAGGTAGGTTAAAAGAGGAAATAATTGGGGCCCTTTAATCTTTGCCTTAAGCTTCGTGACAAGTCTAATTATGCCACAGACAGCTTTTAAACCAACAGTTAAACTTCCCTTATAAAGGTCCACCTATACTGACCATTTAAAATAACGTACGGCTATCAAGCCAGTTTCTTAAGTTGGTTCAGAGTAATCTTTATGCTATTACCCTTTCCTGAAGTGCTCAAACTTGTAGACCCAAGTTAGGGTCCAGCACCCTTTACAATCCAAAGAGCCATTTCAGTCCTTAGTCCAGCTAAATACAATAAGTTTAGAGCTGCTAAAAGTAAATGATTCATCTTCTTTATATTCATTATAGAATTTTAATGATATAATTTTTCATTTTTAGATTAAAGAGCCATTGTTTTATTTCTAGTTTTTAGTTTTAGAATAAAAGTAAAAATCAAATTGTTATAGAGAATTAATCAATTTTCTTCAATGTTCTACATCTGTGAAAAGTCAGGAAAAAAATTGGATGGAAATACATAAATGGTAAATGGACTGAACTTATATAGCGCTTTTCCAGTCATGCTGACCACCCAAAGCGCTGTACACTATAGCCACATTCACCCAGTCGCTCTCACTAACGCACACACATTTATACACCGAGACGCAGCTCAGTAGGCAATTTGGGGTTAAGTGCCTTGCCCAGGGGCACATCGACATGTGGCAAGGGGAAGCTGGAATTGAACCCACAACCTTCTGATTGCCAGACGACTACTCAACCCATCAAGCCACAATTTTTTTTTTTTCTCACAGTTTTTGTAGGGTTAAGTAGCCAAAGTTATTGAGAGCCACAGTGGAGGGTCTAAAGCACTGAACCCTCGGCCGACGGGAATCCTTACGTCTTTTACCAACACTTATTACTACATAAATAAATCATATTTTCAACCGCTCTTTATACTAGCTAGTGTTTCCAGTTTTCTTACTTTTGTTCCAGTTGGAGACCAAAGCTATAAGTGTTCATAGCATCTTATTTTTAGACATTTTCCTGCCGTGTTGGACAACTTGCGAGTCCTTTCTGTGTACCTGTGTGACAGAAGACTCCAGTGTAAGCAGACCGGCTGCAGTCACAGTGAAAGCCCCTGGCTCTCTCCACACAGCGGCCCTGGTTCTGGCACAGCGAGCCGTAGCTGCTGCAGTGGCCCGGGCAGCCGGGCCGAACCCCGGGCGTGATCTTGGCCCTTTCCTCCAGGTCCAGAGTGATGCCGTTCAGCTGCAGAGAGCGGATACAGCCTCGGAAACCCCTCTGCCTGGACGCGGTGCCTCCTACGGACAAGGAAAGAATAAGAAAAGTGCCTCCCCTGTGTGAAATTGGAAAATAAGGACAAAAGCACGTTAGAGCTACTTTTCCTGTCTGTCATCTTTGCTCAAGAGTCTCAATTATCGCTATCTGAGCTGAAAAGCCTGTATTTTCTTTTTCTGTGGTTTTCTATTTATTCCACCTGACATTTACAACAAATCCACATGTCACATCGGCTCCTCCAGAAGCTGCGAATTGTCAAATATAAACACAGAAAAAGCAACAGGGTGTAGGTGGGAAGTCGCATTCAAAGACAACGCTAATCTGCTTTCTGTGCGTCTGTCTATCGCATCTTTTCAGCTGCAGACTGGTTCATTAAGAGACTGGCAACCACGAAAAATGTATGTCGGACTTTTTTTTCTATACACGCAGTCCAACACAGTCCAACAAATTTGTTACCTAATTGACACGACTTATTGGGTGCGTTTCACACTTTCAACCTAGGCATCAAATACATGCAGAGGCTCATATTTTTATGTGGGGAATGAAAAATAAATGACCTTAAAAATTGACACGACTTATTGGGTGCGTTTCACACTTTCAACCTAGGCATCAAATACATGCAGAGGCTCATATTTTTATGTGGGGAATGAAAAATAAATGACCTTAAAAATAATAACAATGTTATACTTTATACGGTCATGATGTGAAACTATGACAAAAATGCACCGTTTTGCTGTTCCTTAATCGTTGTTTTATTTGAATTTTAGCGATTGAATTAAGATGTTACGCCTCATATATTAAGATAAATTATATTTTAAAAAATATAATTGAATAAAATCTAATTCACAAGAATGTTTTTACATACAAAATAATTTCTGCTTAAAATGTACATATTGGAACTAAATTTGTATGGTAAATTTTAAAGTAAATATCTATGTGAACAAAGTTTAAGATGCATTTTTCATTCACCTTTTTATTTACTTATCTCAAAGGAAACCGCACAGTGAAAAATAGTCAAGACGATCAATTTAAAGTAGATAGCCATTAATGGTTTACGTGTTGAAATAGGAAGGAAAAAAGGGGGTGCAGGGGTGGAGCCCGTAACACCTTTTCCTGTCTGCCTACTTTCAAATAAAGGCCCCTAATGCCACAAAACAAAAACAAAAAAAGGGAAAAGGTTTTCGGTTTGAGAAACTCCAATGGCTTTGGGAGAAATTAACATAATGGGGTTTTATGTATAAAAATCATAGTGACATGCAAATAGTCCAACTCTGATGAAAGAAAGATATCTGAGAATTTCACAGGTGTGCAACTTGTGATCCAAGAAGAGAACCACAGCCTTTGCCTGTTAGATTATGGCGGTAAAGTGACCTCTGTTCTGAAAGCGTGAAACTGGAAGAGAAGTGAAAGAAAGCTGTTAACAAGAAGGAGGCCAAAGTGTCAACCAAATCACCTTGTGTATGCCTTCAAAAGCGAACAACCTCCACCTGCAGATTCAGAAAGTGTAAAACGGAGGAACCAAGCAGAGAAACTATTGCATTGAGCATAAAGTGAGCCACAAGCTACAAGTTACACAAACCAGCATAGAGCAAATGCATCGGTGACATTTCTACATGGTTTCACACTAAAGCAACTTGTTTTGTTCAACAAACATAAAAAGTTAACCGTCAGAACTAGTGCAGTTGTAAAAGAAAGGTTTTCAGAACTGGAATACGCTGCTTAAAGGTTTGAAACGTTTTCAACTTAAGTTAAAGAATAAAACATCATCAGGAAGCAGCTGTTAAAGTCCAACAGTTGCTGTTAAGATCTAAATTATTCACACTGCCAGTGGATCAGGATGTAAAATTATTTTCATTCAACCAAGAAGATCGTCTTTGAGGAAAATTAACACTGGCATCTTCATAAAATATAATAAGGCAACATAGAAGGTGTGTCACATTTGAAAAAAAAAAAAAAAACTTTTTAACTAAATTGGAAAAGATGAATGCAGAAATATTTATTGGCAATACAGCAATGAAAGGCTTCCTAGATCCTTTTGGTTTGTTTGCACTACTATGTTTAATGATTCCTCTTTTTAGATGGGCTCTAGGTTACTGATGGTGGAAGGCCTCCTTACCATCACCCTAATGTTTAGTGTCATTTACGGTTTATTTCTAAAATTCAAGACTGGGTTGTGCCTGGGTAGATACAAAACGTCAATATTAGTTTCAGTCAGAAGAAACATGTTGGAAACATTTAAATATTGATTTAAGTCCAAATCTTCCTGAGATTTTAATGATTTTGGGTTTAACTGTGGCAAAGGAGGAAAGCAGAAAATCACTTAGCGAAGGAAAGAAAATGGGCACACCTGTGCTGGCAGCACCTGCTGAACGTCCTATGAATAAATCAGTATTTACCCACAATTTCACTGCTGCTCCCTTGTCTAATTTCACTGTTTGGTTGTTTTACTACTGGTTTAGATTCATTTATGTGAAGTGATAGACACAATATTTACAGATGGATTAAAACTGATAATGAACGTTGGATTTTCACCTCAAATCTATCGGCAGCACTGGGGAGCACATGTAGAATGTGAAATGCACTGAAGTGATTAAGTGATAAGATGCAGTAGTCGTAACGTGTGTAGCATCTCAGCATCATAAGTGATTTACATACCATAGGAATACTGTAAATAACAGGCAGGTTCAGGTTTGATCACACCCTAATGAACCAGACGGGCTGTGGGCTGACATGCTGGCATAGCTAATGTATCTGGATGTTATTTAGCAATCAGAAAGCTTCACTCCAGCACCTTCTTTCTTACTAAGAAGAGTTTATGCTGCATGCCAAACCACAGAAAAGCCCCGGCCCATACTATTAACATGCCATACCAGCACTGTTAGAGAAGATAAAATAAAGATTTACACATTTACAATCCATTCAGAGACTTTTCTTAGCTGAAATTATCCCCAGTCCCATGCTTTTTGATTAGATTTTTTCCCCTCAAATAAAATTAATGAAATTCAGTTTTCTTAGAAAATGTCAAAGAAAGTTTGCTTCTACTTTTGAGACACGTCGTTAAAAACAAGTTTACACAAGACCATGGCAGTGAGGGAATCAACATCATTAGTAGTTCATGTGTCTACTATGGTTGTCAAAATAATCAATATGTCCATATAATTGATACTAAAAAATTGAATTATTCAAAGAAGAATTTTGTTTGTCAAACATTTGTCCAAACTGTCTCTCAGCCCCTCCCCTCTCTGTTGCTCTTTAAACCTAAACAATGAGCTGCTGCTGGAAGTTTTAAACTCTGCTAACATGGGGGGTACATGCAGAAAAAAACTAATTATGCAGCCCTCTTTAGCCCATGAGGCAAACAGAAAAGTATTGTTTGCTAGGAACTCTCCCCCATAAGGCAGGCAGACAGGAAAAACATGAAATGCCGAAGGAAGCTACATTCTCTCAACCCCCAACACTACAAGCTAATGTTTGAGAGGGACTTAAAAAGGTCAGTAAGGCTCTTGTATCTGCAAGAGTGAAGCAGTAAACCTCCTGGACAATATAAGTGAGCACTATTGTTGTAAATATTAGCTTATTGGACACAGACAGACCAATGACAGGGTTCCATCGGTCTGAGATGCACAGTTTCACACAACAGAGGAACACAGGAGAAAGGTTAATCTACCAGTAACTAAAATTAAGCAACAAAACAAGCCTGTGTGCCGCTCTTCATTAGTCCTCCCTTTAGTTGTAAAGCCATGTGGCTAAAAAAAAAAATACACAGGTTATGGTGGAGTCAGCGTGCAGCTGATAATTAGAGCAGAAAGAAGTAGAAATTCTTAGCAACCCACCCTGCTGCTGGAACTGATCACTAAAGAAAGTATAATGCTAAATTACCAGAAAGACAGAAACTTTACAGGGCTGCCTCTGAATACATTACAAAATATGTTTTTTATCTCCCAGATCCATGTTTTAAAACCCATTTTATTTTAGTATAGAATGATCCTTTATTTGTCCCTCATTAGTAAATTTCTTTGGATCAGGAGCAAATTAACAAGTGGCACACTAAAGATAAGCAATTATAATAAAATAAAATGTCTCTATAAACATATCAAAGGTACGTACTTAAAGAATCTTAGCACGTGGACTAAGTGTTATCTTGTCTACTTCTTTTTCTAGAGTATAATTGTCCATTACTTATTGGTTTTTCCCTAATTAAGGTAGTTAAAATATTGCCATACAGTGAATATTCATATTATTTGCTCTAAAGGATATTTTGATATTTTCTCCTCACCGATGAACAGCTGGCTGTTGAGCTGCAGATGGACGTGTCCATCAGCAGGAGCCTCCTGCGTGGCCACTGGCAGGTTATCCAATCGAAGGGATGCCTCCTTTATGTTGCGCTCGGCTCTGACTCGATGCCAGCGGTTGTCATTCAATGGGACTGTCGACTCTACTTGTACTTCCAGCGGGCCGTTACCAACGTCAAAGGAGAAAACCACTCGAGTAGACACTTGACAAAGAAAAAAACCGGGTGGATGTAAAGTCAGGGAATCATATAAACAATAAAGTGTAAAGGCAGACAAAATCTGTGCTGTTTGGGACTGCCAAATGTCTGAAGATTTTTGGCCTTCTTATAGGGAGAAAAGTCAGCTATTTCTACTATTTAAATAAGTTTAAGATTATCAAAGCAAAATTATTCTATAGCTATCTGATGAGAAGTCAAATATTTATGACATGTCAGCTAACATCATAAATTAAACAATAACATTCAGTATTTTCAAACACTAAACATCAATCTCAGTTAAAAGAGAATTGGACTTCTGGGTTAAATCTATTTGTGATTCAGCTAAAAGGAGACAGATGGTTCTTGCCAAATACAGCTAAAAATCAAGCCTCACTCATGTTTCCATATGGTTCCCAGTGCAGGTCGAAAATGAGCCAATGCAATGAATGGGGAATTGAGACAGGTGCTGTAACATGCAGCTTGGTTTGACTCAAGTGTAGAGAGACAAACAAGCAGACGGGGGGATGTTGGGCTCTATGGAATGAAATTTAATTACTCTATCACAACAAAACAACAATAAAGCCAACATAGCTTCTAACTAAGTAGAGTGGGAAGAGTCCTCACAGGATAACAAACAAAAAAGGAGACCAATTTGGGACCATGAGCTGATTACATGGGAAAAGAATTACCATACTTTCATTGTTTACAACAAAATATTATGCTCGGCATAATATTTGTTGTATTCTACCAAGCTTAGCTGATCTGTTAGGAAAATTCTCACCAGACACAGAAAGAGGATAAAGGAAGGCAAATGGGCATGTAGCACAAATGAAGTCATCTTTTAAATAAAGAGTTAGATAAAGATAAATTGATGAAAATAAAATATTACTCTATCCAAGCAATATAAGAAACCCAGTTAGACTTAGACAAACTTTGTCATTTTGTATGTAAAGAGTGCATAGAAAATGAAATCTTGTTGCATTCAGCTTACGACAATGTAATGAGATTGCAATTGAAATAAAATAACATTACAATATGCAGTGTAGCAGTGATAAGAATGTAACAATGCAGGAGAAAAACAGGTTTTAAAAAAGTGTGCAGAAGAATGTTCCACCATGTTTATAGTGCAAAAATAGTGGTGCAAAAAGGCATTAATATGCAAGTTAAGTGGAAGGGGGCACAGGAAGGTGGACTGGCAATGAACAGGTCCCGAAAAAAAGTCAAAGCATACCACAAAAATCCAGAGGGAGACAAAAATTATTATTACAAAAAGGGAAACACATGGAAGAATAAACCAACACTGGACAAAAATCTAAAATATATTACGACTCCTAAATGTCTAATACATTTTATTTAAATACTTGTAGCATAATTTGATTAAGAGAACTGCTTGTAATGTGAAACATTTCCCTTTTAGCCTTTTAATCTTAACATTCTTTCTTTCATTTAAACTGAAATCCTATTTCTTTTCTGAGCCTCCTGTTGAGTTTTCCTCCGCAGTCAGATCCCAGGACAAGGGCCAGCTCCCCACAGCCAATCTGTGGCTGCCCAGATTCAGCACCATGGACAGCACCACGGTGGTAGAAGTCTTTATTTACTTCCTCCGGGACGTCTGCCGCACTCTATTTGTTTTCCCCATCAAAGGGAAAAGATTTAAGAGAGTGCAGAGGCAGCAGAGCGCCATCCCTCATGTTTTGCTGGTGGAAGTTGGGGATGTATTGCTTTGGGAGCACAGAACAAGATGAAAAAAATACCCCGCCATCCAGCGGTAACTTCATTTAGAAATTTGTTCCTGGGCCCAGCCACAATGTTACTGAGCAATCTGCTGGTGATGGAAAAGGAGGGGTTGGTGTACAGAGGTGGAACAGCCACACAGACAATGATTTCCCCTGAGAGAGATGTTAGGTGGCTGGTTTCCCTCAGTTGGATTCGCTGTTTTTCCTTTAAATCCAACAACTTCTTCCAAAGTGGAACAAAAACAACTGCAGAATGTAACCCAAGCTAAAAATACAACCACCCCATAACTAAAAAAAACAATACCACCGCACAAGCCTGTCAAAGTGACACAGCTTTACCATCAGCCTGAGTCATGATGCTCTAAAACACATAAAATTGGGTTTGTTAGGGAATGCTATATAGATCTGTCTATATGCTGACATTTGCAGTTAAACACATTTTTTGTTTCCTGTTTGCTTGCTGGTGATTGAACTGCTATCAAAAGCACTGTTGCTTTCCCACATTGTTCTCTATAATTCATTTTTGTCAGATTTTCTTTTTGACAGGTTCTATGGCTAAGCACATGTAATATATACTTGGAAATGCTAATTAATGTCACTATTAGTAGTGTAACTCTCAGAAACTTGGTGTTTGTATAGCTCTTCAGTTGGTTTTTCCTCTTTGTATACCTCAGCTCCTGCTTTATTTTAGTTGCACAAATACTCCACTTAGCATTAGAGCTTAACTTGCCAGTGTAATGGAAAACGTATTCCTGCGGGAAATTCAGTCATTTATGTATTCTTCTAATGCTATTTACTTCTGTCTGCCTACGGCATTATATCTTTTATCTATCTATCTATCTATCTATCTATCTATCTATCTATCTATCTATCTATCTATCTATCTATCTATCTATCTATCTATATATATATATATATATAAAACCACTCAGTTTAGGATGATTTTTCTTGCTCCAAATGTCCCAAAAACTGAATCAAAATGAGATAGGTTTCTAGGATATGTTTATTTTTGCATGTTGATTTTGAAAGACAGAAAAATAAAGTATGAGGGGTTTGTGAACCGGATCAGAAGGGGGAGTCCACAACATGTGATACAGAAACAAGACTAAACCAAGCAAAAAAGGACAAAGGGGTCCACATTCATTACTATTCATGCATTAATAAAGTAACAATCAACGTTATTATCCACTACTTTGCTTATTGTGAATCACTAATGTATGGGATCAATAAAGTTGTTATTGTAGTCATCTAAAAAGTTATAGCACATTGGTTTTTGTGTCCATTTCCCTAGAAAATTTCTCTGTGTGTTTGAATAAATGAACGTGAGAGATTAACGTAAATCGCTCTGTTAAACCATCCGTTATGACATAAATTTTAATTTGTAGTAGTTTACAGCGCAGCGATGCCTCTACAAATATGGTGGACACGCTGTTACGCCTCAGCAGTGTGCCAGCCTACTCAATGAGGCGTCTACATATTATTGTCTATGGGTGAATCAGGTGGGGGGAGGAGGGGGAAGGCTGTTTGCTTGATGGTGTGCTCTGATTGGAGAATATGAATTACAGAGAAAGATAAAGAGTTTTCTGATCTGATCGTTTTTGAGCAAAGAGAAAGCTGGCTGCCCCTGAGCAGGTCCTTTGGTATTCACTTTTAACATTTACACGGCCTCATCAGTGCACAACAGATCATATTATACCCCAAAACCTCAGATAAAGGAAATTTGTTGTCATGGCCCCTTTAAGTCATATTCCTGACTTATATTCTGCATAGTGATTGTGTATCTTTTTGTGCTCCAAACCGGTCCGCCTTTCGTCTAGTTGAACTCCCTCAGTTGTCTCTGCCCTCTGGTTTCTCTCCCAGCTGTACTCATTCAGTCATTAGTCTTACCTGGTGCCTTTACCATGAAAGGAGGAGTGACTTTTCACCTGAGTCTGTCACCATGGTAGCTAATGTTGGAAAACGAACCTGCTTCGGAGCATGTTAGGTTCCCAGACTGGAGATCAAGACAAAGAAAGCACTGCCTGTCAACCAATCAATGAGAAAAATGTGTAGACTAAAAAAAAAATGTACTCCTCCTCCACTCCTTTTTTCCCTTCTCATAGTCAGTGTTACATCTTAGGTCATCAGGAAACCATTGTGAGAGATATCTCAGCAGTATTGATCCTTATATAGCTAAAGCTGAAAACAGTTCAAAATGATACATGTTGTATCTGTACACATGTTCATTCATTAATAGACTGTTTAACATCACAAATTGATTATATGTTTTATTCCAGATAAAACAGTCATTTTATCCTCGTAGACCATTCAGTGCAAAGAGGATTTAAAACCGTTTTGATTGCTGCACAGATGGTGAAACTATTTCTGACAAAATGTTAGATTGATTTAATATTATGGCTTTGGTGTTGATTAGTGTATTAATTTGCACATTCACATGCTTCTGTTCCTTCATTGGTGGCCAGCTTGCCTTTTCGCCTCTATTGCTAGTCAGTAATCCTGGGTTGATTTACTCAGTTGATAAACAGCTTCATAGTACCACTTAAGTATGGTCTTCAGTTTCAGGTTTAGCTCAGAAAGATCAATTCATACATCTATTGTCATACCCCCTTATCCTTGCAGGGTCTCGGGGGACTGGTGGCTATCTCCAGCAGTCATTGTGCAGAGAGATGAAGTACATTCCAGATAAGTTACTAGTTACCGACTCTTGAATAGTTTTATTTAGCAGCCCCACTGTCATAAAATGTGGTGTCATATGAAACATAGGGACGTCAACTGTTGGCATAGTTAAGAAAAAAATTTATGTACAACTTTGTAGTTTTCAGCCACTTTTCTTGCTTTAAACTGTTTACAGATTAAACTGGTTACAGCTTAGAAACATTCTGTCCAGGGGTGATGCTGAAAAACTAGTCCAAGCATTTGTTACTTCAAGGCTGGACTATTGTAATTCTTTGCTATCAGGATGTCCACAAAATGCAGTTCAAAGTCTTCAGCTGATCCAAAATGCTGCAGCAAGAGAGATAAAAAACCAACAAGAGGGATATATTTCTCCAATTTTAGCTTCCCTTCATTGGCTTCCTGTTAAATCAAGAATAGAATTTAAAATTCTTCTTCTAACGTATAAAGCCCTTAATAATCAAGCTCCATCATATATCAGAGCTCTGATTACCCCGTATGTTCCTAACAGAGCACTTCGCTCTCAGACTGCAGGTCTGCTGGTGGTTCCTAGAGTCTCTAAAAGTAGAATGGGAGGCAGATCCTTTAGCTATCAGGCTCCTCTCCTGTGGAACCAACTCCCAGTTTTGGTCCGTGAGGCAGACACCCTGTCTACTTTTAAGACTAATCTTAAAACTTTCCTTTTTGACAAAGCTTATAGTTAGAGTGGCTCATGTTACTCTGAGCTACCTCTATAGTTATGCTGCTATAGACTTAGGCTACTGGAGGACATCAGGGCCTATTTTCTCACTCTACTGAGTTCTACTGTTCTCCAGTCTACTGTTCTCTAGTTTTGCATTGCATTGCATTGAAACGACTGTCGTCATTTCAGCTTTTAACTTTTTGTTCTCTCTCTCTTTTTTCTTCATAGTAGGTACATCTGGTCTGGCGTTCTGTTAGCTGTGACATAATCCAGGGAAGACAGATCACCTGCTATTACCATCTAATGTAGAACAGATTACTGGATCAATGTGTGCTTCTGTGCTTTTTTGTCTCTCTTGTTGTGTCTCTGCTCTGTCTTCTCTAAGCCCCAGTCGGTCGAGGCAGATGACCGTTCATACTGAGCCTGGTTCTGCTGGAGGTTTTCCTTCCCGTTAATGGGGAGTTTTTCTTTCCACTGTCGCTTCATGCTTGCTCAGTATGAGGGATTGCTGCAAAGCCATGTACAATGCAGACGACTCTCCCTGTAGCTCTACGCTTCTTCAGGAGTGAATGCTGCTTGTCAAGACTTTGATGCAATCAACTGGTTCCCTTATATAGGAAATTTTTGACCAATCTGTATAATCTGACCCAATCTGTATAACATGATTGAATTTTACTTTGTAAAGTGCCTTGAAATGACATGTTTCATGAATTGGCGCTATATAAATAAAATTGAATTGAATTGAATGTTGTCTTGCCAAAGAGCCTGGCTTTAAACGTGATTGGAAAAACTTGGTCTTGTGGGGCGATATAATGTACTTCACCCTTTAGATGAGGGCACTCTTGTATGTAAAAAAAAAAGCCTAAGTTAGCAGCCTTCACAACACTGATCTGAGACCAGGAGGCAAAGATGCATCCATAAATGTTCTGCTTTCAATAATCTGCTGCCATTCAAAGCCCCCGTTGTGGCTGTCTTTGCACCAGGAAAATCCAAACTGAATGAATCCAAACATTCAACAATAGTAGCAAAATATTAAAAATGATACCTTCCAACTCCCTAAGACAGTAAATCTTATTTTCTAAATTAAGTTCTGCTTAAGGTCTCTTCCTCTTAAGAGGACAGTTTATTATATTGTCTATTTTCCTGTATTTGTTTAGCACAGGGGACCGTAACGTAGTAAAAATTCAAACTTATTAATTTCCTTTTGCTGGACTAATTTGTCCAAATTAAAATTATATAACAGAATGATACTGGTTTAGAGTCTGGAACCAGTAATTAATTTGATTTAATGAGTCTGGATTGGATAATTGATTAATTTAGACTTTCTGTGGATCCAAAATAATTACTCTGTATAATGGCTTTAAATAATTTTTACTGTCATTTTGTTTAAAACACACAAAAATAGAATTTAGATGATCTAATGGTAACCTATAACACATCTGCCACCCACCTGCAATCGAAAGGCATGATTAAACTACACAAGTTTGCAGTTTACCACAGTCATGACGTGAATGATCCTTTGTTGCCCTCATTAACGTGCATTATACAAGAGAGAAGAATTAACGGGGCTTCAGGTGGTGGGGGTGGGGTTGGGGTGGTTGTTGGCGAATGCTCCTGAGAGTTGAAGAAATATCTCTAAACTAACAAATGGGCTACAGCAAATATTAGCTTTGCTTTAATGGCTTTAATAGCACACCAGTCGGATACATTAGCCAATGATTTTGTCAAGACCAGAGGAGGCAGTTTGTGCATTTATGTCAAAGCTCGGTGAACTGACTCCTTTACTCTTGAAAGTTATTGCTCAGCCAACCCAGAGTTTCTCACGGTTAAAGCTATAATTGGTAATCCTGTTCAGAAACACTTTTTGTTATACTGGGTAAATTGTTCTTCCATCCTGAAAGTAGTTCATACATTATGTATTCAGAAAAAAGGAGGTTAAAAAAAATCATTCTCTGTGGGAACTGTAGGCCTGTAAAAACTATAACCAATCTTTGCCGTTCAGTCCGAAGAGCAGGGATTGGTCAGAGTTTTGTTCTTGCTTTCACCCCTCTCTCCATCAAGTTCTGGGTGTATCACCTTATCTGTTGGTTGTCCCACATGCCAATCATTCTGATGCGCTCACGTAACGCTAGTGTCCGTGCTCGTTCCTTTCTAGTTTCCGCTTGCTGGCTGCGCATGTGTACTTCTAGTGTTTATGTATCCGGTTAGCTTAGCGGCTAGCTTAGCGGTTAGCCGTTCATTGTAGCTCCGCTGCTCTTATTGTATACTTCTAACATGGCTGAGAGTCGCAAGAAGCAAACTGGGTTCATGTTAATGAGAAGAAGAGGAAAGCCTCAGTAAAAAGAAATAAGACCAGAGTGGATTTCGGAGATTTTTTTCATGCAAACCCCCTGAAGAGTGGAAGAGCAGGTAAGACGGTCTTGCGCATGCGCAGTAATTCAAAAAGGGACTTGGGAAACTTCCAGAAAAATCTCCAAATTTAGCTGACTGCAGTGTACCTCTTTCTATGAGCCATGGGAATTAACATCCATTACATTCACATTAGTGCTGCTCATGTTTCACCGGATGTTAATGAAAAGCTTGCAATGAATGAACTTCATGTGGTCATTAGTGAACAACAAACTGATCACACAGAGGCTGCCTTTACTGTCGTGGCCGATTTTGAGCACTAAACCTAAAGGCTGTGGTCCCCAAAATCCACCAGCACGTTTCTTTGTACACCGGAAGAAACAACACCCATGTTTATAGTAACACGGCTGCTGCTACACCGCAACCCCTCCGCCACCCCCAAAAGAGCCGATCACCTTACTTTGTTCCTCACCCCCAAATATTCTCTCCTCCATGTCAGGCCAGCAGCGTGGCCCATCAAGGTGTGGCCGGTGGGGACAAATGCTCAGGGCTCCAACAGAAAACCTGAGGAGGGGCCTCAAAATGGCCGACCAAGCACTGCTACAAGCTGAAGATGGACTGACCAAAGACCATCACCACCGCACTACTAGACTGTCCTGCACATGCACACTATAAACAACTTGTTTGAACAGTACTAGCTTCAGAATATTGCATTACTTTAGTAAAATAAGTTAGTTTAATGCTCACCAAATATATTTATGTCACCTATTTTATACTTTGTCTATTTCCTTTATTTTAAATTATGTTATAGTTCCCCTGAATAGTTCATTTAAATTATACACACCAATCCATGTGTATATGCTCATAGTACTTTAATCTATCATTGTGTATATTATATACACATACAGACATATATGGTCTCACCTGTCACGAAGATTTTTATCCAAATGATCTAAAAAAAAACTTTTACCAAACCTCTCATAATATACCATACCTCTACTTATGCTGCAGGTTCTATGTAGTGACAATAAATTGAATCTAATTGATCCTATCGATGCCTGCAGTTCTGCTGTAAGAATGTGTTGTTCGATGACAAACATTTAAGAGGTTAATAAAACATGTTCTTTTCCAACAAAGACATGCACAAGTTATTCACTGATGTTTTAAAGGTGCAGACATCAACTAGGACAATTCAGATGCAGTAAAACTGAAATGAAAGATAGCTCACTATAAACATGAAGAAACGTAACAGTATAAAATGCCCCCGTGTTCGGGTTGGATTTAGTGTTGTATTCCAGCTTTGACTCACTGCTCAGTTCGATCCGGATGAAGTCTTTGATGCCAAGATTTTCCAGGAATACTCCAGAGGAAGCCGTGGTCTTAAAGAGGAAGGAGATGTCGGCACTCAGCTCTCCGTGGAAGGTGGGGAAGTGGAGGTACGACGTCTCCTTGTCAAAAAATGCTGCGTTCCAGAAGTTCTCTGTGAAAAAGGTCGGCAAAATAAATACATTTATTCTCAAGATTCTGAGAATAAACCAGAAATCAAAGCAGTATGGATTAAAAGTGTTTGGAAAAAAATGTGGCTTAATCTACAAAACCAAGAGAAGGCAGTAAACAAATCCCATGCAACCTCGTTTGATCCGATGTGTAAATTTAGAACTTTTACGGCTCTTCAGAGACAGGTTATCTAAATTCGTTCAAACCCATTTGTGGATGAGTTATAATTTATAATGTTTTATTTGATTATGTTTAATCATGTTTTTGATCAAAAATTGACTGTACTCAATTTTGCGGCACTGCAGTCCGCCTGCTGAGTGAATTCCTGTTATTCCTTTGGTTGCTACATAGTGTGATAATGTCAGTCATTACATCAGCAGTCTGAACCAACATAATAGGGAGGAAGTAGTCTTGGTTATACCTAAAAGGTCATTGTGAAAAGCATCTGTCTAGATGTACAAAGACTGAGGGATCTCAACTGTCTGCAGTACTACGGTACTTCTACAACTTTAAAAGCTTGAACAAAACTCTTTGTTTGACATCATCAGCATTATTAACGAGAAAATACTAAAACCTTCAACAAAGAATCCCTAGTTAAAGTAAAGCGATGCCGATGTGTATCTAGTTATATGTGGTGTAGCTTTGATTCTTACAGTTCTGGGAAAATGTCTGATTTTACAGCTTGATTCTCAACTTGGTGGCTTGTGGTGGGGCGGGGGGGGGGGTGTTTCAGGAAGTTAACATGTTTTTTTCATCTACATAATAGCAGCAAATAATGATCAAAAGATAACAGTTGAAAGCAGCAAAATGCTACTTTTAAACATGCAGCTAGCTATTATATGCAACATATAGAACAAACGTGGCCTCTTTTTATTTGCAAAACTACAACTAAAATAGAACTTCAGGAGCTTTGAAAAAATAACTTAGAGAAAACAAACCCTTTAAATTACAACCAGTAAATATTGTTTTTTTTAAAAGGCAGATTAAATAATATTACCTGGTAAAACATTACATTTACAAAATTAAATTTGGGATTTTGAGGGAAAAGATGAGAGCGGGTAAAAAGAATTAAAAAAATGTCACATGACTCCGTGTGAACGCAACTCACAGAAGACAGATGGAGACATTTTTCACACCAGGGCTCCGTTCTTCGTACGTTGCTTAAAACATCCAAGATCAAATGAGACATCCAAGATGATTTCATCCGGCTAATCATGATCCGGCTAATTGGGTTCTTCGAACGCACCTGTTGTTTACGATTAGTATGGCTGGATTGACTTATCTGAGACAACTGCGCGTTCATGCGTTTGTTTAAAAGGGGAAATGTATCGATAGTAGAAACATTGATCAGCAACGCTGCTATTGGCTGTTCAGCATGGCCAAAGAACGCCCACAGTTTTTCTCCCAAGCAGAACAAGAGCTTGGAAGGTTATGCTGAATTTGAGTCATTAATTAAAACACCTCAAAATCTGTTAAAGCCAGGAGAGAGGGCTGGCAAAAAGCAGCAGACAGATTAATGCGTAAATACTGTCCATGGTAGATGTTTCTATCACTTTCTACAGTATGAATTTTTGAATTTTAATAATCTCATATTTACTTTGTTCATTTATGTCAGAGCCTCCACGGGACCCACTAGAACATGGGGAAAAAAGTGAAGTACAAGAATATTCTACAAAATGGTAGCCTTTAATTATTATACTTTATTTTAAAAAGGCACTTGTTATGTCAAGAGATCCAAATTTCAGTGTCATTCCTTAGACACGGGAAGTAAAGGACATGTGCAAACTGGGAATTTTAACAAAAAAAAATCTTTATCCATAAAAAATGAACATTTTCCTTTTCCAAGTCATCCACAGTTTACACGGTAAAACTGTATTGCTCCGTGGCTAGATAATCCATCCATAGTTTTTTCTAATACAATATACGGCTCGACAGGAAGCAAGCCTTTCAAAGTAAACTAAACTTCACAATAAAATGGCCCGAACAAATCTTCTTACTGAATAGAATAAAAATAAAAAGCAAACCATCATACAAATAACTTAAATATTTTAGATTTATGGCTCCAACACCACTTTTTCCTCTTTAAAAGCCACTGTTAAATGATGTGTTTGTCTGTTTATAACAGCCACCAAGAAAATCTCTCTACAATTACACTGTCGCGCTGCGCTAAAGGATCCTGTCTATTGCGCAATACGCGATTAATTCGAAAAAACTCTGCAAATTATTCTTGCACCTTCCGCAACAGGTTGCAGTCGTAAAAATGGACATGGCTACGGCAGGTTTCCCTATCTACTCCGCTTATACAGCCGTGATCTAATCTTGTTTACATGAAATAAACCTGCTCTCGAGCAGGCTTAAACTGGCGCACATGTTGCTATGACAACAAGTGCAGGATGTCTTTCGAAGAACCAAACGATCCAAGATCATGCCAAATCGTCAACAATGAAATCCTGCTAACTGAGTTAGCGACGTACGAAGAACGGACCCCAGGTGACTTTAAGTAATCTGTCCCTGGGTTTAAATTTCATGCTTCTTGCTGTTACACCCACAGATGGCTGGGAGAACGGGGTAACATAAAATTAAAGAGTCTAGTTGGTTAAATTGATTAAATTTTATGTATAAGGCTTATTAACAAAAAGAGACAACGTCCTACACGTTGTTAAACCAGATGAAAACAAACAAAATTGAATTAAATAAAAACAGCCTCTCGGCAAAACAAACCCAACACGATTTGGGAAGAAGGACTAAACTCAACATGTTCAGGTAAACAAAACAACATCCTAGGCAAAACTAATATCTAATTTGAGCTTTTCAAATTTAACAAGCTGGAAACTAGCAAGCAGACAAATGGCAGAAGTTAAGAGCATTCACAAGGTTCCCAAACCAATAGTTGTTCACAAAATGCTCAAACAGCACATGGGGATCAAACAGCGTTGACTGTTCAGATGCTGCTCCACTGAATGTGTCTTTCAGAATCTTTAAAGGGTTGAGAAAGGTCTGGGTTGGTCCAGAGCTTCTGGAATTGATCCACACAGGAGCTCAGTATGCTGGAGGCGGGTCCAGTGTCCTTACAGCCAATCCCAGCCACGTGCTGCTGCAGTCATGTTTGCATGGTAAAGAAGAGTCCAGTCTGCACTACTGGGTGAAAACCAACAGCCGTAACACTTGCACTTTCAGTTCTTTAATTATTTTCTTTATGCTTATGTGTAAAGAACAGGTACTTTATGTGCCGAGGCTTAAAAGTTAATTAGCTTTAAGTATTAAATTTAAGCTCTAATTGCTTCAGTAAAAGACAACCGAACTTCTGTTACTTCATGAAAACATTTCAGATCTCATCCAAAAGGAACAGAGGCATTTTGGATGAGACCTGAAATACTTTTTACTGTGTAAAATGAGAACAGTTTACAGTCACAAACACAGCTGTAGGCAGTAATCGCCATTGTTTAAGCCTATAAGTTGCAAGCAAGTTTAATAAAAGAAATTAACAATTAACTAGTTCTTTGAGACCTATTACCTAATTTAGAAATCAGATTTTAACCTTTGTGCATAAAATTTAAGAACCCCTGCTAAAAAAATAAGTAAGTTAGAGAGGCTTTCATCTTGTAGTGTGCACATGCAAAATAGGTGAGCCCCTCGGGAGAAATGGTTCAGGAACCACCGATTTAGAGGTTCTTACTGTCTCCGTAGCATCGGAGGGGTCCCACCCTGTACATAGCCTCTGACCCCGGCCTCTGGACGTCACCCAGTACCAGAGATCTGACCGGGATGCTTTCCTTATTGGTAACCAGGCCTGAGTCCTCAGTCCTGCAAGAACAAAACATACAAAACCTGATGAACAGGAACTGTTGAAAAAGTTTGGATATATAGAACGAAAAAAATGCCAAAACTGCTTATTCGGTGAAACATTAACTGGCAGTTTCACATGGACTTTTAGGTACTACTTTATGTGATGTAGCTGGTTGACGCAAACATTGCAGCCTCTGGATGCGCCGCCTGGTTCCTTGTTAATTTTAAAAGTCATTTTCAATCATCCCGCCAGTAAAACCCCAAACTTTCTTCACTCCTGCTCATTTATGCCCATGTTTACCTTCATAGTTGAATATCACTCTTGCCGAGGAAAGCTCTTGCATAAACAAAGAACTACGTAGGTGTCCTGACTTTTGTGTTTGTAGATTGGACCAGAATGCAGACAAGAGCCAGGGAGCCGCATAATAAAGGGAAAGGTGGTTCAATACGGCAACAAAAAGGCAAACTTACAGACTGGGCAGGCGAACACAGGGACCAGAAATAAAACAAGGAGCAGCCCAGAAACAGGGGTAGCATAACGGAGGATCCCACAAGGAGTGAGGGGAAACCAGTTGTTTCAACTAGGGAAGTAATCGGAGGTGGAGGGAGGTGAGAGTAATAACATGTGAGAGACATGACAACGATTAAGCCAAGGGAGAGCAATGATATGACAGAGACAGGAGGAAAACAGAACCTAACAAGCATACAAAAACCACAATGCATAAACAGACTCTAAAAATGAAATAACTGCTAGCTAAACATAAGACAGGCAGGAAAACAAAGATTTAACAGGAACAAGATGCAAATTAATCCATAATGAGCAGAATACCAACTAATGACAGGGAACAAGAACAGAATCTACAGAATGATAAGCAATAATAAAAAGCTGAAAAACAGAAAAAGGTGAAAAAACAGAAAGATGCACGATCCCAAGGAACCTAAACTATCAATAAGCTAACACCTGGGGATCGTGACGCCAGGATTAAAAGTGAAGATGTACAGGACATTTGTGGTTGGATGAAATATCCAGGCGCATCAGCAGTGGCTCTTAGCTGTAAAAAGAATAGTTTGGAGTGTAAAATGATGGTGGAAGTCAAGTATTAGGGGTAAAAGCAGTTTTTGTTTTTGCCTCGTGTCAGTTTGTTCCAGCTGATTTGGTGTTTGCTGCACTGCTGAGGTTGCAAATCATGCGGCGCCAGTCATTCATGTGAAGCAGAGTGAGGTGAAAGGTTTAGACTCCATAGAAGGCTTGTTTATTTTCTGAATGTTAACTTTGGCTGAATGCTCGTATAACTTCCTTCTGATTTTGACATGTTTTCTTAGATCATCATTAATCTTTTCTGTGTGGCAGCTTGATTCAGAAAGTACCGTTGAGGGTCGGAGCTTGTTTAGTCTTCATCAGTAGTTAGTCGAGTAATACAACAGAACAGCATCCGTATTATTTTACCAGTCATATAAACATTGTTGATTCTCTGTCTCATCTCAAAGGGATAATATTCTGGGTCTTGAGTTTGTTTGTTTTTTTGGCAATTTCTTTATCGTCAGCCCGTCTGCCGGACTTACTGCTATGCTTTGGGTCATTGTCCTGTTGCAGGGTCTAGTCCTGCTTCAGCCTTAATGGTCTCTCACATGTTGCTCAAACACCCTATGAATCATGGTAAGATTCATGGTGGATTGTGTAGGTGGTGACCTGGCCAGGTTTTGCTGCAGCGTACAGGCATGAGCTATCAGGATCTATCATATAAACAGCGGCTGTAGGTCCCATGATGGGTTTTGGTGTTTTCGGAGACTTCTACCAGCATATCAGTTGTCTGCTTTCTGTGGTAACTTGCTTGGATAGACAGACATGGAGATGTTGGCAGTTGGTTTGCATTTCCTTCACTTGTAGACAGTTTTCTGCATATTGAAATCTCTTATCAGACTCTTAAGCTACTGCACTCTTCTTATTGAGTTATAATTGTTTTTCACCATCCATGTGACCAAAAACGATAGGAAAAAACACAAGGTTTCATACGGTCTCAATGTATGTATGTACAATAGTCAGTACCACTCCAAGCTGTCTGCGTCACAATTGCAGTAGTGCTGTGGGTCCACGCAGTCGCCCTGCAGGCCACAGGCACACTGCTGGCTGCCTGGATGAGCTCCTCCCCAATAAGTCTGCACACGGCCGGGGGCGGGGCCACCGAGCCACCAGCTGAACGGAGACCCCTCTGAAACACACACATTTAACAAGAATTTAAAAACTTTTTTCGTTACTGATTTATTTCCGTCTGATGTAATTTAGCACCATTGTTGATTTCTTTATTAAAACATAACTTTCGTTACTATTTCCCCCCCCTAAAATGACTGTTTAACAATCATTAAAGTAAGATGTTACCAATATTTTCTGAAATAAGCTGTTTTTTTTTAGTTTACTCAAAAGGTCCATGTGGACATTTAAGTCAGCTTACACATAAGTAAGGGATAATGCCCGACAAGGTGTCCATTATCAGAAATTACGCAAGGCAAGTTTATTTATAAAGAGCTTTTCAGTAGCAAGAGGGTTTTAAAGTGGTGTATATGAACAGAAAAAAACATTACAGACATCGGAAAAACAGGAATAAAGGAATAAGATAAGTAAATCCTTGACTAGACTTCTCTCACACATTAACAAACATACAAAGATACTTAATTGTTTCAATTAATAATAAGAAATAAGCTAAGTATATTCTTGGGGATTTCGGATCTAAAGTAATTTTGTCCAACCTTTCCAAAGCTACAACTAGAACACACTAGTGTTCATTAATAAACTTCTCTGAAGTCCATTAATTTCTAACAATGGACACCTCGAAGGGCATTATCCCGCTTATACCATGGTCACTTTTAAAAAAAATAAATACTAAATCAATTATTAATACTTTAATGTTCTTGTTTCACCGTTAAAAATCGTAGGTGTTTCACAAGAAGCAGCTTAGAGAACTATTCAATATCTCTTGTTGTGACGCGTTGCCAATGTAACCAGCGTCACCTGTCTTGCCGCTACCAGCTAACGCTTGAGCCAGCGCAATAATTTAGAACAATCAGGCAATTTGACCAGAACTTTTTTATCGGTGTCTTATAACACTTTTTAACGGACGCCGTGCAGCCAATCAGAATCGAGTATTCACCCAGACCGTGGTATAATTATAATTAACTCACACACAATCAGGTATCAAACAGCTGGTGCTGCTATAACTTAGTTCAGATGGTTATTGTGTAGAACTGGGAGGATTTCTTATTTACATTTTTTTTTAGATACATTTTAACTCACAGCATTAAAGGAAACTCCTTGAAATCACCTGGACGTGCCTTAGAAAACCATTAGTAATTAGAATAAATCATCAACAGAAATTTAAACCTTTAAACAAGATGAACTCAGTCTTTTAGTTTGCCTCATAATAAATGGAAGAACATTTAGATGGTGACTAAGGTTGAAGAACTGAGCATTGCATTCAATTTGTTTTCTCCAGATAAGCGATAAAATGTGCAGATGAGGGGTTATAGATCAAAGATTTGTTGCAAAAAGATTTATTTTTCTTAAAGGAATAGTGGACGATCTTTCTGGCTTCGAGTTCTGGGGGTATCACCGTATCTATTGGTTTTCCCACATGCCATGGCAGAGCAGAGTGGATTTGGGGGATTTTTTTTATGTGATCCCCCTGAGGAGCAGAAGAGCAGGTAAGATGGTCTTATTCAAAAAGGGACTTCAGCATTTCTTACCTACATTTCAAGAAAAATACCACTCTACCTTTCAATTCAATTTATTTATATAGCACCAATTCATGAAACATGTCATCTCAAGGCACTTTACAAGTTAAGTTCAATCATATTATACAGATTGGGTCAGATTATACAGATTGATCAAAAATTTTCCTATATAAGGAAACCAGTTGATTGCATCAAAGTCCCGACAAGCAGCATTCACTCCTTTAACTGCACACAAAACAAGGTACTTGATGAAAATTGTTATTTTTTTCCCTCCCCATGTAAATAGATTTGTCTCCAACTTGAATTAAAGAACAGAGAGATATTTCAGCAAAATTAACCAGTTTCGGGCATCAGCGTAGCTCATCGTACCTGTTCCAACCACTCTCCATTGAAACGATAATAACAAAAAACATGCTATACCTGGGGTGTTGAGAAGGCGGGATTTCCTGCAGTGGTAGGACAGTTCCTGTTCACAGTGCTCTGATTGGCTGATAGAACCTAAAAGCTGCTCCTCTTCAGATGGGTAACTAAAATGGGCCGAGTGGCGGTCCACACCCGGAGCCGGGCGGACTCTGGTCAGCTCCGTGTTGTTGTGCTGGACAATCATCCATGTGTTGCTCTCTGCAGACCAATACATTAAAACATGTTGAGGTAATTAACACATCATCAGAAAAAGTATGCTGGATATACATACTGTGAGCAAGCAATTAGTTAATGCAGTAAAATCCAGCTTTAAATCCAGCTCCAACCTTTATTCCAATAATTTCTATCCAGATTAAGTCACTCCAGGAATAATCCAGTTAAACACATTCAGATCCAGTAAATAAGTAATTATGTAAACCTTTTAAAATCATCTGAATCTTGACTTTGGTTGAAAGGCAGCAGGTAAGAGTTGAGGGGAAAAACCTGTTGTCAGAAAGAAGTCTACAGCAAAAAAAAAAAAAAAAAAACATCATGACATTTCTCTTTGTATGGTTTGGGGTTGACAACCTACAAGTTTGCAGCTTCAGGTTTGGTGAAACCCAACAACTTGCTGTTTCTTAACAGTAATTTACCGAATGCTATGAAAAAGCAGACCAATTACTTTTTAAATGATAATGTAAACAAGAGGCTGATGATTGAATGATGTTATAACAGAGATAAAAACAAGAAACATGGATGCTACCATAATAAAGATGATGCACCAGGGGAGAGAACGTATTTCAGACAGGCAGGTAGACAATAAAGTGGATCAGACTGTGATGAGGGAAGAATCATCATTTGCAATTATGCAAATTCTAGCATTCAAAGCAAAGTTATGACTTGAGAGAGTTGCTGTGTGTGTGTTCTTGTACTTGCAGCTGAGCAAGAACATTTCTTGCTAATTTTACCAGTAAAGTGAGGACTTTGATGTAAAGTGAGGACCGAAAAAAGGTCCTCCCTTTTTTCTCGGCTAGTTGTTAGGTTTAGGACTAAGGTGTCAATTAGGATTAGGTTAGGGATAAACCGGTAAAGGTTAGGGTCCACTGTCGCTTCGTGCATGCTCAGTATGAGGGATTGCTGCAAAGCCATCAACAATGCAGACGACTGTCCCTGTGGCTCTACGCTCTTTCAGGAGGAGTGAATGCTGCTTGGAGAGACTTGATGCAACCTGCTGGGTTTCCTTAGAGAGGAAACCCAAATAAATAGATAAATGTTTTGACCAATCTGTATAATCTGACTTAAATAGATATAATATTTATTTTTCAAAAGTAATAAATAAACAAAATACAACATATTAACCTCTCTCTGTCTTCAGGTAAAAAAAAAAAAATACAATACAATGTTGTCTGTCTGAGGATCAAGGTTAGGGTTTAGGACTAAGACTTAGTTTAAGGTTAGGGATAAACCGGTAAAGGTCAGGGTTAGGCCATAGAAAGACTAGAAGATGAATGAAAGTTTATGGAAATAAAGGCACAGTCCTCACTATGCACATTAAACAAGGATGGGCTTGTGTTCGTCTTACCTGTCATGTTGCAGTAGACCAGCTGTGGCTTGATGGGTCCGCTGCCGTCCACGTCGATGTAAAAATATCCCGACGTGTTGCCGTTGTGTTTGTACGCTTCACAGGACTGTTCGTACACAGCTGGGAGGGAAAATAATGAGAGCATCGTCAGCAGGCCTACAGGAGCGGTGACAGGGTGAGCACCGCACACTGCTGGGAGAGACGGTTGCTGCTTCACGTGTAAACACACGGTATTAACCTGAGGTGCCCAGTCCAGTCGGCGAGAGCCGATATCCTGCAACTTTTTCATCCATCCCTTGTCCATCTCATCTGAATCAGATAGCTGGATTCCCTCATCAGTATTCAGCCACAGAAACAAATCTAAAAGTTGCAGGCGCGTGGCTCCCAAGGATGGACTTGGGCACTCCTGGTATGGACTATAAATGTCTAATAATCACAATAAGCATTTTTTTTCGTCTGACAGTCTTCATAAACAAAATCTTAATCCAAATGAAGACGTTATGGGATGAGAAAGAGCAGCTTCCATAAATACTACTTCCTCCCAGTCTCCCTGCCCTCTGCTGCTCAGCTCCTAATATCTATATCCTAAATTTAACACATACTGTTCACCTCTCTTGCTTCACATTCAGGATAGAAAAATGTACGCCATTTATCAAAAACCCTTACTGCTGCTGGATAAAAACAAACTCTTCACTATTGCGACTGAAGGATTTATTCTTGGTGACATTGCAAGGAAGAAGTTGCTGTCATACCAAGCCTATCAGGCTTTTTAATATACAAATGGTTCAAGAATTGCTTAAAAAAAGTTGACGCAATCAGCTCTAAGTCTAAATCTTGCTTTAAAACCAAATGAAGGGAAGAAGCCCACCTCTCTAAATAATGCGTAAAATGTCAGCATCATCTGCTTTTACTTGAAGAAAAAAAACTTGTCTCACTTTGTTTTAAGGTTGCCTTTTTTGTTTCTAATCATTTTTGTGCTTAATCTGCATCATCTCTCCCTCCGCTGCTCATGCTTCCTTTTTTTAGCTTTTTGCAGAGCATTACGCTCATGGGAACAAGTAAGATTACATTGACCGCCATGACAATCCTTGGAGTCCTCTTTCACAGCAATAACTTGAAATAATTGCTTTTGATGTGACCACCAGCCTCTTACATTATTACTGAGGGACTAAATGACTATTGGTGCAGTTTGAGGGGTGCTGCTATCCCCCCCCCCCTCATCTCACTTTAATCAGGGTGAGTTTACATGGTTTAGCTGATACTGCTGTAAATGTGCTGATATATTTACGGTAACTGGACTGAAATAGAGGAGTTTGTGGCTGAGTCAATGACAGCAAGGTTTCAACGTTCTGTGGCAGCAAAGAAATGGCCCAGTTCATCACACCTCCACCGCTGTCCATGCTGCCATGTTTGTCTTTTTCTTCCGCGTTTGGATATTGGACCTGGGAACTGGAGGCACGGAGAATCTGCCGTTTCCCTGATCATCATGATCCCCTGACGTCGGAGTGAAAATGCTGGGAAATCTCAGGAAGACTGATGCAAATGTCTCTCAAACATTCAGAGGCAAACGGAAGAACCAGAGAACAACAACAACAAAACAGGAGAGATTGGTGCAGCGACAGAACATTATTTACAAAATAATAATGTCAGGAGGCGGATAAAGGAACCAGGACTGGACCGATCAGACTGAAAAACCCAGCAGCAGGCAAAAGAACGTAGACAGTAGAGTTTATAATTTTGTGTACCATCCAGACCCTAAAGAACCCCTCTTTAATTCAATTACCTTTTAATTTTTTTGACGATTCTAGTTTAGGGGGAGTGGTAGCCTTGCACTAACCACTAGGCCAGAGGTTCTGGGTTCAACTCTCACATAATGCCACCCTTGGTCCCTGAGCAAGACCCTTAACGGCAGATTGTTTCCCGGGCGCCTTACAGTGGCAGCCCACTGGTCCCCAAGGGGATGAGTTAAATGCAGAGAGCAAATTTCTCTGGATTGTATGTTGCAATGACAAAAATATTATTATTATTGTTATTTAATGGGGTGTTGAGTTTTAATTGTCATAAAGTAAAATCATTCAGATAAGAAAAGGATAGCTATATCCAGTATCCACTTAAATGGAAACTTTTACTACTCTAAGTCTGTTTTAAGGGCGGTCTAGTTGCAGTTTTTTCCCAAGCTAATAACTCGGTGACATTGTAACAGAAACTTTTAAACCTTTTATCATTCTCTCCCTTTTATCTCCACTTTCTTTCACCTGTTCTCTCTCTTTTTCTTCTTCTTGTTCTTCCTTTCCTCTCCTACTTTCCCATTATAGTGTCCATATAATTTGAAATACTCCCTGCATGAATCATAATAAAACTATTTACATTCATAAATCAAGCGGAGCACTATGGCGAAAGCCGTACTGCTCCACTTGTGAAAGTAAAATCTGTTGAGCTCCTTTTGGCATTAAGACAACAATTCTTATTGCCACATTGCCAGACAGGACACTGAAAAGAAAGAAAGAAAAAAAAGAAACTTTTAAACCTCAACAATGCCTCTGTTAAAGGGGAGTTTTCCTCTCCACTGTCGCTTCATGCTTGCTCAGTATGAGGGATTGCTGCAAAGCCATCAACAATGCAGACGACTGTCCACTGTGGCTCTACGCTCTTTCAGGAGGAGTGAATGCTGCTTGGAGAGACTTGATGCAACCTGCTGGGTTTCCTTAGAGAGGAAACTTTCTGACCAATCTGTATAATCTCATTGAATTTGACTTTGTAAGGTGCCTTGAGATGACATGTATCATGAACTGGCGCCACATAAATAAAACTGAATTGAACCCTGTACTGATTGTGTCTACGTGTCGCATGTGGTGTTCAGTGGGTTTGATCGGACGTGTTTTGTCATGTGACTCACCGCTGTGGCAGGTGGCACCGCTGTAGCCGCTGCCGGAGCAGTTGCAGTGGAAGACGGTCCAGGTCTGACTGCAGAGGCCGCCGTGCTCACAGCGGCTCGGAGAACACCTGAAGCAGAAATAGGAGGAGATATTTTAAAGACTTACATTTTGCATAGTCTGCTGATGCGTTTCATCGATGCGAGTTTGGGATTTATGATTTTTCCTACCCTCATCCTGGATATGGGTGTCGTTTTTATTTCAGTCTTTTAATTATTTATTTGAACCCTTTGGTTCCTAGCATGGAATAGAAGACACAACTTCAAGGAATTGTGGAACAAATCTGCTTTCAGAAAACCTTGAATTTACAGTGGATTTTTTTTCTGATGTAGCCACCATTATAATTATACATTCTTGTTCAAATACTCAGTAATATTTGGTTGAATTTTTCTTACTGAGTTACACCTCGACCACATACTTCTATGTAGCCATCATCAAGCTTCTGGAATCACTCTTAATGGATATTTTCCTATTTTCCTATTCTTCTTGGCAGAATTAGTAACTAAATAATTCCTCCTAATTTTTCCACCCTCTGACTTTTTGTGTTCGAAACCCTCATCTTGACTTCTCCAAATGTACATTTTGTCAGATGGCTCAATCTTTGTAGTGTCTGATGATGAAACTCTTCTCAGCAAAGCGTTTGACTTGTCCATGGGGGCAACTGCAAATTTCAATAAACCTTCAAGGTGTTAATTTTAGAGATTCATTTTTTTTAATCTTAGGTCCCTTCAGTACACTTTGACGTTAAACTCATGTAACACTTCAGGAACCTCCAGTTTATGATAGGCTTGAGCCTCGGTGGCTCCTGGGTTGTTCCTAAACATCCTAATTTTCTTCTATTTGAGAATGATAGTTTATCTCAGGTGGGTGACAGAGCCGGGTGCTCCAACAGGGCAATGATCCCACATTAAAACTAGTTTTGGATTGGACAAAGTAGAATGCATTGAAGCATTAGGAATGACCCTCCAAATGTCCTGACCTCAACCTTATTCAAAATATTTAGACCACGTTTAAATCTGGGTCTGTGCCAGAAAACCAACCGGTTCAAATTAAATTGAAAAAGAGGAGTGGTCTAACATCCAGCCAGGATTATACCAGAAGACACGTGTCCCTTTTGGATACATTTGTTTCTCTAATGCGTTAAGTTTTGCTGGTTTACCACTGTGGGAATTTTGTTCCGATCAAAAACATTAAAAGCTTGGCGTGTTTAGCAAAAGAAAACCTTGACAATAAAATTACTTTCAGCTTTTTACGCCTTTCTGTTGAGGACTTATGATCAGAAATGTTCACCCTTCGGACGAACCGTCTGTGTCTTGTGGATAAAAATCTGATCAAGGCTCTAAGCTCCGAGGGCTCATAACTGTCTGAAACATTCAACATTAAAGCTGTTTTTCTTTTTTTTTTTTTATCATTTAAATCTGTCAAACAAACAGCTTACATCAATAATTAAAAACTTGAAATTAGCTTTATTTGAGCAGGTACAGCCTAATTGACATTAACAATCTCTTTTTCAAGAGGGTGCTGGCATTTATTCTGCTTTTTGTTCCGCCTTCTCTCATAGACATGCATCTCAGATCACTTGGTGGTTCTTAAATCGACACAAAGAAGAAGTCTGCGTGGTTGTTTGACCTGTGATTCTGTGTTAAACCAGAGCCCTATGCTGCGTGCACCCTTAACTCTTGGCCCAGCAGAGCAGGGCCCCGACCCTCCCTGCCCACAATAAAAGCTATTTGATCGTTTTGACACCTTGGATGTTTAGATACAGCTCTCCCGTTTGGTGCTGCCGAAAAACAACATTTTAATAGGAGTAAAACATTCACAACTTTCATCTGTTTTGCTCACAAAAATAGACTTTTTTTTTGTTATTTGAAGTAGCGACATTTCCATTTTTCAGCACGATGTGAGCACAGCGTGAGAATTTGTGCAAACAAAGTCAGGTATGATTAAACTTTTCGCCCTTGTGGAGTAATTTAAAAATAACAATACTGTTTGTCGCAAATGGGCAAAAACAATTTGGGACATCTGAAAAAACTCAAAATAAAATGGTGTGTTTGAAAAAATTAAAATGAGTTTTTACATGAAGCTTTTTTTCAATCAGTTGATAAAAAGTATTTCATATTACATTTACACAAGCACGCCTTTTTCTTGTGACTGTAGGGCAGTCAGGAGAGATTCAGTAGATATCTTTCTAATATTCGAAGATGCTTTTTAGCATTTATAGAAGGCTCACAAAGTGAAACAAAAGAATCTCTCATGGAAACATTTTACTAAAGGATGTATCTCCTGCTTAAAACATGCTTCAAAGACTTTAACTATAATGCCGTCCATTAAGGCCAGTCTTCTCTAGTATAGTCTCACCTGTCCAAATTGAATTCAGATGCATTTTTGTTTCAAATCTTTATAATCTCTACAGAGAAAACAGGCTTCTTCCAGGTAACCTTTCCAAAGAAACCATACTGGTTTTGTAATTTTGCCGTCATCAATATTCACCTTAACTGATGTGTCTGAGATGTTATTTTTTTTTCCCACAGTCTGACTTCAAGGTGAATCTGTTGTGAAATCCAGTGGTGGGATATTGACAGCTGTCTTAACATTTTTACCTCTAAAAAACGCTCTCACTGTAACAATTTGGGTTAAATATTACTTGGAAATGCCCTTAAACCGTCCTAGGTTGATGAGCAGCAACAGTTGCTTCTTTCAGGTAATTGCTGATGTCTTTACATCTTGGCATTGAGCCGACGGCTCCTATAAAGGTGGTCATACATGCTGAGCAACTACAGTGGATTTAGCAGCTCCTGGCCACAACTTTCCCTCTAAAATCCTATATTTAGCTATTTTTATCCAACTTTTCCAATGACTGATGTCTGCTAGTCTACCAACACTGCACTTTAATTAGGCTTTTAGGTCATTCAGGTGCAAGTAATGCTTCCACAGTTTCTTTTAAGAAAGAAGACACCTTCTTCTTGCAACATCCCCCCAAATAAGACATACTTCTTCAGTCTTTTTCTGATTATACTGCCATAGACCTGAGATGTAGCTATTGTCATGGTTGAGTTTTGGTTTGGCTTTGTTTTTCTGTTATTTTCATTTTTTCATCTCTTTTGGGTTAGGTTTGACTTTATTTATTGTTAGTTTTCAGTCATCAGTTATTTTCTGTCAATTTTCACTTCACCTCCTCAGCAGTCAGTCACACCTGATATCATTTACCAGTCAATTAGCCAGACTCTGGTTCCACCTGTGAAGTGTTCTATTTAACCTGCCTCTGCCTTCAGTTCAGCACTGGGCCGTCATCATTCCACACCTCTCCATGCCAGTCCCTGTTTTTGCCTTGGAAGATTTGTTTTTCTTGTTTAAGGTTAGTCCTGCCAGTTTTCTATAGTCTTTTACTTTCCTGTTTGTCCCTGGAGAAGTTCTGCTCTGTGTCCTGGTGTCTCCAGAGAACTGCTAACTGGACTAGCCATCCTGGAAAGGCTCTGCTCTGTGCTCTGGTGTCTGCAAACGAACTGCTAACCTGCTGTGGCTACGGGGCTGCTAGCCGAGCAGAACTGAGCATTCCCGGCTGCCTGGAAAGTCGTGACTCTCTGTCACGCCGGGCCGTCAGCTCCTGCCATCACATACATCCCTGACCTTCTGCAGTCCTGAACCTCCGGTCTTCATTACTCACCACCCTTCTTCCCTCAATAAAGACTCAAACTTTTAGTCCCGTGTGTGCGTCCTGAGTTCATCGGTAAACAAAACCCTGACAGCTATAGGGTTGTTTTATTTGTTTTGTTTGCAATTTGTTTTAAACACTTTTTGCTGAGAGGTCCTCTGCTGACAAGGCAAAGCAAGTTTATTTGTAAAGCACATTTCAGTAACGACACAATTCGAAGTGCTGTATATGAACAGAGCACAGATAAGAAAAACATTACAGAGGAATAGTAATAGCAGGTTGAGATATTAGAGAAGTTGGACTAGAAACTTCAACATTAATATTCAAAGGGAACTCTAAACAGGTTTTTAACCTTAATTTAAAGGCACTTTTACAGTTTTCTGGAAGTTTGTTCCAGATAAGTGGAGCATAGGAACTAAATGCTGCTCCTCTGTGTTTGGTTCTGCATAGAAGGCTGGAGCCAGACGACCTTAGTGGTCTGGAGGGTTGATGCACTGATAACAAGCCTGTGATGTATTTAGGTGCTAAGCCATTCAGGGATTTATAGACTAACAGAAGTACAGAAGTGATTGGTGCTTATCTAAGGTTTTTCTGATGACATTTCACCCTGCCATTGGGCTAATATGCGCCTGCATTCTCCAGTGTTGCACACTGTCAAAGCTCCTGCTTTTATAGAGGTGTTCACACGGATGATGATCAAACAGTGGCGTGCATTTCAGTAGCAGCTTCCATCTTTCTCCCTCTTCTTATTGATGTTGAAGATTTAGGTCCTCACCTAAATGGTTACTCAAGCAGATATACACGAACCTTCCCTGTGACCTTGAAATAATTGGCATATATACATTTCTAATGTGTATTTGTTAGCCAAAACGTCTGCTGTTTGATCTTTTTAAAATGACAGTTTGCTGTGTTGTGTTGGTTCTCGCCATGCTCGACTTTTTGATGCCAGAGTACAGGAAGAAAACCAACAAGAAATTCTGCCTTTTGTTCTGACCCGTGTGTGTTAAGGTAGAAAACGCAGGATGTGTGGAACGGCACGGTACAGAGGTGATGTAGAGCTCCCTGTGGATCGCATTCAATTTGTGCTGTTAATGGACTGTTTGTCTAATAATACTCTCTGCCTGTTGCAGCAACACCCCAACCCCAACACCCCTGAAAATACAGTAATAGCCTGCTGAGAAATGTAAGGCACTATGTTGAAACAGTGTCGGTGAGTCCATTTTCTCCCTGACATTCCTGCAGAAAATATCCCAGGCGGCTCGTATTAAATCAGCAGGATAACACAGAGGGAACCTACCCTGTATATTTTTTGTCTTTACAGGAAAACAGATTTTTTTTTCCGCCTCTCTTTGTTCCAACCGAAAAATCCGATCTATGGAGGAGCTGTAGTCTGATGAATTGTGATGCAAAAGCTGAGAGACATTTAATTAAAATCATTCAAGCAGTTTCTCCTTATCTGCAGAGGATTTGTGGATAGTTCAATACTAGTGTCTGTGTCCATGTTCACGTCCTGTGATTGTGTATGCGGAGAGCGACTCTGTGTTGGGGTTTTGGGGACTGTCTTGTTTCCTCTGAGGACCTAGGATCGGATTTATAATTGCTGTAATTGTCTCATTAATCGTGCTGCTATTTGGGGTGAAGCCAAAACAGAAAAAAACTGTCGCCTCTCCTCCTCATCCTTTCCTTTGCGTATTTTTGTCTTTCCACCCTCTGAGATACAAGCTAATTCTGAAATGTCACTGAGGAGGACATAAAGTACGATGCTTTCATTTAGTCGCACGGCCATTACTGAAAACACAAAATAGTATCCTGAGGTGAATTAAAGATCTAGAAAATATGAGTTCCGCAAACTAATTACTTGTTGACAGATGCAATAAGTTACATTTCTGTTTCAGAACGGATTAGTGAATATTTAGACCATGGCGAAGTTTTGAATATAGAAACAAGAAAGTAAAATATAAATGAAGGAATGGACTAATGAAGAAAAGAAATTAGTAAGTAGCGAACGAAGAAAGGAACCAAGAAATTAAGGAAATGACTAAGGAAGAAATTAAATAAAGGAGCTGAGGAAGGAAGTAGAAAACAAGAAAGCAACAAGTAGAAAAAGCAAGAAAAGAAGCAAACAGGTTGTCATGTTCTGGCCTGTCTGTCTGCATGCTGCCACAATACTCCTGTACTGCAGCTATTAAAATCATCTGATGGACCTGCGAGTTTCCTCCAGCGCCATTGCAGACGAGCTCATGTCCTTCATCCGTTCATCTGCCTTTATATATGTAACGACCTGGCTCAAAGGCCATAACAAAAAGGAAGACCCACCATGTATACAAGGCAAGCTGCACAACATAACAAAGCTGCCCCGTCTGTAAAGAAGTGGGAGCTTAAATAAGGAGGTCTCTTTTAGGATTCGTGGAGCAACCAAGGTGAGTATCCAATCGGGAGAAGAGGAGGACTTTAACAGGAACTGATGCAGTAGGAAATACAGGAAATAACCCAGGAGAAGGTCTACATAAAGATCCCATAACGGAGGCAGCTGGCAGGAAGCAGCAACTGCACCTGAATTTAAATTTAAACACCAGAAAAGAGAAAACCCAAGCGAAGGCCACTGGCCGTAACAATATACCAGACTTCAGGCAGTGCCAGATTATTGAAGGCCTGAAGCCAGTACAATGTCCAGCAGGTTTCCCTGCCTGATTCTCTGTTCATGACCAAGTTTTACGGACTTCCCCACCTTGCCTAGCCCTTGGCGGGCATCTTTGCTGCCTTCTGGTTTCTGGAAATGACCTGGGATGTTCTTATGACCACAAACCTCGCCGAGCCCTCCGGATCTGCAGCCTGTCACTGCCAACCTGTTATCCACCCATGCCTGTCCTTCGGATCAGATTCTAGCCTCCGCCATCCTGCTCATCCTCTGCTGCTGTGAGCAGCCAGCTCTTCTATGGCTGGCTCCTCAACGTCCTTCAGCTGAGGTTTTCCTGCCTGCTTTTCAAAAAAACTTTTAAAGTGCAACACCATGCCTGGTGCATATGTCAGGTTCTCTGTCTGCCCTGACATTACACAAGTAAAGCAAGAAGGAACTAAGAAAGGATGGAAGTAAGGACACTAACTATGGGAGGAAACCAGAAATTAAGGAGGTAAAGAAGAAACGATGAAACTAAGGAAAGAAGGAAGAGACAAACTAAGGACGGAACAAATTAAGAAAACAAGAACAAAATCCTGAACTATGGTGGAAAGGAAGTATCAGAAAGGCAGAAGAAACGTTGGACACAGAGAGGAAGGAAAGAATTACGGATGAAACACATAAGGAAAACAAAAGGAAGGAACTATGTCTATTTCAAATATTGTGGTAAATTTGATCGCTTTATCAGTTGTATAGCATTCAAAAATAAAATCAAGACATGTGCAAGTAACTGTCCTTGTTAGTTTTAATTTACTGCTGAAACAGAATCACCAGCACAGTGTCTGTCTGCTCAAAGCGTAGTGCTAATCTACAGGGGTTGGACAAAAAAACTGAAACACCTGGTTTTAGACCACAATAATCTTGCAGAGGAGGACGGCCATCCGGCAGCTGAAGACAGGGAGCTGCTCCAGCTGGCTGCATGTTTAAATGAACATGACTAAATCTGATCTAACCTAGATCAGTTGGAGTCATGTTCACATGCTGCTTCATTTCATTTTTTCACCACCTGTAAAAATACATTAAATAATCAGTAAATTAATTTCCATTCCAACTATTTTTAATTGTAAGTTTATAGGCATTGTCTATTTGTATAAGATCTTAATAGGAGACATTTCTTTGTTTTAAACCATGTTAAAACAAAGAAATTTTAAACTGTTAATAATTTGTTGAATATATTACACCTTCATTCTGTTTCAAAGATAAAACATTTGCATAAAATAAATGTCTGTTATTCTCATATACTATTATTACTATTGTTTTCTTTCCCTCTTTCTCCTCTCAATTATTCGTGTCCTGACTCAGAAGAAACTCACTTAGATAGGAAAAATATTTGTACATTTTATTTATTTATTAGTTTTATATGCTGCTGTCGTCCTTAAGAGACATTTACAATTTATTCCAGCAAGTATTGAGTTAATAAAGCAACACACGTCAGTCAGATAAGCACAAAACAATTAAATCAGAACCAGCGGTACTACGCACATTACTTGGCCGACAGAAGATCACTACAGACAGACTAACATCAGCCCTGGCTGCGGTTTCCCTCGGAGGTCTGCGGGTCACTCCGTTCCGCTCAACGTCGGACTTTTTTTTTAAACTTACGCACTAACTCTGTAAACAGGCCACATAGGGAAGCTTAAAAGTATATTGTTCTCGCCTCAACCGATCTGAAAACGTACTTTTGAAGAACAACAGCAGCAGAAAAGGGAATTTTTAACTTACCGCTGTGAGCTCTGTTTGCGCTGTCTCGAATCAAGCTGCGGCCGCGGTGCATTCTGGGAAAGCGGTCAGTCTGAAGAACGCACAAGTCTGCTCTGATGCATGCTCGATAAAGAGGGCGGGGCGGGAACAACATCCGGGGATGTGGTGCGTTCTCGCTCTGGCGTTCTCGGCAATCGGAACAGTGCTCGGGCTGAGGCTGATGACGTGTCACGAGCACACGAGAACGCTCAAGAACGCATATTGAGAAACGGCCCTGGTCTGATCCGGAGAGACGGATCCATCCTACTTTGGATGGTGCAGCTCTTCTTTCTAGGAAGAGCTGCACCATCCAGACCAGGAAGCAGAGACGTAGTTTAACACACCTCTCTGCAGCTTCTGTACTGTTACCCACCCATTATCCTATTGAGACGGTGTCTTTCCCACGGCCAAAACTTAACAGATCAAAAACTGATCTAAAAGGAACAAATCATAAAAATCTAATAAAAATCAATACGGCTCACCTTGAACCAAAAAATAAAACAATTAAATGTGGTCTATTAAATATAAGGTCTCTCCCTCCAAAGACTTTGTTAGTTAATGAATTGATTTCTGATGAACAGATTGATTTATTTTGTCTCACAGAAACCTGGCTACAAGAGGAGTATGTTAGTATAAATGAGTCGACTCCCTCCAATTATTCAAATTTCCACATTCCTAGATCTGTGGGAAGAGGAGGAGGAGTGGCAGCCATCTTTCAGTCTGATTTATTAATTAGTCCCAGGCCAATAAATAACTACAGTTATTTTGAACATTTAACCCTCAGTTTCCCATTTCCAAATTGGAAAGCAATAAAACCTCTTCTGTTTGTTGTTTTGGATCGTCCACCAGGGGTCCGTTCTTCGTACGTCGCTAACTCAGTTAGCTGGATTTGATTGTTGACGATTTGGCATGATCTTGGATCGTTTGGTTCTTCGAAACTCATTCCGGACTTGCTGTCATAGCAACATGTGCGCAAACTTAAACCTGCTCGTGAGCAGGCTTATATCATGTAAACAGGATTAGATCGCAGCTGTATAAATGGAGGAGATAGGGATGTCCAGCCGGTGCACTTGGACCACCTAGTGGCAGAGGACGGGACAGAATTGTGGAACACCATTTTTTAATCTTTAATAAAAGAGGAAACAAATAATGCTTAGGTCCTGTCTTTTTATTTAAACAATTCTTTATAAAGAAAAGCCAGCAAGTCATCTTTTGCCTGCAATAAGAGAGTTATGTAAAGTCAGCAATACTACTGTCAAATGGTGTATTAGAACTTACTCTGAAGGTCCTTTTGAAGCAACTCGATCTCTAGTGCAATTCTTCTCCTTTTCAAGTTGTGGAGTTCAATTTCTCCTCTTAATTTGTGTTTTTTTTCCGGACAAAATACAATTTTTTGTTGAAGATGCCGTTTATATAACGAACGGATGGCACCCTGTGTCATTTTGGGGAAAAAAGGGTGAAACATGCCTCATGCACCAAATGTAAAAAGAACCCGTTTTTTTCAGCCTTCTTATAGGCTGTTATAAACAGACAAATACATCATTTAACAGTGGCTTTTAAAAAAGAGGAAGAAGTTGCTTTTTAAAATACAGTATAATAATTAAAGGCTACCATTTTGTAGAATATTCTTGTACTTCACTTTTTTCCCCATGTTCTAGTGGATCCTGTGGAGGCTCTGACATAAAAAAAGTAAATATGAAATTATTAAAATGTAAAAATACATACTGTAGAAAGTGATAGAAACATCTAACATGGACAGCACTTATGCATGTAATTTGTCTGCTGCTTTTTGCCAGCCCTCTCTCCTGGCTTTAGCAGACTTTGAGGTGTTCCCTGTCGTTTTAATTAATGACTCAAATTCGGCATAACCTTACATTAAAAGCTCTTGTTCTGATTGGGAGAAAAACTGTGGGCGTTCTTTGGCCATGCTGAACAGCCAATAGCAGCATTGCTGATCATTGTTTCTACTATCGATACATTTCCCCTTTTAAACAAATGCATGAACGCGCAGGTTTCTCAGATTTCTCAGAACTCAATCCAGCGATACTAATCATAAACAACAGGTGTGTTCGAAGAACCCAATTAGCCGGATCATGATTAGCCGGATGAAGTCATCTCGGATGTCTCATTTGATCTTGGATGTTTTAAGCAACGTACGAAGAACGGACCCCAGGCCCTTACTCTCAGTTTTTGGATCAGCTGTCAGACTTCTTATCTGATTTGGTGATAAACACTGACAAGCAATGTTCCCCCTAATTTTTCATGCATCTGAGCAAACACACAAACTCCCTGAGCGATCACTTGACCTCTGTGAGCAACATCGTGCACACTGAGGCTACATTACGGCTGTCCGAAACCTGAGATTATATCAAGCTACATGGCTTACTAAAAGAATCAAGTTACAGCAATGGTTTCTGTTAGATTACTTAGTTTAGATAAAACTGATTTAGCCAGATTACATGAAAAAGACAAAACTCTTGTCATATTTTCATTTCAGAGTAGGGGTCCTGATAAGGAACAACTTAGAGATGTGCATATCTTTCAGAGTTCCAATTTTATTGCCATTAAATTATTTACATTTTCTGCAGTGAGATTTAGCACAAGCATGTAGTTCTGTGTGCAGCCTCTCTTCTGTCAGTCTGCTCCAGGGCAGTTGTGGCTACTAACATAGCTCACCACCGTCAGGGTGTGAATGGGTGAATGACTGACCAGTGTAAAACGCTTTGGGGTCTTCAGATGATTTATTTAAATATTCTCAGCCACACATCGCTTTTCTAACACAACAAGGGAACGTTCTCAGTTCTGAACAATTTCTCTGTGCTGCTCTTTGTTTTTATGCCAACGGCAGCTTTTTAATAACGTAGGAGACGCAGAAAATCTTTCAGCGGCAGCTGTATGTCGTACTGTCAGGATTGTTATTGTTGCTCTCAGTTATAGTTTAAAGGTGTTCCAAAGTCAGAGACCCACAAGATTAATAACAGAACTTTACAGAATGAAAGCAATAATTAATTAAAATCTTGGCAATTCCAGCTCTACTTTTCTATTAATTAATTTAGTTTCCATTCACCTATTTTTCCCCCAACACCGTTAGGACTGCTGCACATTTCTTCACTTAAATAACACTATCTTTACTTAAACTGGAATTATACATATAGCCTATATGATTAATATAAAGTGAGGTTGTCACAAGACAGTTAATGTCAACTCATTTGTAGAACGATGGGTGAACAATGCTTGCAAAAAGATGAACATATCAGTTATTCAATAACTCACACCATCCTATCATTACTTGCATTTGTTGAATATAGCCAATTAATGCTTTAGTTGAGCATTTTTAAACATAAAAATCTTATAACTTAACCTTACTTCAATAAACTGTATTTTCATACTTGGTCATCATTTGCTGCCCCGTCCTTTCAATGCCTTTCCTAATCAATGCGCCCCCCAAAACGCCTCCTTTTTGTTTTGAATGAGTGAAGTGTGAGAAAATAGCTTTAATTTTCCATCAAATAATTCTCACAGCATTCTCTGCCACCAACTTGCTCTTTAGAAACAGCATCGTTTGTTATGGTTTAATATTCTCCATATATCTTCATTAAAGATTTCTAATTCCACTTGTGGGAAATACGCACTTCAAAGCTTCTTATTCCTGCCGTTGCCATGGTGAATCAGGTTAACTGCCATCCATTGATCAGGGCTTTTTTCATGATCCTGCTCGCGTTCAAATCATGGTTGATCGGATGCTGTGTTTAGTTACCTGACTGATATCGGCTGTTCTAAAACTGGAAACGCTGAGTATGACAGAGTGAGGTAGAACTACTAAGAGCAGCAGCTTTCTACTTCAGGTGGACCGGCCATTTTTTTCTTTAACGGAGTCCAGAACAAAGATGCACACCACAACCTGTCCAACTAATAAAGACGTCTGCTCCACCCACCAATCAGCGGTGCGCTCAGATCAGCACCTGGCGCTCACAGAGCGAGACCGTGGAAAACCGTCTCACCAGAGTTGCAAAATTGTACAAAATAACTTGGTTTATTATTATTTATTTTTATACAGTTTATCTTGGATTTTATTTTCTGCGCAGCATAAATTTGCTGTGCGCACTGAAGCCAGATGCTGTGCGCGATTGCGCACGCGCGCAGCTTAGAGGGAACACTGCCCGTCATGTAAATGAATTTTGCCTTATTGTCTTTTTTTGTCCTGAGCTAGTGCGAGAGGTTGAGAGGTTCCGACTAGAGATAGTCGGGCTCACCTCAACGCATGGCTCTGGCCCTGGAACCCATCTCCTTGAGAGGGGCTGGACATTCTTCCACTCTGGAGTTGCCCCTGGTGAGAGGCGCCGAGCTGGAGTGGGCCTACTTGTTCCCCCTCATCTCGGTGTCTGTACGTTGGGGTACAGACGCATTTGCCGTGAACGAGAGGGTGGCTTCCCTCCGTATTCGTGTGGGGGGACGGGTTCTGACTGTTTGTGCTTATGCGCCAAACAGCAGTTCAGATTACCCACCCTTTTTGGAGTCCTTGGAGGGGGTACTGGAGAGTGCCCCTCCTGGGGACTCCCTCGTTTTGCTGGGGGAGTTCAACGATCACGTGTGCAATGACAGTGGGACCTGGAGGGGCGTGGTTGGGAGGAACAGCCCACCTGATCTGAACTGGAGTGGTGTTCTGTTGTTGGACTTCTGTGCTCGTCATGGATTGTCCATCACGAACAACATGTTCAAGCATAAGGGTGTCCACATGTGCTCTTAGCACCAGGACACCCTAGGCCGCAGTTCAATGATCGACTTTGTTGTCGTTTCATCTGACATGCGGCCGCATGTCTTGGACACTCGGGTGAAGAGAGGGGCGGAGCTCTCCACCGACCACTACCTGGTGGTGAGTTGGCTCCGATGGTGGGGGAGGAAGACAGTCAGACCTGGCAGGCCCAAACGTATTGTGAGGGTTTGCTGGGAACGTCTGGCAGAGTCCCCCGTGAGACGAAGCTTTAACTCCCACCTCCGGGAGAGCTTTGAACACGTCCCGAGGGAGGCGGGGGACATTGAGTCTGAATGGACCATGTTCCACGCCTCTATTGCTAAGGCGGCTAGTTGGAGCTGTGGCCGCAAGGTTGTCGGTGCATGTCGCGGCGGCAACCCACGAACACGCTGGTGGACACCAGCGGTGAGGGAAGCCGTCAAGCTGAAGAAGGAGTCCTACACGGCTTTATTGGCTTGTGGGACTCCGGAAGCAGCTGACATGTACCGGCAGTCGAAGCGGCAGGGAGCTCGGCTGGTCTCCGAGGCAAAAACTCGGCCGTGGGAAGAGTTCGGAAAGGCAATGGAGAAAGACTTTCGTACGGCTTCGAAGCGATTCTGGTCCACTATCCGGCGTCTCAGGAGGGGGAAGCAGTGCAGTACCAACACTGTTTATAGTGGAGGTGGTGTGCTGCTGACCTCGACTCGGACGTCGTGCGTCGGTGGGCGGAATACTTCGAAGACCTCCTTAATCCCACGAACACGTCTTCACGTCTGGCTTGGGTTCTCCCATCTCTGGTGCTGAGGTTGCCGAGGTTGTTAAAAAGTTCCTCGGTGGCAAGGCCCCAGGGGTGGATGAGATTCGCCCTGAGTACCTTAAAGTCTAACTCTTGGACTGAATGTATTTTAATGCATATGCATTCAAATAGTCACCAGAGTAAAGAAATGTATATTATATGTGAATTATGTGCGCCGTTTGGAAGTAATTTCGATAAAACTTGTTGTATAAGCGAAAGAGCCCGAACATTCCTCAATCGGCTGCTCCGGAATGTGACGTCACAAACAGAACTAGTATCGTGCATCCGGCTGCTAACACTACGACTTTCGCTACAGATTTATTAAATTTAATTAATAACTCGTACTCTATGTACAAAAAAAAAATTAAAAAAAATGTTTGATACATCTTCAAACTCCACCTCAAGCATCGGCGACTCCGATACCGGATATATATACGAAGAAACGGAGTTTGAACAAGGTAAACCTGAGGAGACTATATCTAACGCTGCCCAAGACATAGAGCCCATGCTCCATTGTAAGTAGCCCTCACAATCCTCGCTCGTGAAGTGTGAATTGCATAACACACTTTTGTCATTGCCGGCAATCCAGTCCTTTCGCGTTTCTTTTACGAATTTATCCCATTTCTTTCGGACCTTTTGATCCTTCGGCCAAGTATGTAGCGCTACTTTCTGGCCTGCACTAGACCGCGGTGAAGTTGGTTTGACATGGACATTCAAGCTCTGCGGAGTCAGCGGAGCACTCTTGAGAAACAAAAATCAAATCAGATTTGTTGACGGTCCCACCGCGTATGGGAGGAGGGAGCAGCTGAGAGACGCTGGCCGAAATCGGAGTCCTTCAACCGGATCAACTGTGAGCTAGATCCCGCTGACTCCGCAGAGCTTGAATGTCCAATATCAAACCAACTTCACCACGGTCTGCACTACAGCCACCAACTACGCACCTCGAAGACATTTTATCTTGTAATTAGTTTGGCGATTTTTTTTTAAAAGTGCTTGCTCAAAGTAGACGTGGATCAGCAGATTTGGTGTGTGAAAGAAGATACTGGAAAACATCCATATATATCCTTGTTCGCCGTACCGGTTGTACAGCGTAAACAATGTGTGTTTCTATGCAAGTTCGCTTCGCGCATTCTCGGTGTTCTTGAACTGACGTCACACGTCGGAAATGGACGATCGTAAACGAAGAAAGCACTCAAACGCGGAATACCATAATCGGTGTAAAAAATGCGCGATATTTCATATTTAAACTTAATTTGAACACTTTTGATACATGAATATTCAAAGTTTACCTTGTTCTGGAAGTTATTCAACGGTTTTCAGGATATTTTTTCAGTCCAAGAGTTAGACTTTAAGGCTCTGGATGTTGTGGGGCTGCGTTGGTTAACGCGGCTTTGCAGCATTGCGTGGAAATCGGGGGCAGTTCCCCTGGATTGGCAAACTGGGGTGGTGGTCCCCCTGTTTAAAAAGGGGGACCGGAGGGTGTGTTCCAACTACAGAGGAATCACACTCTTAAGCCTCCCTGGTAAGGTCTACTCCGGGGTTCTGGAAAGGAGGGTCTGTCGGATAGTCGAATCTCGGATTCAGGAGGAGCCGTGTGGTTTTCGTCCTGGCCGTGGAACACTGGATCAGCTCTACACCCTCAGCAGGATCCTGGTGGGGGCATTGGAGTTTGCCCAACCAGTCTACATGTGCTTTGTGGATCTGGAGAAGGCATTCGACCGTGTCCCCCCGAGGGATCCTGTGGGGGGTACTCCGGGAGTATGGAGTACCAGGCCCTTTAATAAGGGCTGTCAGGTCTATGACCGGTGTCAGAGTCTGGCCCGCATTGCCGGCAGTAAATCGCGCTCGTTTCCGGTGGGAGTTGGACTCCGCCAAGGTTGCCCTTTGTCACCGATCCTGTTCATAACTTTTATGGACAGAATTTCTAGGCGCAGCCAAGGTGTAGAGGGGATCCGTTTTGGTGGCCTTAGGATTTGCTACTATCCACCCCATACTGGAGGACTTAGAAAATCCTTAACGTATAACCGTTTTGGGTCAATCTTGGCTAATCTATAATCTAATCTAATCTATACTGTTGACTGGTAGTCCTTGAAAAATGCACTTTGACTTCCAGGCTTAAGATTTAAAGCCATGCACATATACTCCATAATCATCTCAGTTATTTGGCAAGCTTTTAGACTAGGTTTCACTATATTTATGATATGAAGCATAGATGTATTTGATAGAAGCATTTAAAAGTCACACTTTTGACATGGGATTTTCTGTGGGGTTTATGTTATGTACAAGTCTTTTCTCGGTGTTGGAGGAGTTTCAAAGCCCAAACTGTAAAATACAGTATGTTATTTACTCACTCTGTCTTAATTGCCTGAAACACGCCATTAATCCTCCATTCCTAAATTGTTTAACCATATTAACAAGTATTAGATCAGCATAATTTCTTATGTGAATGCTGTAGTTTGGCAAAGTAGAACAAAGCTCCTTTGCATTGCACTTGATGAGTGAGAAAACAAATAAGAGCAGACCAGATCCTTTATAGCCTTTAATGAGACGGATGTGGAAAAAGACTGGTGTAAAAATAGCTATAAAAAATAAAATTAGCTCCTCAAGCAAATATCTGAACTCCCATTTCTGCATTTTCTTCCACTGGAGTTATAGGGGAGAGAAGTATTCAGGACTGAGAATTCAAAATCTATTTAATATCTACCCCTCCTTCACAGTTAAGTCTGTGGATTTAAATTTTGCATTTGTGTTCATGAATTAAATTGTTAGTATTTCCAGGTAAAGTGAACCAACTGCAGCTTTAGACAAAAAATCATATTCTTTAAAAAAAAAAAAATGTCCTAAACCAAGTAACCAGAGGACAAGGAGAGCATTTTTTTGGCCAAATTTGAGCTCCCAGTGAAAAGTTGATTGATTAAGAGTAGGAGCGTTAGGATGGGGACCTTGAACCCTTACATCGAAGCCATCAGAGAATAAAGCAGTGATAGCAAAGTCTTCCACTGTCACAATGCTGATTTCATGCCGATTTGGCCATCGTGAAGGAGTAGCAAGACAGGAGAAATGTTATCTTGGACGAAATAGCTTGAATATCTAACAAACTGGCACCTTACCCAAGGATTTAGAAGTTCTTTATTTATGGTGAGCCGGGCCTACTTGTTTTTTGCTTAGTGAGGAGTTGAAACACAGACCAACTCGCAGAATTCAGGTAGACATCGAAATTTCCACCCAATCCCTCTGAGGGTTGTACGCACTCAATTTTCTGTGGACGATTGGCTCACCAGAATAATTAATACATGCAACCAGTGCAATGGTTTATAACATAGGAGCCGTGAAGGGAAGCAGCTAAAAGTCTACCCCAAACTATGTAATTCCATCTATAATTAATTTTCACTGTTAAAGCTAAAGCTACAAGTCACTTCAAGCTAACCCCACGGCAGCTGAGAGAAGTTCAAATACTGATATAACCAGAACGCACTAGCACCAAACAGTGTGTCATTCATTTGGCTCAGACACCAAAAAAAGCAAGATCTTGTGTTAAACCACTTAGGGGTTTGGCACAGAAACCCGCCTCTGGCCCAGTGACCACTGCAAATAGGAATAATACTATCACAAGTGGCACACTTTCTAAATCACTTCAGCTAAAGTTTTGCAAAATCAAAAAAAATCCTGGAGGATTCTGCCAAATTCCCCAGATCTGACCTCACTGCGGATAAAAAGACATAAAAGAGTACCCAGGTTTTGTTTTTGACTACAGACCTGTCGATAATTCCACACATGTCAATCTGCAGGTTGCTGTAATTCCCAAACTGCTTTTGTTGCACCGCGATCAGGTCCACGGTCCTGTTGTCCAGATTGAGTAAACGCATGCAGCCCTGGAAGGCATTAAAGTGGTGTCTACATCCTTGAGTCTCCCCAGCAGGACATCCTGAGGAGAAGAAAAGGTATATAACTGAACACAAGTCTTTGAAGGGTGATACTAACAAGACGGACTAAATCAAAAGATATTAAGGATTAAACAGTTACACGTAGGCCTTTTCCATCGCCCGAACTCTGGTTCTCGAACCAGTTCAGTTCAGGCACCCTAGAGTTTTGGTGCTTTGTCAGGAGCTAACACCCATTTCTACCAATTTTGGGCACCAACATAACAATGCTATGCATCTGTAGTAATGTATATATATTTTATTTTTAACATTATAGGCATCGTTAAACATCATGAGAAACCGAAGGACTGGCGCTTTTGGGAGGCTAAAGGGTAATTGGAGCCGTCTCCTAAAAAGAAATGACTGCAGCTATGACCTTACAAGGAAGAAAATGGTTATAGTTAAGACTATACATGTATAAATAATTACTATGCTTTATCAATTAAAACTAATTAAAACCAATGTCAATCCACACTGGCTGACCAGAGAAGGGAATACATTTTAAGGATAAATACATTTTAATAAATATACAGCTTGTTTTCCTGTGTTTCTCCATTATTATATAACAATTTTTTTACCAGCTCAAGAAAAATACAAATAAGTTGAGTAATTCACTTGTGTTCGCGTGTTTAGTACTTTCCTTATGCTGTTTTTTAGGCTGTATTTGTGTTCTGACAGTTACGGTTCTGAAGAAGAACCAGCTACTAGGCGGTGCCCCAGTTGAACCACTTTTCATGGTCTGGCACCTTTTTCAGTGGAAACGCGCGACCACGGTTCGCGCGTTGGAGCTGGAGCTGGAACTGGAATGGGCTCCGAACTGTGTTGGTGGAAAAGGTCAGCGTACTCCATTTGTGAGATGTAGTCCAAACTTGTCGGACACTGTGACTGAATTGTTTCTAAATGGATTTTGAGTAAATTGTTTTCCTTATGTACTGTCTTAGACCAAACCCTATGCTCCTTTTTATTTTAAATTAGCATAAAACGATTACTTTTTCCTTTTTCCTAAAGCTGTAATGCTTGGCAAGTTCAAACTTCTCAGCAGGACATGTTTCTGCTCTTACCACCAAAGAAGACGTGACTTTCTACTGTGACAGGAAACGACAGGCTGGCCTGAGCGCTGCCTCCTTCATCTTTATCCACAGAGACGGTCAGATGGCTTCGTCGGGAGTTCAGCTCCACTGAATGCCATTGGCCGTCGCTCAGTGCAGAACCTTAAAGACAAGTTCCCATTAAAAAAACAACAACAAAAAAACCCTTTATTGTGAATCCTAATCCAAACGTATACAACCAAGTACTATTGAACACACCACGGTCAAGTCAGCAAGACTGTCACTAAGGTGCCGTTTAGAAATCATGTCTGTCTCACAATTAAAACACACATATTGATTGCAGAATCAGCAGCAGCAGGTCAGGTGGCCCCCTGTTTGTGATTGACTTGCTCCAAACGCACGCAGAGCAGTAACTGCTCGTTGTTACAGGTATATCAATATCTCATTATGTCCCTTTCTATTTATTTATTTTCCTGTGGAAATGATTTCTCAACAACATGATTTTGGCATCTTGGGTTTTGTGCACGGCATCCCTTTTCAGGGACCAAACTACACGTGTAATCTATTATTTATTCACACAGCTAATGCCTTTACTGATACGGTAAAATTGCATATAGATTTTGTAGATGCCATACTGACACGGCAGCAACAATAGATTGAGACTGAACAGCTCTACACGACTTTACAGAGAGTACATACGTAGTAGTGGCTTCTCAGGGAGGATTGGTAGATCAAACATCGGATGAAATGAGCTACTGGAAGATGCAGCCTATAGGTTTGCTTTTAATTGGAAAGCTGCAGATTCATGCTTAACAATAAGTATATAAATAGTTCTGATAAAATTCAACACGGTTTACAGGAACTAAAGAACATTATGGCAAGAGAAAATACTGATTCAATGTTCCCATATAACCCAAACTTGATAAAATGTTTTTAGTGTTTGTAAGCAGAAAACCGTTTCACAATGAAACATACTTTTTCAATTTGCTTTCATTTGTCATGTAGGCTTGAAATCTCAAGCGATTACATATCATTTATAGGTTGTCGGCCCTTTCAAAATTACATGACACTTGTTAAAGCCCCTTCTCACTGAGCTAGGATTTCCATCGACATAAAAAATTTGCCAGAACATGGACGGTTCTGGAGAATTCTTCTTTGGTGCAACAGGAATGCAGAGTACACACATGGAGGGGGAGTTCTTTGCCTGTTTTGAGCAAGTACCTCTGGGTTGAGATTGTGGCGGTTCATCATCTTGGTGGCAGCATATCTGGGTGCGGGTGCAGCTCTGATAGTGGGGAGGTGTGTCTTGCACACAACTCTGCTGCTTGGTCAAGTGGCTAATCACCAATAAACTGGGCTGGCTGTGCTCAAAGTAGACCATTTACTGTAACATTTGACACCACTGCTGCTGTGCACATGGGCTCTATCTATTGCTCTCATTGCAACAAACAGGATGTCATCCAACACCACCAATGGCTCTTGCGCAGATGTCAGTCATTTTCATTGCCTCCCACCAGGGGAAAAGCATGCACCACCCCACCAAATTAGGTATATGTAGGTTGCTGGGGGCCAAATTATATTTTTCATACTGCCAAGTGCAGCCTTGGCAACATGTCTGTAAAGCAGGGGCAGGAGTAAGAGAGGAGAAATAACAGTGGCTCAAAAGGTTTTGTGTTTTTCAAACGTAATTTTACCTCATGTTTTGATGTAATCAGCTCACAGCTATCAGTAAAAAAAAAACACACTGACTTTGGCTTTTGTGTCCAAGATTACTTCTCACTGTATGTGCGGAGAAATGCGCAGCAGCAAAATTGTCATAATAAATGCTGTGTGCACTGAATCTTTTACAAACCCCTCAAGTGCAAAGTGGAAACTGATGGTGGTGTGGAAATCTCTGATATTTGTATCGATAATATATCGAGAAGAGACAAAGTAGTGCAGATGCGCCGCCTGTCGGATGGTGATATCATGACAGGCAAGAAAGCAGCAATGAGAATGTGTTGAGGTGGAGTGCAGTAGAGTCATGCTTGTTTTCATGTTGAAATAATACCTTCCAAATCTGCCACAATCCACTAATATTCTACGTTTGAGATCCTAAAGACATTTTTTTGGTAGTCATAGTCCAGCGTGAAATGCTAATGTAGCCAAAAATGTTTGGAGCACACAATAATTTTCGCTGAATAAAATTAACTTAAGGTCCCTTATGCAAAGTATATAATCTGTAGTTTGAATGTAACTCTGAAGAATAATTAGAAGTGTTTAGATATCATCCTAGTCACGGTTTATGGTTTCTTTTGAGAAGCATGAATGTTCTTCCACACAATAGAGCATCAACTATGTGGGAATGGTTTGCCGTGACATTGTAGGCGTAACCGCCGATTAACCTGTAGTTCAGAAGTGGCTTTCAGCTCACCTGCGCTGAGCTCCAGCAGCACCCTCCCTCCTTTCTGGATCTGTAGGCGCAGTCTCGCCTCACTCAGGAACAACCGGGCCACGCCCCCTTGCCGAGGGAGGTCAAAAGTGAGCAAAAGCCCCGCCTTGTTCCACGTCCTGAACTGAAAGCCAATGGACGCGCTCCCCGAAGAGGATGAAGCTGTCCATGGCAACTGGAGGAAGCTCTGGGGGCCGGGAAACGTCACGGCGACAGAAACTGGCTCCACACAAGAAAAGGTCACATTGCCCTGAAAAAAAAAAAAAATGCAGCGTGCAGGAAGAGAATAGAATAGATGGAGCTAAATGATTACTGGAGAGATAAAACATCAGAAAACATGAATATTAATCAGCTACAGAGGGCGTGTTGATGTGGCCCTCCTGTCACAGTGATCTCATCAGCAAGTCTCCTTAAGGAGGACGACAGTATTTCCATATTGATAACAGCAAAGCTCAGGATGAGATTACAAACGCATACTTAAAATACCAAAGTCACCTCACGCGAAGGTAAAGGAGATAGAGGATCGGAGATAAAAAGAAGAAAGCACCCCGCAGCATCTGATATCTGTGGTACAGTCTATTGTTTTAAGCAGTAATGATAAAATTGACTCCGTTGCTCGGGCTGCAGCAATAAACTATAACGGTGCCAGCTCCTTTTTCCCCCAGTTGCTTTTACAATGCACTGGAAAGCACAGAAGAGATCAACAAGCTCTTTGTGATGCACTTAAAATGGTGTGCAATAACTCAAGTTGCAGTGGGCTTGTTTCCTCATGAAAAGGTTACCTTTAAAAGCCCGGAGAACTTACCACCTCTACCTTTATTTTGTAATTAAGCTTCCTCCCCTACAGAACGTTATAAAGCACTTTGTGCTTTCTGTAGTGGATGTGGCGATAAGCATGCTGACAGCACCTCTCAGAGTTACAGCCTCACTATAACACCTGACTTCAAGTGTCTAAATATGTTCATCTGCTGCCTGGTCTGGTACCCTGAGCATCTGTTACTCCCAGCAGGAGTTCCTCGCACTTTCTCGTGAGAGCGGCAGCTCCTTGCCTATCTGTAGAAACATCTGAAAGGCTCTGACAGCTGAAATAAAGAGAAAAATAAAGAGAAAAAAAACATAACTATGAAAATATACTTATTTTTTTATTCTCTCTCTCAGCTTTCTGTAATGTTTTTGTTTCTCCACCATTTTCCTTATGATGAAACGTATCCAAAACAAAAGTTCAGTCAATGTTCCTGAATTGAGATGAAGCTGATCTCTTTACAGGAGCAAAAGATATACCAGATGAGGGTTTTTGTAGGGGTACCTATAAGTACCTAGAACAATGAGTGTCATAACTTGCTAAACAAAGCCTGATAAAGTAACTCTGGCGATGAAGCAAGTTCAAGTGGTGATGAACTTACCACAAGAGTAACTCTCTGGTCCCCAAATTTAGCGAGTTCTATCAGGTTGAGATCGTTAAACACCAAGTTTTCCAGGCAGCCATGAAAGTTCCTCTTGGAGTGAAGGAGTTTGTGAGACTTGAGACCCTGAACTGCTCCCACACTCAGCTGTATGGAAAAATCAGACCCAAACACAAACATTATTAGTAATTCAACCAGAACAGGGCTGTAATTGGATTTTTACCATGAATTCATGATAACCGTGGGCTGAGGTATGTGTTTATTGGTTCATCAAACCTCGTCTATGTCGAGGTGGTGGAACTCTGTGGGGATTTTAACCCTTAACGTGTGCTTGTCCACAGTCAGGTTGAGTTGAAGGCCGTGTAGCTCCATTGCCACATAGTGCCAATGCTGATCATCTAAAAGGCTTGCAAGAGATGCAAGACGTCGAGGTTCAGCCGATGAAGGCCTACCTAAAAAAAAGAAGACAAAAAAACAGAAGCTTTTAAGTTTTCTTGATTTTGCAAGTTTATTTTCTGCTTTGAATGTTTTCATTCAATTCACACAACAGGGAGGATCACAGCGAGGTCATCTTCTCTCATATGGTTCGGGACTCCTGTATGCATTATATACCAGAATTGACAAACAGAAGCCAAATATGTTATGATGCCTAATACGAAAGACTACAGAGAGAATGCATCATTAAACATAGATGAGCACCAGCAGACCCAAATTAGTGGATGCATTCATGAATCCCCCAAAGAACTGAGAGAAACCCTTGTTTCTGTTGAAAGAAGGAAGAGCAGAGAGAGCTGAATATAACATTAAAAATGCATAAGATTTTAGTGAAGCGACATCAACTTTAACTTCACAGAGAAAGTCTAAAGTTTGGAAGAAGACAGACAAACATGTTTTAATAGTTTGTGGGGATAAAGTATTTCAACAAAGCTTTAAAGAGGAAAACAAAACAACTTCACCTATATGGGAAATAAACAATTAAAGTTTGTCGTGGACGGCAGCCTCAGTGCTTTGTTCTCTTGTACTTTGCATGTATTTGTTCTGCTGTCTGCCACCATTCACATTCACTGGCGAGAAACTCCTAAACATTTTCTCTATTTTTCATCGACACCAATGTCACTGAGATCTTGGTTGGTGGTGCGGTGGCTCTCCATCGTGGGATTTACCTGGCTAATGTCCTGGCTAACATCTAAAAACTTGAACTTGAACTGCTCAGCCAACCTCTTTGGCACCGAAACCTGGCTCAGTGAGCACACCCTGGACAGCGCGCTTCCAGCTGTTTCAAGCGGACCCCAGCGAGGAGATCTTGGGGAAAAAGAAAGGAGGTTGGATCTGGATTTTCGTAAATTAAGGTTCGTGTGCTGTTGTTAAAGTGTTGCAGTCTTCACCTGGAGTCATCTTTTCATGTGCCAAGAGAGTTCTCATTTGTTCTGGCTGGTGTTTACATCCCACCACAACATTTCTATAATACATTTCCAAAATACCGACAGCATATTAAGAGTCCCACCAGGGATAACAACACAATAGACCAGCTTTAAAAGATGCACATCATGCTGTAATCCTGTGATCATGCCGGTTTGGGACTTTCTGATTACTGTCTGGTACCAAAAGGCAGAAATTACATACCGCTAAGACTGTGGTTCAGATTACTTAAAAGTGGACGGAGCAGTCAAAGCAAATGTTGCAGGTCTGCTTTGACTGTATAGATTGGAGTGTTTTCGAAGCTTCATCCACTGACCTGAATAGTTTTACCGATTCGGTGGTATCATACATTAGTTTTTGTAAGGACATAAGTGTACAGATGAAGACCTTTCACACATACGACAACGATAAACCTTGGCTCAGCTCACATCTGAGGAGCCTGCGTAGGAACAAGAAAAGGGGGGTTACAGCACTGAGAACCGGACCCTGGTTAAGTAGGCCCGGAACAAACTTACCAAGGAGATCAAGGCAACTCAAAAAAGCTACAGCAAAACGCTGAAATCTTTTGAGCAACTGGTGCTCAAGCACCTGAAGGAGATCACAGATCCCCCTGCTGGACCACTGCAGTTCGCTTACCCCAACCTTTCTCAACCAATAGATTGTCTTCACACATAAACACTGGTCTGAAGAAGGTCCAGCAGAGACTTTACCTCCTGCGGCAACTAAAGGAATACAACCGTCCACAGGAGCTGCTGGTCATCTTTTACGCTGCCATTATGTAGCTATTGTCTGCACTTCTATCACGGTGTGGTTTGGCTCATCCACTAAACACAACAGGTTACCACAATGAACAATCACGGCAACTGGGGCTGACCTTCCCTCCATCCAGGACCTGTACAGGTCTAGGATCAGGTAAAAGGCAGCTACCATCTCCACAGACCCCACACATCCTTCAAACACACTGTGTAGACTCATACCTTCAGGTTGGCTTTAGACAGCGTTATTTGCAAAAACCAAAAGGAAAACTGAACACTTAAAGGGACCATGACCACACATTTCATTTTTCTAAGGTTTTGAGGGTACAATATGATCTGTTGTGAACTGATGAGGCTGTGGGAATATTAAAACTGAATACCAAAGGACCTGCTTAGGGGCGGCCAGCGATCAGATCATAAAACAGTTTAATTTTCTAAGTAGGTTGTCTTTCTACGTAATTCATACTCTCCAATCAGAGCACACCATCAAGCAAACACCAAAGCCGGCAGCCGGCCCCCCACCGCGGGTAGCTGGACCTGGCTGCCTCCATTCTCCACAGGTGCAACATGTTTCTGTGTCGCAACTGTGGAGGCAGTGAGCCACCTGTAACGCTGCAGTCTTCCTGGCTTTGTATCTCCGTCCCACTGTGTTGAATCACGCCGCCAGATTAAAGCCTTTGGTCAGCTTGGCCTCGCCCATCTGACGTCCTGCAACACAAACACTCCCACCAGCCATAAAAAACGTAATATTGATTTGTAGCAAAGTGTTGCGCCCTGAGAAGGGAGGGATGGATGGAGGTGGGCTGAGGAGAGACATTTGGCCTGACAAAACAATCTGATGTTATTTCTTAAATTAAATTCTTTGGAGAATTTACATACGGAGCAATATCAAATACACAAAATGGTTTAGACAGTGATGTCATGGCACCTTTAACAGTCAGGTTGGATATATCAATACCCTGACTTTTGCACCATATTTCCCTTTTTTGTTAAAACAAAAAAGGGAGTGTTACAGGTGGCTCACTGCCTCCACAGCTGCGTTTCAGTCATGGCCAAAAGTATTGAGAATGATTCAAATATTAATATTTACAAAGTCTACTGCTTCAGTTTTTATAACGGCAATTGCATATACTCCAGAATGTTATAAAGAGTGATCAGCGTAACAGCAATTAATTGCAAAGTCAATATTTGCCTAGAAAATGAAGTTTATCCCCCAAAACACATTTCAACGTCATTGCAGCCCTGCCTTAAAAGGACCAGCTAACATCGTTTCAGTGATTGCTCCATTAACACAAGTGTGGGTGGTGATGAGGACAGGGCTGGAGATCAATCTGTCATGATTAAGTAAGAATGACACCATTGGACACTTTAAAAAGAGGCTGGTGCTTGGCATCATTGTTTCTCTTCTGTGAACCATGGTTATCTCTAAAGAAACACGTGCAGTTATCATTGCACTGCACAAAAATGGCCCAACAGGAAAGAGAATGGCAGCTAGAAAGATTGCACCTCAGTCAACAATCTATCGCATCATCAAGAACTTCAAGGAGAGAGGTTCCATTGTTGCCAAAAAGGCTCCAGGGCGCCCAAGAAAGACCAGCAAGCGCCAGGACCGTCTCTTAAAAGTGTTTCAGCTGCGGGATCGGGCTACCAGCAGTGCAGAGCTTGCTCAGGAATGGCAGCAGGCAGGTGTGAGTGCATCTGCACGCACTGTGAGGCGGAGACTCTTGGAGCAAGGCCTGGTCTCAAGGAGGGCAGCAAAGAAGCCACTTCTCTCCAGGAAAAACATCAGGGACAGACTGATATTCTGCAAAAGGTACAGGGAGTGGACTGCTGAGGACTGGGGTAAAGTCATTTTCTCTGATGAATCCCCTTTCCGATTGTTTGGGACATCTGGAAAACAGCTTGTTTGGAGAAGACGAGGTGAGCGCTACCACCAGTCTTGTCTCATGCCAACTGTAAAGCATCCTGAAACCATTCATGTGTGGGGTTGCTTCTCAGCCAAGGGAGTCGGTCACAGTATTACCTAAAAACACAGTCATGAATAAAGAATGGTACCAGAATGTCCTCCGAGAGCAACTTCTCCCAACCGTCCAAGAGCAGTTTGGTGATGAACAATGCCTTTTACAGCATGATGGAGCACCTTGCCATAAAGCAAAGGTGATATCTAACTGGCTCAGGGAACAAAACAGAGATTTTGGGTCCATGGCCTGGAAACTCCCCTGATCTTAATCCCATTGAAAACTTGTCGTCAATCATCAAGAGACGGGTGGAAAAACGAAAACCTAGGAATTCTGACAAAATGCAAGCATTGATTGTGCAAGAATGGACTGCTATCAGTCAGGATTTGGTCCAGAAGTTGGAGAGCATGCCAGGGAGAATTGCAGAGGTCCTGAAGAAGAGGGGTCAGCACTGCAAATATTGACTTGCTGCATTAACTCATTCTAACTGTCATTAAAAGCTTTTGTTACTCATATGATTGCAATTGTATTTCTGTATGTATGTGATGACATCTGACACACATGAAAACCAGAGGGCAGCAGATCATGTGTCATTCTCAATACTTTTGGCCATGACTGTACATATATGTACACATTAACAAAAGCATATTTTGATTGCCCTTTTTATATATTTTTACTTAAAATGTCTTCATTGAGAGCAAGTTGGAACTGAAGTCAAATTCCATTTGTTTGTGTGCACAAACGTGACAATTAAAGATGATTCTGACTAAAAAAAAAAGAAACAGCACAGTCAATGAAATAAGGCAGCACAACATGAAAGCAAATTAGATTTCTAAACTTGCATTGATTAATGAAACGGTTATTAGGATGTAGGAGGTAGTGAGACCAGGAAGAGGACTGTATGATTGTGTCTCTCCAGAGGGAAGGTTTCATTACAGCTTGAATAATTGAAAAGGAAAAGCAAAAAGAGGAATCAATACAAGAGTGCCAACAAAAAGAATGAATTGACATTCATTTATGAAGTACTCTCTGCTCTTCCATATCTCTGCTCCTCCAAATCACTCTCTCCGTTTTCTCCCCTCTGCAGCTCCACCCACCCATTAGTAGATCACCATTTGCAGATGGAAATAAATGTGCATTTATTTAGAACATGATGTGCAAAAATGTGCAGTTCTTTCCGAAAAAATTAAAAAAAAGAAATCCCCAAAAAACCTTTATACTTAAACTTTATCAATTTCAGTATACATTATTGGGATTGTTATATACCTAGTAGTAGTGTATAACTGAATTTGAAGGGAAATTATATAAATATATGTAATTATGATATAGATTGTGGTTAACATGCATACGTTTTCCTTACTTTTTTCTTTCCAGACATCAAAATACCCCCAACCACTCTTTATGAGCCCCAGAATGTCTGCAACTAAAAATATGCAGCAATTTAGGGCAACCAGGACAGTAAAGACCCATCAAAATAGTCAAATATATCTTTGGTATCCAGAGTCTGCATGTATGTCTCTTATACTGATTGCAAGATACAGTTTTCTTAAAAATAAATAAATAAATAAGAACAGTGTGTCGCATTCGCATTCAACCCTTTAATTTGTTTTTTAGGAGCTGTGGATGTGCATATTTTGGGGGGCATCCTTACTGCATGATATTGCAACCACCATGTTTCACAGCAAGGATGATTTTTTTCTTAAGGGTGGTGCACCACCTTAGATTTCCTCCACATGCAGCATAATGTTAAAGCAAGAAATAAGATAAGATTAAGACTGGCTGCAAATTGGTGCCCAGCAAGCAGTAATTTACTCATCATAATTTTAAGAAAAAAGGATATTTATAAAAGGAATAAATGCTAAAGACCATGGCATGTTTTAAGGTTATAGGGGTCAGATTGGCTGTTTAATTGAGACTTTCGGTGACATGACAATAAATCATTAAGCTGAAACGGAACTATATTTACACTGCAGCCTTATTCTTTATCCCCTACAACTGTCATTTTAATCACCTAAAAACTTAATTATCAAATTGTCATGCAACAACAATGACAAACCGATAAGGATTTTACTAAACACAAAACCTTTCCTGTTTTAAGTCAGGTAGGATTCCCAGAATTTTTTTTATTTGATAAACGCTACAATAATGACAAACATATTGTTATATTGTTTTTACTTTCTTTGCATTCAGGATGTTGATCCTTTTTCTAGATTTGGCTGAATTGCCTTTCAAACTTCATGAGTTGGGTCAAACATTTTAAGTTTGCAGGGATTTTGGTTGCTCCTGCTAGAACTTGGTCGGGTTTGAAGGCAGTCTTGCTCGCACACCTCTTCATATCTGTCAACGTATTTTCTTTGGGACTGAGATCAGGGCTTTGTGATGGCTACTCCACAACATTGACTTTGTTCTGCTTAAGCCACTTTATAACTAGCTTGGCTGAATGCCTGGGGTCATTGTCTGCTTGGCAGACAGATTTGAGCCCAGGCACAAACCCGTTTAACTGTAGATAATAGTACTTTCTTTCCACTCTCTTTTTTCAGAAAGCATTTTCACAAGGTCCTTTGCTTTTGTTCTGTTACTTGATTGGCACATTTATCACCAAAATATTCAGGGTCACAGAATTTGTCTCTTGTATGAATGGCTCAAAATTCTGATGTGGTTTATGCTTTTATAAAATGGTTTTAACAGATGTATGAGGCACTTTCAGATATCTGGAAATGTATCCGCGGATGAAACATCCTTATATCTTGATTGGTTTCTTTTGATTTTTCCTTATCGTCACATAATGAGATATTGCCTTCAAATGCATCCACTAGTTTGCCTCCATTTAACTCTTGTTTGTTTTGAATTAACCTCACAGAAGCATCTAAAGTCATGGCATCAGTTTTCTTCTGCATTTCCCCAAAACTGCTCTTAGTCTATGTAAACCTCTGAATGAAAAAGTTTTTCATTTCCTGTTTCTTTATTTTGGCCGATAGACTTAAGATAGACTTAAGAAAACAAGCTTTAGTCATGCCTGACCTAAACAGGATATATTTAGTCTGATTTAATGTCAGACAATAAGGGTAAAAGGGTTTTATTTTACACAATATGTGCATATATCTGGTTTCAGCTGTCTCCTAAGCTACAGCAATACAGCAAAAGCTACAGCAATAGCCACACAGTGCTGTCACCCATATTCCTGCTTTGTCATCATTGCCAAGGAATTAGGCCCAATTTGCTGATTAGATCAGCTGATAATTATTTAACTACTTTGAAAACCACTCATAGTTTGTGTATAGAGCATCTTCCATTCGGTTTCTGATGGTCAGGCAAAGTGAGAGCATGAAAAAACAAAACGGTAAATTTTATTTCTCTTCCAAATACACAAGGACTATATAAAATGACATTTACATGGACATTCACTTTTTTGTAACCCATTATAATATTTCCAAAAGAACAAAAATACATGCATATGGCAGAAAAATGCTCCCCTATTGAAGGTTATGATGAGCAACACCAAGAATTATAATATCAGTTTTATTTAGGTTCACAAACGTCAGCAAGAAAAATGCTTCTTAAAACCAGAGTGCCCACTCAAATTCTTATTACCCAATGTGTGATAATCATCTACTGCTGAGTTCTCCTAAAAGTCTTCTGACTGCAGTTTGTTAACTTTTCTAATGTAAAACCTACTGTCAATAAATATCAGGAAATGCAATTTTTCTGGACTGATATTTACTATGTAAATTAACAACCTCCATTTTCTAATTACAGTAAACTGCACTTATCAAACTAATTGTTTTAGCATTATTTTAGCATCTCTTTCTTTTTAAATTAAATACATCTTCTCTGAAGGAGGTAGTCGGCGTTGGCCCAGCAAAGTGGAGCATGACTGAGCTCAAGCCCGATGTACAAATCAGATGAACAACATTACAAAGTGTGTAGCCAAAATGTCTGATCTGGGGATGAAAAGTTTCAGGAGTAAAACAAAGAGAAAGGCAGAGACAGAAATAATGAGGAAGAGAAATGTATAAAGATCATCCAACCAAGAGACTCAAATGCTGAGAGAGACAGAAAAATAGATAAAAACAGATAGAAAGATGCCAAATCTGGAGATGAAAAAAGGCATCTCTTGTTGATCTCTTGTTATGCTGGAGCTCTAAGGGGACAACAAAGGCAAATAATAATCAAAAGAAAACAGGAAACTGAAAGATATGTGAAGGCAGATGAAGTAGTAGGAAGAAAGCTTCTTCAGAACCATCTCCTGCCTTTGTACAGTGATTTAATGGATGGGTTTAATTATCACTCACTATGCGACAGTGTCTCTTTAATGGCATGGGCTTTTAAGAAGACTCTTCTGACCATTAAAAAGCCACTATGTTAAACTATGTATATAGCCACTCTGTGAAACCAACAACGGGAATCCTTTGAATAGCGCCTGTGTTTTAAATTTTAAATTGTTACTGTTTTAAATGTAATATTGTTTCTGTAACAATAACTCTTATTTGTTGGTTTTCTCACATTAAATATATTTTAATGCTTGTTTTGTTGTTTTCTGTCTTGTCCACTATGATGTGTGCTACTGCCTTTCCTGACCAGGTTACCCCTGTTAAAGAAGTCTTGATTTCAGTGAGTCTTATCTGGTTAAATAAGGATTTAATAATAATAATAATAAAAAAAAAACATTGATGGGTTCACAGGGTTTTAAAAGTTTAGACTGTGTACACAGGGCATAGACACCAGTGAAAGCAGATGATTAACATTTATACATGTAGACTTTCATACATGCTCTTTTTAAAACTGGATACTTTTACGCCACACAAAAAGACATCTTGTAACTTTTGTGTTTGTAACTTATAGACAATAAACAAATCCAAGAAAGTTTCTGTATTTAGTTGGTAGCTTGGGTACACAAACTAAACAGGAGAGCAGTATTTTTTCTTGATCTCAGGTTTAAATTATTATTATTTTTACAACAATAGCAACATTACTCAGCAGCAGCGGAGCACCGTCAGGGCATGGTCCTCTCTAAGGGCCAATCAAGTTAAATATTTCCTGAAGGGACATAATAATCAAAAATAAAATGTTTTATTTAAATCCAAATGATTAGATTTGAATATAGATATAAGCTTGTGATGTTTGACAGTAAAACCAGCCATCCAATCATATTGTTCCTCTAGTTGGGTGAACTTTGTAATCACAAGATTTAAGAACGTTTCTGCCTGTCTTAAACCTCGGCTTGTATGGTTTCAGCACTGAGTCAGCATAGTTGACCGAAAAGCTGCTGGTTCTCGTGTTCTTAGGAGGTTAGCTAAAGTAAGAAAAAGAAAATGTTTGCCTTAAAGCTCAGTCTTCTATTTTTAACAATAAGTCTTAATGCAAACATCAGTTCAATGGCTAAAAGAAGACCCAGCACAGAAGACGGAACAGAAGAAACGGCTTTAAAGAGGCTTTTCAGCTCCTTAACACATATCTCTTCATAATGAGATGTCCATCGTCTGGAAAGGTGAAACATTTTTTTCTGATTAAAAATGTTTGCTCAAGACAGCTCATTGCCATTAAGATTTCTAGGGTCATAATCTTTTCCTGGTAATTATCAGAGCCGCCAGATAAATGTCTTTGAGGCAACAGCTGTGAGCCTGATGGGCAAAGGAGACGGTCATGGACACGTCGGTACAGGAAAAACAAAACTAATTGGACTGGATTTTTTCCCACCCATCCAACCTTTTTCTACACCGACTTTTCCGTGAGGGTTTTGGGGGCGCTGGTACTCGTCTCCAGCAGTGACTGGTCGAGAGGCGGTGTAGGTCTACACCCTCGACAGGTCTGGATTTTTTCTTATTAGTTGCAGAGAAAATAAAACGAAGTGTTGCTTCATGTCCTGTTTATCAGTTTCATCCATCAAGAAATGGTGAGTGTGTTCCAGCACTGCTCTTCTTGCTTTTATATTAGGGTGGTGTGCAAAAACAAAGTATAATTTAATATGCATAGGCATTGCCAAGAGATTTTAGTTGAGTTTTGGTGCAGCAATACCTCTGTTGCGCTGCCAGGAGGAGACTTTCCATGAGACACAGAGACAGCTCTGTAACATGCTCCTGTTTATGAGAAAGCATTGTTTTTGTTGCAAAACAGTTATAATTTGAATTATAATCATAGTTCTTACAAAAATTAATAACAAGTTGAAATTAGTTTTGGCAGGTTAAAGCTTAAAAAAATATTAAGGGTTTGGAAATCAGACATCTCTACTTTCAAGCCATCGGCTACAAATGTCACCAACTCTGGAGTCTGTTGAGAACTAAAGCAAATCCAGCAAAAGACATGAAAAAAGGGGAAAAAAGGGAAGGAGGAAGAAGAGTTCAAAGAGAAGAAGGCAGGAGGAGAGGTTGGAATGAGGAGTTTTTTTGTGGTCAGCCGGGGTTTCTGGTGAGAGGTGTGCCAGATGGTGATGATTCAGCATGGCAGCCTGACAACCACTGGTGTAATGCTATTCACACACACACACACACACACACACACACACACACACACACACACACACACACACACACACACACACACACACACACACACACACACACACACACACACACACACCGAGTCCAGAAGAGTCCAGCCCTAACAGATGCTGCAGCAAATGGCCCCCATCAATCAAGGCTTTAACCAGACTGGGACTTAGCAGAAAAAGTGGGCACAAAGATTTAATCAAGATGTAAGGTGTGTGTTTTCCTCATCATCCATTTAAAAACGCAATAAAAGGTCTCAAACGTGTGCCGAGTGATTCAAATGGAAACGCTCCTCATCAGAAGAAATGCCATCACTGATAGATTCCACCAACGCTCAGCAGATTCAATGCTCCGCTGTGTTGGAATCAATGAAAACATGTCAGAATCTCTCGGTGTCTGTCGATAGAGATTAGTACCTTGTCTGAAGAGCAGCAGCAACTTTCCTCTCTCTAACTCCAGACTCAGGCTGAGTCCTTCCCTTCCCTCCGCCTGCAGCAGCGTCCCGGCGTTTCTTAAGGTTTTAACCTTCAGTGTGATGACGTCCCTCTGAGTTCGCCTTGGTCCAGGACCCAGTCTGTACACTAGTCTGCTGCTGCCGTCCAAACTCACCACATCAGAGGCTGGACAAAGAAAAAGAATCTTAGGACATTCACCATTTTTAAACATGAACCGTGTATTTGAGGTTTGAAAACCATTTGAATGTGTTTTTTCTTTCCCATTGTACATGTTTTCCCTTTGATTGCATTGGCCAACACTAGATTAAGATGTGAATTAAACATTATTTTCTGGGTCTAATAGAAAAATACTGAAATCTGCATTGATCCGTTTGTTGGGAGGTTTCAAGGCGTCTAATATAATCTCACAAACGATAATCAACAGCTTCATTAGTACAGGCATTATTTATTTCACCATAATGTTTAGCACCACTCAATAGCATTGCATTCTAAGATCATTTAATTGTTATCACCAGCAGCCTTGACCATTTAATCTATTAAAACCACTTGTATTAGTTATTAAGATCCAGCATATGTGTTGAAGTAAGTGTTTAGCACCGATTCTACGAGCATGAGATATTGTTTTCTTCGTTAAATCCCAGAGAAGGTGATGAGAGCAGTGAAGGATAGAGCACTCACAGTAAGGACATCCGTAAGTCTCCAGGCGCAGTCCGATCCGCCCGGAGGGATTCCAGTCGAGAGGAATGAGGCGGAGGAAGCGAGCCACGACGGGCTGCTGCAGTTTGTACTGAACCACGCTGTCTGCATTAGTGTTCCCTGGAAAAGACTGAGAGCCCACGGCAGGAATATGTGAGCAGAGTGCAGTCGCTTTCTCCGTTAATATGATTTTCATTCGTTTATTATGCTATCTGACTTAGAAAAAGTGAATGGATAACACTAATGTACTCTTTGTTTTCATTTTGATGATATGTGGAGTCTGTCTCAAAGCGGTAAGGTCTAGTCTAGGCTCTAGTAAATTTCTCCAAATTCTTTTACTCCCGACATCCTTAGTGCACATTTCATTGTACACATTGAGCTTATTGTTTGAATTATATTTGCAAATACTAGGCTATAAGTAAATAACTCTTTGGCCTTATTTTGCATAGATAACTTGTTCATGAGTTAAGCTAGGCTGGGAGGTCATGTTTTTGGACTTTTCTTTGGCATAAGCCTCTCAACTTGGAGGTAGCATATATATTGCGCATACAGCCCACACGTACTACTCTAACGTCACAGCAAAGATCAAATACTTAATGGTGCTTTGTCTCATACATGGCAATGCAGATATTGCCTGCACTGATAAGGATTCACTTAACTCAGAATGCTAAATGCTGGATTTTCTGGCCTATACAAGTCAGCTAATAACTATTTAACCATTAAAGGCCACTTGTATGATGTGTATAGAGCAATGAACTTTCATCCAAGATAATCAGACCCCTCAGAGCTTGATATTATCTTTAGTATTTGCCTAAACAAACTGTAAAGATCTGGTGTTCCAGGGGTTCACTTGTAATTGGGCATATTGGACATTTTTACAGGGGACCGTGACACTTTTGGAACGATGGATGGTTGTGTTTAGTTTTTTCTGGCTTTGGGGCTGGCCCAATCACATCTCTTACACCTGGTCACCACTCGCCATTTTTGTCCTCGCACACGGTGGCTCTAGCCAGGAGCGCACCGGCTGTTTCTATGGAGCATGGCCTTTTTCTACGGACAGTTTCGCATCTCGCTTCAGTCCGCACACAGCGCTAATAGCACACACCAAACAGCAATATCAGCAAGGTAGAGTCTGCAAGCTCATCCATTTTTTAAAAGTACATGCATGTTGCAATACAGTCACAGAGGGAATTCTTGCTAAATGTCTAAAAGTTGCTAATGATTTTATTCAGCATAATTACTGAGCAAAGAACATTTTTCCCTCACATTGGTGTCTTTTTTAGTTAATTCATCCAAATTGACTTGCATCACAAAATGTTTACATATATGTACAGTGCAGTGACGTGGGGTCAGGGGAGGCAGGTGAGGCAGTGTCTCACCAGCCATCATGGAAAGAAAGAAAATATATAATCATAAAGTAATTTAAATTGTTATATTCATCCGGTGGTTTGTACTAAAAGATATTTATTTTTCATGTAGCTTCACCAATTTCGATTTTTATTTGTTCAAAATCGCTGAATTTTCTTATTTTCCCATTCAAATGCTTGGAAGCGATGCCGGTGAGGCAGCAGCGAGCTCTGCCTCACCTTGGATTGCGCAACCCCTGGCTCTGCGCTGGCTGCTAAGCGGAGAGAGCATGTTGCTGTACGGCGTCAATAAAAAGGTTTAAACAAATTTAATATGTGAACTTATTTCCAATAATTTAGCTTATGTATATAATGTACAGTGCTTTTTGTCACCAACTGAGTTTGTGTAACGTGTTTCGTGTAATGAGCGATTATAAACGGCAGAGAACAGGTTCGAGGTGAGGCAGGCAGTTCTCTTGTCTCATGGCAGGGGGTGCTCAAGATCCCAGACGTTCGTCTTGTTCACTCCTCAACTGCCGAGTAAGTGACAGCGAGCTAGGCTAAACGATTCGGGAAGCAAGTCAAGTGCAGCGATAGATTATAATAGAGATAGTGATTTTTTTCCTCTCGCTTATCCCGACTTTCGACATGGATGACTACATTACAACACTAAAAAAGTTTTCTCAAGTGGACTTTCAATCGAAGCAGGAGATAATAACCAAAGGAAGACCAACGCCGGAGCTGAAAGGTTTGTTTCAGACTACGGGACAGAAGGTTAACCGCTCTTTTCAAACCGAGTGGTATTCACGAAAAGACTGGCTTTGTGGATGTCCTGCTCGAAACCGCCTTTTCTGCTTTTTCAACTTGTGGCACTGTGTGGACTCAGATGGGATTTGGTGACTTGAAGAACTTGCAAAGATCCCTCACCAAACATGAGCGGTCCACCACTCATATTCAAAGCCAAATTGCGCTTAAAACCTTCGGCCTGTCCAGGATAGATTTGGCTTTGGATGAACAGCGGAGACTCAACATCAGCATCCACAATGCTAAGGTAAAGGAGAACCGAGAGATTTTAAAAGATCTCATCAATGCGACCTGCTTTCTCGCTAGACAGCAGCTAGCATTTTGTGGAAATGATGAGAGCATGGGCTCTGCTAATAGTAGCAACTATGTTGAACTCTTGCATGTCCTTGCTGAGAAAGATGACAGACTAGCTAGACATTTGGAGACATCCACTGTATTTTCCAGCTTGTCCAATAGAATACAGAATGAATTAATTGAAGCAGTCGGCGATGTCATTAGAAATGATATTAAGCAGGACATAAGTGCAGCCCCATTTGTAGCTGTAGAAGTAGACGAGACCACAGATGTCACAAGCAAAGCTCAGATCTCCGTCATATTGCGCTATGTGACTCAACCTGAAGCAGGCTGTAAGGTGAAGGAGGCGTTTTTGGGGTTCGATGATGTGAGTGCGGACAGACGTGCACCTGCCATAGCTGAGTATGTCCTGAGTGTGCTGGAGAAATACGGCTGTGTTGATAAGCTTGTAGCTCAGACATATGATGGGGCAGCTGTAATCGCATCAGAGCTTAATGGGGTGCAGGCTAAAATTAAGGAAAAGGTGCCTGAGGCCATGTTTACACACTGTTACGTACACAAGCTGAAGCTGGTGCTATTGCATTCAGCAAAGTGCATGCCCAAGTGTCGTGCGTTTTTTAAAACAGCTGAGGGACTCGGGGGGTTTTTCAGCAAGTCCACAAAGCGCACTCGTTTGTTGGATGATGTTGTCAAGCGCCGTTTACCCAGAGCAGCGCCGACAAGGTGGAATTCAAATTCTCGGCTGCTGCAGACAATAAGCATGCACCAAAACGATCTGCGTGCTGTGTTCAATGTCATTATGGAAAATCTCGATAGCTGGGATAATGACACGCTGATGATGGCAGCAGGATATGATCGGTGGCTGTCAAAAGCATCTACATGCTTTCTTATCCATACATTTGATGGCATTTTCAATGAGACCGACGCACTTTTCAGAGTGCTGCAAAACAAAGTGACGGACATTGAATACTGTGTTGCGCGCATCCGGGACACAGTTTCAGTCATGGAGCGCATGAGACTGGAGTTTGACAGTTACTACCTCCGATTCGAGCAGAAATGCGGCGCACTTGGTTTGACAGATGGTACAGACAGACATTCGGCTAGAGATGAACGGAGACACCTGTTCTGTAACATTCTTGACAACATCAGCGATCAAATGAAGGCTAGGTTTGGCCATTTTGATGAACTTGCTTTACTCGGTTTGGTGGATTGCGCAAAGTTCTATGAAATGTCACAACATTTTGATGACACGAAACTGCAGAGCCGGTCAAAGTATGCCAAGTTTTTTGACTTTGTCAGACTGAAGGCCGATCTCATTGGACTGTATAGCTCAAAAACGGTGAGGGATGAATGCAAATCTCCTGGACAGCTTCTCAACTTTTTGGCCGAGAAGGATCTTGTTGTAACTGTTCCTGAGGCGACAAAGTTGCTCCAGCTCGTGCTCACGGTGCCAGCTACTACAGCGTCAGTGGATCGGTCATTCTCAGCCCTGAAGAGACTGAAAACATACAGCAGGAACAGGACGGATCAAGGAAGGCTTTCTTCCCTGGCAGTGATCTCCATTGAGACAGAGAGACTTTTAAAACTGAAGGAAGATAAGGAGGACTTCTATCGCAAAGTGACGGATGTTTTTGTGCAGAAGGAGCGACGCATGGACTTCATTTATAAGTAAAAGTAAGACAGTAATAACATTTATTTTGTTTTGTTTTTTAAGGAAATGTGTGTTTTGTGAGCTACAGTTTGTATGTGTAAGGATGCAGAAGTGAAACATAACCTGTAAACTGCTGTCAATCTATGCATCTATTTGCAAATCTGATTCTGATGACGTCAGTGCCTCACCAGCTATGAACCTCACCGCACGTCACTGGTACAGTGCAGTGATGTGCAGTCAGGGGAGGCAAGTGAGGCCAGGCCTCACCTGTCATCATGGAAAGAAAGAAAATATATAATGATGATAACATTCAGTAATTTGTAATAAAGAGTTAAATTGTCATCTAATTTCATCAATTTTGATCATATTTTCTTCAAAATCGCAGAATTTTCACTATTTTCCATGTAAATCCTTGATGGCACTTGATAACGAAGCCGGTGAGGCCGCAGCGAGCTTGGCCTCCCCTGGGATTGCGCAATCCAATGTTAACTGCGCTGGCTTCCATTCTGTGAATGCATCATCCTGTCTCTAGATCATAAATTCAATTGTTCAAACAGTTATGAACTGATTTTCCATAATTTAATGTGTGTGTATTACTAATTGTGTTTTGGTCATCATACTGTGTGCAGGTAACATGTTTTCGTGCTGCTGGGCGATCATACACGGCAAAGAACGGGTTGTAGGTGAGGCCGGCAGTTCCTTGGCCTCTAGGCAGGGGGCGCTCAAGGGGCACCGCTCCTGATCCCAAACTGTAAAGTGACAGCAAGTTATGCTGAACAAGTAAAGCACTAAAAAGACTCTAAACATACAGCTGGAACAGGACTGGTCAAGGAAGGCTTTCCTCCCTGGCAGTGATCTCCATTGAGACTGAGAGACTTTTAAAATTCAAGAAAGATAAAGAGAACTTTTACCGGAAAATGACCAATATTTTTGTGTAGAATGAGCGCCACATGGACTCATTCTTGTGCAGTCAGGGGAGGCAAGTGAGGCCAGGCCTCACTTGCCTCTGTACTTGCACTGTACCAGTGACGTGCGGTGAGGTTCATAGCTGGTGAGGCACTTCATTTATTAGTAGAGGTAAGACAGCGCTAATTATTCATATTTGTTTTTGTAATGAAATGTGCGTAATGTGGGTTATAGTGTTTGAAGTGGTTACAAATGCAGAAATTCGTCATAACTCATAAACTGTTACCAATCAAATGACAAATAATTTATTTTTGTTTTTCTCATCAAAAAATCAATATTCTTTCCATGTCTCTCGGTGAATTTATTTGGTACAATCAGTCTCCTTTAGCACTTTGCAATGAGTCTACTCTGTAGAGTGTATATATTTGTAAATCTGACTCTGATGACATCAGTGCCTCACCAGCTATGAACCCTACCGCACGTCACTGGTACAGTGACATCAAAGAATCTGCCTTCCAATAAATATAAAATACACGTTTTTTAAAATAACGTTTCTTAAATCATATCAAATTTGTATTTTTGTTTTTAGAAATTGTTCAATTCTTCTAGTCAGTTTTGATTTCTGCTTTGCCAAAAACCTGGTAACTGTTACCGATAATAATGTGGCTATTTGCTTAACAAAGTGCATTTGTTTCCGTTCGGATCCCTAACTTTCTTTATCCCCAAATGCATTTTTAGACAGTTAATTACGGTTTTCTCTATATGGACTTCTGTTTGAGTGTTACCTGCTTTTGCAATATTTGGGGTTTAAATGCAATACAATTGTTTTTTAAATGATTTCCTTTGGCTAGTTTATCACAAAAGTGACATTGGTGTTAATTCTTACCACCAGGCTAATCCCTTTGTCTATTAAAGAAAAAAAATAATTAAAGGGGATAGCTGCAAGCTTAACTCCTCCCATCCAGTAGGTGGCCCACTCACACTCACTGGTGGCCCTTTACTCACTATAACAACTATTTAGATTAATAAGATGGGTTAAATACAGAGAAATAATTATCCAATTGTAATAAATAAAGGAAAATGTATTATTAATATTATTAACAAAACACCTAATTGACAAATGCCATGATATAGCATCTTTTTAAACGTCTGTGGACGTCTTTGTCTTCCCTTTCAGTGTTTGAACCTGTCATTTCTATAATAAAAGTTTATTGGTTTTCAGACGTCTTAGTTAGCCCAAGAAAGCTCATGTCAGCTAACTATTGTCCAGCCTGAAATATATCATCCGGGCAATCCTGGTGTAGAGAGAGGCAGGAGACGCCTGAGGGCTGGTCTTAGAGGAAGAATAATTTGTCATTATTTTGTTATCACAACCTTATTTTGCCTATTTACAAAATATAGATTAAGAAAAATATATATAAAATATATAGATTAAGATCATAAATGTGTTGCTTCATATTCTGGGCTGAATGGCTGATTGATTTTCTTTATGTGTCTCTTTGATCTACTATAATGATGAGCCTCCGTTGAAGTTGACACACTGTTTATCTGGTTCTCTGAGAGCTGAAACAGACACATAATTAACCTTTTTAGTTCCTAAGTAACAGCAAGGGTTGAGTTTTGTTTTTTGTCTTACCGGATGTAGAAATACCTAGATCTGCAAACAGCTTCTGTTGACACTTAAACATTCACTATACAAACACGTCACACATATTGCATTTTTATCTGTACAATATATGCAAGCACCCAACAAACTGAATAACAAATTTAAGCCATTTAGTATATTTTAGATTAACCTTTTAAAAAAAGAACTTCTCATCTTGTGGAATGACTGAGTCTAGACAAATATATAATTTATGTGATGAAGGTCTATCATTACAGCATTTTATTTCAGGTCATACAAGACAAATGGGTTTTGAAGTATTTAATAAAGGTTTCAAAAAAAAAAAAAAACAGCGCAAAGTCGTCTAGATGATGTCTAGAACACCTCATATTTGACTTCACCCAAAATACCAGCTTTTTTCAAAGTCCCCTTAAAGTAAGGTGACTAGATGTCTCTGTGGGAGTGGGAAGGGGAATGAATGAGGCCACCGCAGAATCTCTGTCTGAGGGTTGGTTTGTTTTGTCTGATCTGCAGTGCCGATGGGTGGGGAAGGTGCGTTCGGCTCAGCTCTTCTTTTACGTCGGGACAACAGCAACCTCTTGTTGCACTAAACCTTTTTACTCCCTCATGATACACTGAAATCAGGGACATTTCCAGGGACAACTTTTGCCGAGGACAGGTCATCCGAAACGGGGACTGTCCACGGAAATCAGGGACGTCTGGTCACCCTACCTCAAAGGATCCTTGACAGACTGTTTAAACTGGCTACAGGAACATCTTACCCCACAACATCAACCGAGAATCTACATTCCCACTTTGATAATTTGGACATTTGAAAAAGATTTTTAAAAAAGTGTAAAACATGTGTTCAAAGATGAATTCTTTTTTTTAATACACTGTGTATTCAAAACGGTGGTTTGTGTGTCCCAGAAAAGGTTGTTTACATTCTAGGTCTCTGTCTGAATCTGAAAAATGTAGATACAGAAAAGTTACAGAATTCTCATATTGCTGGGATTTTAAGCGAGCTTCTGATTGGTTGATCAGGCCTTTGTAGTAAATCCTACCCAGGAAGCTGAAGGCAGGCAATTGAGGCTGCTCAGCTCTGGGACTCAAACAATGGAGAGAGACTTAAAAAAGCAGACCTAGAAAGAAAGTTTTCCTCAACTCAGTCAAGATGAAGCCTGATATCTTTGTAAAGATTTAGTGACCCTACATCGGCCTGTGCATACTTTGAAGTCTGTTTGAAGTTCCTCCAAAGTATTTTTTTCCCCTTACTTTGAACGTGTTCAGTGTATTCCGTTCAGTCCAACATCCATTCCCAAATCCAAAGTAAGTAACTTTTACATATTCCAAAATCCAGCACTAAAGCCGAGCATACACTGTACCAGTTTTTGCCCTTTTCGTGCCGATTCTTCAGTCGTACGTGAACTTTTTGGATCGGGCCGAGTTTGAGCTTGATCGTGCGTCCTGCGTCATGTAGTATACAGGGGGTAATGAGGGACGATTCGCCTCTCACGACCACCTCCCGATCAGGAATCAGACGGTCGGTTGAAAATTAAATATGTCTGAAATTCAGTCGGCCCTCGTGAGCGATCGTGAGCGAGTCCTGCTGTTGAAGCAGAGCTACGAGCCGATTTCCCCCAACCTCGCGCACTGAGCACGCGCAAACAAGGAAATTCTTCTTCTTCTTAGACTAAACCATAGCAGTGGAGAGAAGCATGACGGCAGTACGTGTGACGTGGAGTAAAACTACGGAGGAGCAACTCATAGAATTGCCAAGACAGCACGTTTCCTTCTAGTGAGCCTCATATTTAACAGAGAGCATTGACACTTCAGCCTTTGTCTTCTTCTACTGTTAACATTTGGCTTCCAGGTAGACGAGTTTGAGTAGCGCCATCTCTCTATGGGGCTGAGTCCGACGTGTGGTTTCTGAACGTACAGTGTGAGCAGTCAGATCGCATCAGAGCGTCGGGCCATACAGTAAGAACAGATATGGTGAGCTGGGAACTTTTAAACCCTGCGGTATCGTCGTACAGTACAAGTGGATCTAAGGTAGCGGACGGAAATGTGCGTCCCAAGTAGGCACTCCAGCGCTATTATGGCGGTTCTAGTGTGAGCTTTCGTTGAAAGCCAACGTGATCAGGTGATCCTACTGAGACACTAGTCAGCCTGTAAGAGGATGTCAAACAGTGAAGTTTTAAGTCAAATAAAACCAGGGGCTCGTTTCATGTAGAAACATGACACCACAGCACGCGTGCTCACGTGGAGCAGGTCCATGGTGCAGAGCAGGTATTGTTTGTTTTCCATCTACTCACCTGAATAATATTTTCAAGTGACTTGAGTTGTGCTTCTGACAGACTGAACATGTGCATGAAGCACTTCAGCTTTTATTCCATGTCCACAATACAACACACAGACAGAAGCTGCCAACGCTTCAGGCTGGTCTCAGCTCTCTGCAACCATCAATAGCAGCTTCAAGTGTTTTGGCAGCGGGTCAGTACAGTCAGCAGAGCTCTTTTCCAGGTTCGTCCATTATTAATGAAGAGTCAAAGGCTCCTGATGACTGTGATAATTTGTTTAGGGAGGGCTGCTCCCTGCACACTAGCATTGTTAAACACCAAGTACTCTATAAATATCAGTCTAATATAATGGGACAGGGAAATTAGCTGCAACTGATCTGAAGAATAAACATTTCAGCAAATACCTAAAGCAGGGTTTAGGTGCTTGTAATTTTTGAAGGGTTATTTTACTTAGTAAAGATAGCATTCTTTTGATCAGCTCACTTTTTTGTGAGATTTTACTTCTGTAAGGACTCACCCCTATGCTGTCCTCTTGTCTGTACTGCTTCCAGTTGTGTCCCAAGTCGCTGAACATCAGCTGGTAAGACTTCAACCAATCAGAGCTGCCATAGCGGCCCTGCGTCGCCACAGCTGTAATCTTGGTCCGCTCGCCCAGGTCCACCTCCAGCCACTGGTACCTGTCCGAGACGATGGGCGACCAGCCTCCAGCTCCTACAGAAGGAAAAAGGTTTCAGAGATTTTAAGATTTTAAAGAATAAAATGTAAACTCAAATGCTAAAAGTGCTTGTTTATGTCCATATCAAGAGTTCATGTTAGTTTTTTTTTTCTAGAACCTGGACCCACACATTACATAGGATGAAATGAAAAGTTGTAACTCATAAAAATGTATCATCTTCAGGCAGTACAGATAAAAAGTCACTGTGACATACAGTATGCTGCAACTTAATATACTCAGATGTTAACTTGTATACTTTAAGGACATAAATTTGTTGCAAGCCATTTTTAATGTATGTTTAAAGCATGGCAAGTTTATTTGTATGGCAATATTCATTTCTCATCACACCCAGAAATGTATTAAAGTAATAGCAGAAGTTTCAAAACTATGTATTTTTTCTGCCTTTTACCTGCTGCTGAATCTGTGTCTCACATTAAGAAGAATTCCCCGAACAAGGCATTAGCTATAAAAGTTTAAATCGTAACATATTGAATAGCTGCGATGAATGTCAACCCGTTTGCATGCCTCCCCTGATACGGCTGTGCTGAGAAGCTGCATAGTGGAATATTGATTAGTTTTACAACTTTTCTGTTAGATTGGTCCCTTTACCATTTAAGATATTATCAATATACACTTTTAATGTCAAGCTTTAAATAGTCTCACAGCAAATATGAAAGCTTGTTTCCTCTACTAAACCCCACTAATAAAAAAGATCTTATTTTCTGCAGCAAGACTTTTTTTTTTAATAACATATTTATTTTTCCAGCTAAATGGCCCATTGAGGTCAATACCTCTTTCATGAGGATGACCTGGCCAAGAAAGCCAGTAGCATACGCCAGAGTGGACAGACAGTAACAAAACAACCATTAAATTTTGCAAAGTGTGAATAATAAAATGCAAATGCAGATGTACAAAATGCCGTTTAATCTTTCAGTTCTCTGAAAAAAAAGCATAAATAAGTAGGAACCAACCAGGTAAGAGCCTGGTAAACCAGAGCCCTCCAGTGTATATCGCCTGACATTCGAGGAAGACGCGCCAGCATTACACCGTAATAAATTTTAAGTCTCTATAGTGTAGAAATGAAAGTTTAAAAGCAGCCATAAAACTTTCAGCTTTGCATATTCCCAACTTAAGAAAAGTCAGGACAATTTACAACCATAACTTAATGTCAGGATCCCCAGGGTTGTGATAATTTATGGGAGCTCCTGGGGATCCTGCAGTCTGTGTTCACGTTAGTCTTTGTATTGTTCACCACTAGATCCTTCGTGTTATCGTCCGTTTAGTTTCTGTTTTGCATTTATGTTAGCGTATTGGTTAGATTTGTCTTTTCTTAGTTTTAGTTTAGTTAGAGATCCTTATTTTTGTTACCTGTTTAGTTTTCTGTTTACTCATGTTCTAATTATTTTAGCATTCTGCTGGATCATTATTTATACTTGCCTTTCTTAAGCTCAGTTCCTGCGCTGCATTTTATTAGTGCATTGTTAGACTGGTTTGCTTATGGTCCTTTTCTGTTACGTCTGTGCATGAAAGCCTTGCATGACAGCCTTTTATGGTTAAAAGTTAAAAATAGATTGGTGTATTGACTAATGGTATTTTTATATGATGTTATAACAAATAAAACACCTTTCACTTTATATACAAAACTATCCTTTAGTATTGATAAACATCATTATGCAACAAGACATGCAGTAAGAGGTAGTTTTATTTCACCTAGAGTTAAAACCAAATCAATTCAACGTTCAGTTAGCTACAGGGCAATGTGTGAATGGAATTCACTTCCAAATACTATCAAACAACATATATAGCTTCAAAACTTCACTCAAGAAATATTACCTTCACATAAATTTAGATATTTAATTTAATGTTAATTTAGCTAAGGAGACACTGTTGTAGCGTTCTTGTTAGCTTATTCTTTGATATAGATCTATTGTAGTAGCTGCATTTTATTTTAATTATGTTTATTAATTATTATAATAATAATTATTATTATTATCTTTTTTTGGCGATCAATGGCGTTTATTGTAAAATCTGTCTTAAATGGGGTGTACATGTCCTGTGCGTATAGTGTGTAATGTGATGTAATAAATTGTATTGTCACATGGAAGATTGGAGGACCCTAGGAAGAATAGCTTTTAGCTTATGCTGAAGCTAATGGGGATCCAAATAAAACAAACAAACAAACAAATCTGTTCTTTCTTAGTTTTGTTAGATTCTATCCTTGCTTGGCCGACTATCCTGCTTCCCGCTAGTTAATTCCCAGCACCTGCCAGCTCATCTTTTCTTTCCTTCAGCCTGATTGCATCCCTCAGTTCACCTGTGCCTCATTCCTCGCCTATTGTGCCTTCCCCTTTAAGTTCAGCTCACTGTCAAATTCATTGTTAGGTCCTCTGTCTTCACCCGTGGAAAACTACTCTGTTCCTGGTCATGTTTGCTGTGCTCATGGGGTCCGTTCTTCGTACGTCGCTAACTCAGTTAGCTGGATTTGATTGTTGACGATTTGGCCTGATCTTGGATCGTTTGGTTCTTCGAAACTCATCCTGGACTTGTTGTCATAGCAACATGTGCGCAAGCTTAAGCTTGCTCGTGAGCAGGCTTATTTCATGTAAACAGGATTAGATCGCAGCTTTATAAGCGGAGGAGATAGGGAAGTCTGTCGTAGCCATGTCTTGTCCGTTTTTACGCCAGCAACCTGTTGCGGAAGGTGCAAGAATAATTTGCAGAGCTTTTCGAATTAATCGCGTATTGCGCAATAGACAGGATCCTTTAGTGCAGCGCAATTGTAGAGATTTTTCTTTGTGGCTGTTATAAACAGACAAACATCATTTAACAGTGGCTTTTAAAAAGAGGAAAAAGTGGTGTTATAGCCATAAATAGAAAATATTTAAGTTATTTGTATGATGATTTGCTTTTTATTTTTATCATATTCGGTAAGAAGATTTGTTCAGGCCATTTTATTGTGAAGTTTAGTTTTACTTTGAAAGGCTTGCTTCCTGTTGAGCCGTATATGTATTAACGGATTATCTAGACACGGAGCAATACAGTTTTGACCGTGTAAACTGTGTATGACTTGGAAAAGGAGAATTTTAAAACGGATTCTTTATTTTTTATAAAGATTTTTTTGTTAAAATTCCCGGTTTGCACGCGTCCTTTACTTCCAGTGTCTAAGGAATGACACCGATATTGGATCTGTTGCCATAACAAGTGGCTTTTTAAAATACAGGATAATAATTAAAGGCTAACATTTTGTAGAATATTCTTGTACTTCACTTTTACTTGTCCCCATGTTCTAGTGGGTCCCGTGGAGGCTCTGACATAAAAGAACAAAGTAAATATGAAATTATTAAAAAGCAAATCCCCACTAAATTTTTACTTCCACAGGATAGATATATAACGTTGTATTCTGTTAAATTTCTGATCCACTTCTCTTACTGGCTTCCTGGTTTGCAGGCTACTGCTTTTTTGTCAACATAAAATACCAATTGCTGCGCTCCGTTTTTGGAACCCTGGGAACTTTCATATGATTGGCTCAGGAACCAGGAAGTAAACACAGGGGTTAACACTTTATTTGAAGGGGTGTGCATAAGACTGACATTACACTGTCATAAACACGACACGACACCTGTTATGAACATAAATGACTCTTTATGAATGTTTAGGACTGTTGAGATTAATTGTCATTCTTTAAATTATGACACTTTAAATGCAAAGTTGACATTATTTAAAATGTCTTTGTTATGACAACTTGACATTAACAGAGACAAAAATGTCTTCGTTATGACAACTTGACATTAACCAAAAACCCATAACCCATCATAAATATGTCATGAGAGATCTAATTATAAACCTTTAAAAAGTTATTTCTATGTATGTGTTTACATTAAATGACACTGTCATATGAGATTGTTCTTAACTTTGGCTGTGATGAGCCATTTAAATTGTGTCATGAAAATGTCCCCTTACCTCAAGTAAAGTGGAACATGTAGTTCTGGACCGTACCTCTAGGTTTGAAAGGAGAAAAACTTGACTGAGACATTGATGGAGAGGACCGATTGTTTGTAGGGAATGTTACCTTCATCCCAGGTGATAAAGGAGAATGATTTTTGTTAATTTTGCTGTAAATTTCTTACTTATAGCTTGCGGTTTGAGGTTTCAGCGTCCGAAGCAAAAAATATGTTAAATATTATAAAATATAAGTATGGATGGGAAACCCACAGATCATGTTTGGCTCGTGTGCATCAGATCCACATAATCACCAAGAGGCAATCTGAAGACAAACTGAAATTAAATCCTTAGAGTAACATTAAATTGGTTTATTCTACACAAAGCCTCCGACAAACACTATAACTATAACACTATAACAACATTTACATTACACATCAACCCAACAGCATAGTGCAGTGTTGGTAAGTTAATTAAGTTTTATTTCACACACAGCTTCAAGGGAAAAATAAAATAAGCTAATCAAGAGAGAAAAAAAAAATAGTGCCTCATTTTAAGACTCGACTTTCTTTTTCCTAAAATGGATGTTTTTTTGTGTTCTGTGTGGCAAGAATTGTTACTATACTCCAGAATTTATTCATTGCATATTTCTATAAATCTGATCTTTTTGTCATGTATTATATGATGCACATTATACGTAATATTTAAAGTTTCAGTGCTTTCTTTTTGTTAAAAGGATCTCAAACCATGTGCTACTGCTGAACATAAAAACTCCCAGTAAGAGTGAATCAGTGTCGGTCAGGCGGTGGTTCTCAGGCTGATCTTTTCAAAGCTAAAGGCCAGAGCTAATAAGCGCTTGACTTCGAGATGTGTCCAACGACAGCAGAACAGAAAAGCGCAGACATTCTGACCTTTACTCATGACAACTAGACGGCAGAGAAACTGAGAGCGGGATCTGAGACAAATGTGTTGAGACCAAGAGGGGTAGCAAAGATTTACTGCGTGCGCCATGACAGACGCGACTGAAACAGAGACAAAGTGACGGCTGAACATGTTCTGTCACAGCCGCACTTTTAAATCAAACACATCCCCATGGATTCTGCTGCTCAGCGTCTGCGCGGGAACAACAATCAGAGAAGCAGTTACACAGACAGCACATAAAGAGCGTTCCTACTGTCATTTACATGGTTGCACCCAAATGGAAACCTTGTCATTTGCATTCCTCTAGTCTGAGTGTATTGGACTCTCCCACTGTGTTTGACCATTTATCTGGTAATAGGCTTAGATTCTTTTGGACTTCCTGTATCAGCATTCTCACCCTTAGAAAACAAGATTTTGATTTGAGGAGAAAGCAGTAAGGAAGAACTGGTGGATGCATAAACTAACATCTGTATCCAGGTTTTTGCTTAGAGGGCAAGCACACCTTAAGAATGTTACAAAAAAATTATTACAGCAGTGTTTAGGACTGAAATAGCTGGTTACAGTACGTAACCAGCTATTCCTGTTGTTGGGTGAAATTTTACAGCCACCTATAAGTCAGATCCAATTAAGGATAATTTAAAAATAAAACAGAGGTTAATCTAAAATGTACCATAAACTGATTATAAAATGTAAAAAAAAAAAAATGCAACCAAACCTGCCAAATTAGAAAATATATGAAATGTATTTTTGTGGATTTTTTTTTGTGTTGTTTTTTTCTGTGTTTTGCTTTGGGTAATGGATTTTCTACAAAACTATATATTTAAAGCCCAATTGAACAAATGTGTTACTCTTTTTCTGACAAATTCACTTTATCCATGTTGAATTACAAGCTGGGCTCCCTAAGTTCCATAAACCCATTACTAAGTTCCCAACCAGAGACAATAATATATTAGATCAAGTTTACTGCAACATCCCAGGAGCATAGAAAGCTGCTGCAGTTCCTCACTTTGGATCATCAGACCACATCTCTGTGGACCTGATTCCTTCCTACAAGCCACTATTCTGCAGAACCAGACCGGTGATTAAAACCATTCAGGTTTGGACTGTGGAGGATCTTTACAGAACCGATGTATTTAAAGAGGGCGTTCAGATCAGGGGACAGACTGGCCTACAGCAGGGCTAGAAGCGAATTTAAAAAAGGCATCCAGAAGGCCAAGCAAAGGTACAAGCAGCATATCGAGGACCACTTCAGCAGTAACAACCCACGCGACGTGGAGAGGCATCAAAAGTCACGGACTACAGTCACAGTGACCTGCGGCTGAGCAATGACCTGGCTCTCCCTGACACCTTAAACAGCTTCTTAACATGCTTTGACCCTCCAGGCTGCAGGGAGCCTGAACATCTTCCCCAGCCAGAGGTGCAGCATCAGGCTCTCGTCCTGCAGCTCCATCAAGTGACCTCTTCCTTGAAGAAGGTCAACACCAACAAGGCTGCAGGTCCAGACATGGTGACAGGTCAGATGCTTAAATAGTGTCATTCTAGACTTCTTCAACCTCTCCCTGCAGATCTCCACAGTTCCTGCCTGTCTGAAATCCTCTGTTATCGTGCATGTCCCCAAGAAACCAACCGTCTCCTGCCTCAATGACTATCATCCCGTCGCTCTGACCCCCGTCATCATGAAGTGCTTCCATAGGATTCTCCTACAACACATCTAGGACGCCATCCCTGCTGGACTGGACAGACTGCAGTTTGTCTACAGGGAGAATTGCTCTACAGAGGACGCTGTCTCATTAGCATTTCACTCAGCTCTGACTCATCTGCAGCAGCTCAACACCTATGTTAGGATGCTATTTGTGGTCTTCAGCTCAGCATTCAACACCGTGCTACCAGACATGCTGGCTCTGAAGATGCTCAACCTGGGATCATCTCCACCTCTCTGCTCCTGTATCAGTGACTTCCTCACCAACAGGCCCCAGGTGATGAGGATAGGGGAACACACATCTGCTCCACCGATCCTCAACACAGGAACACCACAGGGTTGTGTACTCAGTCCTGCTCTCTTCACCCTTTTCACCCACGACTGCTCTGCTGTCCACCCCGCAAACACAGTGGTGAAGTTTGCAGACGACACCACTGTAGCAGGTCTCATCTCCAACAATGATGAGTCCCACTACAGGGACAGAAGGTCATAGTGGACTACAGGAGGTCCAGGAGGACACGCTCCTATCTACATACAGGAGGAGGTGGTGGAGCGTCTCCTCCAACCTCTCCTGGACTGAAAACCTCCCACCTGGTGAAGAAGGCCCAGCAACGGCTCTTCTTCCTCAGAAAACTAAAAACGGACCAGATTTTCCACTAAGCTGCTAAAAAAAACATTTACACTGCTACCGTACAAAGTGTTTTATGTCTCAGTATTACAGTATGATATGGGAGCTGCACAGTACAGAAGAGGAAGGACTTAGCCCAGGTGCTGAGAACCAAAGGATCAGACCTCTTGGACTCTGATACAAACTTGCATGCTTTGATGTAAAATAAAAAAAAAACTTCTGTAAAAACATGGTAACACATGGTGACAATAAAAGTTTTTTATTTCTCAAAATTTCATGTTTTGAAATCAATATTTTCCCTTCTATTTAGTGTGTAATTATTGCACTGCTCTGAAGTAAAGAATCTACAGTTTGTTGTAAAATATCTCAATTTAAATAAATATTAATATATTTTAATTTAATTAATTTAATTTTTTGAAAAGAAAAAAAAATCAACCACTCAGTAATTTAGAAATATTTTTTTGTAGACTGTAGGAGCTCATATGTTTTACATGACAAAAAAAGCTAATAAAATAGATGCAAACTGATAATTCATACTACATTTCATCAGGATGAGATGTTCTACATGAGAAAGACTGACTCATGAATGACTGAGGGTCAAGAAGTTACAATCTTGCCTATTAAAGGTATACATTAGCTTCTGCAGGGTAGCCTTCATTGTCCCTAACCTGAATGCATTGACCATTACAAGTTATTATGAACTACTTCATTCATAAGGCCTATCTAACCTGGCACACAGAGCTACAGTCTTCAATAAACTTGTATCTGTTATTTTTTCATTATTTTGTTTAATTCAATTAAATTGTATTTATATAGCGCTAATTCATGATACATGTCATCTCAAGGCACTTTCCAAGTCAAATTCCATCAAATCCTCCAGATTGGTCACAAAGTTTCCTCTCTAAGGAAACCCAGCAGGTTGCATCAAGTCTTAACAAGCAACATTGACTCCTTCTGAAATAGCGTAGAGCCACAGTGGACAGTCGTCTGCATTGTTGATGGCTTTGCAGCAATCCCTCATACTGAGCATGCATGAAGCGACAGAGGAGAGGAAAACTCCCCATTAACAGGGAGGAAAACCTCCAGCAGAACCAGAACCAGGCTCAGTGTGAACGCTCATCTGCCTCGACCCACTGGGGGTTAGAGAAGACAGAGCAGAGACACAGAAAGCACAGAAGCACACATAGTACTTTCTATGTTATATGGTACATTTATGTAGAAAAATTTGTCGATTAAGTTGATCTTAGCTGGCTTCCTCTTTGTTTTTAATATGACTTTTTAATTCTGGATCAAAACATGTTTTCCTCCAGTTTAAATAGAAGAAAACATGTCATGAACGTATTTCATATCTAGTAGGCTAGAAACCACTTGCACAAAAGATGCAGTGCTTTAGTACAAATGAGAAGATTTTTACGGATTAGAGCTTCTGCAGTGACCAAAACTGTCTCGCTAATTTTGCAGTTTTCTGTATTTTTTTGCTGATGTGCATCACTTTCAAAGTTGAAAGGAACTTTTGAAAAGACTATGGCTTTTTGGCATGCCCAGTCAGTCTTTGCACCTCTCTCTAATGTACAATCCTTACTGATATTTTCAAAGCCATATTGATATGCAATGCCATGGTTTCCTAACATCATGCAGCCCCATTCACGTTCATTTCCCCTCACCATGCAGAAAAACAAAAGCTGGTTCAGAAGCAAAGTGATTAGAATTACTTTTACATTTTTGTTTTGTTCTGTCAAGTAAGGATTACTTTGGATTTTTTAAATATTTTTTTATCTAATTTTGTGCTACAGCATCAGATGCTTCACTTCCTAAGCTTCTATAAAATATAATGACTGTGGCACAACATGACCTCATGCAACCCAATTCCAGGAAAAACGGTGTGATCCAAAGCAATTTAAAAAAAAAAAAAAACGAACTATTTCCCTTGTCTTATTGATGTAATGTGTACTAAAAAGAATAAAAAAAAGACTCCCAAGGCCCTGCTTGCAATAATTGGACTTGATTAGCTGGAGTTATGCTAATTTACCACTGTGCCATTTTCTCTGATTGGTACCTAACTACAAGGAAAATTGCTTTCCTGGAAACCTCCCTTTGGATCTGTATAATGCTGTATAATGTTACTTTTTTTAATCCTCTGATGTCTGATGCTTGGTACAGTGAGTAGTCGTGAATGTAGCAGAGAATGTTGCAAGATTAAAGGGAGATTTGGTCTAAAAAAATATTTCCAATTCTTGATGCTGGTTACCTGAATGGACTTAAACTTGACACCAAGTGGACTTTTGTCATTTGAGCAGTTCAGGGTGTTTATGCGGCAGGTTAGGAAGAAAGCCAGTCAAGGTACACTGGGATTTCTCTGCTCCACCTTTTAAGAAGAGATCAAGCCTGACATAAAGTTGCTGTGGTCAGCTGCATCACTGTAAGAAGCAGGTGAGTAAACAAAGGACAGCTAAATCATTAATACCACCATGATATTCCACCTGACAAAAAAAAAAAACACGGGAGAGTCTGTAAAATTCAAAGAGACGCCGGTTAAATGGAGAGCTGCACAGAAAGGAAAAGACCAGATAGACAGAGGGAGCAGCGAGCTATTACAGTGTCAGACAGGTGAGAGCGAACTGGCAGCGCTACAGACGGCCAAGCAGCTGAAAAGGAAGGAGCGCTGAAGTGAGAGCTCATCATTTGCATTAGAATAGTAGGACTGGATGGTAATTTCAGCAGCCCGATAACATGTCATCCGGACCGAGAGACTAATAGTCTAGATACAACAGCGGGCTGGCCAACATTGAATGTTTCCTGCAGGCATGACATTTCCATTCAAGCTTCAAGTGTAGCACCAGAACTTTGAGCACCGAACACACACACGGTGACGTGAACAAGCACTTAATTAGTTGGCTATCCGCACACATACACAGAACAGGTTCCAAATTAAGGTACAGTCTCTCTTTTTTCATCATATCAATTTGGAAAATGATTAAAGCGGCACAGTGATTTCTTTTAAAGGCTGTTCCAGAATAATTGCACCACCGTATCTGATAACTTCCCGCCCAAAAAGAAAAATATTTAAAACGCGCAGGACGCCATTAACTTTTGGCAAGCACACACACGCCATTCGTTTCCACTGATAAAATGGGACTGCAGATGGGGTGAAAGCTCGTGATTAAAATGTGAAAATGATTGCAGAGAAAAAAGGGAAAATTAAGAAGATTATCCAAAACATGGAAGAGAGAATGGAGATGGAAAAGACGTTTTAGTGACAAGATAAAGAAAGGCTTGAGGAGAAATTAAGCAGGAACATTGAGAACCGGATACGATAATCTCGGCAGATAGATGTTAAAACTAAAGTGGTAACCGATTCATCCGTTTCTGAATATTAAAAACACCAAGTAGACTGCTTGGCAAAGCACTTAAGCCATTTCTAGGATGAAATTTAAAACAATCATGGGACTCATGCGAGCCATTTAATATTCACCAAAAATGTAGCGTTCAATAGGAATGCCACCCTCCAGCTGCGGCAAATGTGTGACACATAAATGATTGACTGACTTCCAATCTGTCCCATCCTAAACCCTCCCTATTGATTTGAGATCTGGTGACTGTGGAGGCGAAGAGAGAAGGGCCACAGATTGAGTTGATTTGAGCTTTGTGGCACGTTTGACTATCCTGCTGGAAACAGCCATCAGAAGATGGGTACATTGTGGTCATAAAAGGAGGGAATTGACAAGCAACAATACAGATGTAGGCTTTGGCATTTAAACAATGCTCAGCAGCTACTGAAAAGGTTCAAAGTGTGCAACAATCTGTTCATACAAGGCAGGATGAATCTGTTTTCTTGCTATTTCTTTTCTTTTTTGTCCAGTCCTGACCCTATCATAGGAATCTCCCTGCTGAAAGCTAATATATTTCCAATCTGAATTGCAGTCCTGGTGTCCTCTTCTTAGCTGACAGGAGGGGAACCTTGTGTGGTGTTCTGCTGCCGTAGACCATCTGCTTTAAGCAGCTACATATTCAATCAGAGATGGTATTCTGCACACCTTGGTTGCAACAAATTGCTATTGAAAACTACTTCCACCTTTCTATCAACCTAAACGAGTCTACCCATTCTCCTCTGAGCTGACATCCAACTAGTTATCTATATCCGTGCAACAGCTGCTTACTGGATATTTTCTGTTTTTTTTGGTTTTTTTTGGGGCCATTCTCTGTTAACTTACCAGATGTTTGTCTGTGAAAATCCCAGTAGCTCAGCAGTTTTGCCACATTCAAAGTCCATTAAATCTCCTTTCTTCCCCATTCTGAAGAATCAGATTTGGTAGGAAATTCTAGTGTAACAGCTCTTTGTTCTGGGTGATTGTTCAGCGTACAACAAGAAGCCAGATTTGTCTCTCCGACTGCAGAAACAGACAACCATTCATAAGATTTAGGGTTTTGTTTTTATTTTACACAAGCTAATGAACTAAAGAATATTTTACCCTCCACTTATTTCAAACAAAGTGAGTCTATGATGAAGAATGGACGCGCTCCTACTGCAATGCTTAAAACTTGGTTATCTTGACTAATTTGCCATATTTCCTCATAGTTTTAACATGATAAAATACATCAAGAGGAAAAAAACCTTTTCAGCATACTCTTCCATCCCCATTTTCCTCCAGCGAGCCCTTGATGGGAGTTTGAAGCCACGTGACTTCAAATATTATATTCTACCTTTGTAATTCAATTATTTCTAAATCAGGAGATTTTGACTCCAATAATTTTAATGTGTCACCCTATAATTATGTTCGAACAGCATTAGCAGCAGCAGCAGCAGCAATGGGAGTTGAGACAGAGGCTTTTATTTATTCATTGATTTCCTCAGCAAACAGATGGGATCCTTTGGGCTTAGCACCGATAAATCAGATGGGAAGGAACTGTGACACTCTCCTGACCGGCCAACACCAACAGATCTGAAATGATGTTTTGAAATGACACGTTCAGCCAGTTTATGAGTCTATTACAGGCAATGCAGTAATCAGTTGTTATACTACGACTTTATGTAAATGTGTTTCTTTATGTTGCCCAAATAATTACTGGTTAGCGATCTAATCTACAACTATAGTTACAATCAAAACCCCAGCTATATTGTGTTGAAATCTAGACAAAGATGATCATTTTATTATTTTATATGTTTACAGTTTTACCGATGTAAATGTTCCATGAAGACAGGATATGTTCTTGTATGGGTTTAGTGCCTCTGTGGCGTATGGCCCAGTTGCTCTGGGGTGAATTGGTTTGGAAATTTGAAGGGGACTGGTCACACTGGCTTTAAGCCATTGCTGTGACCTGATTAATGCATACCCAGGGCAGGCAGCATTTCAAGCAAGTTTTTATAACACTCTTGGAGGAACCGCTGATATCTCCAACCCGCCCCACCACTGCTCTGGCTGCAACCTGTGGATCACGGCATATAACACTAATGAACAATTGAAGATTTCTACACCAATAAACCAAACCCCCTTACACAAAACTGTGCAGTAGAGCTCCCAGGCAGGAAGCAACACCCACACCTTGAAACTAAGCATGTGTGCCTGTTTCTAAGACACTGAGGGAAGATTAAAGAGTTTCAGGCTGCCGTTCAAATGCAAAATGAATTTTCTCTTGCTGTCAGTGAGAAGATCTGGCGCATTTAGCAGAGGTATCTGGTTCTAATGAGCGGCAGGAGAGGAAAAAAAAAAAAGAGTAGCCAGAGTATCGATTTTGGATTTTGTGTGCAGGATTTTGTCAAACTGCACTTGCTAAAATATGTGCTGTACCGGATTAAAGCACTTTGAAATATGCAACGCTCAGTCATGCACTAAATCTATACAGAAAACCAGCTCACCTGTACATTTCCACACTGGTGGTAACTGATGGTGGAGGGGAGGAAACTTGTTCAGATTGTTCAGAAACATCCTAATGAAGATTGTGTTGGAAGCATTATGGTTGGATGGCTAAGACTGCAGCAAAGGAAAACCCATTTTCTGATAAAACAGAAGCATAGCAGATAAATGTTTTGACACTGACATGATTTTCAGATTTCTTTTGATCAAACGATATTCAAACAGTTGTGGAGGTGATGGAGACTTTAACACGGTTTCACTCCAGTGTGAAGGGAGCCTTAAGCAGCTAAATATTTCCCTTTGTTCACCAACTGCTATTGTTATAGACATTTACTGTATATGATCATTATTTACAGCAATTTTACCAGGGAATGGTTGGCTGTGGCCATAATCCAAAAACTAGCAAAAACACTCTACGTCTGTATTAGTCAACATGAATGCTGCTATTAGCAATGTGCCTTTACAATGTGTATTGTTTTGCATTTCATTTGTGCCCATTTTTCTGTCATGTAATCTCTCCCTGTTGTGATTTTTTTCTTTTTTTACATAGCATTTTGGTAAAAAAAAATAATTTAAATTTTGTAGTTGAAGCTCTATGGATGAAAATTGACATAGCTAACTTTCTAATGAGCAGCTAAATTACTGTAGATTAAAAATATATTTATCACTGTATCTTGCACTGTAAACACAATGCAACAGGAGGGACATAATAATTTTTGGTCATATGTTCTTGCACTTAATCAGACTGCAGATCTGAAAAGGAGATCAGTGAAATCCCTCCAATGCAGATGGGAAACTGAAATGTTTGCAGCAGTAGAACAGATAGTATGAAAGAGTGTTGTTCATGTTCAACAACAATAAAGGGAAATAGAGCACAATATTTAATTACCTTGTATCAGCATGATTGTTTTAAATACAATATGCTAAAATAATGACGTATGAAAATATATTCAAAGTAATCAGTTGTGCTGTATGTGTGTGGAGCAAATGTGTTTTAAAAATGTTTACTACTTGAACAGCTTTTCAGATCCTGGTTGTTCACATGTGAACAAAGATAGCAGATGGGCTGCTGCTGAATTTCTTCATGCTCAGCTTCCTTTGCCTTCCCAGGTGGTGAGAATCAGTCAGAACCAGATTAAACCTCCCTCACCCTACCGGCTGATTCTGGGCTTTGATGTCCTGATAAAGCAGAGATCCCAAAATCTAAATTTTTGTCAAAGCCTCACATCAGCTTCCTGCACGGGACTTCCAGCTGGTGGAACAATCAGCATTCACTCTCACGTTCCTGATACGAGCCTCCGGTGCAAAACAAAGAAGAAAAAACACTGGTTACAGCAGAAAATAAAGACAAAGCAAGCTTTATCTTGTTTTGTCTTGTCTCTCAACCCTAACCCTCTATTTATTTCAACAACTCATTGCTGCTTTGATTGTTTATCTGAAAGGATCTAGGAATAATAGACTTCGATATTTTGGCTTTTGAGCTGCAGGTTTTAAAGACTTATTCAGGTTTTGCAACATTGAAGAAGCTTTATTTGTCACCGCGTGTTACCGTTCAGGACATACTTAAGGTACACACAACAAGCAACAGTACAGTTTCTTTTCACATTAGAGTCTAGAAAAGATAAAAAAAAGTGTCAGAGTCCGAGGGCTCAGATATCAGTCCCTTAATGCGTGATATGAGCCCTGTTACATAGATTAATTGTCCTTCATGAATCTCGAGTAATGAGGTAATAAGATACTTCTGTGATTTTGAGGCTTCATTTACAGAAATGTGCAATTTGATATTCCTGAGAGAGGAGTGTGCCAATAGGCAATAACAGTACAATGATTGTAACATATGATGGACTTTAATATATTTAACATTAGATAGAGTGTAGCGTATGATTGTGACATATGATAAACAGTAAATGAATTTTACTTGTATAGTGCTTACACTAGTCCGACAACCCTAGTTGTCAACCCGACAACCTTATGTGTTTGAATAAGTCATTCACTCATTCACACACGTATTCACACCCTGATGGTGGTGAGCTATGTTAGTAGCCACAGCTGCCCTGGGGCAGACTGGCAGAGGCAAGGCTGCCATACATCAGGGCCACCGGGCCCTCTGAAAACCAACTCCTGGGCTCTATAGAGAAAAATGGAACAGATTTGTCAAAATGCCATTGACAGGGCTATGATGGGGCTGCAAATATATGTGGAGTGTATTCAGGTGTACAGGCAAGATTAACAGGGAGGGAGCCCATTGCCCGTTATGTTCATTGTGCTGCTCATAACTTCAACCTTACTCTCAACAAGTGTGTAAAAAAATGTCCCTGGAATGAAGTAGTTCAAAGACACTAGAGAACCTGTACAACTTTTTTGGTCACAGTGTCAAACGCACTCCTCAGTGAGTTAATGAAAACAGAGAGCAGAGCTGTCCCATTAAAATGCCTCTGTCCCAGTCGTTGCTCATATTGACATCATGTGTTTTTTTGCGTTAAAGCACAGATATGAAGACATTATAAAATCTCTCATCAAAATATCCCTGATCAGTGACAAAAAAGAGGAGCATAGTGAAGCAATAGTGCTCCAGAATGCCATAAGCAAATTTTCTTTCACGTTTTTGGCCAACATACAAACCAAGATCCTTGAATGTATTAACGCTGCCTCACAGTTACTGCAAGCTAAGGACGCAGATATTCTGAAAGCAACCAAAACACCGTCAGTGTTTTGATGGAGTTTAGGGAGCAACTTTATGAAGCCAGGTCTGCCACTCTTGCTCCAGCTAAAAAACGTCAAAATGCAGTTTGATGCAACCAAGGCCAGAAAAGTTAAGCGTCACTTTGAAGAACTTTCTGAAGACAGCCGCCTCACTGACATAGAGAGCAACTTTTGGGTGAACGTTTTCAAAGCCTGTCTTGATACTGTCATCCAGCCACTGTCCCCAAAGATTCATCAGCTTATATGGAACTGTGAGTATGTTTAATTCAATTCAACCCAACACGCTGCTGCAAGCAGGAGATGAGAAGTTACACCAAGCTGCCCGGACTGCAGTTGGCTTTCCTGGCCAGCTGCATTGTTTTAGAACCTCTTTCAGGGACCAGAAAAAAAAAATAAAAATAAAAAAAATAAAAAAATAAAAGGTGTGTTGCAGAGCTATTCCTTGTCAACCACCCAGCCATAACTTCTACATTCAGCGAGGTTTGCGCTGCCCTCCTTTTACTTTTGACTCTTCCCGTGCAACCGCTGAGCACTCATTCGACAAGTTAAAACTAAGTAAAAACCACTTGAGGAGCACAGTGGGACAGGAGAGACTGAGTGGACTTGCCATGCCATCCATAGAGAATGAGAGAGCAAAGAAAATTGACATACAGTGCATCATGGAAGAGTTTACGGAGAGGTGAGTAGGCCTATAGTAGTACTTCATATTGAAATTGAAAAAAAACCCTCAAACAAATCATCAAGAGCTGGTTCTAGAGGTGATTGTGTGGTTCCTTTTAGAAAGAGTGCCTTTAGTCAAGCCGCTTATTCTGTTTGTGAGTCTCACACCTGGGATTGAATACCAAAGTCAATACATGAACTCCAGACTCTGTCCTCTTTTACCAAACATCTTAAAGCTTGGCTATTGGAAGAACAGCACTATTGCCATAACTGTGCCTGAATTTGTATATTTGTGTAATACTAGCAAACTGTTGGGGTACCATCCATTATTTTTCCTGAATTACCATATGATTACGATCATTGGTATTTAATTAATGTAATATGTTTTTATTATTGTGTGACTTCAATCAGTCCTTTGATAGCTAATTTTAGCTTTTTAACGCATGTGAAATATGCATGGTCCCCTGACCCCCTTGGCCTGTATGCTTTATGATTTACTATACTTTTCATTGTTCTTGCTTTTCTTTTCATTTGTTATCCTATCATTTTCAAGGAAATGTTATCTATGTAATTTCTGCCCGTTTATACAGCTCACAGCCATGATGGCTTACTGTTCAAATAGTTTTTACTGTTTTATTGATTTAATTATTTTCTGTTGTTAACTCAACCAGACGAAGGGACTGCAGATGGAAATTAGCCATGGACCATAATCTGTCATATTTACATGAACATTAATATGCATTGTCCCCTTTTTAAATAAATAAACTCAAACTGAAATTGTGTTTGTGAACATGTGGGCCGCTGTGCCAGTTTTCCTAAACTTTATAGCTACGATACAGGCTTGAAAAAGTTGAAAAAGTTAACGTGGGTGTCAAAATGATGCGGTCGCTATCCGTGGTGCTGAACTGCTTTGAATTTGTGTTGTTTTATTATTAGTGACCATGTAGCCTTCTGTCGTTTTGGTTTATTGTTCATGTCCGTTTGATGGACTTCAAATGACATAGTCCCTCTCAGTGGTGCTGAAGCTTGTAAGCCCCACCATTGCAGGCATGTGTATGTTGTAAAATTCTGCTATCATGAGCTTTATTGTTTGGGTATAAAGGGCCCAGTCATTTGCCCCGCCCCCGGACCAGCTCTGATTTGTAGCGCTGGTGCTGGAACCCATTTTCAAGTAGTGCCGTTGTCAGAGAAAACATTTGCCATTGTCGTGTAAACGGACAACACAAATGCAGCCAAACTTTTTAGTTTTCATCAGAAAATGTTGTAAATGGGGCCTAAATGAGAGCAGAGATCGGTTACTTTGTATGTGAGCTTTTCCTCACCTTCTCTCCGGTTCAGTTTGGCGAATCCCGGTGCATGACTGCTGGACAGCTGGGAGGAGCTTCTGAAGGAGGAAGGCAGCAGGTTGGACACCAAAGGGCTGTCGCACGCCTCTACAAAACAATAAATAAATAGGTTAAAGTTTCTTACTTTTTGGTTTAAAAAGTAGCTCAACAGGTAAATTAAAGTCTGCTTCTACACTATTTCAATATGCATATTGCATTTCTTTACAGATTTACTTTGACTTGAACACTTAGAATCTGACCAAAATAATTATAATTAGGTTCTAATTTTGTTTTCTTTGTCACGTTGGATGAGGATCCAATCTTCCACGGCAAGTCATGGTCGTGTTGAGTACATTTTTGGTGCATAACAAAATCTCAAATCCCTGTGATTCAGAAATATAACCACCAAGGTAATCACCTCTTTAAGCTGCCTACAGGTGTGATTACGTGTGAACATTGTTGTTTATCTCTGGGTTGTCCCTGCAGTGGTCTGGCACCTTGTCCTTGGTAGACCCCGTTTCTTGCCTCCTGGCCGCTGGATTGGATCCAGACGTTCATCCCACACAAGCTTACTGAAAATTCTCACTAGCAGCTCCATTTATATCCAGTTGTCTTCTCACAACATAACAAAAGCAAAAGCTGCCTCCATCTAACACCTCCAAGTTAATAGATGTTACTCCACCACAGAGACAAGAGCCAATTACTATGATTCATGCAGCAGTCAGATGCAGGCCTACAACTCTGACAACAAGGCTTTGGCTTCGATTTCTGTGTCATCCTCGGTGAACACGTCATCCCTAAACAGCACAGGTCTTTATTCGAGTCCTCATATCTAGAAATGCTTGATCAATGTAATAATGAAGAAACACAAATATTCACTTTGTTTTCTGGTTTAATTTTTCTAATTCTGTAATTGTAATTCTAACTCCATGATTCAACCTCCAGCCTTTTTGTACTTCTCAGTTCTTTTGTAAGTCAGTCAATTTTCCAATCCTGCGTGTTTCTCATTTATTTTGATATTTGGATCATCAAAGTTTGAGTTTTATCCCTAAGTTTCTGCTGCTTGTATCTGGAGCTTAAAGATGAGCCTTGGATTGTGCTTTTTTTCTATTTTAACATTCTCAGTACAAAAAAACAAAATAAATAATCATGAAATACACTTTCTTTGCCTTACATAGCATTCATCATTAGACCTTTTGAGAATAATGCAAGTCATGATTATCAGCGGTTAAATAAATTTAACTTTCCACTATATTTAAAACCATTCGGGTAGCATACGATGTACAAAAGGCGCAGCATGCCTGTAAATAAATGTTTGTGCTTGGCTGAACTCTTAAAAAAATTAAAGCTACAAAATTAGTTACATCGTAAAACATAGGTTATCTGTTGAAAACACAAAAAGATAAAAAAAAACAAAAAAAAACTATTAAATAAAGTAATATTTGGGTATAGTTGGACGAGTCCAACAATAAAAAAAACCCACGACCACCACAACCAGTGTCCCAAGAATAGGAGATTTTAAGAAAGTTGGCTTGTCAATTTTAGCTAATCTATCCATCCATCTTCCAACATGCTTATCCCTATTGGGGTCACGAGGGGTGCTGGTGACTATGTCCAGCTGTCAATGGGCAAGAGGTGGGGTACACCCTGAACATGTTGCCAGTCTATCGCAGAATTTTTGCTAATGAACTTGCTTAACTATACTGCATCCAAGCGGTTCTTTGTGATTGCGACGTTGTAGACAGCTACTGTGATGGTGATAGGATCCAAAACATTGTTTTACTGGATTCAGACTGGATGGATTTGGCCTCTAAAAACTACCAATATCTTGAAATCTCCTTTTTCTGAGAAAAACAAATTCTAGATCAAGTGGTTTGCTGGAATTTCCATTAATTTACAAAAAGAGTTCAAACCCTGTTTCTTTAATCAAACACAAAAATAACTTACATGTTTGCATCAATAGTTAGGCAAACATTAATGTAATTTTTTTAATTGTTGGTATTTTTCAAGTTTTAGCTCATTGTTACAACTCAGATTTTCCTGATTTTAGTTGTATGGATATTAACTTTAAAAAAAGAGAATATTTCATACTACCGTAGCATGGATCCTTTTATTACCTTGCAGATGATTAGTAAAAGCTTTTGGAATCACCTCTGATTATTACCATCTGCGATAATTTTTTTGACTGCATACTGACGAAGTCAAAACTGTATTCAGAGGCTTAAACTTTAAAATATCAAATTTTCTTAGATTATGCAAAATCATAAGTAGTGTTTACTTTTCATTAACACATTTTTGCAATGAAGCTTTGTTCGCTTAGAGTTTTTTTACTCAATGTTGAGTAATTTTCCAAACACTTTTAACCAGAAAGATTTTTTTTCTCATTTGGTTAAATTCTCTCTTGTAATCTTTAACTATTTAAAACTCTGAATTCAAACATAAAGCCTATAAAATTAAACTCTTCCCACCTTCCCACTGTAAAATACATCCAGTCAAGCTGGAACGGTTCAAACGCTCATGCATATTTAAATCCACAGAGTTCCTAGATGTGTTTTTTTTTTATCCCTGCAGGATTTGCCCTGACACACACTTGTTACTGTGGGTGCCGTGGAGCTCAGAGTGTAAAAAGCAGGTGAATTACAGGAGTCTGAAGAGGTGAAATAAGAAGAATGGCTCTCCAGCGTGGAGTGCTATAATCCCCGAGGAGATAATGTGCAATGAGTGCACAACCTCGCCGAGGTAGTGTTCAAAGAGAGGGCAGTTAAAAACACACTGTGGGTTTTCTTCATCCGAGAGTTGGCATTTAAGAGCCGACTTCCCTGATGGAGTAAGCAGTGAAGAAATCATAACATCCCTCTGGAGGGTTTCAGTGAAAGTCTGCTGGACAACTGTCAACTTGGTACTTTCTATTCTTATTCATTTAATGTTCACCAGCTCTCCATAAACAAAACTAGAACAAACAACTGCTTATAAAGTCATCACTGTGTGCAATGAATCTATATGATAGGTGAGTTTCACACCAGATCAATGTGTTATTTAGCTTCAATTGAGAACTGAGACATTAGGGACCAGAAACTCTGCTGAGTTGAGATCGGTGCAATTAAGAGTTGGGGGACTTTAGAAAAAAAAGTGATCCGGGAAGTTGAACTTTACTGTACTGACAATTTGATTCATCCACTGAAACTCTACTAAATGAGAAACACCTGCTTTGTTTTGTTTTTTTAACCAAAAGTGAGACAAGTGGCTTTTTAAAACTGAACTCCAATGTAAAGAACAAGGCACTATTATTTTCAGACACAGAGCGATGGGACAATGCCATCCATCTTCATAGAATATCCTCCAACCACATAAATGTTTGATAACTTCTGCTACCAGAGGAGGATTTAGGGATCTCACTTGAAAGAAACAATCCCACCCAAAGTTTCCTTTCTATTATTCAAAGTAAAGAAAGTGTGATTGTGAAGCAGGGAAATTTTCAAAAGATTGTACCAGAAACTCTGGGGCACAGTAGCCTTGACACTGTCAAGCTTGATTCATCACCTCTGACACGACAGGCATGCTAGAACTAGGTTCGGAAATACTGCTCTTTCACGTGCCCTTTTCCACTTTGATGCTGTTTTACTGATTTAAACAAAGTGCCCACGGAGTCCGCGATGGAGCCTGAGACCCTGAATACCAATGAGCTCAATCCATCACCCCAGAAACAGCAATGAAGTGAAGGTTTTTGCTCTTCAGAGCTATGTAAACCCCCGCCACAAACCCAGAGTTGAGCACTCTGCCGACTCACTTAGCCATTCAGGGCATGCAGTAGAGAGCCAGATAATGAGGCTCCAGCGGTGCTTGTTTTTGCAGCTCAAAACTAACAGTCAACCTCCAGCACAAAGCGTCAAAGTTCATTTTACTAATGCGTACTGCTCTAAGTAAAGTTTGGCCCAAAGGGGTCGAACCTCAGTGAACAGCACACTTTTAAACCTCAGACCTGAGCTGAAGCAAAAACGGAGTTAAATCCCATCGCGAGTTTGTGCAGGTAGAAGGAAAGCGCAGACACGTTACAACCAGGGCAAATTTAAAACTTTCAGGGTCCATTCCCCATTTAGTTTTTCATAAGTCTTCTTCTGCACAGCGGAACACCTTACTGTAAACTGAAGCCTTTTTTCATCTATTGTACACATTAATGTCTTAAAAAAGTTTAGCCCCAACAGCCAAAGCAAATTGATGCGAAGTCCATCCATCCATCCCTTGCCTTACGCTGTCTCAAGATCGGCTTCCCCTGCTTCCCAGCAGGATGTCCCATTAAGACATCCAGAGGGAGAAACCCAGGAACAATCACAAACCACTTTTACTGACTTTCTTCAGAGAAGAGCAGCAGCTCTACTCTAACTTCTCGGTGAGGGACCCAAGGCCGAGCCCAGCCATCCTCAGGAGGAACCTCATATCAGACAGTTACATTAGCAATCTGATTCGAGAGCTTTGCTCTGTGGCTCTGCTCTCTGTTTAACATGACAGCGTGGCAGTACACCCTCATCACTGCAGCGCTCGTGAACAGGACGCCAAAATCCGTGAATTATTTTGCTTAGCTTTTGATTGACGTCCAGGCTGTAAAACACATAATCCACCTTTTACTTGTTGAGAGCCGCAGCCTAGGAGCTGATTATCATCCGGGTTGCTTCACACCTGGAAGTGAATTTCTCTTGTACACACAGAAGTTTATGGCTTGAAGAAGCCAACAGAACACAGAAATTCCCGAACGAGATATCTTCCTCTCCACAACTATGGCTTTAGATCCCGTCACTGAACACCACAGACAAGGTCGGCAACGAGGGCAGAGTCTAAGCCACTGGGAGCCAACTAGTTTGTGCCGAGAGCGTGGACACAGCTCTCCCTTTGGGTTAATAAGGACCTGAAAGCCTTTACAAGCATCCCCGGCACCAGCTACTCCAGCAGCACCTCACTAAAACTACTTCTGGGAGACGCTCCGAACTCTTAAATGTGGACGGGACAACCAGAGATACCCTCAGCAATTCCCCAAGGGTAACGATCTGATTCATTGTTTCATGGTCCAAACAAAACTCATGCGGCTCCTCCTGAGTCTGAGGTTTAGACTTTGATGGACAATTTCCAAACTGCAATTCCTTCATCAGCTAATTATCCCAGTATTACAGTAAATTGCCTTTTTTCTCTCTACACGCCATATTTTGAGCGCTACTGTTTTCTCATTACTATAATAACAGCTGGAATCCTTTAAGTTTAGATTAATAATATCAAGGAATCTTTAAAGCGACCTCATTGTCACACTTTTTACTTTAGAGAGCCATTAAATTCATCTATCATTTTTATATGCACACCTACATTTTCAATTAATTGCCACTTTGTTAAAGGATAAAGAACTGAGGTTACACTTAACTAAACAAAATACAATGTTTCCCTTCTGATGGATTTGCCAGCTTGAAGGATACGACAGTCCACCATTTCTTGTTCGTTTGCTTTACACAGTGTTAGATTTATATTCTGGCCTTGAGAGATAGAGAAAGCTGATTAAAACTGCTGAATTATTCAACAGGAGTCGATGTCTGTTCCAAGCTGCCTGTGGCCCGACTTGTTAATTGATTAATTGAAATTCAGAGGAGTGTAGTGAGCTAACTAATACCCTGAAGGTAAGGACATGGCAGGAGCGCCCCTATCATAGCTGAATTAGCATAGCTTTGACATGTAATTAATAGAACAAGATGAGAGAATCTGATCAGACTTCAGACCAACTGCACCACCTACAGTGCTGCATAACTGAAGCTGCAAATACCTGAGTTATTTCAGTCAGTTTACTGAGTAGAGAGGATTGTGAAGGTGTCTAATTCAAAATCAAAAAGTGTGTGAAGACGAGAGGAGTTTTTAAAAAACTTGATTCGTATGGACCAAAATTAGGAAAGATTTATGTAAAAGTCCCCCGGTTTTAAAAGTACGAAGAAGTCATGGTTCAGTGGGTTCTTTGTTTTTAAAGTCATGATTTGGCATATTTTTGGTGGGCTTAGATCAACAGAAACAGATACTCTTTGTTCAGCTGTGAATAAACGGTTGTTGAAATTTGTCTTGCTTTTATTACGTTTTAAAGAGTGGCAAGTAAAGTGCTGAGTCGGAGATTTGGTTTGATTATTTTCACTTCATAAAAGATAAGCAGGTACAGGCCATACCTTATGTTTATTTATAAAGAGCCAACAGTTGAAACTAAATGCTGTACATGGCTAAAAACTAAAATTAAAATGAACATTAAAAAGCTAAAATAAAAAGATAATGCATAAAAATACTTAATATAAAATAAAATGAATTTAAAACAAAAACTTAGTATCCCTAGTGGTAAAAGTAGAAGAATAGTAGTAGGTTTTAAGCCGGGTTTCAAAGGGAGGCAGTGAAGGAGCCTCTCTTATGTTTATTCCGTAATTGAGGACCAACAATAGAAAAGGCCCTGCAATGCCGTGATAAAATATTCAATTAAAAAATGAAAATGGTAAAGGATGTTATTTAGGGATTTATTTAAGATATTGCTGATAGTTGAGAGTGAAACCAGTTATTACTTTGGATATGTTTTGATATAGACAATCCAGTGTACACATAGTCCCTGAATTCACCCTAAATCTTGAATCATTGCATGCACAAATCAGTACATTCTTGTGGTTTTACTTGATGCAATAAAGGGAAAGTTTTCCATCTATGAAGAAAGTTTTGTGTCCTCTTTTTGTTTATACAAAGATTTCTAGGCAGACGGCAATTCCCAGTTTTCTTTCAGGTTTGGTTAAGTCTTATTTTTGGTCATTCCTATTTTCTTTCTAATGAAGACTATAACACAAACTTTCATTTTTGTAAATGCTTACTTTTACATTTATTAAAAAATGTATTCCCTTCTTCAGAAAAAAGCTAATTCTTTGGTCTTTAGCAAGTAACAGAGCCAAGTCAAGGCATGAATTTTTAGATTTGTGTCCTCCTTACCCTGACTTCAGTGGCACAGCTGCTTCCTGTAGGGAAAGCTGCCTTTCAGAAACTGGATTTATTTATTTTTTTATTAAGAACAGTCCACCCTGATATGAACATGCTGAACAGATGTTTACCTACATACTGGCACTACATGAAAGGCTGAAATAAGCATATGCACTTTCAACAAGAACCCAGCTATGCAGGAAAAGCGAAGACAGCAGCTTTGTCCTTACCCACGCTGTATAAACAAAAAAACATGTTCTCTCTTGTTCTCTTGCTCTTGGCTTCAATGGAGGGAACAAACCAAGGCTGAGGGATAGAGGTTACCCCACAATAGACCCCTTGCAACCACGTGACTCCGTTACCCAGAACCCCTTGCGTGGCGGCCATATTGGTTGGCAGCCACCCTTACCAACATGCAATCCAAGCCTTATGTGGATGAGTTACAGCCTTCTGATAAGGTATTTTACTATGCTAAATGTACAAGGATCGGTAATGCGGACCCTTTGGCTCTTCCTGATATGGATTTTTCTAGCAATCCCGATGATTGGCCATTGCCATTGGCCATTTGCTATGCGGATCTGGTGAACTACCTTGTGTTGTCACCCACCCCAACGTACAGTGGCGATCAGATGAAGGCGTACAAGAGTTTGGAAACGCACAAACAGTTCACTGCCGGATGGATACGTGAACTGTCTGTTTGTTACCTGAATGATGTAGCAGTTGTCCGTGGAAGGGTGAGTTTAATATTGTTCAGTCGGCCGTCGTGAGGTTTTCGTGAGCGCATCCTGCTGTTCAAGCAGAGCTACGAGGGGGCGACCTCCGCTCCTCTCCGTCCCCGGCCCGGGACCCGCGGGGCCCGAACGTCGGTCTGCTCGCGGAGGGGTTTGGGAGGGCAAGCGCTCCGGTCCGCGCGACGCGCTGGCCGCCTGTTTCGGCACGCCTCCGCTCGCGGGGCGGGCCGGGCGACCTGCCGTGCCGCGCGGCCGCCGGCGCGGTGCGTGAGCTGGGCTCGACCCCCTGCTCTGGTTCCCTGTTCACCCACCGTCGCTCGCCTGCCTCTGCCACCACAGCGAGCGGTCCCAGAGGGGGCACGACGTACAGTGTGTACAGTCCGGTCGCGCCGCACAGATCGTGAGCGGTGAACTTTTTAAACCCCGCGGTTCCGTTGTTAGCACACTGCCAGTCTATTATGGTAGGCAACCTATAGAACGACTTTTTGTCCCTCCCAGCACGATTCCTGCAAACAACAATGCAACAGGTTTACACCATATTGAACAATCGCTCTGCCGGCCATGCGAGTAATAAGCTGACTGTGCCAGTGCAGTGGTGGGCTGTCACGCTAGCGTGCCCACCAAGATGGAGGCGCGCACCCCCGATCACGTGACTGTGACGTCAGATGCAAGGGGTCTATTCATGCCATGGCTACAACAGAAAGCCTGTGTGTGTCATTTGTGCAAAAGTATAATGGTTCTCAGTTAAGAAAAAGTGTGGTGTTACCATAATTTTTACTTTGGGTGAGCCCTCTGTTGGTATAAAATGTTTGATATCCATTAAATCTCGAAGCGCTTTCATCAAACTCAATGTTGCCCACAATAATGATCTGCAACAGTCAAACATTTAGTGCTATTTTATGCCTCTTCCAAACCACCACATGTGTGATATATGTTTGACAAGAGATTTTAGGGCCAAACATGTTTCTTGAGGAAAAACTAACTGTAGACAAACAAGCTGTTAATACTTTCTACTTTGGTGAACATTGTGTTATACATAATGACATGAACTTTCTGTCCTATTTTTTATCTTGCTTAAGGAGATTGGCCCAAAGGCAGAGAGGACCACAGCAAATCTGTATTATTTTTTTTTAATGAACAAACTTACACAAAAGGAGAACAGGAGACCCAAAGCAAGCTGGAGAGTTAACGGGCACCAGGCATGGCAGGAGATGGACGACAACAGGTTCTGATCAGAAGGAAATAAACTGACTGATTTCTTACTGCTGAAGAGTTGAAGGAATTAGATGAGACAGGTGAGAATAATCAGGGGAATGCAGTCCAGCTGGGTGAGAACCTCAATAAACCAGCTGAGGGAAAATTGTTAAATAACACAGAGGGGAACCAACAGGACCTTATTTCAAGTCAGGAGTTTCTGAGAAACTCAGGAGAATTGTCTTAAAATACAGCATACCGGAAAATTTCAAGCTTAATAACTCAGATAAAAACCGCTTCACCCCAAGGAGAAAAAACCCAAACCACAGCAGAGGGGCTAGTGATGGGTAGATGAGGCTTCATAAAGCGTTTCGACATGTTGCCAAACTGTATTGATACTGTGCCGATACTGTGTCACTGAATACTGACACCTGCTGGACCTTACAAATCCCTACAGGCAACCTAGTTGACAAACTAAAGGCCCATTCATACCCTACATTTGGCCTACACGTCCGTATTTCTGTCCGTACGTTCTATCCGTTGACTCCTTCATACCTCCGTCCGTTGAGGTGCGCAATAACCAATATTTCCTCTAGGTGGCAGTGCTGGGTGCCAATAATTCGACGGTCCAAGACGTGATTTTGTTGTATTTGCTCCGTAAGTAAACTTTTTGTTTGTCCCTGTGCCCCGGACACGACACATCATATATGTGTGGGTAGTTGCGGACAAGCTCCGCAAGTCGTTCCTCGAATCCCGCCATTGTTTAAAGCCCAGAATTATAACCTTCTTCGTGATTTTGTTGACATTTTGTACTACAAACTCAATAGCGCCCCCACCTTTTCCGGCAGTATTGCTCCGTATTGATCCGTTTCGTCCGTAATCGTAAGCTCCCAATTTTCGTTTCAAAATACGGACGAAATCGACGGTTAGAACGTATGAAACACTCCACACGTATCCGTATCCGTCTTTTACGTGAGGTATGAATGGGCCTTTAACTGACACTGATTTGATGACCTAGAATACACAATAATACAATTTAAGTCATTGTATGTTGCATGTATTTTATATTTTCATTTAAAGATATTTCATCAAAATATCTTTGATTTTTTTAGATACAGTCTATAAATAATGTGAACCTGTATTATAACGTAATAACCTCTAAGTAAACATGTGAATGAGGATGCTTGTGGACTGGCATTTTATTTTATTTTTTTACAAACTTTTATTAAAAAAATAAGTTGTTTTAACGTTTTGATATTGAGTCTGTTACACTTTTTTGATATCACTTCTCCAGCTGTAGAAAACACCCGCTCACACGGCACAGATGATGCTGGAGTCCAGAGAAATTGTAATGAAAGGCGGAAGAGGTTTGGACAGACTCTTGGTTCTTCCAGTATATCATAGGATCCTGGGACCCTCTGCTAAGTATCTGTGCACCTCCTGGATGGCATCATCTGTGGCACTTTGGGTCTGCCTGCCCACTTTGATGTCAAGATGTTGCCAAATGTTATCTAAAAAGAATTCTCTGCCGCCAACTCGCTTTTTCAGCAGCAACGACATTGTTTCTTGTTGTTTAATATTGTCTATATGCCTTCTTTAAAGATTTCTAATACAACTCGCAGGACATGCGCACTTCCAAGCTTATTTCCTGTCGTTGCCATGGTGAATCACGTTATTTGTGTTCCATTGATCGGGCTTTTTTTCATGCTCGTTCTCACGTTCAACTCATGGTTGATCGGACGCTGTGTTTAGTTACCTGTTTGATATCATCTGTTCTGAAACCGGAAACGCTGAGTATGACAGAGTGAGGTAGAACTACTCAGAGTAGCAGCTTTCTTCTGAAGCGACGCTCAGAACAAAGAAGCATAGTGCAACCTGCCCAACCATAAAGGCGTCTGCCCCACCCATCAATCAGTGGTGCGCTCTGATCAGCACCTGGCCCTCACTGAGCGGGGCCGTGATACACCATCTCACCAGAGTGGCAAAATGGTAAAAAAATAAATAACTTGGTTTATTAATATTTTGTTTACAGTTCCGCTTGGATTTTATTTACTGCGCAGCATAGCTTTGCTGTGCGCGCTGAATCCAGATGATGTGCGTGAATGCGCACGCGCGCAGCTTAGAGGGAACCCTGCTTTGGCGCGTCAGAGTCAGTTCGAAACAGTTCCTGTATCAGTCACGTGACTTTCCCATAGCGATACGCGCATTGACACAGGTTTTGCTCTATCGGCTCGACGCATGCGCAGACGCATCAACGTTGCCGGACCCATCACTAAGAGGGGCGTTGTGTGTTTGGTCTAATGCAACAAGGACTGCTCAGACACCTGCATCAAAGAAACTAACAACCGCTACATAAATGCATGGCACAGCACAGGAGTGCCAGCAGCTCGAGGAAAGATTCAGCAGCCCACTTGCACCTCAAGGACAAAGGACACTCTTTTGACGACAATGATGTCCAGATTTTGGACCGAGAGAACAGATGGTTTGAAAGAAGGGTGAAAGAAGCCATGTTGGTCAAAAGAGAAAAGCCATCACTAAACAGAGGGGGAGGATTGCGCTTCCAGCTCCTCAGTGTTTACAGCTCAGTCCTCCAACACGTTCCAAAGAGATTACATCAGCATCTCATCATGATTCAGGTGACCAGGTACTCCACTCTCACCAAGCAATAGCTTCTAATGACCCAGAACAGTGATGGGTGAGTCAGATGGTTTTATTCCTAGATGTTGAGTGTGGTATTTATGCTAATATGTGTGGATTATGCCTTGACGACTGTTGTGCACCAAATTTCCCCTTGTGGGACAATAAACAACTTAACTGAAATGATTGATTTGCATCTGATTGGAATGTGCCTAGCAGGATGGGCCTCCATATGCATAAAAACATCAGTGCTCCAACTAAAGGTTGCTCAAGTGCGAGCCGCCAGAATTGACAAAGACTCCTGGATAGTTGTCAAAATGTTTTTGGAAAAACTGCGCACTTCTAGTGTTTATGTATCCGGTTAGCTTAGTAGTTAGCTTAGTGGTTAGCTTCTGTGTTAGCCGTTCATTGTAGCTCTGCTGCTCTCACCGTATACTTTGAACATGGCTGAGAGTCCCAAGAAGTAAACCGCGTTCATGTTTATGAGAAAACGAAGAAGAACTCAGTAGAAAGAAATAAAACCAGAGTGGATTTGGGAGATTTTTTTTTCCACGCAATCCTTCTGAGGAGCGGAAGAGCAGGTAAAACGGGGACACTAGGCAACCACGATCATCATGGCTTCCAGAGAAAAAAAACAAGAGTATGTTGATACTCTTGAACAATGTGCAAGAGAACAATACATCCGATTGCTGCTGTCGGAAACAACAAGTATGTGGTAGAGAACGGAAAAATGTCATACGACATGGACAAACTGCGGAGGAGCTTCGCGGCCTGAAATCCATGAACGCATACAATCAGTGTTTTAACAGCTTTGTAAACGAAGTCCAAACTCTTCATGTGAATATAAAGGTTCTGGTGACGGCCAGAGTAAATAGTTACAATACCATAAATGTCCCTCCTAGCTTCCAGATACAGGCTACGTTAGCTAAGCTAGTTTGGCTAGTGCTACAGTAGCTAAATATCACTGATATTTCTCTCAGTATATTATACTCATTGTGTATGTATATATAAACCTGGGGCTAGAACCCAGGACATTGTTTTCAGGTGACAGTGTAAACCACTATGCTGTTGTGATGCAAGTAACACATTATCAACACTGATGACTAGTACCTTTATGATGACATTCTGAAGCATGCCATTGCAAATAATGCTCAGAATTACAATATACATTACGCAGGCAAAGTGAGTGTACACCATGTGGAGGTTTAGCATAGCGTAGCTAAGATAAACACAGCAGAGACGTGCTAAATCATGAACGGAATAGTTACCCGAATAAAAGTGATCCGATTTTTTATGTTTCTGATGGCTGATCCCTACATTCGATATTCCCAAGCTAGACTCGCAGATGTTCAACACCCAACTCCTCCAGTTGTCGTATTTCATATTTAACAACCATTGCAAACTTTGTGAAAAAAGTAAAATAGAATAAAATAAACACTCCTCGGAGGTCAAACTTGCTCAGTCGTTTCTAAAGCGATTCTACCTACCAACGTGGTGATTAGAGACACAGTGCCTGGATATGTGATGTCACGAGGACTATACCACTGGTAAGATATTGGCAGCCAATAAGGGCCCAGTAGAATCACCATCTCTTCAACATTTTCCCTATTTAGCAGTATAACGTTAATAAAATTTGGAGATGCTGTAAGTTTGGCACAATTGTGCACAAAAAACGTGCAGATTCTGCATTAATAACAGCTCAATGTTAAGCACCATGAATAGGGACAAGACTGTGTCTGTGAAAGGATGAATTAACTACGCCCATGGGCTGTGCTAAAACTGATAAGATGGTTTTCACTCATGACTAACATGATAAAACATGACCAAATCACTACTGTTACACAATACAATTATGTCAAATTACAAGATAATGCAGTTTTAGTTGGAGATCAAGTACCCCAGAGAAGGTAAAGTGCCATAACAGCTTTTCCACTTTCATGTCAAAATATCTGTCAGCACCACAGGGTTCAGAAAAAAGCACATAAAACGCCTTCTAAAAACCGATCACTCACATTACCCTAATCCACTGCTGGCTATAAAAGCAGAGCCCAATCCTCATCCTATCTGAGGATGTCACAGCGAAGAGAGATGTAGGTGGCTGCGTGGGAGACAGCAACGATCAAAACAGCACAAAGGCAACATTTAAAATCTCTTCATCTTCAAACTGCCAGGTCTAACTTGTTTACAAGCCCGCAGAGTGCTGAACGAAGCTGCTGAGCAACGTGACTTTTAACGGGGTTCAGTTCAAACACCACTGCTGAAAGCCAAAACATGGCAGTGAATAATAAAGGGGAAAAATAAGCTTGATTTAGAGGGAATGCTGCTGGCAACATCATCTTTACTAATGGCTCCAGCGGGAGATGTGCATAGTAAAATACTACTAATCTGCCAGCAGCAGTAAGTTAATGATTTGAATATATTTGCCTCTTAATTGAAAACATCAACTCACTTACGTTGAATGAAAAGTCAAGTCGTGTAAGTCAGGCAGAAAGTGCAGAGATATTCAAATCATGCAGGTCTCTCAGACAAATTAATTTATATAAAAACTGAGATGTTAAATTGAAATGGACACCAGAGACTCTCACTGTAAAATAAAAAGCTCCTTTAGATGTAATAAAGCTGTTTTTAGTGCACTCCAGTGAGCTGGAACTTTTACTTTGAAGAGAGAGTCTTAGCTAATATGAAAATAGTTAAAGGGTTTAAACTGAGCAAAACTGACTAAAAGACTCTCTGCAGACAACCAAAAGCTGTTGTTTCCCCCCAAAAAGTCAACAAAGCCTAATTAATTTACAACTCTACTCATGCTTCTTCAGTAGTTCCATGGATCCTTTTTACACACAGAAAGCTGGCCTAATTTACCAAGAAGAATTTGTTTTGAAACTAAACAATAATAATAATAAATGACCTTTATCAGAAAACTTAAGACAAATGAAAAAAACATCTGCAGAGTTAACCCAACCAAGACCCAAGTCAGATAGAAAATGTTTTATTTGGACTCGGCTCTTCGGATTCTTAATCCCAGAATAAATAATATATGTCCCTTTGTAGAAAAAAAATACAGTTTTTTCCTCAACAGCAATAATCAGCCTAAATTTAAACAAAATAAGTAAAACTCTGAGTTTCTGTTTTGAAAAGCTAAAACCAGAAAAAACATATTTCAGTTCAGTTTTTATTCATATAGCGCCAATTCACAACACGTGTCATCTCAAGGCATTTACTCAAAAGGTTTCCTCTCTAAGGAAACCCAGCAGGTTGCATCTAGTCTTGATAAGCAGCATTCACTCCTCCTGAAAGAGCGTAGAGCCACAGTGGACAGTCGTCTGCATTGTTGATGGCTTTGCAGCAATCCCTCATACTGAGCATGCATGAAGCGACAGTGGAGAGGAAAACCTCCAGCAGAACCAGAACCAGGCTCAGTGATTAAGGCATGATTCCACCACAGGAACCTTTTCCAGAACCAGGTTAATTTTGGGGGCCATTATCACCAAAGTGCATTTGCCAGGGTAACAACAAATGACTTTTTTTTGACCAGGAACCTTTGTGTCACAAATAGAGTGCTAAGGATTTTAAACTGGTATGTTGTTTTTCAACTTTTTAATTCAGTTTCAGAAAGTCTGTAAGTGACATTTTAAATCATCAATGTCTGTTTATTGCTGTATAAGATGTGTCAACTGCTCGCACAAGATGCAGATATTTATTTGGGTGTGCAGGTGGTCCTCCGTTATTGGTGGAGTCAGAATGCAGACGGATATGGATTGGTGGCATGTGTTGGGGTTTAGTCAGGAAAGAACATAAATGTAAGACTGTAAGAAATGTGAGAAGCTGCAGACTCCCCCTCCTAAGAAAGTGCGCCTCACGTCATTGTGACGGGACCCCCTAACCGGCACAGAAGCTTGTCTTATACACCTAAACCCAGCTTCATCTGGACGGGTCCTTCCATCTGTCATTCGTGGCTGCTTGAGGTCTGACCAGGATGCATCATGTTGTGGCCTGGTCACTCCTAGACAGGCCACAACAGAGGGGAAAGAGGGGAATCCATATACCGTATTTTTTGAACTATAAGGCACACTTAAAATCTTTACATTATCTCATAAACTGATGGTACGCCTTGTAATCCGATGCGTAAACGGTAATCCTTATATATGATTACCGTTGCACTTACTGAATGATTTTATGTGGTACAATGCACTCAAAAATCAGTTAAAATGTGTAAGTACGACTTTGGTTAGCAGCAAAGCCGCTCCGCTCAGTGGATATTCTGAGCATTACGGTACACTGTGTCACTGCCTGATAGGACCCCTGAGCTCTCTACAAAACTGCCTGACTGTAATGTCTAAACTAGAAGCACAATCATGTAAGGCAGCCCGCGCCCGGAGTACGTGCTAGCAACAATAAACCTTGTAAGTTAATTAAATATGAAAGTTACGTTTAGTTTGGCCTTATGTTAGAAACAGGGCAGTGTAGTCCAACTACTCTGTCCTCCTGACAGAGACGGATAGTCTCCCTCTCTGTGTAAGGTGACCAGATTTGATTTCTCTAATGAAAACCAGGGAACATCTCTGATTTTGTTAAGCGCAGAATCTCTGCCTGGGGGTTGGTTTGTTTTGTCTGAACTGCAAAGCCGACAGGGCGGGGAAGGCGCGTTCTGCAAAGCTCTACTACGTCGGGACAGCGGCAGGACCGGATAAATACCTCTTGTTGCGCTAAACTTTTTTACTCCATCATAATACACTGAAATCGGGGAAATTTCCGGGGACAGCCTTTGCCGGGGACAGGTCATCCAAATCGGGGAATGTCCCCGGAAATCGGTGACTGTCCCTGGAAATCGGGGACGTCTGGTCACCCTACCGGAGGGGCAGAGTGATATTACACAAAAATATGTAATGCGCCTTATAATCCGGTGCGTCTTATGTGTGGACATAGACACACATAGATACGTTAATTCACAGTGTGCCTTATGGTCCGAAAAACACGGTAGATGCTTTAATTTTATGTTTTCCGTGTTCGGTGGGGGGATTTGGGAATATTTCTGTTTTAGAGATAAACATCCCCCTAATCTTCATTGCACTTCAGTGTGTTGTTTCACCTAGTTTACAACATGGTAACTGTTTTATTTTGGGGTTTCAGCACAGTTTGACATTACTCAATCATAGTTGTAAATAATCTCAGAATCATCCTAAAAAAACATACTAAGTAAAAGAAAGTGAAGTACAGACGCTGCCATCCTCTGTGCCATCTTGGACGTCTTTTCTGAACAAAAACGTGGATTCTGGTGGACTAAAACTTTTTAATCTCATACTCTTTTTTTGCAAGTTTCTTTTCCCACCATTTAAATCTGTAGTTATCAAACTAACGAAGCGGGCCTTTCTACCCTCTTTTCATTTCACCACCTGGCACTCGAGAAGCACCATAGAAACCAGATTTTATGTCTAAATGTCATTATAAATTCAAGAACGGTTAATCCTGTCTTTAAGAATAATGACGATGTCTTTAAAAGAATTAACAGACTAGAAAAGGTCTGTGCCAATAATATTAAGGCAGCTCAAATAAGCTGATCTGCAAAGACTTAAGGGAGTGTTTTTATCTACCGACATTTCCTAAACTTTGCCTAGGTTTGAGTCATAGAGTCAAGGATGAAATAAGAGCAGATTTTTTATAGGTTGCTGCAGATTAAAATTAAATTAGCAGCACAGGAACAGAAGCAACCTCAATGTCAAACACGGTTAGAATCACTTTTGAATCATTCATAGAGGCATTTTGTGCAGTCTTGCAAAATGAACACTGGACATTAAGACACGCAGCCTTGGTCAGCGGGGAGTGAAATTATGGAGGCAGTCAGGAATGTTGCAGCAGAAAACAGATGGGGGGGGGGGTGTAGAGGCAAAACTTCTGCATTAAACCATCTTCTCATTACTTAAAATCAAATATTGCTCCCCCCCTTCACCCATCTTCCAACTAACATCCACAGCTTCTCCTCCGTCCTTCCTTCATTTGGCTGCTGCCGTTCAGCTCCTCCGTCTTCTCAGTAACCTCAGAGGTGTGAAATGAGGCCCACACAAACAGAGGAGTCAGTGTGGAAATGGATTGGACAAAATAAAATGCCTCTGCTGCAGGCGAGAATCACTCAGGGAATACTACGACAGGTTATGCGTGGACTCTGAACCTTTAAATGTTCCTTTTTTTCTGATGCCACACTTCACTTGTCTCCTACACCCCATACCCCGAGTGCGGTGCAGGGGTTTTTCATGCTGAAATTCAGTCTTACCTCTCCACCTTTAATGGCTACTGACTCAGCTCTGATGTCCCCTCTAACACAAACTGAGCGGCCCTGTTTCTTCTCATCAACACATGCTGCAGAGCATTACAGCAGCAGGCTGAAGAGCTGTGGTCACAGTTCTGACCTCATAAAAAATACACCACTGTGACAGCATTAAGCTGTGACCAGCATCTATTTTGGTAATCAGGACACATTAGAGCCTGAACTGTGAAGCGTGAACTAATGCTGCTGCACTCGTGTTGAACACTCGTGTTGGGGTGCTGAAATATTGCTCAGGACATAAATACAATAACGGGCCACCTTTCAGACGTTCAAGGTTAAACTTGTTATTCTAATGTGGAAAAGACATATGGAAATGTGACAGTAAAACTCACAAAGCTGTCTTGGTGACATCAGGTGTTCCTTACGGTGGATTTAAGGAGTAAAGTCAATACTTTCTCATTGTTAGAGGACTGCAGAGGATTGTAAAATGCCTCTCTCTGGATTTAAAGTAACAAGGAGAACAAAACGAAAACGAAAAAGCACTCCAACAGTTTCAGGACAACTGTGAATTGAAAATAGTTCAAGTGTCTGCAGATGCATGGCAGAAGTTCAGAAGTTCAGGTGTCCAAAATGCACAGCCCTGTCAATGATTCAAGAAACAGATTTGGCCTGCCAGTGGGGGTGGTTCAACTAGACATTCATTTATCTTTTAGATAAAGATTTTCATTGACAAATTTAAATCTACTTAAAACATAAAATTATAGCTGCAAGACAAAGTATTTTATTTGCCATGTTATTTTCATTTCATTTTAATTTCACAGTAAGTAGGACCAGAAAACATCCACCAACTTTTGCAGAGAAAAACATGTCCAAACCAAGAAAATGGAAAAAATTGACCCATATTTTAGAAAAAGAATTTATGACTTTCTTTATATAACATTTTTTATTTGTCTGCTCTACAATAATTTACAAATCCATTTCTGCAAAACAAACAAAAAAGTTAATAATAGTCTGTTTTCCTTCTTCAATTCCTTTAAATATTGAGTGTTTAGTTTAATCCTTGGCAGGCAAGAAAGCACACTTATTTTGTGTTTATTTTTGAAGCGCTAGTTCAATTTTCATTATAATGTCATTTTCATCTTGACAATTTTGGCCTGCATGGCAAAAGGTTAGGAAAGCAGTTGTTGGGCTGAACATTTTCAAACCATGGAGAAGAAAAAAGAGGTTTGATGACTTTGAAAACAGTCACCAGAAGATTTATTACAGATCTTCTTAAATTGTAACTCATTAAGTTAAGGCAGCGCCCTGTTGGTACCGTGTAATGCGGTTCCTTGGCAGCAAGGCCCCAGTAAATCGCCTCCTGAAATGTTTGTGATGTTTTGTCTTGTACTGAAACAGCAATTTCCCTCTGGGATTATTAAAGTATGTCTGATTCTGATTCTGATAACTGCCCCCAGACACATTTTAAAAATGGTAATCAAAGTGGGCATTTCCAAGAGGGTGTGGGGATGAGCGAGGCTCAGGGCTACATTCCAATTGAGTGCAATGCTGTTAAATTCAGTTTATTATTCAGATTTATACAGTTTGTTATCTAAGGAAACCCAGTAGATTGCATCAAATCACCGATTTGTAGCCTTCACTCCTTCTGCATGGGCATGTACCAACAGTGGACAGTGGCATGCAAATTTGTCGTTGTCAATGCAGCAAACCCTTATACCGAGCATCCATGTGTGGAAAGGAAAACTTGCCTTTTTACAGGAAGAAACCTCCAGCAGAACCAGGTTCAGTGTGAAAGGCCATCTGCCACAACCGACTGGGGGTTTGAGAAGACAGAGCAGAGACACAAAAGAGCAAACAAGCACTGATCCAGGAATACCTTCTATGGAAGAGAAGGTAATGTTCTTCAAACAGACGACACCAAAGTATGTTTTACCATAATGCATAATGCATCACCCGAAACATCTCATACCAACTGTCAAGCCACAGAACCTGGTTTCCTTACAGCAGCTTGGATGAAGGATCTGCAGAAGTGCTCCTTTGAGCATCTGGGATGCAGCAGCGTGTCACTGAACGAGCTCTCCAGCTCTGCAACTGCTCCATGCATGGAGTGGGAGACATTGTCCATCAGTGATGTGACTTTCCTTACAGCCTTTCTGTCCCCACCACCTGCACTGGGCCCAGGGACATCCCAGGACAGAGCTGGCCCTCCGAATGAGTTCATCCAGCCGCTTCCTCTCAGCTACAGATAAGCCGCTGCTCCAACAAACCAGACCATAGAAGATGGCTGATGCCACCACAGAGTTTAAGAAGGTCTTCAGGAGCGCCCCTTGCACTCCAAAAGTCCTCAGCCTCCTCAGCAGGTAGAGTCTGCTCTGACGCTTCTTGTAAAGAGCTCTAAAACAGAGTTTATTCAGGTGAACACAAAGGTACTTAGAAGCATCCGCTATCTCAACATTAGTTCCCTGGATGTTCACCTGCGTCAGTGAGGTGGGTCTGCATCTGCAAAGGTCCACCACCAACTCTTTTGCTTTTGCTGCATTAAGCATGAGGTGGTTCTGCTTGCACCAGTCTACAAAGCTCTGGATCCACTGTCTGTACGCTGACTCGTCCTCCTCTGTGATGAGATCGGCTATTGCAGAGTCAGAGATCTTCTGAAGGTGGCAGCCTGGGGAGCAGATGGAGAAGTCTGCATTGTAGAGTGTGAACAGAAATGGTGGCAGCACAGTTCCATGCGATGCTCCTGCACTGCAGACCAACTTGTCAGAGACAGCCCTGTGTCTTCACATACTGCGGTCAACCAGTGAGGTAATCTAGTATTCACTGAGACAGGTGGTGGTCCACTCCTGACCATTGCAGCCTGTCCTTCTGGTTGGATGGCATTGAATGCTCTGGAGAAATCTGACTGGTCAAACCTCAGAAAGTGCTGATTCAGTTTATTCACCCAGCTCAGGTCACCTAAAGCCTGGGAGTTATTTGTGGCCTGAAATTGTTCTCAGGGTTTTTTAAACCTGTTGTTTTGCAGCTGTGCCTCCTTTTCTCAGTTGTTTTTTTTGCTTCCCTGATCTTCTTCCTCAGTTCTTTCTCATGTCTTCTTTCTTTTCTGACCTGAAAGCCCTCTTCTGCTTTCAGGTCAGAAGAGGGCTTTCTCCAACAGCAGGTCCAAGGCTTGCTGTTGGAGAAGCACCTAAATTTCATGAGGGGCACAGCAGAGCCCACACAGAAAATAATATCGTTTTAAATCCGTTTTGAATTCTGTTATTCCATCTATGTCCTCCTCATGAGGATAGCAAAGTTCATCCTACGCTGAAGAGCTGAAGCAGTCTCTAAGGGCTGACAGCAGTAGCTTCACCAAGACTTACTCATCAACAAGACAGGCAAATCAGCCAATCTACAAAACAAGAGTTAGAAAAAGAAAAGAATCATGATGCTTCACGGTATTTGGCCTAGTCGAATTTCAGACCTCAATCAGATTTAAGTAGTGTGGTGAGCTACACTATTAATGTATGAAAATGTAAATTAATTAAAGCAATGTTGTAAAGAAGAGTGGGAGAAAATGTACCCATGATTATATGAAAATTGTTTCATATAAAGCTAAAGGTGATTGTAGAAGAATCATGAGTTATCACTTTGTTTTCCCATTGCTATATTAAAAGTATGTCTCTGTGGTACCTTTAGAGAAAAAAATGTAAAGTTGTTAATTAAATTATTTGAAAAAAGAACTAAATTGGGCTATGGGCAATCTGCAGAAGTGGGTTCTTCACAGAGAAAAATGGAGGTCAGGTCAACATTGTTATCAGGGTCAGAAGCGCAGGCAGCAGTATTGGTTAACATTATTATATGCAACATCTAAAGTTTAAAATGATTCCTTATTATCCCCAAATCATCATATTCTGATTGTAATGGAAGTGCCCCCTTATAGACTAACCTTTTTAAACACATAAAAAGGCAACTTTGGATTTTGTTTTTAGCTTTTGGTGCTTTGGGGAATTTGACAAATTAGTGTCTGCCATGATTTGGGCTTTTGTTTGTGTTTTTGAGACTCATTGAGCCTTCCTCTTTCCATGCTCCTCTCAGTTACCATAATTAGCTTCACCTTCTGCTGCTAATTATTCCCAAACCATCTCACCTGGGACTCCTCCTACTTATACCTGCCTCACACATCCACTCCCTGCCAGAACGTCTCTTCTCATTGCCTGCATGGTAGCGTCCCTGTGTTTGTGTGCCCAGCTGGCCTAATTCTGTGTTCCTGCGCTCGCCTCGCCCTCACTGGTTCTGGATCCAGTGGATGTGAGCAGCGCCTTCCTTTCCTGCATTCCTCTATGGATCTGGAGCTCTGCCCTCTCAAGGTAGCCTGGCCAGCCAGACTCAGTTTCGCTTTGTTATACAGCGAACTGAGTCGAGAACTGCCCCTACAGAGCCCTCTTTCCTGATACCGACCAATCACAGGCATGGGCGGGCTTTATATGTTGAGTGACGTGCAGCGTCCGAGAATCCCTCAGCCAAAACAAACAAGATGGCCGCCACTACGGAGCGTTTGTTTGCTAGTGCGCTTTCTTCTTTTTTAAAGACAATCATTCACGGCTCACCATGTTGAATTATATTGTGAAATGTTGACAGTGGAGGACTGATTTTTGCCTGTTTTACATCACATTCGCAGTTTCTCCGATTGGTTTACCTTGTGGCATTTAAAAGCGCTCTATGGGAGCAGTTCCAGACTAACCTCAGCCGTATTGAAGAGAGGCAAAAGTTAGTCTGGCTAGCCAGGCTACTCTCAAAGGACTCTTCGGTTGACTACTCTGGTCATTACCTGGACTGCTCCTGCCGAGATCACCTGGTCAACTTGTCTCAATCATTTCCTGCCATCAACCACCAGTTATATCTGCCTGTAATCTACATTGTCACCTATAAATCTTTCAAAAGCACAACTCCGTGTCTGGCTAGGGTATTGGGTTCCCAGAGTACAATCATTACGGTGTCAACACATCCACCTACACACACCAGCTATTCAAGTCTATGAAAAATAAATCATTCAGCCGATCAAAGAAACCACAGAAATAACCTGAAAACTTGAATGCCCTCAGGGCGTTGCAATAGTCACCCTTTGTGCAGCTTCTTATATTATTCAAGGTCAACCTGTTGGCTCCATAAGATTGACTTTGATAGCTCCGACTGATGGCAGTGAAGAGGGTGTCTGAGACTCCTACATCACACCACTAAGGGTTTACCACATCAACATATAAATAAAGAGAAATAGTGTTAAACGTGAATTTTATTTTTTATATCCATGGGAACTCAAACATTAACCTCAGAGTTAAGGGAAGCCGTCGCCCATCCCTCGTTGTGCTAAAGGTCTACTCCCAAAGTCTCTGCACTAATGACTTTGACAAAATGATGCCATATAACTAATTCAGCCATTAACCTTTTTATCTTTATAAGGTATGCGAGTTGCTGGGGTCTGTCCCCACTAAGGCTGAACGAGTCAGATACAACCTGGATAAGTGATAAGCAGGGAGAGGCAAAATGGACTTACATTTTTTATTAGAATATGTTATGGTATTTATTTTGATAATGATATAAAGCCCCACAAACACAAATCCTCTTAAAAAACGTACCCATCAAAAAACAAACCTTACATTAAAAGGAGGGATTTATTGCTAAACAGCACAAAACTGTATTTAATCATGTTTTGTAATTTATTGATATTTATTGAGGCTCTCATGGAAACAACAATGAAGAAAATGGTAAAAGTAACAATCACGGTGTTTTGGACTTTATTTATTGGATTTTTACAGTGAATCACGACTATCATGATATGATATTTGTCAGGAAAACAATAAATCATATGATACATCCCCATACCTAGTGACGAGTATGAAAGGAACTGCTAATCATGCACTGGTGAGATGAGACAGAAACTATGCCAAAAAACACGAACGGTCTAGCACAAAATGACAACCTACGGCACCCTTGTGAAAGCCTGGAGTTAGAGTCCCAGACTGTGTTTTAAAATGATCTTCATTGTGTCAAGGACAAAGAAAGCCACAAATTACTGCATATAATCTGTTAATTAAACCATATTTAATGATTAGCCCCTTTGTGAATGTGAAGACTTCTTCAACAGTTATTGTGTGATGAAATATTGCACGCCTGGAGGGCATTTACCTTTTATGCTTTGTTGCTAATTGCATACCCATTAGCTACAAATTTTTCAGCTGCACGTCTCATTAGCTGTAGATTACCTTGCTGTTTCTTGTCAGTTCAAGTAATCAGTAATGCATCGGTAGTTCATAAATAAAACTGACAAGTGTATTCTAGCTGGAACACACGCTGACCTTAATACAGTAATCAGCACAATTAAGAAATATGCTGTGGTGGCCTGATCAAGTTTCTGCTCTCATTAAAGGTTATTGTTTCCAGAACATGCTCCAAGTTTTACACCCCCTTTTTTATCAGGAAATAGTTATTTTGTTCAAGTGGTTTAGAAAATGTAATATATTTTTTTTGTTTTCACTTGCATAATATTATTCTATGAAAAATAAAACATTCAAAGCTTTGAACATTTCACCGAGCCCCGTTCAATCCATTACTCAAAAGCAGAAACAGTATTGCACAAACCCACCCAGACATAACCGTCCACTTAAACTGACATGACATTAATCAGATAAGGAGCCAATGGGCTCGTGGTGGAGCTGCAGAGATCCAAATCTCTGGAGGCAGAATCTGTTGACAGGAGAACCTTTATTTATACACGCCACAAATCGTGCCTTTATGGGAGGGTGGCAAACAGAAACCAATTATTGAAAGAAAGTCAAAGGAAGTCATGTTTTCACTTTGCCAAGAGCCATTTAAGGGTCACACACATCTTGTGAAAGAAAGTGCTTCGGGTTCGATGAGACCAAAGCTGTACTTTATGGCCTGTATTCAAAATGCTAGTTGCTCATGAAACTGGAAATGCTGTCCCTGCAGTGAAACAAAGTGGTGGCAGTATCATGCTGAGGGGATGGTTTTCTTATGCATGGACAGGAAAGCTGATAAGAGTTAATGGCAAAATGGATGGAGCTCAATTATTGCTGGACGATATAGAAAAAAAACCATATCGATAAAACTGAAATCATATTGATCGATATTTATCAACAAATGCAAAACATATATTTTAAGTGCAGCCCTGGACGTTTTATGCTGTTGCTTAATTACCTATTTTTAGATAAAGAACACACAAGCACTGAATTCAAACACAACCCTTTATTCAACCAACTTCTTACCAAAACTGCAAGTTTTAAAAAAAGAAAAAAGAACATGTGCTCTCTGAACTCTTTGAAGGGGCGGAGCTTGGTGACGGAGCGTTCCTGGGTCTGCTTTTGTGATTGGTTGGGAGGATGTAATGACTGTAATATTAACCTAATGGGCTAGAATGCAAAAGGAAGGAAAACTGTTATTCTATTGAACTTTTTATCGACCTTTTTTTTCTGTCATCGATATACGTATATCGATCGATATATATCGTTATTGAATTATCGTCCAGCCCTAAGATCAATACAGGACGACCCTAGTTGAGAACCTTCTAAAGGCTCCAAAATACTGGGTGGAGGTTCCTCTTCCAGTAGTTTAATCAGACTTGAATTATTCAAGAGTATTGTCCAAATCTTCAGTCTGTAAATGTTGAAAGCTTTTGGGGTAAAACACTTGCAACTAAATTTGGGGGGAGTGCATACAAATGCACGCCCAATTTCATATTTTATTTGTAAAATATTTTGAAAAACAAGGATGCTTCTTCTTGCTCTTCAGAATTATGCTGTACTTTGTGTTGGTCGATTACATAAAAATATGTATTGATTTATATATATACACTGTACATATTTTAAGTGTGGAAATGTTATGCCTGTTGTGTCTGCGTGTTCTATGTTATCTTGTCTCAAAAAATTTTTCACCATGGTAACACATGGTGACAATGAAGATTCCTGATTTTAAAACTCCTATAAAACACACAGAAGATTGAGAGTTTAGTATCACCTGCTTGCATATAGAAGCCAAGGACAGCAATGTTTCTACTTTAATCTGATGAGATATTAGTCTTCCTCAGTAATGAGAAAACAGCAAACATTTTTCTTCAGTCCAGTGACATAAATGCCTGAATTGGAGAGAAAGTAACATTATAACCTTTGGATTTGCTGCGGTTGTGCTTAATAACATCCATGCATTTTCTATACCCGCTAAATCTTTGAAAATCAACAAAAAAATACTGAGCACAGAAACAGCCTTTCTGGGGTTATTGACAGTTTACCGCCTTTGTCGGACCATAAGGCGCACTGTGAATTAACGTGTCTATGTGCATCTTTGTCCACACATAAACTGTGCCGGATTATTACTAAATATTCTTCCCAAGTGTGCAATACCTCTCCGCCCCTTCACGTCCACAGCTCTCTATCCGTCTCTATCCGTCTACAGAGTAGTTGGACTACACTGCCCTGTTTCTAACTTAAAGCCAAAATAAACATAACTTTTATATTGAATTAACTTACTTGGTTTATTGTTGCTAGCGCGTACTCCGGCCGCGGACTGCCTTACATGAATGCACTTCTAGTTTAGACATTACAGTCAGGCAGTTTTGTAGACAGCTCAGGTGGCTGATCAGGTGTATACCGTAATGCTCCAAATATCCACTGAGTGGAGCGGCTGCGTTGCTAACCAAAGTCACACTTACACATTTTGACAGATTTCTGAGCGCTTTGTATCACATAAAATCAGTCAGTAAGCACAACGCTAATCATATATAAATGCCACCGAATTATAAGGCTCACCTTCAGTTTTTGAGAAAATGTAAGGATTTTAAGTGTGCCACATTGTCCGAAAAATGCGGTAATTACTTTTTAAAAGATAACTCTTTAATGACAGAAGTTCAGTTTTCAAAATCAGTCAAAACAATAATGCGTCATCTCTCACTTGTCACCATTGCACCCAGGAGCAAGGCACGGGATTCTGGGCCCTTAAACCATCTTGGTGGGCGCCATGTTTACTCAATCAATGTCACAGCGTCCCGGTGCCAAAACGTTGGTGGTAAAAACTTTGAGGCTGAACATTTTATGATAACTCTTCTTGCTTCTGTACCATTATTTATTTATTTATTTGTGTATATACAAAATTGATTGACTCCATGTATGAACCAATTTGTTTCCAGTTAATCCTTAATGTCAATGCAAAATGAACTTCTCAACAAACTAATTAAGCCATGGTGCTTTTCATTATGACATGAATAAATGATAAATTGAGAAAAATGCATTTTCTAGCTTTTTGAGGTCCCCTTTCTGCAGTGGGCCCCGGGTAAACGGTACCATTTCCCCTGTCAGTCCGACCCCCCAAAGAGCTACATTTAACAGCTTTGCTGCAGCCTTCAGAGAGGATGCTGGGAAGGACAAGAAAACTATGCAAAGTAAAATAAACATCAGGCAATCATGGGTGCCTGATATTCCATTCAGCACTAATAAAACATCATGACAAGCACATTTGAGAACATATAATCTAAACAAATTGTAAAAAATAGCCCCCCCACAGGATGCATTAGTTTTATTGCTTTGGAAGTCAGACCTTTCACAGTGTAGGCTCTGTAAAGGCAACATAAGTTCACACACATGAATCAACTGCTGTCCATTCTGAGTTCCTCATTAACATCTGTTTGTGATTCCTAATCCACTTTTATGACTGTTGGTTTCCCGTAACCTTGCCCTCATGAGACGCATTCATGCTCCATGCTGCCTGCACAGATTTCCATAAGTGACTCTAAAAAAGAAATATGGAAGGAACCTATCCTGGGCTAATTTCTCTTTCCCTCTATCTTGATTCACTTGTATGCTGCTCACTTGTGAATCACAAGCACGGGGAAGGTTTGAGAGGCATTTTGTCAGCTACTGGCACCAAAAGTTTCCACTGAAAGCTCATAGATGTCCTTGAGAGCTGAAATAGGCTATTGAATTCAGACCGTCCTTTGATATTCCTCCCTAGATCAACCCTGAAACCGATGTGTGCCATGTGTGCCCATCATTCTTTATGCGGGCTTCCAAGGGCTAAATACAGTAAGATATATCTTTTGTCTTTGATAAGTTTGAAATGATAGTATTTAATTCACCATTTAGCCTTCAGCATTTTTATATTTCTCTATGCAGAAACAAAGCAGCCTGTTCGGTTGCTGTAATTAACAGTTACACAGAGAAAAATTTAATCATGCTCAGCCGTTTACTGCACCTGAATAAATCCCTGCTTTGCTTCAGACCTTTGAATCTACTTTTTAGGAGCTTTTCTAGTATTACTCAGTTTATTCCAGGTTTATTGGCGGCGTTAGCGCGTGTATATTTAGTAAGCTTTCGTTTAAGTGCTTGTTAAATTTTGTAAAAGCTCTGTTTCTAATGTGTGGGCTTGTTTTCAGGGCTGATGCCAGTCTCTTTTAGAGTTTGGGCTTCTGTTACCTGCCAATGTCCCGGTGTTTTGGAACAACCTCACCAGCTGTTATCCTCTCCCCACCATCCACTCCATAAGTGGTTTTCCAGACCAAACAGCCCATGATTGCCAAAATCTCACAGGATCGTCATAAACAGCTTAAAAACACAGTCTTACTCAATGATAGCAATTTCCAGTTTTCTTTCAGGTTGAACTGAGGGTTGGGTGAAATAGGTTTTGCTAAATAAAATACCTGGGTATACTTTATAACAAACTGCTAAGATAAGTTGTTGTTACCTTTTATTTAAGACATTTTATGGCTTTCAAAAAATATTTTTAACATTGATCTCTCAGATTACAAATCTCCTTTACTGAAAAACACCAAACAAAGTGCTCTAAACAAAAATAAGGCAGAAAAATATTTGCTCTCGGGCACAATTAACAAATATAAACAGACCTGCCGACATCTAGCAACAGCATCGCAGGACTATCATAATGCTGGTTTGCTTCATTTAAAAATCACTTGTAAATAATGCCGGACCAAGCCTGACCCTATGCAATGCCTCGCAATAAAGTGGCAGCTCTGCGTGATCAAAGACCGACCGTTATTAATTAAATAAAACGATCTACAGCAACTTTAAGAGCCTCACTTTACTCACATCAGTCAACTCTATGCTCACATCTGAGCCTCAGCAGGTTTAGCGTCCAATTCAGAGAACACCAACTTTCATACTGTGTTCCCTGTGACATTCCAGTCTTTTCCCTTTTGGAATAATATATTTTATGTACTTTTTTTTCACTGGATCTTAGACCTTTCTGTATTGTTTCGCCTGGAGATGCTAATAGCGGTTAACTCCTGCTGTGCATGCGCAGTACGTACTTCCGTTAATAATTGTACATAAACGCAAAAGGCTTTATTTACTAACAAACTGAGCAAAAGCAAAGCATAAAACAGCAAAATAACAACTAATACGCCAGCAGGACATGATAATCTTTCATAAAAATTAGTATGCAACCACAGTGAGCTACTGACGTATAAATAAAAAAAGTCAAATAACGTGGCTATACACCTTTTACAGTGAACATATGCACAATTTTAGCTTCTGAACATATTTTGTTGTGTACTTGGAGTCTCTAGGAGTGCAGAAAAGCTGAATGTGATCTGTCCAGGAACTGCGTAGATATCTTTATATTCTTTTTGGGTCATATTTTTTAAGCCGTTCAGTTTTCTCTGTTCTCTATTACTTTTTTTGAACAACTACTTCACAGTATTTACTGCGGACCTGCTAAACAAGGTCATGGACTTCTGGTTTACCAATTTCACAAATCTGCCATTTTTATTTTTCACAGTGACTTTGAAGTCCAAGCTCAAGGATGCTGAAGCTACAAGTGGATAAGTCAAAATATTTACTTGTTGGGTTTATTAACCCACACAATTCATTACACCGTGCCCCAACATATTACAAAAATTACTGAATGGGGTGGACTGAAATGCTCTGTGACCTGGGAGGGGGGTGGTGTGTGAAGTGCCTCCTTCAGATTTAAAGAGACAGCACCAAACGAGGTACGCTCAGACGAACCTCAGAACAGGGGTAACAGATGAGCTGTGAGGCGACAATGACAAGCAATTCAGACCAAAGCCTTGCAGTTGTGCTTTATATAGACCACAACTGAATGATTTCAATGTGAAAAAGATGCCATTAGGAAACATGATATTCCCATTAAATAGACATTTTATCCCCTTTAAGGAGAGATTTCAAAAACTAAAGAAGAAGAAATGAAAGGTGCTTTGGTGGAGGACTTAACCTGAAAGCAGAGCAACGTGTTGAGGTCTAAATAGCATTGCCACCATCTACTAATCCTTAAGGAAATTTAAATAATTACACCCAAGGGTGCATCCATCACTGGGTTGGGATTGAACTAATTAATTTTTCAACAAATTCTCTGTTATTAGATAAAGCTTAGAGTGAATGTGTTAAGATATGATGTCTGTCACAGTTTTTGATATTTACATAATGCCATAACTTGTCACACCTGTCAGAAACAAAAGAAGGAAAACTGGATCTCCAGTCTTTAATTTATTATACAACACGCTGATGAAAGCACTGAAAGTCAAAACAATCACTGCTGGGAGCGGGGTACTAGAGCAGATGAAGTGACAAAATGTTGCCTGGGGCCTTAATTTGACCAGAGCAGGTCCTGAGGACAGCAACACCTAAGCCCTCAGGAGCGAGATAACGAAACGGAACAACAAATGAGACAGACTGAGAACATACCTGAAGTTGACAGATGAAAAACGAGCGCAACAATCAGACAGGAGCAGCAGATGAGTGATTGATGCAATACTCAAAAACTATTTCACTCCCACTAAGCAGGGCTGGTTGGAAGATACAACTCTGTCCGAATAAATTCTGGCTGATCTATTGATTGCAACTTGACTCCATATTGCCCACAGCTAGAGAAGTTCAGCAGATTAAAAGAGCAACTCTCCTCTGGAACTACGGACGTTGAGGTTGAGCTGTTTATCTCTTCTTGTAGTTAACAGATCTCATGGATGAGATCTTAGCATGGGCAGTAGCACAACGTGCCTGAAGTTAAACCAGACATAACATGAGCACGCTTGTATCGAGGCTGATGGGGGTGTTCAAGTGGGAAGATTAGGCAAATAGGATTACATGCAAATAATCTACAAGAAAGAAAAAAGATAATAAAAAGAGTCAACAACAATCTCACACAACAGGACAAATGTCATGATTTGGGTTTTTGTTTTTAGACTTCATCCTCACTCCATGCTCCACCCTTCCCAGTCATTTTCCTGCCACCACTCAGCACTTAATCAGCTCCACCTGCTGCTGCCACTAATTACCACTGATTAAGTCATTCCACCTGGTTTTCCTCCCTACATATACCTGCTTCAGTCACGCTCCCAGTGCCAGAACGTCTCATCTTGTCTTAAGGCCTGCATGTGTTGTCCCCCAGCGTCTTGTCGTCATCTTTGCCTGTTTTATCCTTTGGACCGGATCTCGCCCTGCCCTCGCTAGTTTGTCTCACACTGGGAACACTTTGGCCACTTCTAGTCTAGCCTGTTTCTACATGCAACATCTGGTCTCATTCAGCTACTGCAAGTCAAGTCTGGTTCTGTCTTCAACACCTCGTCTGCATCGTCTGATCATCTGCACGCCTCTGCCACATTGTCCTGGTTTAACCTGGCTCTGAGGAGTCCAGCCACTGGGTCCCACCCATCTCATCTGCCACTACTCATCTGTTTTACAATAAGCTTCTTAAACGCGACCCTGTGTTGGCTGGATATCGGGTTCTTCATAGGCACGCATTACAGCAAAAGGAAATGTCAGAACTACCTGGAAACAGGCAAACAAAGTAGAAAAGATGGGCCTAGTAAGGCACAGATCCCTCTTTAATCAGGTCTAATCATTTTGAGATTCTTTGCATTTACTTACCGGTTAACTCGAGTAACATCCAAGAAATTGCATCATTTTAGAACTAAATGTGTGCAGTGAAAAAATGTTACGAGGACCTGTTTAACATAAAGTGTCCAGATCCTAAAAAACTAAACGTACTACATCATGTCAGGTGGAAAACTTCTAGTACCCTGTTTAGCAGCAATAACACTCTGTCCATTAAAAGTCTCACATTGTTGTGCATTTTTTTCCTCTGCAACACTTCTACGTTTTACTGAGGTTTACAGACATTTATTAGTGCACAGCTCTTTGCAAGTCATACTACTTTTGAATTATTTTCACTGCTACAACCTGGCAAGCCAGATTGATAATGTGCAGCACTCTCTGTTCTGCACATTATCCATCTGGGACTGCGCCAATCGAACCCGTAGGGGGAAAAGGACATTCCGCAGAACCTCCGAGAGCGAATCGACGCCAAGTGCCTGCCTACCAAAGGTTGGTTTTAGCCAATCACAGCATCAAATGAAAATGAGAACAGCAGGAGGTATGAGAAAACATAACAAGGTAAGCTAGTCAAGGCACTTGTTGCTGTTCTTTCAAAGAAGAAATCATGGATTCTCACAAAACATATTTTTGTAGCTACGCGTGCGTCCTCCTGCGTTGCCATGTTTATGCTAGTTCAGCTGTGGGCATGGCACCTCTTGCTTTCGTCCCACCGTAAACCATGATGCTGCAACATGATTGGCTCTAACCGTTTTTGGCTCGGTCACAAATGGTTGTAGCGGGAGCTGGACGTACAATATGGGTTTTTGTATGCCTGTGAACTCACAACTACCAGAAGAATTGATCTTGCAGGCAAGGTTACAACTGGTTGACCTTGATTATTTCCTCTTCAAGCTATTCTGCTGGTGTATTTGGGATCTTTCCCATTGATTGCCCAATTCAAGCCCATGGCTGCAAAACAAGCCTGAATTATTATTCCCTGACAACCATGCTTGAATTTGTGTTTTGATGCTGTTTTGATTTTCTCCAGATATGTGAAAGGAGACTGAACATTGCTCAAAAGGCCTTGTCTTTTATTGCGATGCAGATTTGGAAACCTAAGCCCGCTACCATGTTTTTCCTCCTGGTAATCCTTCCAAACTAGTCGAGTCTTGTTCATAACTGGACAATTTGAACAACATTAGCATTTAACAAACTTACTGAGGCTTGTAGCATCTAAGATTGTTGGGGTTTCTAACAAAGTTCTAACAAAGGGATGCGTTTTCTGGAACGTCCTCTCAAGAAGATTATAAACAGTCTTAAATGTCCTTAATAATCTTTCTTATGGACTTCACATTGTTTAGAAAAGGTATTGTAACCTCTTCCAGATTGATGGCTAGCAACAATTGCTTCTCTGAGGTCACTGCTGGTGTCTCTCCTCCCTTGTGTTAACATGTCTGCATGGTCCAATCTAATAAATCCATAGAGCAAGGTTGTACTTACTTTTTCCTATAATAATATTAGATATTCTTATGACTATATGTTAAAGGTCTGAAATGCAAGTTTTTTGTAATAAGCAAACAATAAATAAATAAAAAACATCTATAACTCTGTGAAACATCCAAGTTGCTGATATTTTCATAAGAAACAGAAGAAAGTTATAATTACAGTGAGCTAGGAAAGCCTGTCAATGCCATATACTGCAGGCTGCCACTTTGCACTTTTTAAAAGCTTTAGCCAGACCTTGCCTCTGGCAATAGGAGAACTCAGACAGACAACATATGGTTTATTAAATGAATGATGAATGATAGGTGGACTCTCAGGAGAATAAATGGCTGAAGGGCAACTTAATGGATTTCAGTGAGCTGTGGGTTTTATTTTTCTTTCCCTTAGTTTGTTTTCTTTTTAATGCCAGACTAAAATCCGTCTTGTTTAAAGCAGCATACTTTTCAGTCTAGGAGTGTATTGTGGAGTGATAAAACAACTGGGGTCATTTAGTTCCTCATGCTATAGGTAATAATGTATAAAACAATGTAATGTTTCTTAGAAATAGGACATAGAACATTAGTCAAAAGCTATTTTATTTCTGTAATTAAATTAAAAACTGAAGATTTAATATTAAATTGATTCAATAAAGAGAGTGACATGTTACAAGGATTTCTTTGTCTTATCTTTGATTATAATGGCTTACAGCTAATTAAATCCCAGACTTTATTTTTTTTAGAAAGTTTTAATTAACACCAAGGCCAATATAAAATGATATTATGGCAAACACAGCTAAGCATAAAGATATCATGGAATACTACTGACAGTGACACCCTCTACAATGACAGTAAGGTCATTGCTAAAGCAGCTAGCTGTTCAGACTGCTGGATCAAAGTCTATGAAAGTTTGGCAAAGCAAGGCAAATTTATTTGTATAGCACATTTCAGTACAAAGACAATGCAAAGTGCTTTATATTATTAAAATATAGGAAAATAAAACAGAATAAAAGCAAGTTGGAATAAAAAGTAGAAACAAAATAAAACATGGAAAAATAGAAACTAAAAGCAAATATTAAAAACAGTTGGGCTACAAAGTTGAACTAATGATGTTTCAGTAAAACAGTTTAACTAGAATGAAGGCAATCCTAAACAAATGTGATTTTAATTTAGATTAAAAAGAACTCAGGGTTTCAGCACTTTTACAGTTTTTTAGACGTTTGGTCCAGATAAGTGGAGCGTAGGAACTAAATGCTGCTTCTCCGTGTTTAGTTCTGGTTCTGGTTCTGCAGAGCAGGCTGGAGCCAGAGGACCTGAATGGTCTGGAGGGTTGATGCAATAATAACAAGTCTGTGATGTATTTAGGTGCTAAGCCATTCAGGGATTTATAGACTAACAGAAGTATTTTAAAGTCTATTCTCTGAGATACAGGGAGCCAGTGGAAGGAACTGGGGTGATGTGCTCTACTTTCTTAGTCTTAATGGTAGAAGGAAAAAGTGTAGTAGAAAGTTGTAAGTAACTAAGACACCTGTAACCATGATAAAAATGTGAAGCAAAGCCCATTTAAGAATGTTGGGGAGATTCATAAGGAACGCACTGTGACTGGAGTCAGTGCTTTTGGGGGCGGGGGTTGATGGCCTAGTGCAGGGGTTCCCAAACTTTTTCAACTGCGCACCCCCTTCAGTGTCCCAACCGGCTTGGCGCACCCCCCCACCACCACAAAAAAAGAAAAAATTCTGTTGCAGTTACATCAATTCAACCATCTTAACAAAAGTTGTGGGAATAAAATTAGAACATAATTTGAATTAAACTGCAATAAAGTTGCAACATCCACAACAGAATCCTGAGGCTTTTGCAGGTGCATCAGTGGCTCAGCCTGGAGCAAGAGAAAGAAAGAGACGCTCAGATCGGCCACACCTCCACAACCTGAAACGTCTCTGAAGCAAAGGATTAAACTAATGATCTACCTGTGTTGTTCTCACTTTTTTTGTGCACCAGCTTCTTAATCTGAATTTACAAACACGAAGAACTTTGATTTGTGTCCGATGACGCGCGCGCGCGCGAGAGAGAGAGAGAGAGAGAGAGAGAGAGAGAGAGAGAGAGAGAGAGAGAGAGAGAGAGAGAGAGAGAGAGAGAGAGAGAGAGAGAGAGAGAACTGCAGACCAGAGTAACAATAACAGAGCGCTCCATAAATATGTTATTAATCAGAGAAAAAAAAACTTTTACAGCGGTTACATTTAGCAGGTAAACACGCCCAGGGCAACACACCTCAGCTCCCCTCAGCCCCACCCTCGGTTTGTCCCTGTCTGAATATGCGCTAAAACCGCATCTGTAAAATGAACTGCGCCTGTCTGACTCTCAATGAAACGTATTGCAGCTCTGTGCGTGAAGAGTCAATAAATCGCGGAGGCTGCAGCGGGGGGTGGGCGAGTCATGCGCATCAGTGCTGGTAGAGGTTCAGAGTCACCCCAACAGGAGCAGCGCTGGTTGGAGGCGCTGGGCGATCAAAAGAGAGACTGGTCGCTCAATTTAAGCTTTTAAAAACTTTTGGCCCGAATTCAATTGTCCCTCTACTGACGTACACGACGTGAAGCGAGGAAAGAGTTGGAGAGACATTTGTCAATGGTTTGCAATTCACTCACCTGTTGCCTCCGATTCCCTGGTTTCAGCCAACTGAGCATATTTGCGAGAATGAATGAAGTAGAGGCACAAGCTGCTTCTTCTACGCATTGAAGCACAATGCGTAGAAGAAGATAAATTCATATTACGATGAAGTGTAGAACAACACTTTTTAAAATGTCAATAAATGTTATTTATTTATTAAATTTGCTGTTTTGATTTTTGTTTCCACAAAGGAAATGATTATTTACACGTCTTTATGGTGTGGGGGAAAAAACACTGTGCGCGCACCACACTTTGGGAATCCCTGGCCTAGTGGTTAGAGGAGGGCGCTTGCACTCTGAGAAAGTTGCAAGTACCCAGTTTGATCCCCGCAGACTGCCACTGTGGGTCCCTGAGCAAGACCCTAAAGCCCAGATTGCTCCCCAGGCGCTGAGGTAGCTGCCCACTGCTCCCTAAGGGATGGGTTAAATGCAAAAGACAAATCTCATTGGAATGTACAATTGCAATGACAAATAAAGGTTTCTTCTTCTTCTTGAAGAACTACCACACACAATGGCCTACTTTGTGTTACCTGGCACCAGATCAGGCAATGCAGACACACTGAAGACCACTATTAAAGCAGTCTTGAATAATTATTTTGTAAAGCTACAAGCTGGTGGCCATGCAACAGCAGGTCCAGTTCTAAGTGCAAATAATGTATAAAACATGGACACACTTTGCAAGCCAGAATTTTGTACTAATGAACATTTTCCATTGGTCTTTTGTAAATATCTAATTTTGAAAGAAACTAGTCAGTAGGCCATGATCATAGAAATTAACAGAATTAACAGAATGACTGACAAGCTGTCTGTTTGAAATGGATCCGTGTATTAGTTTGAGTTTTTAATTAGAATTTCTGAAATTAAGTTTTATTCAGATGCACATGTACGCATTTGTTTATTGTTCTGTATTTGCAATTGTACTTTAATTTTACATGCATAAGAAATTACCCAATATGGGTACCGTATATTGCACTACATTCTTTTATATATACATTTTTAGTTCCAGCAAAACAGTTTTTTTAAGACTTTGCTGGTTGTCTGGTTGCATAAATATACACTAAGGAGCTCTAATGGGCTTCTCCTCCTTGTTTCTGACCACTACAGCAATAACGCAAGAATTTAGACTGAGAATGCTCAATAATTTACAGCCTAAGCACTGGGAAGTAGAGCCACAGAGTATCATCTTATCCACAGAGAAACATTACTGTGTCTAACAGGACAGATACGTCTAATTCGGGCAGCTGAATCTTGACATCAGTGTGCTTTATATTTCTGAAACACATAAGGCCAATTCAGCCGATTTATTCAAGTATTACAGACAGGAAGATGTGTTAATGTATCTCATGGGTACCTAAGGCTTCTTTCTGGAAAACTGGATGGACCAACTCAGTCCCTGATGTGAAGCAATAAAAGCCCAATATTGTCTTAAATGGAGTTTTATTTATTCATAATGTTTGATATTCAGGGTCAAAAAAGGCCAGAGAGAACACTGATAGTACGGAAGCACCAGGACACGCCCTTGACTGAAAGAGAGGTACAGCAAATTCAAAAATAACCCTTGAAGTCTTTTCTAACTAAATAAATAAAAAAAGTTTTTATAGATACAAAAAAAATTCAATTCAATTAAATTCAATGTTATTTATATAGCGCCAATTCATGAAACATGTCATCTCGAGGCACTTTACAAAGTCAAATCAATCATATTATACAGATTGGTCAAAAATTTCCTATATAAGGAAACCAGTTGATTGCTTCAAAGTCCCGACAAGCAGCATTCACTCCTGGAGAAGCGTAGAGCTACAGGGAGAGTCGTCTGCATTGTCCGTGGCTTTGCAGCAATCCCTCATACTGAGCAAGCATGAAGCGACAGTGGAAAGAAAAACCACTCATTAGCAGGAAAGAAAAACCTCTAGCAGAACCAGGCTCAGTATGAACGGTCATCTGCCTCGACCGACTGGGGGTTACAGAAGACAGAGCAGAGACACAACAAGACAGACAAAAAGCACAGAAGCACACATTGATCTAGTAATCTGTTCTACATTAGATGGTAATAGTGGTTGATCTGTCCTCCCTGGATGATTTCACAGTCAACAGAACGTCAGACCAGGTGTACCTACTATGAAGAAAAAAGAGAGAGAACAAAAAGTTAAAAGCTGAAATGACAACAGTCATTTCAATGTAATGCAATGCAAATCTGGAGAACAGTAGACTGGAGAACAGTAGAAATCAGTAGAGTGAGAAAAATAGGCCCTGATGTCCTCCAGTAGCCTAAGCCTATAGCAGCATAACTATAAAGGTAGCTCCCATTAGACCCCATGGATTCAGAATGGGGTGTCACTCAAGTTTATATGTGTGTGAAGGTAGTGCAGCAAGTACTTTTCTCCTTTTTCCTGTAAAAAGCATAACTGATTTCTAAATTGCAAGTGAAATTTAAGAAGTGATACAAAAATAGTATCTAAAAAATAAATAAATAAATAAATAAATAAATAAATAAATATATATATATATATATATATATATATATATATATATATATATATATATATATATATATATATATATATATATACCGACATGGAAGTTATATTGCATATTAAAATTGTCAGCAATAATTTATTGACTTAATTTAGAGCTGACTTGTCTACCGATGTCATGCAGCTGGACTTACCTTTAAATAACAATAGCTTTATTAATGGTGCACAAACGCCAAGTGGAAATCAGGTTATGTGGATCAATAATTGTGTCTACTGGACTTTACACATTTCTCTGTTTTTCGCTGCAGGCTCATATTAAAGTTTGCATTCAAGAACAGCCCCAACCTTTCATGTTTAGCTCCATAGTTCATTGAGGAGCAACAAAAATATCTGTAAATATAATAGCAAGTCTGATGTTTTCACAGAAAAAGCTACATAATCTATAATTAACTATAATCCATGAAACAAATTTAACCTCCAAACAAATAATTGTAAAATACATCTTTGGCCATTAATTGTTTTCTTTAATTACATTTAAGAAAACAACAAATTACAGCCAACAACAAAAAAACAATTAGTCAGAAGACATAAAGGTTCCTGAGGGATTCTTTATATGACCAAAGTGTATTATAGAAGGGCCCACGGGCCAGCCCGTGATTCTATTTACTTTCAATTCACTGCACACATCATCTCAAGGCACTTTCCAAAATCAAATCAAATCCTCCAGAAGATTGGTCAAAAAGTTTCCTCTCTAAGGAAACCCAGCAGGTTGCATCAAGTCTCTCCAAGCAGCATTCACTCCTCCTGAAAGAGCGTAGAGCCACAGTGGACAGCCGTCTGCATTGTTGATGGCTTTGCAGCAATCCCTCATACTGAGCATGCATGAAGTGACAGTGGAGAGGAAAACTCCCCTTTAACAGGGAGGAAAACCTCCAGCAGAACCAGAACCAGGCTCAGTGTGAACGCTCATCTGCCTCGACAGAGCAGAGCCCATTCAGGGGCGTGTACAGCATGATAACAGTCTTTCGTTCATCACATTGGTGGAGAGAACCATAATGCATATGTGTCCCAGCCGACATATTTATCCAATGAGTCATTCCGTCTAATCTAAGTATGTCAGCCTCTGGCCTTCAGAGTCCGTTTAACTGTGATCTCCATGGTAACCGATATTGCAGTCCAGTTTCTGGGGTCACATAATCTCTTACACTATGTGAAATCAGAATATCTGCTTGGTCTGTTGGCATATCGCTTGATTTAAAAAAACATGCTCAGACCGCAGTCGGCTAGCCTCGTCAGCTCACCTCAACGGCGTCCAGCTGGCTCGCTACGCCGAGAGAAAACGCCTGTTTCCCGTCACGATGCTTTCAGACTCCTGCTGGCTTCAAGCTTACTGGGGGAGTCGGGACTTAGTATGCCGAGAGGGAGCGCCCTTCTTACGGCACATTGTTTTCCAACTCCTGCTGGCTTCTGCTATGAGAAATAATTCTGATATCTAAAGTCAATGTTTGGTTAGTTCATTATTATTATTATTCTCTACAAACAAACTGATTCTAGCTTTGCTCAGAAAGTTAGAGGGTTAGTGTTTAAGTTGGAAAATGTTTTCCTAAATTACACAAATGGTATATCTCATCTATTGATTTTTTTGTGGTATATTTCAACATAAATTTAATCATTTGGCCGATTAATGAATTAGAACATAACAAAATGTGATAAAGCAATATTTTAAATAAAAGATTGTGGGCCATAAGGAATATATAAAACTGTATACAGTTATTTACAGTGGAGACAACGGGATTAACCTTTGAGCTCCGTTTGTTTGGTTTCACAGCTGCTTGGCGCTATCTCAGTTGCTCAGAAACAGGAGTAACATTTAGGTAAGAGCGGGAACAGCCGGTGAAGGCTAGACTGTCCCAATTCACAAGCCGATCTCTTCCATTCTTCTTTTTTTCACAGCCCACGACGGACCCTGCCCACGAAGACCGGGTCCTTCGAAGGATGCAGCCCCTGAATTGAGACAGACCTGAATATCTCTATGCTTTCCATGACAGCAATATATTGCATACTTTGCTAACAGTGATTTCAAGGCCAAAATCGTAGATAACAATTGTATGTTTTATGGCCACAATGTAACTGTTCTACTGTGGAACCAAATTAATTGTATTTGAGAATTTAACTGTACAAAAATACTGAAAGCGTGTACAATTCATGTGTTCTGTTGCCACCTAGTGACTGAACAAGAAACTACATTAAACATTGCAATGTAACCATGTGAAGTTAGCTATCTGAGTTTTATTTACTAGTATTTTGCTAATTAAATGAGTAATGTCAGCATTCATCTTAAAATTTTGTTTGTCAGGAGCAGCCACTGCTCATTAGTCCAACTATGGTCGACATATCCTAAAGAGACAAAAAGTTTGCAAATGAAAGAAACGTCTATTAAAGAGCCTTGGCCAGTTGTACATTAGACTGAGCAGGTTGAGTGCAGCTGAAAACTTGCCAAAATACATTTCACACAATCTACAGGATTAAAAAGTTTGTGGGAGTCATAAATGTACTTTTTGCAGTCTTCCCGACTTTACAGCAAAACTTTATATAGCTGAGCTGTGAGGAAACAAATTACAAGTCAGCAAAATGACAGAGCAGTGTTTCCAATCCTTTAGATACATGCATCAGGCTATTAATGTAGCATATACACTTATCAGCACCCCTGGTAATACTGTGTAAAAACCAACTGGTGCCCACTTTAAAGCTATAGTTGGTAATCCTGTTCAGAAACACTTTTTGTTATACTGGGTAAAATCGTCCTACCATTCCTGAAAGTAGTTAATATATTATGTATTCACAAAAAGGAGGTTAAGAAAATCTCTGTGGGAGCTGCAGGCCTGGAAAAATTCTAATCCATCTCTTCCATTCGGTCCAAAGAGCAGGGATTTGTCATAATTTCGTTCCTGCTCTCATTCTCCTCTGTCCCTCAGGTTCCAGGGGTATCGACTTTTGTATTGTTTGTCCCACATGCCAATCATTCTGACACACTCACGTAACGCCAGTGTCCGTGCTCTTTCCTTCCTTGTTTCTGCTTGCTGGCTGTGCAGGCACACTTCTAGTGTTTATGTATCCAGTTAGGTTAGCGGCTAGGTTAGCGGTTAGCCGTTCATTGTAGTACTGCTGCTCTCACCGTAAACGTTCAACATGGCTGAGAGTTGCAAGAAGTGAACCGCGTTCAAGTTTATGAGAAGAACAGGAAGGCATCAGTAGAAAGAAATAAGACCAGAGTGGATTTGGGAGATTTTCTTCACACAACCCCCCTGAAGAGCGGAAGAGCAAGGTGAGACTTTGGTGAGTCTTGCGCATGCGCAGTTATTCCAAAAGGGACTTGGGGAAACTTGCGGAAAAATCGCCGACCCTAACTTTAATGTCATGTCTAATAATTCCTGTTGATAACCAAAACCTTTTTGCAAGTATAATTTAGTCTTTTTTTAAGATGAACAGAGCCAGGAGGAACTTTGAAGTACTAATCTATCACTTTGGTATAACACCAATTCAGTCATGCCTTCAGAATGTTCACACCGAGCCTGGTTCTGTTGGAGGTTTCTTGCTGTTAAAGGGGAGCTTTCCTCACCACTGTTGCTACATGCATGCTTGCTATGAGGGATTGCTGCAAAGTTAAGGACATAATGCAAGTGACTTTTGTTGAGGAAAATGTCTTAGTTGTTATATTAATCAGGCAGTTGTATGGAAGAAATAAGGAATGTCTGGCCTTTTAAGACTGTGTCTGCCTTTGAGGACAAAATAAACATGTAGCTTGCATGATGAGTTGAGAGGCGATTTATGGCTGGGATAGGTCATTTGGCTTGACCCCTAACCGAGAAGAACAGCCTCTTTGTTCGAACAGATAGCCCCCAAATTTGAGACCACCCCCTCCTGAACAGACTGGAGGGACAGTCAGTCCTTTAAAAGATGTGTTCAGAGTAGTGAAAGACAGACAGAATCTTTTACATCGCCATGAGCCAGGATGTCGGGTTTATACTGAATACAACGAAATGGTAATGTAAAGTCTGTCTCCTTTGGAATTCCAATGAATTAAATATGCATATTTTAATGTTTGCCTCTGATAATTGTTTCACCTTTACTGCCAAATCTTAAACCGGGGTAAGACGGGCCTTCAGAGATAAGCAGGAGCAGGCCGGTATTAATATCTACACTTTCTACTAGGGCTAAATGCTCATCCTGGAGGACTATGCTGCTAATCAGTGACTCAATGCAATCTGCTTGGTTTTCTTAGGTTTTTTTTTTAAACTAATCTGTCTGTAAGAGTTGATAGAATTGACCTTGCAAAGTGCTTTGAGATTAAATGTGTTGTGAATTGGTGATATATAAATACAGTAAAAAGAAATTAATTGAAACACCATATGGCACAAAGTCCACTGCAGAATAAAGTGCCACCTTGAGCTTATTACATTTACAAAATAATAATTTGATGCTAGCTACATGCCAACTGAGTGTTGTGGATTCTTGCCAGAAAAATGCATTTTTGTGCCACTATCACTGACATCAATGTGCAGAGTTAGCCCAACTTTGCAGGGACTTTGACTGGAATTGTGTGCTTTAATCAAGCGTGGATGTAAAATGTGAGACTGAGCTTTCTTGGCTACGAGGTGGATGTGGTGGAAACACATGAGTTGTTGAAAAGTAACTCATGTCCACTGTTGAGAACTAAACCTAGGATTATTTTAACAAAACCGCACATAAGAAAAACTCGGACCACAATTTAGAGAAAGTATGAAGCCCAGATATAACATCATTATTGAAAGATGCTGACACAACAACAAGTCTAGCTGCTTCAAAACCAACATATGAAACCACATGCCCTATTTTTCAATAAACCCAGTAAAAAACAATGCATGGCAAATTACAACAAAGATTATGCTGGCAGATGAATATATATTCTCTGTAACAGTAGAAATTCTTTGTAGTCCAATTCCTGCTATATAGCTTAGGAACATTGCAAACCATTTTAACAACATCAACCACCCTGAAAAGATTTATCCCTTTCACCACTTCTGCTGGTTTTTAGGTCAGATTTGAGTTGCACACGATTTATTTCACCTCACCGGTTTTTGAGCTGATGCATTTGCTATGAAGGTGAGATCTCTGGTGCACTGCAAATGTAGGGGCAGCAAGTATGACCACTTCAAAGATGATGCAGCTGAGCAAGACTTGTTTGGAAAGAAAACTTGCTGTTTCCTTTTTAAATGCACATATAGTGATTTTCTTCTGGGGAAAAAAATGGTTTCCTCCCCCTTTTGGCACCATCATAGGAGAACTAAGTGAGAATTATTGGCTTTTCTGTTGAAGCCCAGAAAAGATGAAAGCACTTTAAAATTAACATTTTTTTAATGTTTCTCTGATGTGCAAAACATTTCTTTTTACTTTAGAGCTTTTCAATACTTTATATTTAGTGGGTTTAGACAAATATACGGAACCTCTGAGTATAACATCAAAGAAACAACTACCTTCAATTCAATTAGTTGTATGCAACATCCTCTGTCATAAACAGTAGTACCATTCTCAAAAAAGAGCCTCACTAATATCACAATTGATGCTCAGAGTCTGTCATATTTTCTGTCGGTTGCAAAGCACAAATCTAAAAAGTTCCTTCTGGGTCTTTTGTGAAGTTTTACACACAGAAATTAAGAAGATGCTGAGTATCTCTCCAACAATCTGATTGACTTCTTGAGCCAAATGCCTAATTCAGAGCACAAAACACCCTGGGGCAAGACTGCATTCTTATCTGTTTCCTGCTCCTCTGAGTCATAAAAACTGGCTTCTCTTCCTATGCATCATTGATTTCTTTATTGCAAGACTTAGATTAACCAATACTCTCTAGTCTTGTTGTTCCATGATTGACAAAAAGATGTGTTTTAAGGTTGTTTCTGCTGTAAAAGTGAAACCATATATAAAAAAAACCTCGAAGTTTAAGTTGAACTGGACCCAAGTAATATTGATCTTCCAATCTTTCCAGCTCATGGTGGGCTTGGGCCTGTTGTTCCTGGTCATCTTAGCCATTTCCTATCAGCTATGGGTGACAGTTTTGGTCATTCATTTAAAAAATTTTATTTTATTTTATTTTTGTTTTTGCAGTGCAGTCCAGTCAGTTTCTGCAATGCGTTGGTACCACTGGCAGCCAAACACTCCACCACCATGTCTGACAGACGGTACGGTGTTTTTCAGTTTGATAACCTCACCTACACTCCCCCAAACACTCATGAGGCCAAAGAGCCCAAAGGTTCTCTTGATTTACCACAAAATGTTTCTCCAGGAGGCATCTGGCTTGTCCAAGTGGACAGCTTAAGTTTGGAGTTGTCAAATTTGGAAGCAATGGCTTCTTTTTGAGCAAAGACCATCTTAGTCAATAATACAAAACCGCTGCCACCGGGTACAGCTATGTCGTCATCTCACAAGTTTCACAAGTTTTGTAATTGTTCCTAAAAATAGTAACCAACTTTTCTGAATCTGGTTAGGTTTTTTTCCCCAGGCATAGGCAATGTGTTGACACATCCACATACAGTAGTTAAAACGGCATGAATAGATCATTTTGGACTGTGCAGTTATTTTACATTGATCCTTGCAATAGGTGCTGTCGCATAAATTATTTTTCATGCTACAAAGTTACCAACCACATGCAATCATCATCACTAATGAGAAATTTATAGACTTTCTCCCTTGTTAAATTGAATCCTTTTTTAGACCCTGTACATCTTGTTGAACATTTTATTTGAGGTATTATATAAAGCTAGGCCCAAAATAGTCATAACCCTGGCAGAAATAGATTTAAAACTATTTTTATTAAACCTAAAAAGTTTGTTTATAATAGCAAATGGGACAGATATTTCACAAAACATAATAAAACTATGTATAATAAGTATTAATTTGGAGAAAAAAACTATTTTTATATACATTTTATTTATAAAATTGCATGTGGAAAATGATTTATATCCTTATAAATAATCACTAAAAAATAACGTTGCAAGATTTTTAGGAATCAAACCCTTCTTAAAACTGTTAACCAGCTTTTTGCAAGTTTCTGCAGGTAATTTGATGATTTTTCTTAGGTGATGAGCTTCAGGTCTTTGGGGTTTGAAGGCCTTATTGCCATCACCCTAATGTTTTGCTCCCTTCACAGACATTTGGGACTCTGGCTGAACTGGTCTAAAATGTTAACGTAACTTCCAGTCGGGAGAAAGGCTTTGGTGAAATTTAAAAGATTACTTCAAATCTAAATCAATCACAATTGTGATTCATTTTGGGCTTAGCTGTATAATTTAATGCAAAACAAATATTTGTCGTACAACGATTTCACTTAAGAAAAAAATATAGTTTAATTAAAAAAAACGAAACCATTAAAGGCCACAGAAGCCATTGACATATCTGCTCGGATATCCCTTTATTTCTGCATATTGAAATAAGAAGTTGCTCAACATTCAAAGTCTCCATCATGCTGTAAATATCAAAAGGTAATTATATGCAGAGTGGCTTTGAAGCCCTGGAGGCGGCTGTGTCACAGAGCAACCTTCGTGAAATTTATCGCTTTAAAAGGCACTTTAGTCTTCTCCATTTAACAAGGCACCATCTGTGGTTCTTAAAATATGGATTTCCACTTTGTTGCCATTAAGCAACAATAATGAACACTGAACTGTCGCTCCGGACGACAGAGAAGTGATCTTAGCTCCGAAAGCTGCGTCTGGGCTTCTATCTATTTTGCAGGCGTATCTTTTTACACCCCTGATGTCTATGATCCCTGCAGGATGCCTCTGCTGCTGTGACACTCTGTGCGACACAGAAATGCAGGAAAAATTGTCAGTATGACAATCTAAAGCTGGGCCCACAAACACAACGATACAACTAAATTATCGGGGTTAAAATGCCTCCTACAGCTCGACAGAAGGGGGGAAGCAAAATATGAGCATTGATTTCAGTTCAACCAACAGACAGGAAAATAAATAAATAAATAAATAAAGCAACCACAGAGCAGAAAGAAGAGCGGCTGGAAGGATTGCAGAGAGGAAAAAAAGAGGTATTCTGATCATGAAACACTGTGAAAGCATGCAGGAGAGAGAGGGGTAAAGATGAAGAGTAGTAAGAAAGAAAAAGGAGAGAAACATGAAGGGCCTCTCTCTGATACAGATGCAGCAGGGGAGCTGAGGATCCAAGAGGACAGGCAGCACAAAGGGATGGCAAACCTTAAGAGAGGAGCAGGGAGGGAGAAGATAAGACGAAGGGATATCTGCCGATGACCGAACGGGAGCTGGCAGCAGGACCAGCAGGACAGAGAAAATCAGCATCAAGCTGAGAGACGAGTTGAACGGGGGGAGTTTAAGGCTCGTCTGAGTCGAAATCAGCAGGAGGAGAAAGCAGAAACAACCCAAGCACAAAGAAACAGCAAGGCGTAAAGAGACGGAGAGGGAACGATTGGCATATCCCGGGGAAAACTAGTTTCATTTGGGAGAACACTTTCACCAGAGGAAGATGTCTCCCCCCATGTCTTCATCTGTTTCTACATATGTTGCTTTGATTTAAACAAAATCATTAGTTTAAACATAATCTGTTAACTAAAACGAGGCATGTTGAAATCCAGAGAAACAAATACCTTTCTTCAGGTACAGTGGATGGTGAAGGTATTTACATTTCATCACGTTAAAACGAGAAAAATTGGTCTTTTATTGGGATTTTATGTGATAGACCGACGCAAAGGAGAGCATGATGGTGAAGTTGAAGAAAAATTATACGTGATTTTGAACTTTTCACAAAGAAAATCTCAAAAGTCCTTCTACTCAGCTCCCTTTTCTGACACACCTAAAGATAATTGAGTGCAGCCAGTTGCCTTCGTTAATCACCCAATCACTACAGCTGCAGTGTATTGTAATATCATATTGAATCCAGCTGTTCTGTGGAAGAGGTTTGATGGAGAGAAATAGTGAACAAAGAGCATCATGGAGACCAAGGAACACAGCGGAGGCGTTGGGGAAAAAAGTTGTGTGGAAGGAGGAGAGGCAGAAATCCAAATCTGAGGTGAGAGAATCAGGGCAGCTATAAGTGGCGCACCCCATGGTCCGACAACTAGCAGTATAACACAAACCATGTACAGAACACAGGAAACATGTGGCAGAGGATGTTCTGCTCACACTTTTTCTAACTGACTGCAAAATGCCATGTTTGGTGGAAAACCAACCGTACCCGTTATCCAGAACGCACAATCCCCACAATGAAACGTGACCATGGAGCACCTTGCTGCGAGGATCCTGTCCAAGAGTCAAATATAGCACCATCATGAAAGTAAGCCTAACAAAAGATGGCTCCACGGTTGTGGAATAATCTGTCCTTGGATGTCAGGCAGGCCTCCTCTCTTTCATAGTTTAAGACTCACCTGTTTGCGGAAGCATTTTGCACTGCCTGAGAGGTTTACTCTATTTTTTTTATTACTTTTAAATAATTTAAACTATTTTAACACTTTTTAACTATCTTATTTTTGTATTTTAGCTTGTCTGTGTTTTACTAGTCTATTTTAATTTTACTGTTATTTTCAGATGCATGTACAGTACTTTGAATTCAATTCAATTCAATTTTTTCTATATAGCGCCAATTCATGATACATTTCATCTCAAGGCTCTTTCCAAAATCAAATTCAATCAGATTATACAGATTGGATCAGATTATACAGATTGGTCAGAAAGTTTCCTCTCTAAGGAAACCCAGCAGGTCGCATCAAGTCTTGACAAGCAGCATTCACTCCTCCTGAAAGAGCGTAGCGCCACAGGGACAGTGGTCTGCATTGTTGATGGCTTTGCAGCAATCCCTCATACTGAGCATGCATGAAGCGACAGTGGAAAGAAAAACTCCTTTTTAACGGGAAGGAAAAACTTCCAGCAGAACCAGAAAAGCTTTATAAATAAAGGGGGTATGGCATGGTAAAAGATACAAAAAGATGAGACTGGGGTGGAAGTTCACCTTCCAGCAGGACATTGACCCTATGTTATGATGTGGAATGGTTAAGATTGAAGTATGCGTGTTAAAATGCTTTAGACTAAATTAAACACCTAGATCTATTGAGAACCTGTGGCGAGACATGGAAATTGATGTTGAAAATCATCAATGGGGAACGAAGCTTCCGTCTCTAGATGAGCAAAGCTGTCCTAACATTCTCAAAGGAAAGTCCTACAGGTCTCTGGTTGTAAGGAAACGTGGAAGAGTTTAATGATTGTAAATACCTCCGCAAGACAAACCCACACGGAGAGGTTTTCTCTCGACTTCTATTATTTAAATTAATCACGGATAAGAAGTTCTGCGAAATTTAACCGGAATGCCCATAGATTCAAAGCGTATGTTGATTTAACACAAAGAAAGTTAACGGCATCATCAAACCATCTCTCCTCCTCGCATTAAACATTTCCCACAGCCGGCCAGGACGCTCACAACCCTGCGCTCCTCAGCAACGCGCCGCCTGACAGAGAGCTGCACTGCTGCCGTGCAAAAGGATAAACCGACAACTACTGCGCAAGAGAGCTTATTATCAACGTGGATGCGTTAAAAGCTGTGTCAGAAGAACAGCAACACTGATCCAAAAGGGAAACTCTGGTTTTGCCCAAAGTGCATCAATCTATCTCTTCTCTTTAAAAGTGCAAACATTTTGTAGGCTGTTTACATTTAACACAGGGCAGATTCACGCTCCCATCCGCGCCTCCGTGCGTAATCTCCTCCGGAAAAGGAAAAAGTAGTCTATCTCACCTTCCGCGGCTGTCCCAGCAAAGCCCAGGAGAACAAAAAGGCAGGCGACCCTAGGAGTAATCCCAGCGAGTCCTGTAGTCCCCATATCCGCGGCGGATAAGAGCTGGAGGCGGCACAGAGAGTCGGCGCCTGCTGCTGCAGGAGAGAGATACGCACGACCTCTCCTCTCCAGCTCCGAAAAAGATCTCCTCCAACCCGACGGAGGGGAGAGAGGAAATTGCACAAGGTGGAGGGCTGGGCTTCCTAAATTGTTCAGCGGCGCAGTCGAAAATCGCTCAGTAAACAATAAAAAATAACAATAAAAAAAAAAGAACTAGCGATAGAGCCGAGGAAATTTTAACAAAATTAAAATGTTGTTTCCCCCCCCCCCCCCTCAGTAATCTAGTTCAAAAAAGTGAAACTCCGCATTATATGGATTCATCTGATTTATTTTTGTTAATTTTGATGATCACGGCTTACACCTCATGAGCTCCCAGGATTACAATTTCCAGAAAATTAGAAATTACAGAACACCAATATTCGCTGACAATGGATGGATGGATGGATGGATGGATGGATGGATGGATGGATGGATGGATGACACCAAAACAAAAGGTAATTAAATACATAAATGGCGACTCGAACCATTTGTCCAAGCACTGTCACATTAATTTGATATACTGCGACATACATAGACACCTTCCTCTTCTGTTAGATCAGCTGACCAGTAAGTGCCGAAGACGAAGCGCAAACTCAGAGAGGACCGCGCATTTTCTGTAGCAGCTCCCAAACTGTGGAATGATCTTCATCAGACAGGCCTTTTCCCTTCCTGATTCTTAAAACCATCTCTTTTCCTTGGCTTCTTACACAGTCTGAGATGTTGTTTTACTTTTATTACTATTTTTTATGTACCATTTTGCTTTATGATTGATAATTTTTGTATCTTATGATTGTGTATAGCACTTTGGTCCTGTCGGTGTTTAAAGTGCTTAATGAATAAAATTGGTACGGTAACCATCATTTTATGGCCTTACACAACCAGGAGGACTACTGAATTGACAGTTGTCCGCACGCTCCAGGAGGATTAGCCACAAAAGTTGCACATATAAAATCATATATTACTGGAAAGTTGAGTGAAAGAAAAAAAAAAGTGTTGTATGAAATGGTCCACTAGCAACAGGGGTAACCACAGCCTTCAGGGGATTTTAAATCAATGCACATACAATAGTTTAGAGGGAGATATAAGAAAAAGAAAGAAGTGTATTAAATGGTAGATTGACTGAATTTATATTGTGGTTTTCTAGTCATACTCTAGAGCCACAGTCACAAAACCCACTCACTAACACACACACATTTATACATCAACATTTAACAGGAGGAAGTCTGAATTGAACCTACAAACGTTTAATTGCAAGAGGACTACAAAGTGAGCCACAGTGACACAATAGGAGCAGGGAGAAAAAAGAACAGGCTGTTGTTCAGTGGTCCAAAGTCCTATTTTCAGATGAAATAAAGCTTTGGATTTTATTAGTAAAACCTGCTCCCAGGGTCTGGAGGAAATTTGGTACCAATGTGCTTGATCAGCAACCAAACTGCCCTAATAGCCCATAAAGGAAGTCTTTGGAGTTTTGTCCAGAGCAAGAAGGACGGCACCAGAGCCAACAATGCAGATGAGCTGAAGGTTGCTGTTAAAAAGCCAGGCTTTCCTTAATACCACAGCCTGATAGCCTCAACTGTAAACTACATTATGGCAGTGATTTTTGCAGATGGAGCCCCAAACAAGTACTGAGTGTTCGCTGTCTGTTTTTTCTCTTCATAGTAGCCACATCTGGCCTGGCGTGCTGTGACACCATCCTGGAGGGAGGCATCGGCCGGGCCGAGTCATTTTCTCCTCCTACAGAAGGTGGCTTGGCCTTGTCTTTCAGCGTTTAATCCTGGCTGAGATTTTGCTGTGACATACTATGTGCTGTATGGGGGTTAAACTGAGAAAACTGCCTTGATTCAAAGTCCAATTCTCTAACCAGGCACAAGCGTAAAACTGCGGAATAAGGTAACCACTAGGTGGCCAAAAAAAAAAAGGAAGTTGAGCAACAAATGATAAAAAAGTGCACAAGGCAATGATTTATATTTGTTTTTTTTGTTATTGTTGTTGTCTTGAAAGCAGGCACCTGGACACTTAACAGTCCAGCACCCACCAATGCATTTAAAAGCCTTTATTGACCCCAGTCCAGCTGTTATTCTCAACAATAGTGAAAAAAATTATAAAAAAAAAAAACAACTAAAATTGTTTTAACATTCAGATAGACTTTATAGTTTCTACGGTTCTGACCAGCATTGTTATTCTGATACACATTTCATGTTAGTAAGCCATAATTTTGTTTGGTAAAGGATAGCAGCAGTGAACGCAGGTAGCTGAAAGTGTAACATTTCTGTACAAAAGTTGTCTTTGTTTTACTCTTGTGAACTGCTCTAGGGTAATATAGCTGCCAAAGATCTTTATTATTATTATTTTACTGTCATTAAACCTTTATTTATACAGGCAGTCTCATTGAGACACAAGTTATTATTTACAAGAGAGACCTTTCTTTTAATTTGAGGACACAGTCTGTAAACCTACTCAGGCCCTATACGTTTTCTCTACAGATAATTTTCTAACATGAAATACGATGTTTCGCCTTAAAACAAGTTAAATAAAATGTTATGATCAGACAATTACTCAGTATTTTAGTAGTCTTTCTACGAAATGGTTTTTACTCTTATTTGAGTCATTGAACCGATGCAGTGATTGAAAATGCAGTTTAATGGCTGACATTCAACCTGTTGCTTATTAGCCTCAGACACTGAGGAAAAAACGATTCCTTTTGTGGTTGAATATCGTTGCCGAACATTATGGAGCGGTTAGTCATCATGCAGACTTTGTTTTTTGTTCATGTTTATTTGCTGTTTTCCTTTTTCTCCAATTCATTTGAATTCAGTCTGTTTCCCCCAGGCATATTTCTTCAGCTGTATCAGCTTCAATCGGTTTCTTCTCTCTCTATGGCAGAGGTGTGTGGTAGCTAAAGCAGTTGAGTAACCATTTTAAACCAAGTACTTCTAAACTCAACCGTACTTTTTACTTCTGCTTTAGTAATACTATTTTGAACTCTTACATACATTTTCTGGTCCCTCCACCCTTCTCTAGTTATTTCACTGAATAAAAAACAATGTTTTAATCAAAAATGTACCCAAAATAGACACACAACGACATGGTTTATGTTAAAGTGAAACTTTTTGTCTTGACCCAAGCTTCATTGTTAGAATGGTATTTTCTATTTGCCTGGCCAATAGTCGGTCAAGTGAATATAGAGGAAACAGTAGAAAATGTCACTGGTTTCTCTTTGCACCGTTCTAAAACATTTACATTAGCTCCAGTAAGTGTCAGCTTCAGTAGCTTTAAAGGAGCTATAAGTAAGATGTATTTTACTGTAAAATCAACATAAATCATTCTCATTTGTCACCTGGGATTGAAGTAACATTCATCAAAAACGTCTTAATCACATTTTTCTCCTTTCAAACCTAGAGGTATGGTCCAGAACTACTTTGGTTCAGTGTAGCCCTTGTTTACTTCCTGGTTCCTGAGCCAATCATGTGAGAGTTCCCAGGGTTCCCAAAATTTGGTATTTTATTTTAAAGAGCTGCAGCCTGCGAACATGGAGGCCAGTAAGATTACAACATTATATACCTATCCTGTGGAAGTAAAAATTCAGTGCAACAACGGACCGTTGAGTAAATGGGAGGTGTCCGTGAAAGACATTGTGTATGTGTTGTTCCAATTTTAACCACTAGGTGTCATTATTACTTATTGTTCCTTTAAGTAACACCAAATTCTGCAAACAACTTACATAAATAAAGTTAAATTAAATGTTATGATCAGACAGTTACTCAGTACTTAAGTAGTCTTTTTACCAAATGCTTTTACTCTAAGTTATCTGAGTCATTTTTAGATGACTACTTTTATACTTCTTCTTGATTAAAGAAACATTGAAGTAATTCAATCCTTTATCCTTTGGAAGATTTTCCTGATACGTTCCCATTTGTCATGCCAGCTTGTTTCTTGATCTTCCACTGTGGTGCCTTCATTTTGTCATTGTATGTTATTTGAATTTCAGTTTTGGTTATTATTATATTATTACTTTCACATAATATGATCTTTCCTGCCTCCAGTCTGCATTTGGGTCATCTTCTATTTTCAGACATGTTTGGACAGAGCTTTTAACATAACAAATGAAATAAACCCCATAATTTGCCTCAGTTATCAAGCTTTTGAATGCACTAGAACAGGGCTGCTCACTCCATTCCTCGAGAGCTGCAATATTATAACTTTACTATGCAGCCGTGCTCCAACACACCTGAATCAAGTGGCTGAATCCCCTCATCAGCAGGTCATTCAGCTCTGCAGGGGCCTGGTAACAAGCCATTCATTTGATTCAGGTGTGTTGGAGAAGGAATGCATCTAAATATTGCAGGATATTAGCTCTCTAGGACTGGAGTAGGGCATCCCTGCACCCCAGCCTTCTGTTGCGTCCATGGCATGACCTGCCTTGTGTCCTAATCTGTATGCCTTGAGTTATTCTGTTTCTTTAAAGAGGACATATCAATCTTGTTAATTGTTTCTTTTCACATTTAAATCATTCAGTTGTGGTCTATTTTAAGTGGAACAGCAATGCTACGGTCTGAGTTCATTGTTATACACCGCCACATTCCCCTCTTTTACCCCTGTTCTGAGAGCTACTAATTTTGGTGCCGTCTCTTTAAATCTAAAGGAGGCACTTCACACCCCACCCTCCTCCAGGTGGCAGAGCGTTCCACTCCACCCTGTTTGGACATTTTTGTAGTATGCTGGGGGTGGGTGGCCTAGTAAAATACCAATTACTTACCCACTTGTAGGTTCGGCATCCTTCAGCCTGGACTACACAATCACAGCGAATAATAAAAGTTGCAAATTTGCAAAATTGCCAAGCTGAAAGTCCATGACCTTGTTTTGCAGCTCTGTGGTAAATACAAACTACATTCAACTGTTCTGCACTCCTAGAGACCCCAAATACACAACAACATGTACCGGTATTTAAAGGCTATGATAAAACCTTTTTAAATCAAGACTCCAGTTATTTCACAATCTTCGGGCAAAAAAGTTTTCAAACGCAAAGTTGCAAAACAGCGTGAAGGCTGATTGTGATTTATTTGTGTTTCAAACATTAGAGGTTTTCTGAAAGCTGATTACATTTAACTTTTAGTAAGTCGGACACTAAAATCAGTCAGACACCAAACTCAGTCCGACAGTCAGTAAAGATATTCACCATTTGATGAAATGTGCTCCAAACACAGATGGAGTTTCAAAAAGATGTTTTTTTTTCCTAATAGGAAGTCTGTTTTTACCATAGAAGGGATCAGGTGTAGCGTTACCACTTTGCTTCATTTATTATTCCAGGATCTGCATTCAAGCTGCTTGCTTCCCCACATTAATGAGACAATATCTGGACTCACCAGCTCGAGCAGCTCCTGCTTCCATGTTGATGTGCTTGTGTCGCCTATCATTTCGTTCCTTTTTTCACAATTTATGCAGCTGTCTAGCTTAAATAATGTTTTTTCCACAGTCTTGCATATACCGCTGAAAAAAAGTGCAGCAGATGAGACACATTACAAGATAACCCCAAATATAGAGAGAAAGCAAACAGACACAAAGCAGCAAAGTCGTCATAAATAATCTAATATTGAGCTACAGCAGAAATAAGTTTGCTTTTTATGTGAATATTTAAAGACACTGCCCATGCTAACTCACCAGTTAATTGACGATTGATACAAAATAGCACCCACTGAAAACTCAACCACAAGCCACAGGTTGAATGTTAGCAGTGAAAACGCTCATGCTTTGAATGCATCATTTTGTCCACAGGTCCGATTTAGACATGCGCGGACATGCAGATTCTTTCAATCAACAACATATTTCCCATCATACAAGACATACAGTATTGTTTAAAGGATTTAAACCACGACTTGTATCAGAAAACCAAGAAATGCACAAGTCTGCTGCCGTGCCTCTCACTGACTGATGGGGGTTTATGCTGCTTATAAAATAAACGGATTTAGTGTGCGGCAGATATGAGTGGCAGTATTCCATTATAAATCAGGATGCTGCAGTGTTTTAAAGCAGATAGATTGCAGTGGATATGTGTGACTGTATTGCCCCAGGGTGAGTGTGACATGCACAACGTCTACCGTAGAGTGGCAGGCGATAAACAAATAAATAGCGGGGAGATTTCATACCGGCTTTACGGGATATAAAGACACCCAGAAAACATTTGAGAGATACCTAATACACAAGTGAGCCAGGATGTCATATTAAATAACTGGAAATCTATGAAATAATACACAAAGCTAAAATACCCCAATTCTCAACCAACACAACAGTTGCATAATACTATAGAGGGGGCTGCGTAAAAATACAGAATCATGTGAATTCAATAGGAGGAGGTGTTTATAGCAGAATGTTGTGCATGTTTCAAGGAAATATTTGATCCTGTGGAATGAAACACCTTTAGAAATATCATGATGCAACCTGTGAATCAATAAAAGTTTGCTCTGGCAGGGATCTCCACCGAGTGGATGTTGCCAACAATGCAGGTTTTAATAAACAGGGAAGCAACGGAGAAATTCACATGCTTGATAGATTTCATAAATTGAGAAATCCAGGTCCCAGAAAGCATCAGCAGAGTGTTGGTGAATGGGAATAAAAACTCAAGATGACTAGAAAACTGTTGGGAACGTCAGGGAAAAGAGCTCCATGAGTTGAGAATGACTATAATAAAAAAAAAACATGTTGAGATGATTAGTCTGGGGGGAATTTTCAGATATGGAGATATGGCAGAAATATAAAATTACAATCAATTGTGTAGTGTAGAGTTCATGGCATCAACAAAATGGAAATGAGACTCGAGTAGTAACACAAAAACGAGGCCAGAAAACATTTATTTCAGCTGAAACTTTTGTTTCTTTTGTTCCCCCACTACCTCGGCATCTTTAGCTGCCTCCAGATCTTCAACATCCTTAGTTCCTTCATCATTTTCAGCGTAGATGGTGTTCCCGGTCCAAGTCACCTTAGATAAAATGCAGACTTATCTCCTCAGCCTGTCACCAATTCTGCAGGAGCCTGCTGATAACCAATTTATGTGAACTGAGGTGCGTTCAAGCAGAGGCCCATCTAAGACATGTAGCATAACGGATTTCCCATACAGCAATACATGCTTTTCTGAGTGACATTCACAGGTCCTGTCAAAAGCGGCGTCCTCATTCCAGTTGGATATTACTTGTATATTTGCTCCACTACCTTTTCTCCATGTCTTTCTGTTGTGTACGGTACTTCCGCCGGGGGAGCGGTGGGCTAGTGGTTAGAGAGCAGGGCGCTTCCATGCCTGGAGAGGGGCTGCAAGGTTCTGGGTTCCCACAGACTGCCACCTTGGGTCCCTGAGCAGGACCCTTACCCCCGGAATGCTCCCCAGGCGCTGCACAGCGGCAGTCCTCTGCTCCCTAAGGGATGGATTAAACCTGGAGGGCAAATTTCAATGGAATGTTGCAATGACAAATGATATGACAAATAATCATAATTGACAGAAATAATATAATTAAAATGATAGGTTTTAGCCAGTGATGCATGATGTTAAGTTTTGCGGACCGACGTTTTTTGGTTATTTCCTCCAAAATTAAAACCACCAACTAAAACATTTAACAGCTACAATAAGCCTTAATTGTTCATTTGTGTTACAGTTTTTTTTCATACCTCCAAGCGTATTATATTATAAAAAAGGTTTGCCAAGATATTGTGGAGCTACTCTGCATTTCTGACTGCCTGTCAGCCATGTGAGTTCAGCTATGTTCAGTGTGCGATACACTGGTTGGCCAACAGTTGGAACTGTATAGAGTAGAGTGACGCATTAAAGGAGCAATAAGTAAGAAAATTAATTGAAAATTAAGTAAAATCATTCTCATTTCTCACCTGGGATGAAAGCAACATTCTCTATAAATAATCTGTCCTCTCCATCAACAATGTTTTAGTCACGTTTTTCTCCTGTCAAACCTAGAGGTACAACCCAGAACTAGGTACAGCCTGTGTTTACTTCCTGGTTCCTCATATGAGAGTTCCCAGGGTTCCCAAAACAAAGCGCAGCATTTGGGCTCCATCTGAACACCCTTAATAATAGCTTCTAGCTCCTGTTCCTTAACCTTTCATGGGGTCAACAGGAAGAACTCTATTGTGTTGAGGAGAGGAGGTTCCGATCGCTGTGCCGAACAGCCTTTAACTCCGACGTTGTTACATGACGTAAACGCACATGGATGATACAAGTCAAATCTGGGCCTTTAGCATTCTGAAAATGAACTACAAAGTGAGCGATCTCTTCTCTCTAGACATTTTTGTTGATTTCCATGAGGATTGTGCTGATACATCATGTTACGCAAAGGATTGTGGGATGTCCTACCACCTTCCTCACTGACTGCACTATTCTGACAGCACTTATCATGGTGACCGCTGACGCACTTCCACTTTAGGCCAAAGATTCCTTGCTCTATAAGGGTATTTGGATTGAGCCTCTGTATTTTATCTAGGCAAAAGAGCAGCAGCCTGCAAACATGGGAGCCAGTAAGAGAAGCGGACCAGAAATAGAACATCATATACCTGTCCTGTGGAAGTAGAAATTCAGTGGGGATTCACAGCATCAGGACCGTTGAGAAATGGCTGTTCTGACACTGTGTCAGTATTACTTATTGGTCCTTTAAAGTCCAAAAAAGTAGGTTAAATTTAATGCGCTCCTCCAAATCCCGCTGTAGACCAAAAGTTAGAGTAGTTACCACTGGAAGTGTGTTGGTTAAATTCCAGCTTTCTCCTCTGCTAGACGTTCATGTGCCTTTGGGGAGTGCACTTATCCCCAAGTTCCTTGCTTATCTGTGTTTATCAGCTGAGGGAATGTGGTAAAGAGCTTTGAGATGTTATGACTTGAAAGGCACACTATAACTTTAGCCCAGATACGTCTATGTTCTAAGCATCATATTTTATAACATTCAAGATTTTTTTCGACATTACGTTTAACATAACAATTTAACCTAAAAATATTAACAGAACAACAACAAAAATTGTCTCTTTGAAGTAAAGTAACTTATAAAAAGAAAAGATGATAATCAAACTTGAAACTGTAATTTCAGAATGCTGACTTGTTGGCCTTGTTGTTATAATACAACTATTTTACTGGCATAAAAGCATAAAAACAATCTAAAAGAAAACCATTTTGGTGGAAATACAAAAAAGATTATTAAAGTACTACAAAAAATATAATTTATTGTGAGACTGGTTTGAAAATGTGTTAGGTCATAACTTAACAGAAATAAGTTTTATTCTTTGTATTTTTGCCAGTTTGGCTGATCTGTTTAGACAAATGCATGCAGGAAACCCTTTAAGATGTGCTCGTTGAGCCCAGTGAAAAATAATAATTACATAAAAACACAAGATTGGAGGCTGAGATAAGCTATTGTGTCATCTTTGTCTCTGGAATTGTATTTTGCATTATTTGTTTACCTAAAATGTTGCTATTATACGTAAGAAAAGACTGCATAACTCTATGTATGCTATATTGTTTAATTTTGGCAAGCATGTTTTGGAAGAGAATGAGAACGCACTCTGGTGCTATTTCTCATAAAACTAATTGACACTTTTAAAAAAACACCACTTTGCTCTCCAGCTCCAGAACAATTATTGCGCTCCTAAGGCCACTTTTTCATGCAGATTTGCTGGTAAGCTCTCAAATCTAAATGTAACTGCTTTATGCTAATTGAAAACTCCACATATTAAAACGATAATAGTAAAGAGTTTTACGCAGGTACCAGCATTGGACTACATGTAAATTAATCTACATTTGAATGGGTGTAAAAGTGGGAAAGATGGAAAAGGGAAAGAAAAGATCAAATAAAGGACATTTTTCATGCAGCTCACGTAGTTGGCAATGTAGAATAAAACAGCTCTGTGTTACCTCAAATTCACGCCCCTTTTAGTGGACGAAAGGGGTAACTGTGAACCCTCATGGGAGAGGAGTTCATGGTGGCATTCAGGAGGGTTTTTACCTTGAAATAAAAAGCTGAGAAAACAAAGAGGAGAGAGGAGGTTGTGCAGAGGGAGTATGCGAGGGGATCGGATAATGAAAACTCAGCAAGGGTACAGACAGCAGAAAGAAAGCAGCAGTTTGGGAATCATGTTTCGCTGATGGTGAAAACTGCAGGAAACATGGGATTCTTGCATGTGCACACATAAAATACGTGTTGCAAACCTTATGTATAAAACCTGTTTGATTTAAGTTTTTTTTCTTCGTGTTTTCTTTCAATAAACCAGATTTTGTTTTTCCTCCCTTTCGAAAATGTGTTTTTAAATAGCATTTCAAATGAAAAAAAAAAAAATCCATCTGTGGCCTTCAACCTGGGCCACAAGGGAAGATGTGAGAAAACAACAATTAATTTCATTTCAAAGAGAAATGTCTTTTAACTCTTCGCCAACTGAGCTGAGGTTTGACAGATTTGGGTGTAAAATGGCATCATGAACCAAACAGTTTGGGTTTTTTGTTACATCTGTCTGAAATAATGACTTTCTGAAAACATTTTCTTTAATTTCTTGTTTAAATCTTAACAAGTTAAAGCTTGGGTTCTGTTCTTTTCCCCCCTCAAAACAAAAAACAAAAACAAAAAAAGCCTCAGTGAGCTTCCATTCAAGTGAATAGGTTTTAATTGTTCAGCAGCCCTATTCATAAAGCAGGAGCCTACTAGGTGGATCAAATGTACAACTCTAATCGAGCGTTTAGATCAGGGGTGTCAAACTCATTTTGGTTTAGGGGCCGCATTCAGCTTAATCTGATCTCAAGGGGGCCAAACATGTTAACTCATTGCAAGATTAAATAGAACTAATAAAAGTGGACTTGTTGGTTTTTATATTAAACGAATTTCCCTTTTACAAAATTATGAATAACCTCAGAGTTTAAGAAAAGTATGTGCAATTTCAACAATACTTTTACTCAGTTAAACATTTATTTAAGTGCATTATGCATAGGAACTGATCACCGTTATTGTAAAATGTTGAAAAAAATTTATTCACAGTTTTTGGGACTTAAAAACACTGTCCTGCATGACAAAATACATCAAACAGATAAAAATTAAGAAATTATTTAAAATCGATGTTCCACTTCAACAGCTCAGTGCTGCTGTTAGTTCCGATTTTAACGCTTATTAAGGCTAGGCGCCTGACTACGGCCAAATATGGTAAAAGGCAGTCAGAAAGGTTTGGCTGAGGAGCTTGTGTGTGAATAAAATAAAAACAGACTAGTAAGTTTGACTTATTGTATTCAAACTTATATTTTTACATACATTTATGGAGGTATTCAATAATAGTATTAAGATTTTCCTATGAATATAAACAAACACAATAGGAAAACAAAAAACAAAAAAAAAAAATAACCCCGATAACACCCAAGAGTTTCTTTCTCTTATTTAAGTCTGTCCTTTTGTTTGCAGGATAATTAATGGTCCATCAATCAATGATCCGACTCTTTTTTTAGTCTATGATCCACGGCAAGAGGTCCGGGAAAATGAAATACCTCGGTTCAATTAATTCCTACCGCACAGATGCGGTCATCAGGTAGCTCACCATCCTAGGTCGGAACAGGGCGTGGAAAAAAATAAAAACAAAAATTTGCATTTGAGCAGGGTTAAACTAACCTGACCCTAGCCAGATGTATTTCGCTCCGCCTAGCTCCACTCACATCCATCTGGGACCTCTCCATAGGAATGGCCTTTATTGAAGGCTGGGCCTTATCAAAAATCCTTGCATATGATTGGATAAGCCACTTGTCTGTCATCTTTATCGACGTGCTATTTCAACCACTCACACCGAAGCTAACCCGTGACGCTGATGAGAGCGACACAGGAAAAAACAAAACTTTTTTTTTTTTTTTATGTGTTTGCGGCTCTAGTGGCACGCGTTTTATTGACAGTGAGCTGACAGGAAGAGGGGGGAAGACAGGCGGCAAAGCGCCGCGGGTCGGAGTCGATCCCGGGACGACCGCATCGAGGACTAAAGGCCTCCTAACATGGTTTGCGCTAACCGCTAACCGCTCCGCCCGGAAAACAAAACTTGCCAAATCCGGTCGGGAGAAGGGCGAAAACATTGTTTCCACCAACAAAAGCCTTCAGAGCCGTTCTCTGATGTTCTTTTAATGAAACAATATTAGGTAGATTGGACAACACGGAAGAAATAGCAGCATCAATGTTAACGCTTGCTTCCTCGATGCGAGCCGCCATTGTCTGAATTAAAACAGTCTTACGGTCACGTCTCCACTACGTCACATCTATGAAACTCCAGCCCTGTGTCCTGATTGGCTGGACAATAAAATTGGTTGGAGAAATCACTCTCTATGGGAGAGGTCCCAGATGGATGTGAGTGAAGCTAGGCAGAGCGATATTAATCTGGCTAGGGTCAGGTTAGGGTTAAACTGCCATCCGAAACAACTAAACATTCATAAAAAAAAAATAGCTATATTCCTTTTGTTGCGCAACTCCAAAGGAATTCCAGAGTTCCATAGGCCATTGACAATTTTAATGAAAAGTAACTTAAAATTATCCTTAAAGGACAAAATTTTGAAAAATCAAAAGGCTTATTTAATGCTTTAATAACATCTCTTCTATTCGGCCACAAAATCAACAAAAAGAGAATGATCTTTTAAGCTATAAGACCATTTTTAAGATGCCAATACATAGATTTTAAGCGGGCGGGTCGCCACCACATTGCTATTATTATATAAAACAAACGACATAAAATAAACGACTCACCATCGAGTGGTTGCCAGAAAACACCCAATGGAATCCTTCGTCTGGGTTAATTGGACTTGATTCAACAATATTCTTCAGTGATTTAGGAAAAACGCCAACACAAGCAGCTAGCCACACCGATAGCAGCAACAAGATGGAGGAGTTCACCTCTGACCCGGAATTCAAAGAGTGCTGCTAGTTTGATCCGCCAAAATAAAACACGGCTTGATTATTTTGTGTTGGTTACACAATGGAGTGTTGCATCATGTTGTCTGCTCTGAATAAAACACAGCGCCACTCGTGGACAATATAGGAACTACCGGTTTTCAATTGAACGAAGTACATGTGTTTTTCAATAATCATTGTTGAATAATGATAATGCATTTGGCCACCGGGCCGGACTAAATCGTTAGGCGGGCCGGTACCGGCCCGCGGGCCGTACGTTTGACACCCCTGGTTTAGATCTACAATATCTAGGTACTCTAATTTAAACTGCAATAGTTCAGGTTGTTGTTAAATGGGAGATAAGGTTTCCGAAAAATAAAAGCAGGTCAGCAAGTCTCCCTAAATAACTGGATCTTATCACTATTAACAGTAGTAACTTGATAACCCATGGATTTTATTTTGCAATTGTTTTTTTTTATACTTGAGCAAGACATAATGAACTTTGCAGATGGAACCAAAAACAGTGTTGAGAAAGAAATGATTTACAGTTCTTTCTGTGTCAGCTCTCTTTTTTTTCTTTTAATGATGACTTGATTTATGTATATTATCACTCTAGATAACATCCCAAAAGAAAGTCCTGGATTCATACCATGACCGAATAATTATCTTCATTGAATTTGAATGTTTGCCATTTTGCTGATTGGCTACTGATTGATTTCCACCTACCTTATGTCTTAAACAGTTATTTCCTCCTTTTCATTTGTCATCTAAGTCACCAAGATCAGTCAAATAACTTTATTATTACACTGTATAACTAATAGCATATAATTAAACTAGACAACACGTCTCCTGAATACTGAATAGATCAGTGTAAACGTGTTAAATAGGCAGCACTAATCGCAAAATGGATAAAAGGTATAAAAAGGGCAATATTTTAAAGCCGTTTAGTAGTTTGGAAGATCTGCTTTTAATGTTGCTGCGATTAGGTAAACATCTAAGTATTTGCATGATGGCAGCAGTTCATAGGGTTCGAGGATTCTCTGAGAACGTGTAGGGATTTATTCCTGCAGGAGCTCTGAAGCAGATGGAGGACAGGAGGTTGGGACACTATGACCCTTCCACCTCCACTCTCTATCCTTTTGCAGGCGCAGGCTAAAGTGCAGTGTGTGAACACAACAAAATGTCGGAAGGAGGCTGGTAGGGAGCGATGCTTGTTCCACTTTCCATAGAGAGTTTCAAACTCAGTGGCGTTCAGTTGCTGTTATTAGCATTCTCCACTCTCCAGTCAGCTCTGTTCTGTTTTTTTTTATCAATTTAATGCGATCTACTATCAACACTCACCTGGTACACCAGCGGCAGTATCTTTTACAGTCTAACAGGTCTTAGGTGGTGAGTGCGAACGGTCAGACTGGTGACCTGTGGGGGTTCAAACTCACCTGGTCGGCCATTAAGCAGAGCAGGTAGGCACAAATCCTCCCGAGTGACGCTTCAAGTGTAGTTAGAAACAGGCCAATTTCTAGGTTACGAGTCAAGAAGATATAAACAATCACAGCTCTATTACCTGTTCAGAAAAAAGCTTTTCCACCCTCACTCTCGAGGGAATGAAGCAAAGCGTCAGAATAAAAAAAAGCCTCCTCCTACGTGGAACAAAGATCTTTCTAAGTCCTCACCAATGTTGAATAATTAAGCGAAGGACTCCTGCTGAAGTAATTAATTACATGAAAATTACGCATATAGCATAAACGGAGTAAACACAAATAAATATCTGTTCTTATTTTTCAGGTAAGGAACTCGCTGTGCTGCTGCTTCACACGTGATCTTCCACACGCTACCACACATCAAACATTGCTTGCAGTGTTTAAGCTGAAAGGCTTCTGCATCTGTCTGCACGCCACGTGACGTTGCTGCTGCCCACCTGATGTCTGCTTTTTTTTTTTTTTGTCAGACCTTCCACCCTGCATCAAACCGTGAGCTCGAGGTCAGAGACCGTCTCCTCGTTCCCTGGTATACTGGGAGACATTCACAGGGGGTGGGAAAACTCACCACTCCATTACATGTTGAGAAACATGGGCATGGCGAGATGAGGTCAGAGCCAAGATTTCAAACCCGAAACCCCTTAAAAAGACATATTATGTGAGTTGTCTGACTAAATTAGATTCCTCTTGTTTAGATATGTTTTTTACGCTTCTGACTTTATAATTTCCAGGACAAAATTAGATGGCTTTATACTGCAACCATTTTGATATAAACATGCAACATGCCGATACTATCATTTGTATTATATTACTCTTCCTGTTTATTCACACTTGCATTCATATAGATTTAAAATGACAATATCTATAACAAAGCATGACAAATGTGTTTATTTTACATAAAGTTAAGGTGAACTCTGACTCTTCTAGTTAAAAAACAACTGTTTTTCATCTGCATTGTTCTTATGACTGCTGCACTTTATATTGTAATGCTATCGTATTCCAACTGCAATCTCATTCCACTGTCGTAAGCTGTATGCAACAAAATTTCTTTTGTATACATTCTGTGCATACAAAATCACAAAGTTTGTCTAAGTTGTCAAAGGTCAGCACTGGTAGCCCTTCTTATGATACAACACCAATGAAGTAGCTCTCAGTTTCATAAAGGTTGGTGACCCCTGCATCAAAGGCTTTTAAGTATTCCTTATATAACATGTTATACAAGGAATAATTACATTGCTTTTCCGTCTCGGACTAGTAAAACATGAATGTAAAGGCACCGTATGGATGAGTGACAGAACTCCACGGGTTTATCACACAGATAGCGGTCATGTTTTGTGCTACATTTCTGAAAAAAAGGGCTTTACTGTGCAGGCTGCTCCTGGGAGCTGATTAGTTTCAGGCTGACAGCCACAGGTTAAAAGGCCAGCATCCTCCAGCTCCAGAGGGGTTTTCTGTCGGCTTTCAGTCAGTCAGCAGTCGTGCTGTGTTGTGCACAGAAACACTGTAAATAAATTGACACCATCTCTGAGCTCCCGAGAGGGTTTTAGCTTCTGATCTGTCTCCTGCTGGTTTGCTACTAGATTTTTTTTTTTAATCTATATTTTTGTTCGTTTGATTTTCTCATTTTACGTTGATTCTTTTTGCTATATATATTTTTTTAGTGTCATTTCAACTTTGCGTCCCAAGAACCAAATCGATATCTATCATTCCTGTCTATGCTTCCGCTGAACCTGCAAGGAGGAATTATCTTTTTCATGTTTCACCTTGGAGACAAAACTAGCATAATAAAACACCCAAAGCATATTTGGCCGTTATGGACTTGATGTGATATATAGTAATAATAATAAAATTACAGTTACCTTTCAAGCTAACAGATAATGTTAACGGTGCTAAAATGTTACTTTAGCTCACTTCTATCATTACATTATCACTGTGTTTCAAATCTAAAAACAACACATTAGAGTTGCCCTGAAATTCAAATGATTTTATTGCATATGCTAATCAAAAACAGGAAAATATATTTTAAATTATTTATCTGAAGCATACATCTGTCACCATAGAGAGAAATTACAAACAATGAACTTTACCAGAAAACAACCACTGCTAACCTCCGCCTCATGGAGACGGTTTCCATGTAGAGTCTTTGTCTCTTAAAGCTCTTTGAAGTCTTTTCCAGTTAGGAGTTCACAGAAAATCCTGATATTTTCATTTTGTTTGGACTTTTCCCATTGATGTAGAAAGAAATCCCCAATTGGACACCTTTGGCCCAGATTTGAAAAACCTTCCAGTGTCAAGGTAATAATGATGCTACTATGCTGTTTTGTCTCAGTAAATGTTTTTTTGTTGGTGCTTACAATTCAATTTACAATTCAATTTTATTTATATAGCGCCAATTCATGATACATGTCATCTCAAGGCACCTTACAAAGTCAAATTCATTCAGATTACACAGATTGGATCAGATTGTATAGATTCGTCAAAAAGTTTCCTCTCTAAGGAAACCCAGCATTCTTGACAAGCAGCATTCACTCCTCCTGAAAGAGTGTAGAGCCATAGTGGACAGTCGTCTGCATTGTTGATGGCTTTGCAGCAATCCCTCATACTGAGCAAGCATGAAGCGACAGTGGAGAGGAAAACTCCCCTTTAACAGGGAGGAAAAACCTCCAGCAGAACCAGAACCAGGTTCAGTGTGAATGGTCATCTGCCTCGACCCACTGGGGGTTAGAGAAGACAGAGCAGAGACACAGAAAGCACAGAAGCACACATTGATCCAGGAATCCTTTCTATGTTATTTGGTAATAGCGGGTGATCTGTCTTCCCTGGATGATGTCACAGCTAACAGGACGCCAGACCAGGTGCACCTATTATGCAGAGAATAAAAAGGGAGAACAAAAAGTTAAAAGGTGAAATAACAACAAACAATGCAAATTGGAGAACAGTAGGAGAACTCAGCAGAGTGAGAGAAGTAGACCCTGATGTCCTCGAGCAGCCTAAGCCTACAGCAGCATAACTACAGAGATAGCTCAGGGTAACATAAGCCACACTTCAGGAGATGCTCTCCCAGCTAAGTGTGCCTGACTCCAACCTGCAGGTGGATTACAGACTTCCTGTCTGACAGGAAGCAGCACGTGAAGCTGGGAAAACATGACTCTGACTCACAGCTCATCAGCACTGGTTCCCAGGGCTGTGTTCTTTCTCCTCTGCTCTTCTCCCTGTACACCAACAGCTGCACCTCCAGTCATCAGTCTGTCAAGCTCCTGAAGTTTGCGGACGACACCACTTTCATCTGACTTATCTCTGATGGTGACGAGTCCGCCTACAGGTGGGAGGCTGACCATCTGGCGACCTGGTGCAGGGAGAACAACCTGGAGCTCAACTCTCTAAAAACACTGGAGATGGCGTGCAGGGAAGATTGTGGCTGATCCCTCGCACCCCAGTCACAAACTATTTCAGACACTACCCTCTGGCAGGAGGCTGCAGTCCATCAGCACCAAAACCTCAAGAACAGTTTCTTCCCATCCGCTACCAGCCTTATCAACAAGGCCAAGAGCCGCCCGTGACACTGGACACTGCCTCTCTCCCCCCCGTTCAGGACCTACAAGCTACACCAACGTAGCACCTCCAGACCTTTTGCGTTACATTAACGCACGGTCTACTGTTTATATAGCTCTAGATTCTGTATATATATATATTTTGTCTGCACCATCAACACCAAGTCAAATTCCTTGTAAGTACAAACCTACTTGACAATAAACTTGATTCTGATTCTGATTCTTTAGCTATAAGCTTTGTCAGAAAGGAAAGTTTTAAGCCTAGTCTTAAAAGTAGACAGGGTGTCTGCCAAGTGTCTTCCCATAATGGGACCGCCACGGGTATCATATCTGCTTCAAGATCATTTGTCATACTATACCCGAGGTTTAAGCACCTTCTGTCTGCATTGGTTCCCAACCCTGGTCCTCAGAGAACCCAGTCCTGCATGTTTTACGTGTCTCCTTGCTGCCACACACTCAACTGATCAGAAGGCTCCTGCAGCACTTGTTGGCTGCAGAGGAGGCCACGCAATCATTTGAATCAGGTGAGCTGGAACAAAGACACATCTAAAGCTTGCAGGACAGAAGTCCCAGAGGAACAGGGTTAGAAACCGCTGGTCTAGAGCCCTGTGCTTCTCATCCTGCATAATAATTTTTAATTAATGAAATAGATTTAATGAACATGTTCGCGAGGGCAGGAATCATGCACACAAAATATATAATTCTGTGTGTTCTCTGAAGCTCTGAAGCTGGGTGTCGGTCATGATAAGTTGCACTGTGACAGTATTTATATTATAGTTATTATTCAAATGCAATAATTGAAATGTAAACTCTGTAAGCCACTGCCTGCATTTTTTATCCTTAATGCTTAATTGAAAGCCTGGGTCTCTTTTAAACAGTGTTGTAGGTAATTTCAGCTTTTTCACTGCAGCCTTAACTTCAGTTTCCTGCAAACTGTCCAATTTGGAGGTGTGTTGCTTCTCCACAGCTGGGACATGATTCAATGGTGAGCACATCGCATGCAGAGCTTTTTGTTCAAAGGCACTGAGCATGGCATGGTATCTAAACTAAAAGAATATTTTTTTAAGTAGGATGCTCCAGCCATACATTTACGACATGGCATCAATGAGTTGTATTCATGCAAAGAATTACGATATAGCCTCAAATCATGTCTGTTACAGCCTTCTTTTGTGTTTTTAAATGCACGTCAAAAATATTTCTTCCTTATTATTTATAGAGGTATATGGACAATTTTAAAGACTTTTAAAGTGAAGAAACCTTTTAAAGTGAAGAAAAGTGCAAAAATGAAAGAATACATATAAATGTTGAACTATTTCCCATATTTCCAAAGTTTCCTGTCTCAATTTACTTCATTGGTTGCCAAGAAAAATGTACAACTAAGATGGAGGAGAAAAGTGAAGCCTGTCTGATTAATTCAAGGAAAGAAAATCACTCCTCTTTTAAAATGAATCATCCCCTGAAATTTCACAAAGAACTTATAGTAAAATATTTAAACAAAATTGACTGAATGCAAAGCCCGGTGACTCGATTCATTGAAAGTATGATGGTTATTCTGAATCATTTTAAATGAACACCACCCATAATCACAGCTGAAGAGCTGCAGTCTCCCTCATGGTGAGGTTTCAGCACTCTTAGGCTGCGCACCTCACACTCGAGCTCTGTTAAAGAGGAAATTAACTTGAATTTTTGGCTCAAGGTGTTAATTGCTGCCCTTTGAAGCCGAAATACTTCCAGTCTCACTATGCTAAATGGAGTAAACTACAAAGGCAATTGACTCAGACACTGGTCTATTGACTTACTCACTTCATCGAGCAAACAGGAGCATTTAATACCTAAAGATTATGTTAATTCAGACCCCAAGTAGAAAAGGTTTTAGCAGAGAATTGAATAAACGGAATCTGTAAAACTACAAATTGTCTCTGATAAAATGCAAATTGTTGTTGAACTGCCTTCTTGAGCCTTGTTGTGTTGTCCTAACATGTGATTATGTTGGAGAGCCCATCCAGTAAGCTGGTGATCTGTGCTCTCTGACTTGGTTTTATATTCGCAGCTGCAGAAGCCGGCTGTCAGAGGTCTGCTGCCCGACACGCTGCCCAGTTGGCTGAAACAAAAAAGACACAGTTTCTTCGAGAGCGGAGCAGAGATCAAACACTCCAAGGCCAATAAGAAAGACAGACATCGGTTTCATAGACTTCAAGACACCATTCTGATGCATTTAGTGCATAAAGATTGTTCTAATCTCAGTTTTGGAAATGAAGCTGACTTTCAATGTAGTATAGTGACCCAAAATGCAGACTTTTATACTCTCTGTACATCCTGGTTGACACTGACTGCCATCTAGTTATTTCAGTGTCCTTTCCATCCTTATGTGTAAGAGAAGAGCGTCACGCGGCAGCGAGCCAAAATCTACTAAAAGAAAGGCAAAATAAGGATAAAATTATATTTTCAGAATGGAAAGCTAGCATTTTCATATCAAAGCTGATAGGAAATGCAGACCAATGTACCAGGGCTGATACTAATGAAATACCCAAGAAGCCTGCAAGTGTAACAAATTGATTTACCTTCATTCATATTTATAGATCCTTTTTTATGCTTCCATTATGTGGTGAAAGCCGGAAGCTCTGAAGTCCTGATGCCATTACAATATGTTTAAACTCTTAAACAGAGGTTAACCAAAACATATCAACACTCACTCATAGAAGGCTGCTGCTACAATATTAAGCAATTTATCATACCACCTTACATCAACAAGGTAACTCAATGGGCTTTACAGGAGAAGAATAATGGAAATTATCTCAAAAGAATCACATTAAAACACAACAAATTAATGTTAAAAAAGTTGCTGAGAAATGTAAACATTACATAAAAAGCAAATCCCAAATTAATGACAATGAAGCTACTAAGAATAAGTAAAAGGAGATTTTGCTTAATGAGAACATAGATGTAAACAGAAAGGGCTAAGTCCTGAAATAAAGGAGCTGACGGTTCTAGTCCTGGGAACTTCCAGTCTATGATCAAGAATCAGGAAAAAATGTTGTCATTATGTGTTACCTCAGTGAAATTCCTTTGAGAAAGAAGCTGCTTTTGAGTCTAGTAGTTTATTATTTAATGTTGAATAAAAATTTCGATGTTGAATAAAAGTGGGCCGCGAATGGAGCCTTGTGGAATGCCAGGTGTCATCTTGGTGTGTTCTGATTTACTCCTAAACAACTCAATGTAGTCATATGTCCAAGTAAGAATATAATCTTTTTAGCACAGTACCAGAAAGTCATACTAGCTATTAATATACTATAATAACAAACAGTTAAACATTGTTAATATATTATTGATTTCCATATACTTTACTATACCATTAAGCAGTCGATCATTAATTAATTAAATCAGATGCTGCACTGTGAACCAATATCATCAAGACAGACATTTTTGATTTTTTTAAGAAAATTCTGCTTCTGCCGCTATCAGTGGAGATTTCACTGTGCATGCTAAAAGCAGCGAGTGGAAAAGGTGTGCTAAATACAGGCTGCCATGAATTCAAAGGCCGTCAGAGACAGCACAGTGACATTTTAAACTTCCCAGGCAGAAAATGAACAGCAGACAGCTGCCACTCTACCATAAAAAGAGAGGCAAGTAATGGCATGCCATTTATCTATTTAAGGCAATAAAAGTGAAGCCTGCGTGTCAGCAGCTAAGATGTGGTTTTAGCCGTGACTTGAATGTCGCAGATGGTAGGACACACAACTGATACTCCCTGCACCAGCACCACCCAGCATCACAGAAAGTGATGAAGACAGACAGAAACAAAAATCATTTTATCCATGTAAGTGGACAGAAAATGTTCTTTTCCTTTTTTAAGCATTTTTTCAAATAGAAACACCATAAAAAAATACAAGAACTAAAAGAGCAAAGCAACAGCAACTCTATTTATTTGTGGCATTTACCAAGACAATCATAAAAATGGTCAAGCTGAAGGTGACGTTTTTTCTTTTTCTTCAAAAACAGTAAATGTCACAAATACATTTAAACCCTACAGTTTTAGAAAATAAAGTAAGCAATGGATGAAATATACAAATATGTATAATATCAGTATAATGTCTTTATGTACTACCAGTTGCTCCTCTTCAATCAGTCCTCTAGTTTACATTCATTCCTTGCTGGATTCTTCTGCTGTACCCAACATGTTTCTATTGCTCCTGTTTGTTTCCTGGTTTCTCCTGAATGTTCCCACATGTTTTTGTGTTAGTGAATCCCCCCAATAAAGCCTTTAATATATATTTTCCCCCTCTAAATCCACCTAACATGACATTAAACACATGTCTATTGTCTTTTAGCGAAAAGCTGCAAAGCATTTTGCTGTACCATGTAACTGTGTGTATTCTCAAGTTTGACTACAAATATATGTGTGTACCGCTGTATGTAAATAGGTACTTAAAGCATGTGCACAAATAAGCTATGTGAACGTAAAACCTAAGAACTAAAATACAAAGGCTTCAAAATGTTTCCATGCTTTTATCTGCACGCATATTGCCAAGTGAAACTCAATAGAAATTAAGTTTTTGTCTCTTTCAGATGTTCAAAAACATAAGCTGAAAGATAATTTATGTCTCTGGGCATAAAATAAACAGTGAAATAAATAAGAATAGAAAAGTAAAAAAAAAAAGGCTTTAAATGTGGAATTAATTAAATTACTTTTAAACCAGCCGCCAGGGCATTAAAAGGGTTTTTGACCTGAAAAACAACAGGCCAAAGAAAACATATTTCTCACAACTTAACAGCCTTTTTAGTGGGCCACAGCAAACAAGAAGGGGCTCAAAGACGATCCTTGATGCAGTCCCTGTCATGATTTTGGCACTGCTGTCTGGTTTCTCATGTCCCAACACCCGCTTAGCTCCGCCCATTCCTCATCACCTCAGATCTGTTCCACCTGCTTCTAACAGTATATAACCAGCTTTTTGACAAGACAGCAGTGCCAGTTTATTTCAAGCCAGTGGTGAGATCTATTCCAGCGTTCTTTATTCTGATTTCCTGATCCTGACCTGTTTTACCTCCTGACCTTTGAGCCTGCCTGTTCCCCGCCTGTCTGTGTATCGTATTGGACCTGCTACCTGACCACCGAGCCTGCCTGACCTCGTCTTGCCCTCCAGTCTGACCGTGTACCGAACCTGGATCTGTGTCCCGACCTCGTCCTAGATCTCCCTCTGGCGCTTCAGCTGACATCTGACCACCTGGCTCTGACCTTGGATCTCATCCCCGACATTGGCTTCTGGTTCGTCCTCCTGATCTTCCTGCTCACGATTGCCCTAGCGGTTCTGACCTCCTGCCTGTCCTCCGACCACCGATACTTCTGCTTCAGGGACATTCTGGGCGGCAACCGCCGCGCCGGATTAGCAGCCCGCCAGCAGGGATCTACCTCCGCTACTAGATCTGAACTGGACATTAAGACCAGGTTAGTGACCGACACGTTGGTGCGCAAACACTTTCAGATAAGCGTGGTCACTAACCTGTTGTCTCCTCCTGCAGAGGCTCCCGCTGTAGACGCTGACGCCTCCCGCTCCGCGTCTGATTTTAATAAACTTTTAAACCTAAACTGTTTGTCTGCCTCGAATACTGGGTCCACTTGTTCCGAGCCTAACAGTCCCACCTCCACCTTGAACTCCTCTGTCACACCTACAGCACACCTCACCACTGTCTTCCAGTTCACATGCATGTCCTGCACCACTCTAACATACTTCTCCGCCACCTTGTACCGGCATACATCTTCCCCATTCCTCACACTCGCTCTTCATTCTTCTTCTCACTCTCTGAGATTACATTGTGTAACCCATGTTTCCTGAAAGAATTTTATTTTTTGGGCCAACTTCCTTCTGTGTCACTTCCTCTCCCTCTACTGTGGCTGTGGCAAGGACCTGATGGCAACCAAACAAATCACAAACTCTGATAATCTCTGCAGTTTCAACAATATTTCAGCGGTCAGGTTTTTTTTTTTTTTTTTTTTTTGCATGGACTGAAACAATTCAAGATGGCGAGCTACCCTGTACTACCTGTGTGGTAGTTGCGAAACCATTTGGTATTTTACTCTGGAGTCTGGGAGGGGGACTTGCATTTTTTTGGGACTGTTTATTTTTCCTTGCGTTGAACAGCTTCCATCAAGTGGATCTTGGAAAATTTTATCCCCTTTTCCTCCTTCCCGTTAAATGGATTGCAATTTTTTTTTTTTTTGGGGGGGGGGGGGGGGGTTGAAAATTTATCAAATTTAAGAAAGGGACGCAAGTCTACAATAACCCTCTAAATTTTGTTTATTTTGTTATGTTTTCCCCTTACGTTGATTGTTCATCTTTAATATATTTTCAATTGAAATCTCATTTTTGTGTCCTTGTTTTCATTTACACATCAGGCTCCTTAAAGAACCATTCTCTGTTGCTGCTAAATGGAAATATTTTGTAACACAAGGAAGGCGTAGTCAGTCTATAGTCCAAGCGCGTTACAATTGAACAACCAAGTCAAAAACTCTACTGCTGTCTCTCCTAGACATTTTCATACCTTCACAGGTAAATCCTAAGGACCACCTGCCTTTTAACTCTTCATCTTTTTCAAGGCCTTCCTGCTAAAAGTCCTTTCCCACTTCTTTCTCTCTGCCTCGCCAACCTGTATAAATTATTCTCTTCCCTCCTTACTGCCAAACCTGTTATACAAGTCATTGTATGCTCTTTGTCTGGCCTTACTTACCTTCATATTTACACTGCATCTCTATTCTCCTGGTAACTCTCTTCAGCCCTCACAGTGTCCCACATTTTCTTAGCTATTTCTAAGTAGTTGTTTGTAATTCATTTATATGTTTTCTTTTTTGGTTTGATAATCAGACATCTACAGACTTGTCCGTGTGAGGCTTCAGTACTGGTTGTGCTTTATGTGGCTGCACCGTTTTAAAAGGCACAATTTAACTTTTGGCTTCAACAAGTGTGCGTTGAAGCCAGGCATGGAAATGGGATTATTACTGCAGGATTGTTCGGTGGTTCAATTTCTATCCAACAACATACTGTATAAGGAATCTATATAAATGGCGCCACAAATAATTCTAAATTCAATGCAAACTGCAGAACCTCTTCACTTTGTCGGCATAAAAAACTAGAAATGCATGATTTAGACCAAGATAACTGTGAAATAACCAAACAGAGAAAATGCACGATGTTGTTCAGGAAGAAAGCTAAAATTTTAATGACTGACAGTACTAAAATGTCCGAAAGGGATGTAAATTTACCTTTAGATAAATTCCCACATTTATCAGCACCATTTTGCATTTTAAAATTGGAGAGGTGGAAGATTGTACTGGATGTTTTACTAAAAAATGTGTAGTATTGTCAGAATTACATAGACATCTGGAGCTCTTTATCCTTGCAGCAAAAATAATCAGTTTCTAGATTACATTGTATAAACTAAACCAAATGAACAAGGATTTCTTCCTGAGCTTCACTTTTTTCCTCCTACGATGACTATTTTTATCCGTTAATGACCTTGCTTTAAAAAAAGGGAAAAAAAGGGAAATAGAGTTTCATTAATCCTGAAAATAGGATTTCAATTCACCGTCCTTGATTAAAAATGTTGTCAAAGGAAATTCATCCCTGAACAAATCGTCCGTTGCTAAAGAACAGAAGCTCAACTGTGATAAGGACATCTATCACACGGAAAACAATCAAATTTACCAGGCTGAATCAGTTTTTAAAGAAGTGCATGTTTTTTTAAACATGTTATACACGAATAATCTGCATTTTTTCTATTTATGATTTAGTGTTATTCATTGAGGGCTTTGTTCATACCAGTTGCACTGTTTTATCTGTCACTGTGGCTCAGAGAAAAGGAGTGTCTTTAAAGACTGCAGTTAGTCAGTACTCTGATGTTCATTTGATTAATTAAGATTTTGGATATGTCCAAGTTATAATTGTGAGACATGATAGAGGAAAACAGAAAACCTTTTCGACTTTTGTAGAGCATTTATCCACTTCAGAACATGCTCATGCATTTAAATCTGTTTAAAACTGAGAGAGCTGTGCTTGAGCATGGTTATTTCCTACAACCATGGGCTCTTTACGCTTAAAAAGTTCTCTTTTAGGAGACAAAAACAACAGATTGATTTGTCTTCGTGAACCCGGAGAGAGCAGGCACACACAGAGCTTGTTCTTTTGCTGTTTATTGAAAATAATGAGTTGGATGATGATAACCAGAGTTAGTAACTGGACTGGAGATGATGGGTGCAGGAACAGGCTGACTGGAAGAGACTGGAGAGTGTTCTTGGAATGCAGGACTGCTGGAACACAGGGTAGCAGGCAATCCAGCAACAGAGCAGAGAGCAAACTTGGAGCACAGGGGTGTTGCAGCTCTGTTGCAGTCTGTTGCAGTCCAGTAACAGAGCAGAGAGCAAACTGGAAGCACAGTGGTAGCAGGAAATCCAACAGCTAGCAGAGGCCTTACTTGAAGCACAGAGGTAGCAGGCAATCCAGCAGCTAGAAGAGGCTTTACTAGGAGCTCAGTGGTAGCAGGAGATCCAGCAACTAAACAGGGAGCAAACTAGGCTGACAGACGTGGAGTGAGTGGAGACTGCTGAGAACAGGACTAGACAGGCGAGGTGTTGGTAGAGACTGAAGATGAGCGGGCGACAAGGAACAGACTGAGGTGAGTTATATAGTGGTGTGAGCAGGTGGAGCCAGTCCATAGTTAATTGCAGCCTGACAGGTGATCCTAATCAGGGCTACACTGGGAAAGGAGGAGGCAGGAAATGCTCAGAGTGCAGCCATCCAGGCTTCATCATGACAGTTGTATTATACTAATAATTTATCAAGAGTTTTCTTTTTATGGTGTCTTGAGAGATGTAATTCAAAACTGATTTGTGTACGTCCCCTATCAGAGAGATTAATTCAAGTGTAAGTGTAAGATAGGATAAATCTCCAAAAAGACACAAGCTAGTTAATGAAAACAGACTAAAATTATGAAATTAATATAACTGAATAAAAAATATACAAGTCAGTCTACAAAAGAGAGGTTTTCACCAGTAATGCATACATTGTTTAACCCTAACCCTAACCCCTAACCCTACCCCTAAATTCACATCCTCTAACCCATTTAGGGGTTGGACCGTGGATGCAACAGGACCTAGGTTTATCTTTTTAATATTTACGGTTTATTATAATTTTGGTTACTTGCCTATTATGTCTCTTAAATAAGTTTAAGTTAATGGGGTTAAAGTAATGGGTTATGAGACACACAGTGGGACTTGATCAATCCTGGCTGGGCCTTCCTCAGGTAGGGTGTCTAGTGATAATGGCCGAAACACCCTGAGACCCCGAGGTTCACTATTGAGGATGTGTCTCACAGATTTCGTTTTTTTGGGGTTCTCTATAAAGGGTTTTTGTACTATTTAGAGACATTTTTTATGGGAGTTGTTGGGGTTGGTTGGGAATACCAATAACATGGTTACTCCACTTGCGTCTTTTTATCTCTCTTTAGGTTTTTTCTCGCTCTCTAGCTCGCTCTCTATCTATCTCTCTCTCTCTAGCTCTCTCTCTAGCTCTCTCGCTCTCTCACACTCTCTATCTCTCTCTCTCTAGCTCTCTCGCTCTCTCTCTTCCTCTATTACTGTGTAGTTATAAGTTTACAATCTGATTTCTATTAGATACAGTCAAAGGGACAGATCCCTTTTTGTCATATCGAGAGTTTCTTGTTCTATGGGCTTAACCTTTTTGGAGTGTGGGGCTGGAGAATGACGTGCGATGGCCCGCGCATTAACTTTAACTCTCTAGTCTAAACTGCCCCTGTCGATGGACGGGGTGGGGAGAGTTATCAAGAAAGTTCTCACTACCTAACCTAGCCAGTGCCTCGGACTTGCCAGCCCCTTGGAAATCCAGTAGGGGATGCCCACAAGGTTCTTATATTATGTGTTTCACTCTCCTTACCTTCGCCCTCCGGTCTTACCGTGAGGGAGTGGAGGGGGGCACAGTCATTAGCCCGGACAGGCGGGGGGGAATGCAAGCCCGGACAAGGCGGTTCTCCCTAGGCTCTGCCCCCCGATCCTATTCTTATCTTTATTCTTATGTCTGTCTCTAATTCTCTGCCCGAAGTTTTGGTGACATAGGGTTTAGATGGGATTTGATGGATTTACTTTAGGGATCAGTTAGGGGCCCTGTAGACATAAATTGTAGTTTATTGTTTCTTTAGGACCCTTTTTGTTTTAGGCATAATAATGTTTTTTTCTGTGTGTTCTATAGTTACGATGGCAGACGTCACGGTCTATTCAGATTTTCAACGGCTCGTTCGGGCTTTTGTGTGCTTCATTAAGGCACATTATCATTTGAAATTTACAAACAGCCGTCCCACTAATCCAGTCCCACTAGGCTTGGTTAAACTTCAGGACGGTTTAATTGGGGGGGTCTTTCCAGCATGTCCCTCCAGATCTACGGATCTAATGAAAAAATACACGGCAGTCAACTGGACGTATTCCACCATTCAAACTTTGGAGGAACACTATTTGGGCCTTATCAAGGAGGCAAGTGCTATCATTATTTCTTTGCCTAATGTGGATTGGGATAGGGCCCTGACTGTGGCCAAAAAATGGGCCAAGAGGGATATTTCCAGACTAACACCTAGGACCCTGGATGTGGCTCTTGGAAAATTGGAGAGCCTTAGGGTAAAACAAAGGGGAATGGAGGTGTTGCCTCCCTCTCCTCAGATTAGATTAGAAGAACCGGGCCTTGAACCAGAGGGGGATAACCCCGATCAAGGGCCGAGTGGAGTGGGTTTGGGATCGGCGGATCCACCTGGGGTTTCTCGGGAAGCCTCACCAATGTCGGTGGAGGATTCACAGTCCGGTCCTGTGTCTAATAAGAAGGCTAGACTGGTGGGGGATAAGGGGGATGAGGCACCTAGTCCTACAGGCTTGGGTAAATTGAAGATAGGGTTTTAGTTTAGGGTTATGAGAGAGACACACAGTGGGACTTGATCAATCCCGGCTTTAACTCTCTAGTCTAAACTGCCCCTGTCGGCGGACGGGGTGGGGAGAGTTATCGAGAAAGTTTTCTCCACCTAACCCTAATCTTAACTTTCACTTTGAGATAGTTCAAGGTTTGTTTTGTATATGGGGTTGGGTATTATTAGGGTGTACCTCTGGAATTAGTCATGGGCTCAGCCCATGTGTTTGAGCTCTTGGTGTGTAAGGTTTTCTTATGTATTCAGGACCCTCCTTTTTTAGGTTATAATTTTGGTTTCTTTGTGTGTTCTGTAGTCACGATGGCAGATATGTGAGTCCACACGGATTTCCAGCGACTAGTTCGTGCCTTTTCACGCTTCATAAAGGCGCATCACCTTTTGAAGTACGCAAATTCCCGGCCTGCTAACCGGGTGCCATATGGCCTAGCCATGCTCCAAAATGGTCTGGTTGAAGGGGTTTACCCAGCATGCCCCTCACGGTCCACTGACCTTCTTAAAAAATATACAGCGGTCAACTGGACCTATTCTACCATACGAAATCTGGAGGAGCATTATATTGGGCTCATCAAGGAAGCGAGTGCTGTAATTGTTTCCTTGCCCAAGGATGACTGGGATAGGGCACTCACGGTGGCGAAAAAATGGGTTTCAAGGGATATTTCTAGACTGTCACCTCTGACCCAGGAGGTTGCCCTTAAAAAACTGGATGACCTTAGGAAGGAAGGGGGAACAGAGATCCCCTTAGGGGGGAGGAGGAGATGGGGCTGTTACCTCCCCCTCCCCAGATCGAGTTGGAGGAACCCGACCGGGAACCAGGGGCGGAAAGCCTCGTCCAAGGCCCGGGTCAGGGGGGTTCAGTATTAATGGAACAGGTGGAGACTCCCGCTAGGGCTTCGCCAATGGCAGTGGAAGATGCACAGTCTGATGTTCCTTCCTTGCCAGCTAAAAAAGCTAGATTGATGGAAGACAAGGATGATGGAGTATCCAGAACAACATCTTCAGATGCATCCAATGAAAGGGCATGTGCAAACACTGGATGGGATATATCAGACAGTGAATTGTGGCAAGTGCCTAGTGCGGCTGATCAACACCCAGCCCCTTTGCCCCAACGGGTCCCACGGTAGGGTAGAACACAGCTCCCACATAGGGACACTGGGAATGATACCCGGGCCTTATCCAACCACCCCACTGTGGGGAGGGTGATGGGATCCTTTATGCGTCATCAGCATAGTGGGGATAAATATAAAAACTGGACCCTGCGGGCGGATAGACCAATCCTCATCCTGGGTGATTCCAACCTTTCTTATCTACCACAGATAGAGGATTCCAGGGTACAGGTTGACAGCTTTCCGGTGGCAACACTGGCGCATGCATACTACTTACTCAAAAACAATACAGCAACTTCTAGCCTGGTGCGCTCGGTTATCCTGTCGTTTGGCATCAATAACAGAAACTGTAAAATTCAGTCCCTTTTGAGGCAGGATATCAAGAGCCTCAGGGAAACTGCTGAGGCCACGTTTCCAGAGGCCGATGTATTTATTGCCTGTGTCAATTTCCCTGAAGATGTCACACCCCGAGAGAAGTCCACCCTCAGGACGCTTAATTATTTGATTAAGGATATCGGACTGTATATACCGAGGCTGCAACAGTCCCAGTTCCAAACGCTGCCTGGTACCATCCATAGGACCCCAGCGGCTGGCCGGGCTATGTGGGAACATTGGAGGTCTTTTTTAGGCTCCAAGAACCATCTCCCATTGAGGATGGAGCATCAGGGGAGGTTGTAAACCTTTTCCAGTTCCTTTGTTTAAGTCCATCTCAGTTAACACTCCTCAAAAAAGGCCTTTCATTTTCTCCTCACCCTATTAAATTTAGTTACGTCCAGGATTCTATTTTGGTTGACATTTCAGAATATCATTGTCATCTGAGACTTAGAGCATTTTTTGGAGCCGCACCACTTACACCAGCAGCCCCCTTTCTATCACAATCATCTCGGGAGCCCCCAGCCACTAAAATACCGCAAGAGCTACACCTCCTGTTTAAACAAGATATCCAATCCATCAGGGGTCTATCCTATACTCGGGATAGACCAAACCTTACGCCCTTGGAGGAACAGGCCCTGATAGAATTACAAAAGGATACAACCATTGTCATAAAACCGGCAGACAAGGGTAATGCGGTAGTCATTATGGATAGGGTGGACTACATACAGGAGGGTTTAATGCAACTACAGGACAGTACATACTATGTACCATTGGAGGAACCCTTGTTCCTGGAAACATCTAAAGTGATTGTAATGAAGAGCTTCATTACTGTTTCTAGGACACTTACATTGCAGTTTTAGAATATTGTATACAAATAAATTGCACTGTGATTTAAAGTATTTTATTTTTAGTTGTGATGGTTTGTGCAGTTCTTCTCAGCTGGTACTGATGATGACCTGGCAACAAACAAACCATTGATAATATTGATTACTGTTTAGAATTGTTTGTGTAAATGACTTACCTCCTGTCTCTTCCTCTGCAGGGTGTTCAGGCTAAAAGATTCCCCGGGGGCCTGAACACCTTTTAAAGGTTCCGGAAGAGTCCATTATGGATTGAGGGGGGGAAGTAAACTGTATTTTGGTTGTTGTAGTATTTTAGGAATTTAGACAGAAATGTTCTGAGATATTTATAGATGATGATGTTTGTTAAATAAAGTATAATGTTTTAGCCATATTATTTGTTAGTGTTTGTAAGTTAGAGTGTGAGGGTGTTTTCCCTGTTTAATGGTAGATCTGGTTAATGGGAGGAGTTGGTGGTCTATAAAAGGCTTCTTGTAAGACGCTAGTGTGATTGTGGCTGCTCCTATGACCTGTTTTCCGAGGTTGGATAATAAATACCAAGTGGGTGCACCTTTTCGCTGCCTCAAGTCTCCTGTTTAAGCCAGCCTCTAAGGGCCATTCTAACAAGTGGTGTCAGGAGTTGGTGTCGGATTCATAAAGTGGAGCTAAGGATGACAAAAGAGAGAGAAAAGAAGAAGCATGACCAACAGGTGGAGCCTGATGATGGAGCCAAACCACCCAGTGATCCAGGGGGCTTCACAGCCAGTAACCCAGAGGAGAAGATTGAGGAGCTGACAGATTTGGTAAAGTCACTCATTCGGTCTCAAGCAGCAAGAGATCAGCAGATGGAAAAAGATGCCTCCCGTCAAGAACAAAGATGGAAGAGTATGCAGCACCAGTTTCAGCAGATGCAGCTACAAGTACATGAAATGAAGCAAGACCCTAGAGGTGAGCAGCAAGAGTCTGGAGCGGAGCGGCCTCAAGATGACAGTGATGATCCAGTTGCGGGGACAAGCCAACGAGTCAATCACGTCAGACCTGAGAGGGACCTCAGCATGCACAGAGAACCTAAACTGCATCCTCTTTCACCTAATGATGACATTGAACATTTTATGACTACTTTTGAAAGAATGGCTCAAGTCTGTCGATGGCCAAGAGATGAATGGGCTATCCGGCTTATTCCCCTACTGACTGGTAAGGCACGAAGTGCTTATGTCCTAATGGATATTGAAGATTCAGAAGACTATGAAAAAGTGAAGGCGGCCATCTTGCAAAAATATGAGATTACAGCTGAAACCTATCGTCGACGTTTCCGTTCTATGGACATTCTTCCTGGGGAGACGCCACGGGAGCTTTATGTGCACCTTAAGGACATGTTTTCCAAGTGGATTAAACCAGAAAAAGCAACTGTGAAAGAAATTTCTGAGACAGTGATCTTGGAACAATTTCTGCTAATGGTCAACCCTGAGCTGGAAGTGTGGCTTCGTGAGCATGACCCTAAGACAGCAGAGAAGGCGGCACAACTAGCAGAGGTCTTCACAGCTGCTAGACAAGGGACAAAACATGGAACCTTTGGACGGGACATGAACTTTGCCCATAGAAGTAAGTCCTCTGGGGATGGACGGGGTTTTGGTCAGATTGAGAGCAAGGTATTCTCTAGTAGTAGGCAGAATAACTCTAAGTACAAACCTGATGCAGCTAAGAATTCCCCTTTTCGTGCAGTTAAGCGCGATACAAGATGTTATTTATGTAATGGACTGGGTCACACTCAGTATTTTTGCCCCCTTACTAATCAGTCTAAGCCATCCCTGTTTTGCACTGTCCCCAGGCCAACTAGACATGTTTTTCAGAATGCTGCTCATACTGCACCAGTTTTAGTTAATGGTAAGCGTGAAATAGCGTTGATAGATACGGGTGGATTTCAGACCGTGGTTTTGTCCTCCTTAATACCTAGAGAGAGGTGGACTGGGGAACAGTCTCATATAAGCTGCATTCATGGGGATAAACATGTATATCCAATGGCTGACGTATATCTGACTGTGGGAGGGCACACATTTTTCATGTCAGTAGCTCTTGCCTCAAAGTTGCCGTACACAGTTATTCTGGGTAATGATGTCCCCATTATTGCAGATCTCATCCAGCAGGCAGGACTACATCCTCACAGAGAGCAGTCAGTAAAACACACAGAAAATGCTGCCCAACTAGAAGTAAGGGATGCCCTATTGGCCAGATCTGTAGAGTCTCAGTCTAAAGCAACATCTTCAGGGTACAGCATGGTGACCACAAGGGCGCAGAGTGTACAAAATGTCTTGAGGGAGTTACCATTTTTTGAGGAAGAATGGGAAACGGGGCCTGTTAAACCATCTAAATCTAGAGCTCAGAGAAGAAGAGAGAAGATGAGAGGCTTAGCCAGGCAACCAGATGACGTTTCGATACCATCTCAGCTGCTAGATGTTAACCTTCCGGTAAATGTGGGTGAACTTCAGCGGCAGGATCCAACTTTAAAATGTTGGTTTGACAAGGTGACTGATGTTGAAGGAAACGCACAGGGCAGTCCAGGATTTCTTGCTGAGGCTACTTATGTAGTAAAAGGGGGAATTCTGTATCAGTGTAAAGGGGATGTGCAGTCGTTAGCATTACCACAGGAGTTCAGAGAGAAAGTAATGGATCTGGGACACACTGTTCCATGGGCTGGACATATGGGATTTCAGAAAACACTGTGTAGAATTGCTAGACGGTTTGTGTGGCCAGGCATGTATAATCAGATATCAAACTTCTGTAAGTCTTGTGTTAAATGTCAGCTCACTTCAGGAAGAAAGGTTCCACATGCCCAGCTTTTGCCCCTGCCGATCATTGGTACCCCTTTTGAGAGGATAGGGATGGATGTAGTGGGTCCCCTACAGAAAAGCTCAACGGGTAACAAATACATCTTAGTAATATGTGATTATGCAACGCGGTATCCTGAAGCTTTTCCCCTGAGGTGTGTAAAAGCCAGAAATGTGTCAAACTGTCTGATACAACTGTTCTCAAGAGTAGGGATACCAAAAGAGGTTTTGACAGACTGTGGAAAAAACTTTATGTCTAAGCTTTTGCAGCAAGTGTATAAGCTGTTAGGAGTGAAGGGAATTAAGACCACCCCGTATCATCCTCAGACGGATGGGCTTGTAGAGAGATACAATCAAACTCTGAAGAACATGCTGCGCAAGTTTGTTTCCACTACAGGAGCAGATTGGGACCAGTGGTTGCCTTATATGCTGTTTGCCTACAGAGAAGTTCCGCAGGCCTCAACAGGATTTTCACCTTTTGAATTGCTGTATGGGCGACAAGTAAGAGGACCATTGGACCTCCTGAAAGACTACTGGGAAAAGCCTGAATCAGCAGAAGAGAACATTGTGGCATATGTGGTCAAGATGCGGCAGAAGTTGGAGGAGATGACAGCTCTGGCACAGGAGAGTATGGTGACAGCACAACAGACCCAGAAAAGATGGTATGATCAGAAATCTAGAGAGAGGGTCCTGAAACCAGGCCAACAAGTCCTATTGCTGCTACCAACATCAGATAACAAGCTGCTTGCTAAGTGGCATGGCCCATATGAAGTGACTCGACAAGTGGGTAAGGTCACATATGAACTGTTTATGCCGGACAGAGTGAAAAAACATCAGACATTTCATGTAAGTTTGCTGAACGAATTCCAAGTGCGCCAGAGGCCAGTGCAGCATCTCATGATTTGTGATTTCGATGGCGAAGAGGAGAAGGAGAAGTTTTTGCCGTCTGTTGACACACAGGTCGGTGGGATTGATCTGTCTCATCTCTTAGCATCCCAGCAGGAGGAGGTTTCATCTCTGTTGGATCCAGGACTGTTTAGAGAGACTCCAGGTTTCACAGACCTGGTGCAACATAACATCTCCCTCAAGAAGGATGCTCCAGCGCGGCAGAAGAGCTATAGGATTCCAGAGCGGTTGGTGCTGGAACTGAAGAAAGAGATCAACTTTATGCTGGAACTGGGTATCATTGAGATATCAACAAGTGAATGGTGTAGCCCAGTGGTTCTTGTGCCAAAGAAAGATGGCTCACTGAGATTTTGTATTGACTTTCGTTATTTGAATTCTGTGTCTCAGTGTGAAAAATATCCTATGCCCAGAATGGATGACCTGTTGGAGAGAGTGGGAGGAGCCAGGTATATCACTACACTGGACTTGAGTAAAGGATACTGGCAGGTGGCTCTAGTACCAGAGGTACGCAAGCTGACAGCATTCAGGACACCATTTGGTATGTACCATTTTAAGGTGATGCCATTTGGTCTTCAGGGAGCACCAGCCTCTTTTCAAAGACTTATGGATCATGTTTTGAGAGATGTGTCAGATTTTTCAGCAGCCTATTTGGATGATGTGGTTGTGTTTAGTCATACCTGGGAGGATCACATGCTACATCTACGACAAGTGTTGGGATGCATCAGGAGAGCTGGACTTACCATCAATCCCCGAAAATGTGCCATTGCCCAGAGAGAGGTGGCCTATTTAGGCTATGTCATTGGATTTGGCAAGATTAGACCTCAGGTGGGGAAGGTTGATGCAACTAATTCATTTCCCATACCAACTACCAAGAAGACAATGAGAAGCTTTTTGGGCCTTGTGGGGTGGTACAGAAAGTTTATTCCCAAGTTTGCAGAGCGTTCAGCAGTGTTGAATGACCTCACCAAAGGCAAGTCTCCAAATAAGATTCAGTGGATGGCTGAATGTGATAGAGCTTTTAAGGATCTTAAACATGCCATCTGCATGGAGCCTGTTTTGCACACCCCAGATTTTGATAAGTCCTTTACACTGCAGACGGATGCTTCTGGAGTGGGTCTGGGGACAGTTCTGTTACAGGTGGTGGATGGAGAGATGAAGCCGGTGGTGTTTCTGAGCCGCAAGCTCCTGGACCGGGAGACCAGATATTCAACGGTGGAGAAAGAATGTCTAGCAATGAAGTGGGCCATTGAATCATTGAGGTACTACCTGCTGGGAAGACATTTCTTTTTAGAGACTGATCACCGGGCCCTCCAGTGGTTGCATCGGATGAAGGATGCAAATGCACGTATTGCTGGATGGTACCTTGCCCTGCAACAATACAACTTCACAGTCCACTACAAGGCTGGGAAAACCAACACTGTAGCTGACTGTTTGTCCAGGATTCATGAAGATTGAGGTACTCTGCCCTTGAAGAGAGGGGGGAGGAAATGTAATGAAGAGCTTCATTACTGTTTCTAGGACACTTACATTGCAGTTTTAGAATATTGTATACAAATAAATTGCACTGTGATTTAAAGTATTTTATTTTTAGTTGTGATGGTTTGTGCAGTTCTTCTCAGCTGGTACTGATGATGACCTGGCAACAAACAAACCATTGATAATATTGATTACTGTTTAGAATTGTTTGTGTAAATGACTTACCTCCTGTCTCTTCCTCTGCAGGGTGTTCAGGCTAAAAGATTCCCCGGGGGCCTGAACACCTTTTAAAGGTTCCGGAAGAGTCCATTATGGATTGAGGGGGGGAAGTAAATTGTATTTTGGTTGTTGTAGTATTTTAGGAATTTAGAAAGAAATGTTCTGAGATATTTATAGACGATGATGTTTGTTAAATAAAGTATAATGTTTTAGCCATATTATTTGTTAGTGTTTGTAAGTTAGAGTGTGAGGGTGTTTCCCCTGTTTAATGGTAGATCTGGTTAATGGGAGGAGTTGGTGGTCTATAAAAGGCTTCTTGTAAGACGCTAGTGTGATTGTGGCTGCTCCTATGACCTGTTTTCCGAGGTTGGACAATAAATACCAAGTGGGTGCACCTTTTCGCTGCCTCAAGTCTCCTGTTTAAGCCAGCCTCTAAGGGCCATTCTAACAGTGATCCTCTGTATTTTTTGAATCCCTGTTGCAACAAGGTCGCATTACGAGAAAACAATACTGTTACCTGGTAGGTTCTCAACCACCACATCCAAGATATTTCTATCTGTTACCAAAAATACACAAGCCAGCTTAAAAATGGATCGTACCACACCGTATGCCACCTGGACGTCCAATAGTTTCGGACTGTGGGAGTGAGAGCTATGGGGCGGCAGAATACTTGGACTCTTTCCTATCACCATTATCAAAACTACATCTTATAATTTATTTATTTATGTTCTTTCACTTTCTTTTTTCAAGTATCACATTACACATGTCAGCTTACATAATAATATATATGATTTAGCAATGGCATCTAGGTGTTATTCGATTGTATTTGTTGCTTTATGTCTGTTGGTTGTGCTGTTCTTTTTGCATCTCTCTTTCCAGGTGACGGAGCAGACGGAGAAGGTTTTATCATTCTCTCCCTTTTATCTCCTCTTTCTTTCACCTCTACTCTTTTTTTTTCCTTTCTTTCTCTTTCACTTTTTGTTCTTCCTTTACTCTCCCATTGTCATGTCCATATAATTTGAAATTCTCCTTGCAGGAATAACAATAAAGCTATTTACAAGCATAAATCAAGTGGAGCACTATGGCGAAAGCTGTTCGCTCCACTTGTAAAAGCAAAATCTGTCGAGCTCTATCTGGCATTGAGACATCAATTCCTATTGCCACATTGCTAGACAGGACACTGGAAAAAAAAAAAAAAAAAAAAAACTACATCCCGGAGACACACAGCACTTTCTGGATAATATTCGGAACATTCGCATTAAAGAACCCTGTTTTCTCTTTACTATGGACGTAGCCAGCCTGTATACCAATATAGACATACCGTTGGGTATGTCGGCCATCAAGCGTTGCTACTCCACCTGAACTTAACACGCAATGACTTTGAGTTTAATAGGAGATACTACCTACAGGTCAAGGGCACAGCTATGGGAAAGAGATTCGCGCCGGCGTACGCTAATATATACATGGCGGAATGGGAGCAGACAGCATTTCGGAAATGCAAAAAATTGCCTCAGCATTATTTCAGATACCTTGATGACATCTGGGGGGTGTGGACATACTCGGAGGAGGATTTCCACAACTTCGTAGGGGAGCTTAATAACCACCATGCCTCCATTAGGGTGGAGCCTACATTAAGTGAAACTGCGGTTGACTTCCTGGATACCACCACTTTTAAGGGGCTGGATTTTGAACAGACGGGGATCCTGGCAACCAAGGTTTTCTTTAAACCGACTGATACTCACGCACTCCTCCATAAAAACAGTCATCACCCCAAACACGTATTCTGTGGCATTGTTAAGTCGTGGCTTTTGCGTTTTCGGAGGATATGCTCCATGGAGGCAGATAGGATTCAAGCTACCCGGATACTGTTCTCAAGCCTCCTTCAACGGGGATATTTAAGGACCTTTTTGCGGTCTATACTTAAAGAACTCCAAACAGATAAACATATTCAGCAATCCACCCAGGACACTCGTGATCTCATACCACTGATTTCAACCTACCCAGGCCACTCAACCAAGGCACACTACCGACTTAAAAGCAACTTTACAAACGTCCTGGCCGGCACACCAATGGGGGAGGGATGTAGAGTTATCTCGGCATTCCGTAAAACACCAAATTTGAGGGATTTGCTGGTTAGGGCCAAAATCCCGCCTTCCAGACCCATTAACCCTTTGACTATAATCCCTCGGCGACGCATTGGAGTCCGTAGTCACACAACGGGGGCCACCTTTCAGATTAAACAACATATTACTCTACAGGACACAAACTGTGTGTACTTGAACTGAGTCAGTTTACCTGAGGTACTTTTGCACATGAGCAGCTAAAACAAATATTAGGTTTTCTAAGGCTTCCTTCACATTTTTCATTCAGATATTTCACTCTTTTCCAGACTTTAATTTTAATTATTTTAATTCCATTTTATATTTTACACCTGGTTCATAAAAACTATGCATATTTTAGTTAAAAAAATCAAGATTTAAGAATCATTATTGGCATCATGCAGCCATAATGAAATTTTGTTTAGACGGTTCTGAATACACATATAACACACAAGCTGTGTTTTCATTAAATTCTCATGCGAATTCCGAGCGAACTTTTAAAATGTTCCAAAAAGACTTTCCATCTGTTGGTTTTTAGCAAATTAAACACGTAATGCAAAGCCTAATGCCATCATATGTTGACATTACGCTGTAATAAACAGGAAGTAGAGGTTGCAAACTAGCATGGACCACAGATCAGTTTTAATCCATGTGTGTCTATTTTTTTTTATTTCTATCTTTTTCACAGATGGCAAAATCTCACTGCTTCACTTTGTCACTGACTGAATTGATGGCAAAACGCGAGCTGGAACTAAAAAACAGTGCCAATTACAGCGGCCGCAGCAGGTAAAAATCATTGCATAGACGATATAATCGATTTGGGTGAAGTCATGTCATCGCCTGAAAGTAAAACATGTAAATCAGAAACAATAGCAGCACAAATCACTATTTTAACAGCACAAACCTGCACAAACAAAGCCCTATAAAAGAAGATGAAGACCTCTGGATGACCTAAAAATGTATCTTTAATACCTCAGAAACGACAGCAGCACAATCCTTCCTCTCTGTGTATAGGAGCCACTGAGTGCACAGGGTTTGGAGTAGAAATGAACAATGCCTAAGTAGTGTGGTGAGAGACTGACTACATAAAAGAAAAACTTGAAAGGATGCGGCCATGCAAAATCACTGCTGTGATGACCAGAATAGGAAAGTGTTTACAGAGGTGCTTACTTTGTGAGAACAAAGGTGGTTTCTATGGCACCAAGAAGTGCCAAGACCTTATTAAATGTTTCTTTCAATATGGTGCATGATAAACTGCTTCATAAACTGCCGTATACAAACAAGGGCTCTTGAAGTCTCAAAGATCTACGACCTCAGATCCAGATAGTAGATTAAATATTTGTTATAGAAACATAGACAAAAAAATGCAACATGAAAAAATAAGTATGTTTGTTTGTTTATGATGCTGAAAAGTTTGAGGCCCGAAGAAGTAAAGGATTTAATGCTAAACTTTCTGCTCTTTTTTTTTTTTTGCTGTTAGCTATTAATGGTGTCTACGTAAACTAAGCTTGTTTTCAGGACTGCACAGGGCAGGAATATTTACACTTTTAACTTTATAGTTCCACTCAGAAGTTTACATATGCCTGTAATTGGAATAAATAGTCCACTAAAAAAGTACATTATGGCTCAAATGTACACATAAACTGACTTGGTTGCATGTTCCTTAGCAAGTTGTGAGTAAATCCCATTGATTCAATTCAATTCAATTCAATTCAATTTTATTTATATAGCGCCAATTCATGAAACATCTCATCTCAAGGCACTTTACAAAGTTAAGTTCAATCATATTATACAGATTGGGTCATATTATACAGATTGGTCAAAAATGTTCCTATATAAGGAAACCAGTTGATTGCATCAAAGTCCCGACAAGCAGCATTCACTCCTGGAGAAGCGTAGAGCCACAGGGAGAGTCGTCTACATTGTACATGGCTTTGCTGTAATCCCTCATACTGAGCAAGCATGAAGCGACAGTGGGAAGAAAAACTCCCCATTAACGGGGAGTTGCTAAACACACTCTAGTACCAGTTTCCTTGTGAATCCAATTTTGTCCACGGTTCAACTGTCTAACTGCTGTTCAGGTCAAGTTGTAGAATTTGGAGGTAGTGCCCCCTTTTTCACTATTTTTCCACTATTTCATCCGCACTATGTTCAATGCACTAGTACCAGTAGGAGTGACACAGACCCTAAGCATGATGCTACCACCACCGTGCTGGACTGCTGCTTCAGTCTACTTCAGTTTGAAAACCTCTCTTTGACTCCTATCATAGCCTACTGGCCTCACATCTCAGTCTTCTCTTTGTCTGGCCATCAACTTTTCTCTAGAAAACATTTGGCTGTAGATGTGGGTCGCTGGTTGAAGGGTTTCAGTACTGGAGCAGGTGCTACCTTCGGGGTTCGCACAGTCTCAGCCCACGCTGGCGTTCCAGCATCTTCCAGTTGATCACAGATATGTAAATCCTCTCCAAACATCTAAAACTAGATTTGAAACGAATGGAGCTGGCTAATATCAAGCTTCTGGGACGGCCTTGACCTTAACTTTGTGGGACAAAAAAATGTTGGTTGGGCTTTTTAAGCAAAGACCATGCCTGGAAACAAATCACTTCTGCTTAGAAAGTCACGTTTGTATCCAAATTACTCAAGAAGCTTGTTGATGGATACAAAAGGTTTGAGGTCGCAGTGACCTTTGTTTAGGGGCGTTTAACCAAATATCAGTGAGGGTGTATTTATGTATATACTGAAGCCTATGTTAATCACGTTCATCCTGTGCACATCATAGAAAATACCCACTGAATTCATCCTTAGACCCCATTCTTGCTTTTTAAAACCTTGAAGCAGCAGGTTAATAATTGTAAAAGCTCAAAATGAGCATGCCAACCATGGCTCTGATAGATATAGAAAAACTATGAATAGATGAGAGGTTTTCCTTATTCCTTTGGTAAATTTGTGCAACAGATCTTTCCCTTTTTCCTTAGATTTGATCTAGGCACAGGTTTACTGAAAAAATAAATAAAAAACACTCAGGAGAATTGTGTAAATTACTTGCACATATGAAAGTGTTTGGTTTATCTCTGAAGAGACATTTCAAGCTTTAAAAGTAAAAACATCACCTTTAAAGATCAGAGACAGTTCAGAGGATTTTCTCCATAATAGCGAGGACTCAAGATTTCTATCTTATCTTGGCGATGTACTGGAGTTTCTCGCATTTGTGTGTTTTGAAATGTCATGCAGACAAACATGATCTCTCACTATGCATGTTACTTACGTTTCTCTTTCTTTGAAAGCAGCTTATATCCTGAATTTTTAACCAGAATGGAAAAGTCTGACTCAGAATAAATAGTATCTCACAACTTTCCCAGAGAAGTATCTTTTTGGTGCAAAACTTTGTCGTTTCTATTGTTTGCTGTAAAAAAAAAAAAGAAAAAAAAAAACTACACTGTGCTGACTGAAACTCTTTACAGATTCTGTGTCCACATGCAGTACCATCTGCAGAAAAAACAACAACAGAGGGAACCAAAGTTTTGCCACAGTTCGACAGCTTATCTCGTGGAAATCGATGGTAAGCCATTAACCAGCTTTTGCATCTTTCAGTGGGCGACTAAAGCAAGCGATGTAAACAGAACCGTAGTAGCACCGTTTGCTCAGGTTCTCTGGTTCATGTAAGTTAAGTCTAGATCCAGGAGGAGCAGGATTTTTTTTTTGTCAGAATGCTGCTATTACTCAGACTAAATGTATGTATGAAATCTCATTCATGTTCCATGATCCAACGTGGTGTTGAAGGTCAATCATTGGCTTCGCTCATCTTGTTCACACGGCGCAGTGTCCTTGAGCAACACATCCAATCCCGCTGCCATCAGGGATTCTTTAAAGATTTGAAATGTGTGGGTTGCATCAGGATTCACCCCTCCACCTCCACCCCTCCCCCAAATCAATAATTTGTACCCCGTGCTGTATTTGCAACTGCAAGTCTTTTAGGGTATGTCTTCACTAGTTTTCCCACATCTAAAGTCTAAACTTGAGAGCATAATTTTCATATCTTATCGCACATTCTCGGTTGGATTTATGTCCGCATTTTGATTGGACCACTATAACACATAAATATGCTTTAATCCTAAAGCATTTTATTCTCAATCTCATTTCACTGTGAGTTAGATTGTATGTTTTGGGTTGTTTACTTTTCAGGTCTTGCAGCTGGATTGCACAGCTAAAATGTTGCATACATTTTACATATATTTACTCTTTTGCATAGACGCAGCAATAACAGAACGCACCTCAGCATGGAACCACAGTGGAGATGTGCAGAACCAAAAAAAAAAAGAAAAGATGATTCATCATCAAACTTGCTATATTTCTTCCACGTGAACATAGGCTTAGAAATCTGTGTGAATTGTCAGAATTACCACCAGTGTTTACAGTCATATTCAATAAATTAGAATATGCATTTAAGAGGCTTGTTTGGCAGATTTAAAGTAACTTTTGAGAAAAGCAGCCTTTAAACAGGTATTAAATAGACTTTTCATTAAGCCCCCACCTCTGCATAAAAAATGTTGCTTTTTATTGGTCTGATGCAATATTTTTATTATAAATGGTATGTTATTAATAACTGGAGGTGGAAAAACAGTAATAAAGGTTTTAAAATATCAATCTGTGTTAATCTATATAATGTGTTTTCTTTAGTAAACGGAGTTACTGAAATAAATGAACTTTTCAATAATATTCAAATGCATTTAATATGACTGTATAAACCATGTTTGTGAGCACACTGAAATGTGCAGGATTCACATATTTCCCTTTTTTGTAGAATGCATTTCCACGAGTCTGAGTTCTTACATTTTCATCACTATGCACACATTTGCAGCAGATTGAATGAGCTGCATAAGACACATTTTTATAACCCAAATCGAGAAACATTGCATTTCAATAGTTTAAGCACTTGAATTTTCACTTCTTGACTGACTGATGAGCTAAGTGGCTATTTTAGGGGCTGCAGGGTTCTGAGAGTCTTGCAGAGCCTGACATTGGCCCCAAGCTTCACCACAGGACTGAATGAAAGTCTGTGCGGGTGGCTGCCAGTTTGACTGACTGATTTTTGAGGTTCGACGGCAGCGGGGGAGGCCCTGAGGAGGGCCATGAAGCGTGATATTAGACCCTGAGGTTCACAGCGGGAAGCTTCAGAGTCCTAACAACCTCTCAGCTTCCCTGACCCGTCAGAGTCTGACAGATGCTCTCATCTGGAACAAAACACTGCGTAAAGAAAGAAGTTGAATCAGCAGCGTGGAAAGACAGGGAAGCAGCCGGCAGACTGAACCTGCTATTACGACAGGGTGTCTGTCAACACATTACTGAGCTCTTTGAAAACACTGATGGGTTTGGTCTGTACCGAGATATAGAGCTGCTAATCCCACGTTGGACTATCACAGATCATTGGACAGCATTACATAAGTTTGACAGTCGGTGCTGGTTTTGTGGAGTCAAATCATGAAAGGCATGAGTTTCTGAACGTATTAAATAATACAAATTGGATCTCAAAAGACTGATGTTCTCTTTTTGAAACATCTAAGGAGTGGATTATTTATTAGAGCACATCAACATGATTGTCACCCACTCTTGATATCATACTGAATTACTAGTGTAGGTTGGTACAAAGAAATCATAAAATAGACAACTTCCATCAAAAGGCATTGATGTGACTGAAGGGGTCAAGTTAGATAGCGTCAGTGAATAGTCAGGTCTCCTGGGCAACAAACCATCATATCCTACAGCAACTCAGTCAGAAACAGCTAAATGTATGAGCTGTTGCTGACTAAACCAAATGTTGTTGGGTTAAAATTAGGGCTGTCAATCGATTAAAAAAATTAATCTAATTAATTACATACTCTGTAATCTAAATTAATCGCATATAATTTTTGCTGTGAAAGTATTTTAAATATTTAAATTCAAATCATTCAATGAATAATCAGCATTAGATACATTAAAGTTCAAAAACTCTTATTCACATTTCATGCCTTCAGACGTTTTAACATGTGTCGTTTTGGCATATGTGGCACACAGTAATGTAGGGGACACAATGAAAATAAATGAACACTCCCCTCAATATCAACACTTTACAACAGTAAAGTGACGTCCGCGCTACTTCCGGGTTACGCCGGTAGGCAAAAGCAGGACTGTTCTCGCCAAACACCGTGACAAAACGGGTGAATAAAGCCGGGCATACACTGTACGAGTTTTTCAGTCGTGGTACTTATATACATCTCAAACTGTGCGACGGAACCGCGGGGTTTAAAAGTTCACCGCTCACGATCTGTGTTCACTGTTCACGCCCGCTCCCCTCCCTCCCCTGGCGGGGACCGAGAGGAGGGGAGGGCGCCCCCTCGTAGCTCTGCTTGAACAGCAGGATGCGCTATCGAAAACCTCACGACGGCCGACTGAATTTCAAACATGTTTGATTTTCAACCGACCGTCCGATTCCTGATCGGGAGGTAGTCGAGAAACATACGTCGAGAACTCGTTGTTTGCTCTGTTTGCGTCTGCCGTTGTGCTCGCCTTCTGCCTTCCAGTCCGGCGCACAGGCGCGAAAAACCCGGATGATAACAATAGCAGTGATCTACCCTATACGATTAATTAGCGTTATTTTTTTTTTATCCGTTAATTTTTTTTAATTAATTAATCGAAATTAACGCGTTATTTTAACAGCCCTAGTTAAAATATATCTAAAATGTATCTAAAATATATCTAAACATCATCTGAACAAAATTTAGTTACAAATTAGACCAAGATTTTTTTTATAAAGGATAACTATTAATACGAGCTATAAAGTTCAGTAAAGGGGAATTTAGATATTAATGGACAAACCCTCAATATGGAAACTTTGGTACCACAGGAATAAAAGATGGAGTGACCTGGCAGTTCAAGTTGGAAGTTAAGTCATGCCAAATGATTGTCCTTTGGTGGGTCGTCCCCACTATCAAGGCGTCTCAAGAGGATTTAGCTACTGAGCTTGTCAGTTTTCTGGCAGACTTAGACGCAAATGTTTATAACAGAATTTTATTGGTAAGGGAATCTGTCTTCTTTTTTAACAATATTGCTCTATAAAGAATGATCATATACCACTGATTATTGTGAACATTGAGCTCCACAGCGACATCTGGTGGGGCCTGGCCCCACTGGCCCCAAATGCAGAGACGCCACAGGATATGAATGTCAGTAGTAATCATAATCCAATATGTTTAAAAATATCTCTAATATGTAATTTTTAAGGACAATAAATATGGATAAATACAATAACTATATTACCTAAGTATATCTGATAATGATCACTCCTTTTGCAATGCTTGGAATGAAAAGAACCCGATGTTCAAACCAGGCACAGGGTTGCGGTAAAAGGTTTATTGAGAGGTAGATGGTGGTGACAGGCAAAACAGAAAGAATGATGTCGAGGCTAGCGGAACTGATGAAGGATGAAATGACTTGACCAGGAGATGAATCTTAAAGGAGAACGTCCAGAGTTTGACCAGAAAGGGCAGCAACAGAGCAGGCAGAGGTGGCAGCAGAACCTTTCAGAAAAACAGGGCAAACCACAATGAGCACCCAGTCACTGGAAAATCCGTTCAGTGAGGGCAAGTCGCATACAGGAACTAAAAAAGGTCTGGCAGGCTGAGCACACGAGCCAAGAGAGCAGCATACAGGCAGTGCAAATAAGACGTTCTGACTGTGGAAGGCGGGGAGAAGTAGGCTGGGTCACAGGTGAGCTGACTTGGGACTAATTATCTGCAGCAGGTGGGACTAATCAGGGTGAACTGAGCGGCAGAGTAGAGCAGAAAATGAGAGAAACAGTCCAAGGCCCAAAAAACACACAAACAAGCCAATATATGTGATGCTTTTTTTCTATAAAAGAATTGCAGCATCACAGCAAGAATATGCTCTCTACTGTCACTTTCAAGAATAAAGAAATTCAGCATTCACCAGGGACACAATTACCCATCGGTGTGTTCAATATTTGCGACAAAGTTTTCTTTGTGTAAGTCTTTGTGTTTTATAACACAAAGACTTACAAAATGTGTTTGCTCATTGTGTTTTTGTTAAGTTTTGGTGCATTTCTGATGAAATGCGTTATGCATAGCAAGGTAACTGATGCGGGTAGATGTCAGCTTTGTCAGAGATTTGATTGACTGGTGTTCGTTTTTTCCCGCAGCATACTGCTGTACTGATCTTGGGGCTCTAACCTTGAAAGAAAATCAATTCATCCACATATACATTTGGACAATTATTAATTCTAATACTCTGTTTCACACTTCTTGCTAATAACAGTATTTCCTGCTGTTCTCTAAATCCTAATGCATTTAGCACTGCCCCAGGCTTCATTTTCCATTCAAATTAAGTTTCTGCTTCATATTTCCTCCTCAGCCTTTTTTTTTTTTAAATGTGCCGGTGCTGTTTTCATCCGGTTACTCTCTGCAGCTGTCTTTTCCTCTTTCCCTATTTCCCTATCTCTCAGAGTATTTCCATCAGTCTCTGACATTTTGTATGAACAGTCCTTCCTGTCAGAACTGACACTTGTTTACATTCTACCAATCTCCTGCAGACAGCAGCAGCGTTGATCTGAGCAAGCTATTTTTCCTTACTTGTAAACATCCATTACGGACCACCGACAGGGAGGAAGCGGGGACCCCGTCAGAGTATGTGAGATCACATAAGGTGTTCTTGCATAGCTGATACATTTCAGGTGTCTTCAACTAAAACTAGCCCAGTAAAAAAAAAAAACTCTGACCTCAATTTCATAACAGGTACAGATATTTCTGCTGGCACCACGAAATTTCACCGTTTTAGCCGCTCCCAGCAGTACCTGGCCAAGAGAGAAGGAATGCTCATAGGTGCAGCAAGTGAAAGGAGAAGGTAAAGCTCAAGCAGACTTGCAAAACACAAACATCAGTTAAGAAAATAATTTTTAAGAAATTACCACTGTGGTTAACTCCTCCTGTGGTTTTAGCGCTTGTTAAGACCCCAGACGAGCCCCCAAATGTGATACGGTCCATCAATCAGAGTGGCTCAAAGGACTCATAATGTGGAGTCCAAATCAGAAGCAATGGTGGTGTTGTGTATTGGGGTTTGGTCACCTTCAAAGTGCCAGTGTGAGGATGCTCCACGTGGGGAAATTCTGTTGACACAGACTTTGCTGAACAAAGAATGATTTTATTTCAACCAGACCCATATCAAAGTACTCTGGGGCTCTGGAAGAATCTTTAAATGAAATAGAAGTCCCTAATTTCCTTGCAACCTTCTGTTTTACTGCCTAATCTAACACACAGTGAAGCTTAGTTCCTAACATAAGCCTCACATAGATTAACCCCAAAATACCCCATACGCTGTATCTACATAAACACAGATGCCACACAAAAAGTAGACAAAATTTGACAAAGACGGGTAATTATAAAAATTCCACCACACCGGTAACTCCCACTTCAACCTAAAATGAGACCACAAAATGTTCAAAGAGCAGCTTTGCTCGTGTTGCAAGTTGTTGGTGGTAAGGAAGAGGTGGAACTTACATCATTGCTTTGAGCTTTTGTTTTCTGGACAGCTGATCAGCTCTAAAAGGATAAATATGGTTAAGGAGAGTTCATTCATAATAACAGAGCGTTGGGCCGCATAACAATGTTGTGATGTTTTCCCCTCTACTCCGACTATTGACAGCATACCAATACCCCATTAGTTGCACGCAGCATATTTAAGGTATTCAAATTTGCATGTTACAAAACATTGATTATCTGAGCAAGAGGTTATATCCATGCTATTCTGTGCGATCACTGTGTAAAAGTAGAATGGGAGGCAGATCTTTTAGTTATCAGGCTCCTCTCCTGTGGAACCAACTCCCAGTTTTGGTCCGTGAGGCAGACACCCTGTCTACTTTTAAGACTAGGCCTAAAACTTTCCTTTCTGACAAAGCTTATAGTCAGAGTAGCTTATGGTGGGCATACGCTGCACAATATTTTCGTTGTACCCAAATACAGCTCAAACTGTACGACAAAACCGCAGGGTTTAAAAGTTCACAGCTCACCATATCTGTTATTACACTGTACGGCCCGGATGCTCCGATGCGATCTGACTGCTCACACTGTACGTCCAAAAACCACACGGCAGACTCAGCACCGTAGAGATATGATGCTTGTCGGACTCATCTATCCGGCAGTCATATGTCTACTTTTAAGACTACTTAAAACTTTCCTTTTCCACAAACTTATAGTTAGAGTGGCTCATGTTACCCTAGGCTATCTCTATAGTTATGCTGCTATAGGCTTAGGCTACTGGAGGACATCAAGATATATTTTTCTCACTCTGCTGAGTTCTCCTACTGCTCTGTAATTGCCATTATTTGTTGTTAACTTTAAACTTTATGATCTCTCTGTCTTTTTTTTCTTCATAGTAGGAACATCTGGTCTGGCGTTCTTCTAGCTGTGACATCATCCAGGGGAGATAGATTATCTGCCGTTACCCTCAAACGTAGAAAAGATTCCTGGATCAATGTGTGCTTCTGTGCCTTTTGTGTCGCTTCATGCAAGCTCAGTATGAGGGATTTCTGCAAAGCCATCAACAATGCAGACGACTGTCACTGTGGCTCTACGCCCTTTTTTTCAAGTGTGCCTTCATATGACGCATTGTGAATTAGCGCTATATAAATAAAATTGAATTGAATATTTGCAATCTTAAAAGTTAAATAGGTAAATTAGCTAAACTGTAATGATAGTTTTGCTGTCTATACTTCGAAAAATACTATTTACAATGTTACAATGAAAAAATAAAAGCAATGGATTCATATTCAATAAAGATCAAAAACAATATATTAAATTACAAAGTTGCCTTAGGTATGCGTGTGTTTTTGTGCATGGTCGTTTGTCTTTTGTGTCTTTGTGTTGCCCTGACTGGCAACCTATCCAGTGTGTACCCTGCCTTGCCCAATGAACACTGGAAATAGGCAGTATGGGCGCCTGCTTTTAACAGTCAGCTTTAGTATTTTAGTCCAAACTGTAGAGGAAATCCATTTGGTGATGTAAACCTGAGGAGCAGCTTTTTCTTTAAAAGGAAAACGATGTTACTGAACTGTTAGCATGGGTGTTTTTTTTCTTCGCCTTTGTATCACATTCCTGCTCAGGCCCATCAAAGGTCAGACTCAATCTGCGCTGACACTAATGCTCATACTTGACAGAATATAAGTTAAACACCTCATTTCCCATCAGCACTTTACCACAAAAGGTCAGGCAATCATTGAACAATTCAGCGTTTTTGTTGCTTAGCTGCTCAATTCCTCCGAGTCCTTGACTGTTCGAGCAGCCGCCACCAAAATGTCACCAATAGTCACCATCCTGATGCCTAACCTTTAAAGTTACTTCTAAATGTAAGTTGAACATTTCAGAAGAGCTCAATTACGGCACTGTAATAATCCTTCTTGGTAGCTGTGGTCCTGTTTATTTAGCCCGCTGGCTGTTTGAATCATTTACAGGGTCTGAACTGTTGAGCCTAAGGTGGAGATAATTGGGTTTGAACTGAATCAGAGTAAAACTGTTTGTCCTTCAGTTACTGCGGGTTCAAATGGTTAATTGATTATTTCTGCTTTGGTACCACTGAGGTAAATTAGGACTTGAAATAGTGATGTAATGAGGTGATCTGCAGATTCAACATGACGATGATGAAGTTTTCAGTCGCCCTTAAGGTGTTCATAGCAAGAGAGATTCAGAAGCCATTCATTCATAATTGCACTCATTTGTGTTGTGGCTCGAATAATTACCTGCTCAATATTCCCTTTCTGTCGTAGCTGAACTAATTAATGCCATGACCTCAACTGTGAAGGAAAAAAAATCTATTCTTTTTTGTTTCTTCACATTTCAAATAAACACTGAAATACAATCTGACACCACAAACGTTGAGAAGTAGGCAGACCTGAATTTAATTGTGATTGAATGACTCTTGAAGTGCAATTAAGAGCTTTATTAGCCTTTGGCTATCAACAATCATTAGCAACCAAGTTTAACAAAATTACAGAAAACTGTAATTTGCATAGTGTCAGGAAAAACTGACTGGTCAGGGGGGAAAAAACCATCAATTTACTTTAAAAGTTGCTGTTAAGCACTTATATTATGTAATTGGGATTAATATAAAGTCTTTGTGAATTAATCAAGATAAACTGCAGTCAGTTGCAAATTCAATCAGTTCTTTAAACCATTAAATGTTTTTAGAAAAACGGAACACCAAAATGCAATATGAACGTTGAATTGTGGATGATTTGCCTTTGACTTTAGATATAAAAATTGGATGGTTAAACCAGTTTCAGGATATGTAATGAATGAGCATTATTGTTGTCAGTATTTTCGAGGTAGCTGAAATCCTTTTCACACCCCAGATATAATCAAGCTTGGCATAAACTCCTGCAACAAGACTAAAGTAGCTTTGCTTTGTTGTTGATACTGGAGACCAATGTTTGTCTAACCTTATTACTCCTATAGACTTAAAAAAAAGCAGTAGATTGTTAGATTTTTTGCATACTCGCCTTAGAGGCTTCCTGACAGAGATTTAAACTTTTGTCAAAAATAAATAAATTCTTGGTTTCAACTGACACTAAGACAAAGAAAAAAGAAACATTTTTGAGCCTTGTCTAATTTATTTTCAAAATAAACATTTTAAAACACCATGAAAACCTTTTGAAAATATCATCTTGACTATAACTTCAGCAACCTGGACTGAATCAGCTGAAGCACATTGTTCCAAAATGGTTTCATTGGGCAATGTGCCAGGCGGACATCTAATTTTGGCACAGTTTAGCCAAATGTGCCAAAACTGTGCCAGATGTTTTTTTGTTTTTTTTTACCTCATGAAAGGGAATCTGGTCCAATAAAAGTGCTGGTCTCCATCGTAGGACTCCTTTTGACAGAGCCTTTGATCATGATATTTACGTGGTATAATCAACTGGGTCTGGAGTAGTTCGTAAAGCAAACTGTGCATAAAGCACGGAGCTTATTAAGTTTACTACCACTTTTATAACCTCCGTTACGCACGGAAATGGTGTCACCTTACAAAATTGGAAAAAGATGTGCGATAGGTTGTTTCCTATCTTGTTGTTTGTCCATCAAACTTTTTTTATTGCACTTTTCACAAAGACACGTGTAACGCAAAGATCTTTAGATAGGTTAAAAACAGATAGGTAAATAAAAATAAATATATGTATAATCTTAAATGATAGAAATGCTGAGTCAAAAGTCCCCAAATGTGTGAGTATTTTTTTTTTTTTTTATTGAGATTTTTCACAGCTCTACTGGCTCGCTTTTTAAAACGGTAGGCTGACAGGAAGGGAGGTGGAAGAGGGGGAGAGACATGCAGCAAAGGACGGCCGGTCGGAGTGGAACCCAGGACGACGACTAAGGCCTCCGTACATGGGTCGCGCTACCATCGCGCCCAAATGTGTGAGTATTTTATCAATCATATCACCACAAATGCACTTTGCCTTCTTGTAAAATTCACCGACAACCAGTTTAAGAACGCTGTCGTGTAGAATAGAATAGAATAAAATAGAATAGAGATTACAAAGCCAATGCAAACGTCTCTTTTGAAAATGTTCTTTTATTTTTAAAATACAAATAGCAGACACTACTAATACATTTAAATGATTAGCTTAAAGCAGCACCGTGTAAGTTTTGACCCAAGTATTATTAGGATATAGGCGTGTTGTGAGTTAACCTTCTCAAAAACACGCCTATGTAACTTCTGAGGGTCGGATACGTGCCTGAATGGGTCACATGACGTTTAAGTCATTAAACCCCTAATCAGAAAGATTGTGCCGGCCTGTTGAGACATAAATGGCTGCACAACAATCATCACTAATTTACTTTTGTCACTCAAAGAAATATGAAAAGTATGTTGAAAAATAAATATATAAGGAAATCAATGATTAAGAAATTAAATTCGCAAATCCTTTATATAACGTCTTATAAAGTCCTAATAAGGAATCAAATAAAGGTAATTTGGGATGGTAATGTTTTCTCTCTATTTTATAATTAGGTTTTTCTTCTTGTAAACATATTTCATTCCACCCATCAAATGATTAAAGCAGGTTTTTGCTGCGTTTGAGGTCATAAACTGTAAGACAGCCTTTTTTACGAACACATTCAGCCGTTTGCCATTGCACACATATTAGTGGGTGGCGATATCATTTTCTGTGGCCGTGGTTTGAGAGTCGTAACATTTCTCCCATTACCAAAGCTTAAATGGGTTTAGTTCTGTTGTTTGTAGAAGTGCAAGTCCATCAGCTCTGTGTAATTACTGGCCATTTGACACAGTCGGAGGTTTTTGTCTGGAATATGAATGAGCAAATAAACATACAGAGGCCACGCTGAGTGTAGCATCTGAGGGAACCAAAGAGACACCTCGAGTCTCATCGGTGCCCTTCGCCGAGCCGTTGCTCATGCACAACAATAACCTTATTCATGGATGATTTGAATTATTTCACCAGCAGGTATGTACAGTAATCTATTGCCTCTGAGAGGTGGATTCCTGCTGTGAATCCTTCATGTAAGCCGTCATAGCACAGAACTGTGACCGATGTATTTGAAGTGTTTAAGTGGCTAAACCCAATTTAATGGTGTGTATGTTTTTTTTAGTTTTTTTTTTTTTTTACAAGAATCTTTTACTTGGAAATAAGTGGTTCGGTCCAGGCAATTGCATATCACATGCTGTTTACCAACTTTTGATAAACCAAAGAAGAAATCAAGCCTTTAAACCTTCTTTGGCGCTGGCCTCCTTGAAGCATGCTAATCCTAAACTCACAAAGACATGCTTGTAAATTGAAGCCTTTCATTTAAGTTCCCTCAAAAAGACTTGTTTGTGACAAAAGGAACAAAATCACTTTTGAGATAGCTGATGAAAAGCATGTTAATTGCTGAGTGTCTTGGCAGTGAAATTGGAAAGACATGAATAGCTCTTTTCCGTGGTATTTAAAAATGGATAAATTACCTCCCGTGTCTAAAGTTCTGCTCTAAACTCGACTCCCATTATATCTCATAATGAAAATCAGTAACTAGAAGGTGAAATAAATTGGGAAACTTACTCCTGGTCTGTTATCCTTAAAAGAAAAAAAAGAATTGGTTTCCCGTGTGAGCTGAGCTGTCTTTCAGTTCAGATGAACACCATTAAGCCCTGCAGTGAAGAGCAGCCGAAGACCCCCACCAGCTCATCAAATCCCAAATGGCAGACTAAACGGCCTGCTGACTAATTGTATCTCATAAGCTTCAACTGCGGAGACCAGAAATCATACTGTCAACAAGCAAGCAGAATATAGTTTAGTGGGTTTTTGTAGTCATTAGGCTTTTTGTTCTGTGGTCGTGGAAAGCAGAAAAAAATATATGGAAATACATTTTAGAGTGATGCATTTACCTAAAAGGTGGCCTATTTTGTTTGGTAAGGCAACTGAAAGAAGTACATGTATCAAAATGTTTAACGATACTGAAATAACACCCCCATCTCACCGTGGCTTCTTTTTTTTTTTTGCCTTTTATTTTGATGATGTAGAACGGTGGTGTCCAAAGTCAGGCTTTAAGTGCCGTTTATGTATTTTAGATGTTTCCCTGGTTCAACAGACCTTCAACGACTAGATCACCTTTCTTCTGCAGAACTTCATTGCATGCTAAATGGGCAAATCACCTGTTTAATTCAGCTGTGACAGAGTAAAACGTGTAAAACTTGCAGGGCACTGGTCCTTGAGCACTGGAGCCCACATGTCCACCACTGGCAAGGAAGTGAAAATCAAGAACTCACTTCAATAGAACCTGTCAGACAACATAAAGTAGGCTTAAAATTTACAAACTCGAACTGCCCGAAAGCCTGATGTGCAAAGGATGCTTTATAATTTTATATAATAATAATAATCAAGTTTTTTGTATGATTCTTATGATCGTTAAGTGTTTGCGTTTTAGGTTCCTTTTCTTTTGTTTATGTTCCCTAAAGTGTTGCCTTACTAGTTAATTCCTTTGTGTCGAGTCTATTTATTCATGTTTTCTTCTTGTTACATTTGATTAATTTTATCATTATAAATTTCTTGTAATTTCTGTTGGATCTCGCTTAGACTCTTCCCTTGCTTCGGTAGTTTTCTTGCCGTCTCAGTTCACCCCCATTCTTGTTAATTTGTCTCCCTACCTAAATCTCCCTGCTCCCTGCCTCAGCTGCTCTACATTTTCTCATCTGAGTAAGACGTTTGTGGCCGTTTTAGGATAAGAAAACTCCAGGACCCGATAACGTCTCCCCAACTCATGCCTGAGATCTTGCGCTGAGCAATTGGCCCACATCTTCAATATGATTTTTTTTCGGCCCATCGCGGGTTTATGTGACTACAGGCCCGTAGCCCTGACGATGGAGGTTATTAAATTCCTCAGTCATGACCACTGGGCTGCTGTAAAGAGGGAAAAGGTTAGGACACTTCCAAGGACTAAATCCTTTTATTCATCGCGCTTCTACTGAGTTCCTGTCACCACTTTGGTCCTGCAAACAACCCGCACCTCATGACAGTCTTAGCTTTTTAATTGTCTTTTTGAAGTTTATGATTGTGTTTGATGTTTTCATGTAACTCTTTGTGTTTTTAATGCGTACTTTGTAATTTTTATGTGTTTTTATTTTTAGATCTTTTGTGTTGAAAGAAATGGCATCCATGGAAGAGTTTCAAGGCAAAAACACTACTGACCAAACAGTTTCATGTCTTCTCAAAAGCATCTTGACGATTCCCAATGACTTTTGGGAAAATAGTCTTTCAAAACAGCCCCACAGCAAATGAAAAAACACATTGCCAGTTATTGCAAACACTAAAGAAAGTTATCGCTGCCAGGGGGTGGTTATTAGCTTTAGCTGCCTTTTTTTAACAGAAGGCTTTATATAGATTTTTCTCTAATAAATGAAATCAGTAATAATTGTAACAACAGAAAAGGTTTTTTCTTCGTTTTTTTTTTTTTTTTTCCTGATATTTCAATTGGTTTGATCTAAAAGATTTTTGTGACAAAAAGCAATAACAGAAGACATATCTGTAAGGGGCAAATATGTTTTCATGGCCCTGTACATATAATTCGTAGGTGGAGGATGGGTGTAGTGTACAGTATATGTGGTCTGACAGTAGTCAGAAGCTTTTTCCAGTGCATCGCTGAGGACAGACATCGACTCCATGCAAGTAGAAAGGTATATAAATTCATCAGCACCACGGTAAAAAGTTGTTCACCATAAAGATTACAAAAAGATGGATGTGCAGCTTGGAAAGTCAGCATTTGTCCTGAATAGCATTAAATTAAAACAAATCCTCAGAAGTGGACTTTAAGCGTTTTTCGATCATCTCAGTTGACTGGTAGGTTAACAACTCTGTGCCAAAGCTACCCTATTGTAGATCATTCAGGTTAGTATGTATTGACTGAGAAACACAAAAAAATGACCGTATTTTTCGGACTATAAGTTTAAGGTTTGCAGACAGAGGCAGAAACCTCGTGGACTTAAAAATGGCCAGTGAAGCACAGAAAACACACCAAAAGAAAAAAAATCAGACATGATCCAAAAATTGTAGAGCTCTGGTTTTTATATACATTTGCAAAAAGGGCTGTTTTTACATTTTAAAGCAGAGGAGCAGGGGTTCCACTTTCTTCAATCACAGCAGAAGAACCAAAAAAAAAAAAAAAAAAAACACACCCACGTTTAAACAACCCAGCTTTTTAAAGCATCAGCATGCACCATCTCTAATAAAAGGGGTGGAAACTTTTACAACATTTACATTGTCTATTACATTTTCAACTAAATTAAACCTCTAGAGGAAAACAAAACAAAAATCCATTTACATTCAACTTGAAAAAATTGAAGCTAAACGATACTCCAAATCCAAACAAAACCCAAAACATCTCCCCTCCCTCTCAGTCAGTGTGGATTTACCTTATGAGGCTGATTGGAAACACCAGGTCCTTGTCAGCACTGCTCATGGGCACGCTTCCATGGCAACACCTGACCAGGTGACCTCAAAGAAAAAGAGAGTGGTGAGAACAAAAAAATAAGTTCCTTATAAGTTACATCAATAAAGACAAAGACTTTCCACCTATTACTAAATGTTTTAAAAAGACAGAACATGCCTGTTTACAACACCTATTAGTGAGGGGGTAAATCCCTCACAATAAGTCACACTTTTTTTCATAGTTTGGCCGATCCTGTGACTTATATATCAAATTTAAATGGTAATTCATGTTAACCAATATGAACCAAGGAGTAAACATTATTGTCTATGGCCACAAGAGGCCGATTTAGGCTTGTGAAAACTATCCTGCTCCTGTATCACTTAAAAATGTATTGAAACATTAACTTACACAACAGAGACTGAACACGTTTGTATGTTGTTTCGCTGTTTCAGTCTGGATTCACGCAGCGGAGCGTTGCGTGGTGATGTTCGTAGAGCCCAGACCACGACAGAACCCTGTTATTGTGCTGTCTGGGAAGCTATTAGCAGCTAGCTCTAGCTTACAGGTCTGTTGTCCAGGAGGTTTACAAATTCACTGATACACGTCCGGTTTATGTTGCTCTCAAACATCCATGTCGTACTGTTAGTTTAGCATGTAGCACCGTTGCGCTCACGGGCCGTTACGCCGAAATACGCTGGATAAAACCTTGATGGTTGGGGTTGCTAATTTACCCCATTCATCCTCTCAGGTTTGTTCCACGTTTTTCAGCCGGTTATGGATGCAGCTGCCTAATTTAATAAAATGGTTTACCAGATTAAATGTCAGTTTTTAGTCGTGTATTGTGTGAAATAAATGTCTAAAAAAATTTGGATAGTCCGATGCGACTTATATGTTTTTTTTTCCTCTTTATGACACATTTTTTGAATCATACGACTTATATTCCGGAGCGATTTATAGTCCGAAAAATACGGTAATATTAAATTGACATAACATTAGCAAAGGCAGGCTTTTCATAACCACATAAGGCTGCAAAGGGAATGATCCTTCTCACTGGAGTGACAACAGTGGACACGTGATTGTTCAAGAGATTCGCATGAGTGACGGTAAGTTAATAAAACAAATTTAAATGACAGTCAAAACACTGCAACAAAAAACTAATAGTGCAAAGAAATACTTTTCATCGCAAACAAAGCAGAAAGTCTTCCCTGTGGCACTCGGCCTCCATGAGAACAGAACACGACCCGCTCAAAGAGCACCGAAGCAATTTAACGCAAATTCAGATTCAGAAACTTCATCCCATTTTTGGTTTTTAAGTGACAACCTCTTGTTTTCCTGGATTAATGCAGAGCTAGAAAGGCATACCGAGCCTAATTCCTGAGCATTTATCCAAGAATTTACAATGAAATTGCATTTAGTAGCACCCAAAATAAAATCTGTAATACATCCTGAGATAAATGTTATTTTAGTAGCAGAATCTCACTCAGATTCAACTCTCAACTCAGTTTTATTAAATTAGCCCCTTGGGGAAATCCAAGTTCAGAATTTTTTTAAATAAATTAAAGTAACAAATTCATTGGTAGACCTGCTATTGACACTTTCTACAATGGCGTTTTGCCAGTAGGAACGCATTTAGTCTTCCCCAGTAACTTTTCTCAAGGTTGGAGCATACAGTTAGAGGGATCTTTGACCATTCATCCTTACTCCATCTTTATAGATTCTAGGAAGTGTGGCTAATCAATTAATTCATGACCCAATAATGCTCCTCCTTGCTGCACAAAAACATGAATTAATTTAAAGGCTTCTTGCACATCTTTACCAGGGTTGCAAATATTTTTAGTAAGCACTGTGCATGAAACTTTCTGAGCTGTGAAAGCAACTGTTTATGGAAAATTGTGTTCACTTTAGAAATATCCCAACAAAGTCAACCACGCTTTCCCTTTTGAGCATTTAATAACCACCTTCTTCACAAAAGCAACAGATTTTCATAGTCTGACAAGTAGAGAAAAGACTGCTGCTTTACTTTATTATTTTTGGGAAACGGGTCAATCTGATTTTTTTCTGCTAACAAAAAGATAGAAAGACCCATATAGAGCGGTAATACATCTCTTAGCAACAAGCCTTTTAGTACTCAGATGTCTCCAGCTAATGGGCGATATTCGCTTGTTAAATTACTCTGAAAACGTAGTCCCGAAAAAGAAAATAATAAAGCGAGTTCCTTTTAAGTAAGCCATCTTCCTAATGTAACCAAACAGACTAAAAGCAAAAAAGATACTCTACTTAACCAAAACAGTGAGTAAAAAAAATGCAAATAAGAATATTCTAAAAATGCTAAGAAAACAGGAAAAAAATATAAGTTCAAGTGAGCTCAGATTTTTATGTTCCGATTTAATGTAAGCTATGTTTGTTAAACCCCTTATGGACCAAGCAAATTCTCTACTTAAATATCCATGCAAAGAAAAAAAAATATTAGTATCTTAATCAATACGCCCTGCTGTCTGAAAAAAAGATTAAATGGTCTATTTCTAGCAGGACAAATGGAAAGAATTTGAATATAACGTCTCTTTTGAGGTTATTACGGCTCCATCTGCGCTACAGCAATCTCAGTGAGACAGCAGAGGCCTTCAGCACATTCAGCTGCTGTCAGGTACAATAATGGTCTTCAGCCAAGAGCGACTGAGAGAGGAAGAGGGGATAAAAGATAAAGGACAGAATGCAGGTAATAGGAGAAGGAGGGACGTGCAGCGGGAGCAACAATATCCAGTCAACTTTTCTGAAATGTGCTACAGAATACAACTTAAGAGCAAAGGAGAAAGAGAGGAAATTGAAGATGAGAAATAAAAAAAAATTGTGAAGGAATAAAGGTTGTTTTTGTGTCTTGCATCAGTCTTTAAGGTGCCAATGTGGAAATAAAAGACAGATTCCATCTGTTGGCATGAGGTCAACGAACTGAGGCGAGACACAGACGGTGTGTGTTCAAGTGGTGAATGGAGGGCCATGGGGAGATCAAACAAACACACACAGACACATTTATTCTGAATCTCACATCTATCAAGGTCAAATCTCAGTCATCTAATCTGCTGATGAGCTATTCATGAAGCCAGAAGCAGGAAAGGCTTTGTGCCGCCGTGAATGACCAGGTCTAGACGGTCGGCAACCATAAAGACTCTCACACTAAAACGCAGAGTGGTCGGCTGCAACATGAGACGTTTTTCCCACAACACAGGATTCACAGTGAACAAAAAAGAATTCAAACAATCGTGAATCTTACACTGGTTTTATGTGTAGCGTTCGCACATAAATCCCCTTTGAGCCACTTTAAAGAAAGACATGAATTGTAAAACGCCATGCCCTGAAAAAGTATTCAGAACAGATGAACTTCTTCACATTTTGTCACCTTTCAATCACAAACATCCATGTGTTTAATTGGGATTTTATTCCCACCAGTCAATGCAAGGTGGGGTTTAAAGCTGCAGTAGGGATTCCTGATAAAACCATGGATTTAGCCTAAGAATTTAAAGGGTAACTCACCCCCAAACTTTTGTTTGCTAATAAACTGTTAACATAGTTGTTTTGTTGTGGTGTCTACATATCCTGGTGATTACTTGGACAATGTATTGGCTGGCTTTATAGAGTTTCTGTTGGCACCCTGCTGTGAGGGGCAGTGACTCAGGGAGGAGAGCCTGGTACAGTCTCCTATTTATTGTGGCTTTCAGCCACAGCCTGATATTTACATTCTCTTTGCTAAACCCCAACAGCTGGTGTAATGCACACAAATCTCGAGGACCGATAATTCAGCCGACACAGAAATGCGTTTAATAGGTTTATTGAATGACTTGGTGTTGCTGGAACGTTGCACTGGTTCTAATCGGTTGATCCAAGGGCATCCGTCTGGGTGATCTGAATGACTGACTGAATGATCTACTTCTTGTAGTTTGAGAGCAGGACAGAAACAGAAGGGGAATTTATAGTCCAGGCAAAGGTCACAAACAATATATCAGTCGACGGGCGGAGGTTTCCGAAGGGACAGAGGCAAGGGAAGAATCCGAGATGCAGGCTTGAACCGGTAAGGAGAGGCACGCGACATGCAGAAATAGCCAACAGGGGCAGAGACAGGTAGACTTGGTCGAGACGGTTCAGGGCTTTCGATGTCCAGAATCAGAAGCCACGGGAGAATCCGAAAGGGGCAAGACAGCGAGGCAAAATCCACAGGAATGAGACTGTTCAATAACAAGCAGGCAATCAAGGAATGCTGGATGATTTACTCACCCAATGGCTTTCAAGAATCTGGCAGTTACACATTGGGAGAGGCTAGAATATACAGTGGACTTCCCAGGTGCAGCGACGCCACATAATTTGAGCCACAGGTGTGACTGCTCACATCTGTTTACCTGAGACATGTTGAGCAGGCAGAGAGCTACGTCACCTGACTGCAGGCAGGGGTTTCAAAGACAGGATCAGACAGAACCATGGAAAAAATCATAATTAACACAAATAAAGGCCTAAAAACATCATCGGTCTAATCCATGTTATCTCTTGAGTTACTGAAATAAATCTACTTTTCAATAATATTCAAATTTATTGAATATGACTGTAAAATGGAGCTTAAGCAAAAATTCAGACTGAAGAAACTCTATTGCCTACCTCCATTAATCAGAGACTCATCCCCCTCCGACGCAAGCCAATCAGCTTTGAACTGTTCCTCCTCGAAGCCAATCAGCATCTTGGGTTCATCTTAAAAGAACTCCACATCCTTGTCTCGGCCTTCTCCTCAGCGAGCAAGCGGTGGCTGCACGTGTCTGATTTGGACTCTGATGACCAGATCCAACCCACCTCCATCCCCTTCTCCACCATTTTTCCTCTCCACAGTCGCTTCATGCTTGCTCATCTTGGACAGTCATGCAAACCTGTGTTTATCAAGTTGGACATAAAGCTCAAACAGATCATCATATGGACTGAACAAACTTTATTTATCTCCACTCCACCACCAGTTTTCAGGCCTGGGGGGAAATATCCCTATTCTCATACTCATAATTCAGCGTGAATTTTTCCTGCCGAGGTCTGAGTGCCAAACTCTTAAAATATTGTATCAATAAAATTCTTCTAATTGCCTTTTCTTTCTGTGTGAGTTTTTCAGATTGAATTCAGAGATTTTAGGAATCACTGAATGTAACTTTGAACTGATTTATGATTTCACAGGAAAGAGCGTGCCTGGATGGCACAGGGATAGTGAGCACGACCCCTATATGGTGGCCTTAGTCCTCGATGCGGCTGACCCGAGTTAGATTCTAGCCTGACGTCTTTTGCCGCATGTCTTCCCCCCTCTCTCAAACCCCCTTCCTGTCAGCCTATTTTGTAAAAATGAGCCACTAGTGTCAGAAAAACCCAGAAAAAAGGGTATGACGAAGAGCTCAAAGAATGCAAAATTTACTCCATATAAAAAGACAAAAACAGTGAACTGTCAAATGCTTTGATTAATCTACAGCAAAACGCATTTCATTATTTTCATCATTCCCTAGATTAGCCTAGAGAAGGAAGTTCAGCTTGTGCCTGGTGTGAATAATAAAAATAACCTCCACAATGTTAAGTGGTTTAGTAGACTGAGTTAAATTTGGGTCCTACAATTTTAATGATTGAGAGTATTAAAGGCATTTAGCAGACAAAAGGGACCTTCAACAAATGAGACAGCTGCTTTGCAAAATTGGAAATGTGAGATAATTAGCATTTCTCAGACGTCATTGGAAAGAAAAGTCAAGATATATTGGTCTTTGGCATTTGCTGACTTTTGCCCTTTGTTCTTTGTCATGTGTTGGCATAGCTATTATTGAACACTACATTTTATTTACAATAAATCAATAAAAAGCAGTCAAATGTTCCACCTCATGTCTCCCTGATGAAGCTCTTATTTTACACATGTGCTGCAGCTACAAACATCAACACTGAGGCTATGGACTTTCTTAGTGAGAACAATGTTTACCAGGGTTCCCTAAGTAGTCAGGGATTTAATTTTTAATGTTTTCCAGATATGGATAAGTGAAGAAAAACCTCTGAGTATGTGAAACATGTATTGTCAGACTTTATCCTATATTCCATTCTCTAAATAATGTATCCATTCATTCATTCATTTTCCAAACCGCTTTATCCCTCATGGGGTCGCGGGGGTTGCTGGTGCCTATATCCAGCGTTCACTGGGCGGGAGGCGGGGTACACCCTGGACAGGTCGCCAGTCTGTCGCAGGGCAACACAGAGAGACAAACAGGACAAACAACCATTCACACACAGACTCACACCCTAAGGACAATTTGGAGAAGCCAATTAACCTAACAGTCATGTTTTTGGACTGTGGGAGGAAGCCGGAGTACCCACGCATGCACAGGGAGAACATGCAAACTCCATGCAGAAAGACCCAGGGGTGTACTTGAACCCAGGACCTTCTTGCTGCAAGGCAACAGTGCTACCCACTGTGCCACTGTGCAGCCCCTAAAATAATGTATAAATAATGTATCCATCTACAATCCATCTACAATATTTTGTATCCATCTACAATATTTTTTATTCATCTGTCCATTAATCCATTAATCCTTTTATTCAGGGCTGGGCCAAGGTTTGCATGTTTTGAGGCTGTTCTTTCATTTAAGAGCATAACCTCCACTGACAGCGTTCCCATATACATTTGCTGTAATCTGGGCAAGGAGGCCAAGTTTATTTGTCTGAGAATTAAAGCAATCGTGGAAAACTGGTTATTATTTGCTGAGACGTATTTGTGAACATACCGAGCTTAAACAAAAGGAAAAGATCAAACTTGTAGCATCAGATTGGGATTTTGTTAACACAGCCATCAAACAAAGATGATAATTAGTTGTACTTTTGCAAAATAAACTCCCCAATTCTTTAAAATTTTAAACCTTAAACAATGTAAAATATTTTCATTTGTTTATGCTGAAGCTGACAGTTCTGTCACAATGCTGTTTTCTCTGAATGGGACAAGAGATTTACTGAAAAATGTGAATCGTGGAAAGGGGGAACTGGGAGTCCATAGCCTCAGTGCTGATGTTTGTAGCTGCAGCAGATGCGTAAAATAAGAGCTTCATCAGGCAGACAATAGGTGGAACATTTGACTGCTTCTTCTTGCTTTATTGGAAATAGAATTTAGTGTTCAATAATAGCAATGACAAAACGTCCACAAAGAACAAAGTGTAAAAATCAGCAAGTCCTGAATTAATGCCAAATACCAATATTTCTTGACTTTTCTTTCCAATGAAGTCGGAGAGATACCAATTATCCCATCAGTCCTCGACGCGGCTGATCGAGGTCTGATTCCAGCCTGCGGTCCTTTGCCGCTAACCTGACAACAGCCAGATGCATATCGCTCCGCCGGAGCGATATGCATCTGGCTGTTGTCAGGTTACTTTGCCGCATGTCTTCCCCCCAATAACAGGACCACTAGTGCCACAAAATATCCATCTTCCCTTGTGGAGAGAACATGCAAACTCCCTTTTCCCCCCGTGATTGTTTTGGGATGTGTCTGGGATGCACTCTTAGCTTTAAATGTGATAAAGAAAGAAAACTCTGTGAAGAAAGCAACTAAATAATATTGCTCCAACACTTAAGGGCAGCTGGACTTTTATTACACTTATCATTTAAAAAAAGCTAAAAAAATAAATAAATTTCACCGAATAACAAATTAAATCAAAACAGAAGGAGTTTTTTTCTGCTGTTCAGATCTTTTCAGTTTAAGCTCTGGTGATTGCCACATTAACTGAATATCAGCACTTTGAAGTGGGATGCTTTCAGGGTGCAGCATCTGTGCAGCTGAGTGGACCGACACATTTCCTGCCGAACCATTTCCTCCAGCGAGCCGTAATCTAGTCGTATGTTCCAGCTCCAGTTAATGGCCGTGTAAACAGACTGTGGCCTTTAGAAATGTGATATTTAAGCAGTTAGGCCCTATGAGTATAAGTTAAGACATCAGAGGAAAAGGAATGAGTTTAATGGAAACAAACGGGTAAATGGCTTTGTTTTTCTTTCCTCAGCACCCTCACCTCATCCCTTAATTAGTCCCAGAATGAGTTAAACATATAGAGAAATAATCAATTGAAAGAGGCATTGAAAACATAAAATTTCTAAAACTTTTAAAGTTTGAAAATCTCAGATTACAGTATAGAGCTGTACCACCATGAATCTCAATCAGATTATCTGCCTGGGGTCAGTGTGGAGGAGCCGTTGGGGTTTCTGTTATGTATTCATATACGGGGTACCCTGTCATGTTTACTTCAGCTCACAGCGTAAAATAAATCAATTTCTTTTTTCCCACCGAGACCATCGGCAAGCATCGAACAGCAGAGCTCAACAAGGAGACCTCTTTGTGTATTCAGAGCTCCAGGGCACAGCGCCTGCACATGCAACCACACACACTGGGCTCTGTGGGATCAAGGTTGACGCTGGCTTAATTAATTATTTTCTAACAGTTGAGGCGTTAAACGGGCTGCAGAGAACGGCTTCACAGCCAAGCAACAAGATCAGTGGAGCCGGCTGGACACACAATGTGATGTGAGCGTTTTCTCGCCGCTCAACGCAACTTGTCCATCTCATCCTGATCGGTGCCGTTCCAGCCTGACAGGTCAATCAAACGTCCAGCTTTTCTGAAGATTCAAGCTTATCTGAGCTCTATGCTGCCCTGAAAGGGACAACCTGAGCTCCAGAGGTTAGAGGTTTTAAAGATGACTTGCTGAGGTTCAAGCTAGAGCAGTGGTCTTAGAATCCAGTCCTCCAGGGCCGGTGTCCTGAAACGTTTAGATGCGTCTCTGCTTCAACATACCTGACTTCCACATGAGCTCATTAGCAGAGCTCTGCAGAGCTGGACTGCCTGCTAGTGAGGCGGTTTGGCCATTTGATTCAGATGTGCAGGGCAGGAGACACGTCTAAATGTTGTCCCCCGAGGATTTGAGCTTGAGACCATGAAGCTGGAGGATGGTATTTTTTTGGCAATCACAAGGGTCACGGGATTCCTGCAGGATGGGAGTCGACTTGATCAATAATCCTATGATCGGGATGGTACAGGCTAAAAATGTTAAAGAGGGAGCAGACGGGAGCGGGAACCAACCAATAGTGCAAAACATAAAAAAACATTGGACAAGTTCTGCCATCTTGTAGTTTTCTTCCAGGAGGCCTACTCTGTAACGCAAGTCTAAAGAACTACGCGACCCAGAAGCCAACAGTGCTTCTTGCTGCTGCTTTCTGCCAGAATTAAAAACAAAACAAAGCAATCTATTTGCAACATAAAGTCAGAAATAACGACCTATTAAACTTATATAACTGGTTGGAAAGCCGCAAATAACGCCAAACTTCATGCTTCCTGAGTGTCGAGCGTGACGGTGTTACACTGGTACAGTATTTTGTGTAAGCAACAGAGCTTGGGAATGTGACATCAGCCCTCAGAAATATTGCAATGCATTGCGGGAGACTTTAAGAAGAGGTGGATTGGTGGTGTGGTGCTGTTTTGTTTTAGTAATGCGACATTAGATACATTAAAATGGTGAATGCTTGCTGCGTTCTCTACCACAACAATTGTTCTCGTGACCGCAGGGGAAAACATATCACAGGTGGAGTCTGTCTTCTCAGCTTTCCAGCATGGAAAGGTAGTAGTTGTAAGACGAACAAACATCACCTTTACCAGTATTTCCCGACACGTTTGTGTGTTTCGCGGCCTTTCCACATAGGTAAGGTTTAATGAAAACATTTAAATCCTATGTGGTTACAGCACGTTTTCTACAAGCTGCATGTACAAAGTGTCATCCTGACTGGGTACCTTCTTTACGTCTAGGACACAGAGAAGTTAAAGCAACAACCCCCTAGTGATTTAACCGTGGGAGAAAGACACAAAGAGTTACCAGCAGCCAGCAGCCTCTCTGGCTCTACCTGGTCAGATAACAGACATGAATGAAACTACACACCTAAGTGTAGCTGCTCGCAGCTTTTCATGTTGATGAAGCTGCACAGAGTTGGATGAAAGTGTGATAAATGAAAATGCTGCTGAGCAGCTAGAATGAAGCTTTTATGGCCACAGATGTGCTGAAATCAACTGGTTGCTGGAGGAGAGCAGGATGTGGATGGAAGAGCTGCCGGGGAAGAAGATGGATGAGCGACGGCCCGGTATTACACAGCGTTTCCACGTTTGGCTGTTGTGACGGGTGTGCTGACTCAGCTTCTTCCCTGTTTACGACAGACTGGTTGAAAACTTTGGAGTCGCACTGTTGCTCACATTATTTATCATTTGGGTGATTCTCCAAAAATGGCAATGCTTGTAGGAGTCAAACACGTTTGGAAATATTTTTACATGTTTAAACACTTTCTGACAGAGTTTAGAATAATTTTATTAAAATATGAGATTCTTGGCTTTTCAAAAGAAGAAGAAGAATGGTATTAAATGGAATAAATAGTTACATACTACCGAGCTTTGAAGTCCGTTATACCCGAGTATGTGTCAGAACCCGTTTGTCAGTATGTTTCCTGAATGTTCAGTCCGACTCCGTTCTCTGAATGATGATTACCCACATCACTGTGACTCTGATCTGTTCTCCAAGCTGCAGGCAAAATCAGCCAATAATAAAAAAAACGGGACAATTACGCATAATGAACGCTGCGGAGAGCAGAAATTAAAATTTTAACACAGCCAGGTGCATCGCTGAAAGAGAGTCACGCAAGCTGATAAAAATTAGACAAAGGATGTTAGGGCGCAGCTATGAATGAGTGAATGAATGCTAAAATGGAGGCAGAGTGGAACATTTTAGGAATTTTGATTTTCTTCCACCAGCCACTGATTTCAGCTCAAACAACAGAAAAGCCTTCATAACAGATTTAGTTTTTACACACACAGTTGGTGTAGCAAAGGCCTTTTCATCAAACATTTGCTTAATTAGCTTCTGTGGATTTAGTTCCTTTAACTGTTTTACCAAACAAAGATTGTTATTCAATTAGAAGAGCTGTGCTCACTGTAGCGAGAGAGCCGGTTAATCAACTCACTGCATTTCCTTCCTTTGACCTTAATTTCTCCAAACTATAATTTAAAGCTCTTGAGTTAAGCAGCCTTTGGATCCTAATTATGTTATTAAACGGCACTTTAAGGAGGCGACTCCAGCGACCTTCATAATAAGAGGGTCAGAGTTCACGTGCAGCCGCTTCGCTCCTTTGACACTTCCTGCTGTGCAGTTTTCTTCCTCTGATGCTGCTCTTTAACCCTGTCCGCTCCCCGTTTGTCTTGTTTTCCCTTCTTCTCTCGACTAATCTGCATATTTTACCTGGACCCTACTAATAGAGTCTTCTCAGTTCCTTCTGCTTTTCTTAGCCCAGCAAAAAAAAAGAATCAAAGCTGAATAAAGTTAGGGCACTGTAGCTGGATTTAATAATTATTGTTCATTTGAATACCTTAAGTCAACAGGTGGTGAGGTCTAGATATGTAGCTCTACTGGGTGTGGCATTTTCTGCTTGCCAGCCTGACTGTAATGATCCCTGACTAAGAAGGAAGTCTTATTTGTCCCTCAAACGTGGCTTCAATAAACAACTTAAAGACGCATAAATATGAATAAATCCGTCAGTGTCATAGTCGATCAACATCAGCCTGAAGGATGAATGCTTGATTGTTACGACTCGAGCCATCATAAGGTGCTGTTTTTTTATATATATATATATATATATATATATATATATATATATATATATATATACAGTGGGGAGAACAAGTATTTGATACACTGTATTTTTCTGGATTATTGTTTTAGATTCCATCACTCACAGTCGAAGAGTACCTATGATAAAAATTACAGTCTTCTTCAAGCTTTGCAAGTGGGAAAACCTCGAAAATCAACAGTGTATCAAATACTTGTTCTCCCCACTGTATATATATATATATATATATATATATATATATATATATATATATATATATATATATATATATATATATATAAAGTGTACAGGTGCATGTTCGTGATTGGTGGAACCAGAAGAAGACAAATGTGGATTGGTGTGAAGTGAAGATGACCAATAAGATGACGCAGCATTCATCTTCTGCTCGTCCCAACCAGCCACACCCGTTGTCTGTGCAGCGCCTTGGTAAACATCTTTACATCGAGGAGTCTGTAGGGGTGCACTGCATTTTTTTTTAATCTGAGATCTCTCTTGCTTTAGGGAGGTAAGTTCTTGTTGTTTTGTTTTGTTTAAAATTAAATAGGACAGTTCGGTTAGTAGTTTCCTTTTGTTTGTTGTTTCAGCATCAAGTTTACCCTGAAGTTATCGTTAGCTCCTTCTCAGCGTGAAAACCTAAAGTAAATTAACATATTGTAAATAAATCATTGCTAAATTGCACGACTGTGTGTTGTGGCTGCTTCATGTCTGGCGGGGATGGATCAGCCTCATGTTGTGATCTTGGCCACTCCTAGACAGGCCATAACATGGACCTCTCTATTAAAGGGTTTCCATCATACGAAAAAGAAAAGCATTAGAATACGGAGGCTATTAGTCTTCAATGCAGCCATCCAGGATTCAATTCCTGACCTTGGTGTCTATCTCCAGTATTCATTGGGGCGAGAGGCGGGGTACGCCCGGGACAGGTCCATCACAGGGCAGCACTGAGACACAGAGGATAAACAACAGTTTAGAGAGTCCAGTAAAGTAGGAGAGAATCCAACAACTGTTCTTCACATTCTCCATTAGACATAAAGACATTAGGCAGGAATTTGAACCCAGGACCTTCTTGCTGCAAGGCGTGAGCACTACCACCTCTGCCACCATTCAGCCCTCTAATGAAAAATGCATTCTGACTGTTTTTTTCCACCCATAAAACGTTTCAAATCATAAACGTCACCAATCAATCGTCGCCCTCATATCTGATTTTTGCGGCTGTTTCACATCACAAGGTTTCAAACATTCAGTCAATCTGATGAATAAAAGATGACGTTCAACATGGTGATGGTATTTAAAGGATTTAAATTTGGAGCCAGCTATGGATTATTTCAAGTTTTTCTGAACTTCTCAATTAACAAAATAAAATTATTCATGTGAGAGAAATTTGACGTGTGTTGTCAGGGATTCAGCCCAAATGGTTTGATCATTACTGACAAGGTTATGCACTCCTGAGAGTTCGAGTCCCCTGGATACCACCTGAGTGGAATAAAATGTTCATCAGACCATATTTTGTGCAAGTCGTTGCACTTTTTAGCCAACGACAGCTTCTGTATTGATACTATGGGGAGAAAACCTTTAAAGGCAGCAGCGATTCAAGCCTCTGAACTCAAAATCATAGACACAAACTCAGCAAGATGGGTGATTCTAAAAATCAAAGTTTCATCAAAACTCTAAGTTATACTTTTTATATTGGATCAAATGATGTTAAACAACCTGCTGCAGCCTTCGACTGGGATTACACATCTAATTAACCCATTCACCAGAGTCTTTGGATGTAACAGGAGGCACAGAAGGCAGACAAAGCTGCTGCTTCAGAAAATGAACAAGGATATGGGAATGTAAACCTTTTCACAGCATCATTGTTCATTTTGTTTAGCTTTAACACACGTTACAACACGTTACAGTTCGCAGATAATTCTCTGCACTGTCAGGATCCCACGTTACGCAAACCACTTCTTCATTACTGAGCAGGTGGTGAAAAACCTAATCAGTTAATTAGATTAAACTGTGTCCTGTTCAACAAAGTAAAATATATAAATAGTGGTTACAGGGGAAGCTCACAGAATGGCAAAGCATGTCCCTCTCTGCTGATGCCTTACCCTGACCTTGGACTGAGGCCTCAGCAACGTTTCAATGTGGCCAATTCCAAGATTGAAGCCCAGGTTCATGTTCCTGTTCCAGCACCTGTGGAAGATCAGGGTATCGGGTGCTTTTTCTTTTAAATAGGGAGCAGCATCCTCCCAGACATTTTCCCCAGATATTTTTGCTGATTTAAACATCTGCAGTCATAAAACAATCTGAGCCGCAGAGAAACCGCCAAGGCACTGGGAGAACTTCATGCAGACAGACCCCAGGCCAAGATTCAAACCCAACATGTAACCTATAATACAGATAAATGTTAAATAAATGAAAATCTGCATTTAGTGCTTAATTTTCATTCAGATAGCTGTTTTCTTTCAATCAATCTCTCTTGTTTTGAGCTCAACTCAAGTGTCAGATACTCAGGGTTGATTGAACTTAATGATTTCACATTACAGGGGGTCTCTGCCCACCTGCCTAAATGAAAGTAAATAAAATTAAATCAGCTCCTCTGGAAACAATAATGCTCTGTCAGGCTAAGCCAACCCAGAGCCCAAGGTTATGTGACGCCTTAAGCAGCTTTTGATTCCCTCTTCCTGTTAAGAGCATCACCACCACTAACAAGGTTTCAATTATGTCAATTATCCCCCATATTCCAAATTTAGTTGAATATAGGGGGCCATGTTTGATTGGTGGAGCTTGAAGGCAATTATGATAATAGGTTATTGCTTGCTGAGGTTTTTTTAATGAACAAACAGAGCTCAAATACAAAAAAAAATTTAACTTGTAGCTTCAGATACTAATGAATTGCGTACGCTGGGAATCTGAAATTCAGTCTAGACAGTATTTGCGTTTAAAAGGTTTATTTAAAATATGAAATGATGGCAGAAACTTGCAGATGACCAGGCATGGCATACAGGGAAAGGTTAGACCAGAAAATGCAGGCAGCAGCTGACTTGACCAGAGCCGCCGACGTGTTCCCAGCTTGGGCAGAGGGAGACACAGAAATCCCAAGATTAACCTTTACCAGGCGGTGCACACGAGCACCACTTAAAGGCACACTATGCAACATTTTTCAGTTAATTAATGTGTTCCATACCGTTTTGGATGATTAAATGAGTCATTTCAAGTTGAACAAAGGTTTTCTTGGCCGCCCTGGTGGTCTGTGGGGGAAATACCGCACTTGCAATTGCAGGAGCCCTCGGCCCGCGCCCACAGGCTCAGAATCTCGTGCAAGATCGCGAGAGTCGGTCTTGCTTTACGGCGAGAACTGCTACACGCCCCCAGTGAAACGTATGCTCGTTGCTAACGCAGTGAAGATATCTGTGCAGTTATCATGCCGGAACCAACGATAAAACAGCGAAAGCCCATGTCGGAGAAGACAAGAAAGAGGAAAAGGGCTGTGGAAAGAGAGAAGAGTCGTACACGGGTGAACATCGGGAAAGCTTTTTCCGAATGGTGAGAGCTAAAAGAGAAAGAAGGCTGCAAGGCTGACTCGGACCTCGCGTTTCTGCTGATGCGATTGTAAGTAACATTGGAATGGTTACTCTCTCTCTCTGTGCATGTTCATACTTTCACTGTGTTAAAGCCGGGCATACACTGTACGAGTTTTTCAGTCGTGGTACTTATATACATCTCAAACTGCGACGGACCGCGGGGTTTAAAAGTTCACCGCTCATCTGTGTGCTGATCTGTGTTTTCAAACTGTGCGACGGAACCGCGGGGTTTAAAAGTTCACCGCTCATCTGTGTGCTGATCTGTGTTCTCAAACTGTACCGCGCAACGCTCGGACGCGGCTCGGGAGGCACCGGGCGTCGGGGGGAACGGAGGGGAGAGAGGAAAGACGAGACACCCCGTCGGCTCGCCCTCCCCAACCCCCCCGCGAGCCGACGTCCGGGCCCAGCGGGTCCCGGGCCAGGCGGAGGTCGCTTCGGGGACGCCCGCTCCCCTCACTCCACTGGCGGGGACGGAGAGGAGGGGAGGGCGCTCCCTCGTAGCTCTGCTTGAACAGCAGGATGGTGATTCGTTGCGTTCGCCTGTCTGCTAAGCTCAAAACAACCACGCCTGGCTTGACGGAGAAACCAGGAGAACAGCTGAGCATCTTTACGACAGTGCACTTTTACTTTCGCCCTCTGGGGGGAGCCTCACTGGAAAATCAACCCCGGTTGCATAGTATACCTTTAACTAACTAGCGAAGGCAGGCCGAGAACAGGTCCAGAGGATCAGCCGGCTGAGGGACGAGGCACAGGGAGAAACCACACGCAGAGACATTCTGGCAGGGAGTAGCAGAATGAGGCCCCCATATGTAGATAGGGAGTCAGGTGAGCTGATTGGGAATAATTAGCTGCAGCAGCAGCAGCAGGTGGAGCCAATAATGGTGAGTGGCGGCTGGGATGGGCCGAGAATAAGAACGGAGTGGAAATGCTCAATCCAAACGGTCCAAAAAGATAAACAAACAACCTCAAATCAAGTAACCATGTTAACAAAACAATAAAATGCTGATTAGTCTTTTGCCGTTTTTACCACGTTAACCTGACAGTTTCTCTAAATCTTAAATGTTACATTTAAAAAAAAAAATCTTTTCAGTTCCTCCATGCTGAACCTGTCAGATCAGATTTAATATTATTCTCACTCTTAATAAATTAATATAAACCTTTTGGATATGTGATATCTGTTAAAATTAAATAATTTGTGGGAGGCCCCTGATGGTTTGAGGGCCCTAAGCTTGTCAGCTAGTGGTTAGTGGTTGGCTTTAAAAGAAAGAGCTGCTGTTTTCCACTCCACTCCTGTTTCTTAACACTGACTGCTTTACACATCCTCATTTAGTGATAAGGTTATTCTTGCTTCTTCTAAGCTTCTTCCTACCCACCGCCAGTTCTTTGTCGAGCTTTGATGCAGCCAGCTCGCTACAAGAGTGCATCTATTTGCCTCCTCTTTGACAAACAAGACCTTAGTTTACTTGTGTTTTGGTCTGGCGCTGAAAACAAAAGCCTGAGAAAATAACTTCACAGATAGTGAATAACAAAGAAAAAAGATTCTACTTAAAATACTAAACAGAATTACTCAAAATAAAAAATAAAGAGTCCAAAATGTCTTGTCAGTATAATCTAGAATGTTTTACTGATCAAAACCAAGTACCTTTGAGTTAGCATTTTCTGTGAAACTGCAACTAAAACGACTAAACTATAAAAATCACATTGTAAATTAAAGACAATATGTTTTTTAAACTTGACATCATGTGTATAACTCTGGCTGTATAAACCCTCCAACCTCCACATATGGCTGTCTTAGATCATCCGTATGAGGGGAACATGACTAGAATGGATTTGGTAAGCGGGCCATGTTGCAAAAACACATAAATATTTGATCCATCAACTCAAGAGTTCGAGAGAGATTGCAATGTACTTCAAGATAAAAATCATTCCCTCAGATGCCAAATATTTACGTCACTTCAGATGCTTTTTTCACACCCATCAGTCTGGCTCTTGTTTACCTCCAGGAGCAAGTGGTATGAAAATAAATTATGTTGTGAAGTTCTTTTTTAGGCTTCTTTATAAACCAGTGTGTCATGTAAACATTTCAAATTCTGCTTCTTATTCTACTACTACTATAACCATTTAAATTGAAAATGAGCACAAGCATATTTAAAATAGTGTGTCAGTCACCACTTATGAGAAAATGTTCCCTATTGGAACTAAAACTTTTTTATCTTTTTAGTATTACCTCTGTATTACGTTATTTTAGGTAGCAATTGGCCATAGAAGCAACTTCAAGACACTTCGGGTTTCAGCTCTAAATGCTTCTCCTGTAACGCACCAACAGAATCTGGAGACCCGATAATTTAGCCGACAGAGAATTAACGTTTTAAAAGGTTTATTAATAATAAACTGGTGCTGCTGAGACAGGAACTGACTGGAGCACACACACTGGAACCACTGTGGGGAGAAGAGCAGGGTTAGTGACCGAGAACAACTCAGTGGAAGAGATAGTGCTCTAAATAAAAGCCACTAACCTTCTCAGATGCCGGGAGGTTGCACTGGCTCTGATGACTGATCCAAAAGGCTCCGTCTGGTTGATTCGGATCACTGACTGATCCATATCACGACGTTAGTTTGCAGGGTAAAGGCTAACGGGGAAACGTAGTCATTTCTGGGGTGTTGTGCCATTACGCTAGTTTTAAGTTATTTAATGTTTGTTAAATAACCCTTGATCTGTTAGGCATTGTCTGGTGAATATCAGCCCAGCAACTGATATCAGGACAATAGTTAAAAGGAATGATTGAAGCGCTGGCGTTCTTCTAACATCAAACTCTGCAGACATGTGGAATAAATGAGTGACAACTTCTCTTCAAGTACAACAATTTGTTGACAGAATTAAATGAACATCCAGGAAACACCATTATAGAATGCGGTTTATCTGAATTAACGCAATTTCAGTCAACAGCTCCTCTCTACTAGGCTAGTGAATTTAACTAAAGTACTAAGTGTCATGGTTGAGTTCTGGTTTGACTTCATTTTTCTGTTATTTTCATTTTTCATTTCATGTGGGTTTGGTTTGACTTTATTTATTGTTAGTTTTCATTGTCATCATTTATTTTCTGTCATCTTCACTTCACCTCCTCTGCAGTTAGTCACACCTGCCAGCCACTAATTAGCCAGACTCACTTCACCTGCCAGCCTCCCTACTTAAGCCTCACTCTGCTGTCACTCCTTTGCCAGTCCGTCATCATTCCACACCTCTCCATGCCAGTCCCTGTTTTTTGCCTTGGAAGATTTGTTTTTCTTGTTTAAGGTTAGTCCTGCCAGTTCTTTAGACTCTTACTTTGCTGTTTGTCCTTGGAGAAGTTCTGCTCTGTGTCCTGGTGTCTCCAGAGAACTGCTAACTGGACTAGCCATCCTGGAAAGGCTCTGCTCTGTGCCCTGGTGTCTCTCAAGTTCTGCTAACCTGACTAGCCGCCCTGGAGAAGCTCAGCTCTGTGCCCTGGTGTCTCCAATGAACTGCTAACCTGTTGTGGCTACGGGGCCTGCTAGCCGAGCGGTACTGAGCATTCCCGGCTGCCTGGAAAGTCGTGACTCTCTCTCACTCCGGGCCGTCAGCTCCTGCCATCACCTTCACTCTGGTTCTGTGTTACCTGCTCCTCTGGCCTCATCAAACCTCCATCATCAACCTTGCAATAAAGACTCTCAATTTTAGTCCCGTGTGTGTGGTTCTGAGTTCATCCGTAGACAAATCGTGACACTAAGCTAAATTAAGATAAAAGAAACTAAGGAACTATGTACACACAAAATAAAATGACAAATAAAACTGGTTGAAAACCATCACCATAAGAATGATTCAGTGAATTTAGAGTTCACTGAAGATCTTAGTTAGAGAACCAGAGTTCATCTTAAAGAATAAGGAATGAGGTTAAATTTACTTAACTAATTTAGAGCAACATTTGATATTTATTAAACCCATTCACAATGAAAATCCGAGTCTGGAATAACATTTTAAAGAAGGATTTACCAAATAAAAATCAATAACAATTTAGGACACTCGATTTTCATTAAGGCAAATATTTCTCCTTAAGAATCTAGAGGGCGCTGTAAGCAGACGATCGACCGTAAATAATGTGTCGGGGCAAATTCGGGCTACATGGCCATTAGCTTGATGAGATGGTCTTAAGTTACACAAAACACCATTAAATCGTCATTATTTTTCCTATTAACGCTATACAAATGCACGTAGCACTATCGGATGATGGTGGAGAACAAGAACAAACATTATGTTTAAACAAGCTTTAGTTATGTTTAACTAGAAATACACACACAGACACCCACACTATGCAGAGCCGCAGGGCCCAATCAGTCTGTGCTTCTCACTCACACTCCATGGATCCCATTCACAACCGAGACAAAATTGTTAAACAGAACAGGACAAATATAACATTTAAGACAGACAGCTTGCGCACACAAGCACAGGACATCTTTGCCCTGTCCGTTCAACGGAACACTTTGTTTAAAATCGCCTTTGTCTAACCGCCGTGCTCCAGAACCCAGTTCTGGGAGCTAAGAAACAACCCAAATTGTTTCTCTGGGGCCCCTTTTAATCTCTTCTATAACAGTTCACCTTCTCAGGGTCTTACTGTTCTTTAGCCTCAACTTTTAAAGATGTTACGTATTCTTGGCCGTCCTATCGCTTGCTTCTTTATGAGCGTCCCTAATTCTCAAGAGGTAGCGCAGCCCCTCAGCCCTAAAATCACCAGTTTGTCAGTCTGGTTTGCGTGTGGCCAATCCTCCGAACATATTTTTTTGTCTTTGTTTTTTATCTTTTTTATTTTGTTTTATTACAGTCTCACCATTTAAGTTTCTCGACTGTATGTTTTCTATTTTCTTTCTTGTACAGCCTCACCATTTAAGGTTTCTTGGCTGTTATTTTCAACATAAATTCCATTCAAACCTCTCATAAAAGTTGCTCTGTTCAACCTCTGATATTTTGAGAAGAAAGCTTCTCATTCACAGCACCACATCAAAATTTTGCCTAAGCATCTAACATTTTGCCAAAAGAGAATCAAAAATCTCATTACCTGTTCGGGTCGACCCTGTGGTGTTGCAAATGATCACCTCTTCGTGCCCAAAGTCAAAAATGTCTCATTACTTACAGCCAAATCCGGGTCACGGCACCATGTTATAGATTTGCTACACCGGCCTGCTCCTACTACATCCAGTCCATGTCCACTCCCTGGCCCATGCAGCTTTTTGTCTGATCTAAGTTTTGCCAAAACATCCTTTTCATCAACTTAGTGCCCCTCCCGCTCAGGTCAGGGGGAGGGTGGTTGAGCCCCTCCGCTCGGAACAAAGAAACCCCTCTCCTTCTGACCAACCCCCCCCCCCCCTCCCCCCGGGGGTAATAAAACGCCATGTTATTCTACCCAGCAACAGAGAGGAGACACACCTTCTGCCTGACTAAGATATTTTCTTAACACTAGGGTTAGTAGCAAGTTATTAGGGAGGCTAACAGCGGCTAATGGTAGCTATATTTTAAGCTATATTTTTGTATAATTAGTGGACCGGAAAACCCTGATGTCCCATCAGTGTTGAAAACCCTTCTGGAAATAAAATTTGTCATAACCTTAAAACAAAACCCAAAACACATCGGCATGGCATAGTTTCAAAGGTCGCTAGCGCATAAAGTTAGCTTGTAAAGCTAGCTTGTAAAGCTAGCTTGTAAGCTCCAGGTCTTAACATCAGTCAAGCCTTAAATGACTGTAAAAACACAATAAAAGTAAACCACTTTAACTTTCCCTGCTAATTTCTGCCAAACTTTTGCCTCTTTGTCCGTTCTGTTGACTTTGGGGCATTCGGTTGTGATCAATTACTCCAGGGTGAAGTTGGCTCTCCGGGCTGGGACGGCGACCAAGCGACGAGCTCAGGCTGAAAGCCCTCATGTGGGAACCGGACCTGGGTGAGATACGGGCTCCGGTGGGCTGTGCTCGGCCTGTGGTGCGTCTCAGCTCGGCCTTCCAAGCGTGGCTGTGTCCGGTGGTTCACGCAATCAGCTTTCCAGCAAAAGCTGAGAAACATCACAAAGCTGGTTTCTGTAGAGGCTGGTTCCTTACTGCGGTGTCTGATTCTGCAGAAAGCAGACAGAACTCAGCTTGGTTCCAGCCTGCGCACGTGCTTCTGGGTCACCGAACTCCATTCGGACCCATGGTGGCATATTCTCAAAAATGTAGACCTTCTCTTCAGTAGCACGGTCCTGTGCTACTGACGCAGTGGGCAAAGAGAGAGATTGTCCCAGGGGCCTAGGCTTTATAGAGTTGGCATCCTGCTGTGTAGGGGCAGTTCCTCAGGGAGTGAGCTTCTTATAGCATTAGAAACAGTTTGATTTTATTTCACTTGGCTGAAATTGCAACAGGGTTCTTACATGGTGAGTCAGTCCTAGGCAGAGGTTTCCAGAAGGGCGAGGCAAGGGCCGAGTCCGAGATCCAGGCGAGAGATTTGGTAACGGGAGGCACACTCCGAGCAGAGGACAGAAACGGGAGAGAGGTCTGAGATCCACTACTTGGATGCTTGAATATTTGGTTAAATATTTACAGTGCCGTGCATTTAAGCTCCAGTATAACTCCTACCAGTTTGGTAGACCTTCACCATCTTTCATGCTCACACACATGAACCAAGGCTCTAAAGCTGAGTGACAGTGATGGGGGGTCCTCCTTATGATGGAAAAAATGACAAGAGTGAGGAAAATGTTCAACAACGAATTCTCGATGCCATTTATTTCCAGGCATTTTCTAACCACAATCTACTAAATCTTTTTGCATAGTAATTAATGGCAGTAGAACAAAATAAAATGATGTTGTTTTTGTAGCAGCAGCCACTTTGAATAAAGCATTAATTTATTTCAATGCATTTCTCAGCATGACAAGGTCATTTTACAAACTCTGAAGACTGAGTTATTGTCACAAAAAAACATCAATAAGGAAATGTGAGGTGGGGAAACAGTAATTAGCTTAGTATCACAAAACAATGCAAAAAGGTTTTGCACAGTCTATCATGTCTCACCACCAAAAAGCTTCTCTGTGTTTATTGGGACTCAAGAAAGAAAAAAATAATAAATAGAGCTCCACACAGACAGAAGAAGACCATAAAACCAGCATCTGTCAGGGAAGCATGGCTGAGCTTCTAGTCTTTAACTTTTGCTGGGCAGGTGAATTTCTTTTTACAGAAACCATTCCCAATCTAATTAGTCTTGAGGCTGCAAGAACATCTGAGTTCATAACTAAATAATTTAATCGGGTTCCTGTTTTATATGTTTGTTATAAAATGCTTTTGCTGATCTATGCAACACATGGCTTTGGAACTTCTCACTCCTGAAACCCTATAAATATTCTGGCTGCTCATATTCAAGCTCTTAATTTTTACGCATTGAAGGTTGTTAATATTTCCATTTTAGTCATTTCTGAGATGAAGCAACTTTTTAATTTGTCGATGCAAACATAAATCAGAGGTAAAATGGAAATATTAGAAGACATGAGGAACAGCCATTTCTTGCTATGATTGCAACACTCAATGTGGTTATTTTTAAAACCCCATATGATGAGTATCGGTCATGCATCAGTCCTGATTGCTCCCACAGCTCAGCTAAATGCTGCTAATGTGCCATATTCCTGTACATGACAGATAAGTGATTTGCATCCCACACAGAATAACATGGATCAAGAAGATATAAATTCAAATGCAAGTGGAAAACTTTGCCTGGAGGCTGAAGATTTAAATGCATCCATGTTTAAGGCTCAAATCTCTATGTTGTTGTTGTTTTTTTTAGGTTAGATCAGAGGAAAGTCAGGGAGGAACTGCAACATTTATCCGACAAATGCAATACAAATGGTTATTTAGGAGTTGGTAGGGTTGTTTTGTCCTCTCCTGGCATCCTCTCTGGTGGAGTAAAAAGTAATCTGCCACCACAAAGGAAGAAGTTGTGGGTAAGGTCCTGTTTTTCTTTTCATTTCTCTGGTACCATGAAAGCAGAGGAGGCTGGTGACCCCCCCCCCCCCCCCCCCCCAAAAAAAAACATCTCTGAACACAAACACTTGAGATAAGATAAAATGATTGCGATCGCTGTGGAAAGTTAGAAACACCCTGGTGTGAAATTGCCACTGTTAGCGGGGGAACATCCTGACAGCATCTCTGCAGCAGCTCGGGGAGGACGGTACCTCTAAAATTTCAGGAGACAAAATAGAAGTCAGATATGTGTCTGGTGATGCAAGCGATAAACAAACACTGTGACCTTAAACATTCACAGTGCCTCAATATTTGGTTTAATAATTCCTGCTTTTGCAGAAGAAGAGACCAAAAGGAAGAAAACAATTAAATACTGGAAGACAATACAGATCATTTGTTCATCAGTCAGGGTCAGACTTTTTTCTGGATATAAAGTCCAGAAATCAAGTGCCAATACTCAAAACTGCCAAATTTCATCACCCAGAGAGCCTTTCCATTTGGTTAAGCTTACTTGTTGTTTGTCCTTTGGATGGACATTTAAGTTACACCAATTGCTTGTATTTTCTTTCCAAAAAAGTAAAAAAAAACTAAAATTTTCACCAGCACTTGTGTTTTCTTCTTCCACAGTTTTGACTGAACATTTGGTGCTAGCAGGGTTTTGACTGCAGTCTTTAGTGGGTTCAGCTTCAGGTGGTTCTGACCAGCGGACCCACCTCCTGTATAAATGCAGATTTTGCCACCTGCAAACGTTAAGAGTTCCACATTGGTTCGCTGAGGAAACCAATTTCTGTACAGAGAGAAGAGGAGAGACGAAAGAACACGCCCCTGGGGGACAGCGGTGTTCATGGTGAGCAAGACACGAGGGTCTCCAGTCAGGAAGCAGGTGATTTTAAGAAACACATCAAGAACATGACCAAAAAGATCAAGTATAACTTGACAAACTTTAGGCATATGTCTTTCGTTTACTGTAGCTAAGATCTTTTTGCATGCTCTAATATTTTCCCACCTGTCCTACTATATCACCTGTTGGGGACAGGCTGGTGAAACCACAATCAGACCTTTAGAGTCAATGTTCAAGCAAGCCTTAAAAGTCCTTGATAGAAAGCCATTTCAGTACCATCACTGCAGAATTTTGGAACAACGTTGCTTTTTAAGCTTTGAAAATTTTGGGCTTTTGTCAAACCTTAGTCTGATTTACAAGATTTTAAATGGCTTGGCTTCAGCTTGCTTAGTGGACTTTGTTTGTCGTGACTCTGTAGGCTCAATAAAATCTACTCGAGTAGCTTCTCCAACCGACTGTATGATACCATTTTGATGATATCAAAACCTGTGCTTCTATAAGGAGCTTTAAAAATGAACTAAAACAACTACAAAAATGTTCTCAACCTTGTAACCATTCATTTTCTGTCCATGGTACTGGCTTTGTGTATGTATGAGTGATTCTTTTGAATTAACTGATATTGTAAGATTGTTTATGGGTAATGGGTGAGTGTTTTATGTTGGCTGTTTTTATCTGATGAGTGTGGCATGGAGTTAATATGAATTGTGCCCTGTGTCAGGATGCAGCTTGTAGGCTGCATGCTGAGCCTCCCTTCCTCTCTCTCTTCCCTGCGCAGCCTGATTGGTTCCACCTGTCAGGCTGCAATTATCTCTGATCTGTTGCCACCTGTGTTCACCTCTTTATATACTCACCTCATTCTGTTCTTGTCGCCGGTCCGTAGTGTTCACTCCTGCTCAGTTTCTGTCAGAACCCTATGTCAGCTCAGTTTTTTGTTCAGTCAGCCAGGAGACTTTGTTTCAGCTTCATTTTTGTTCTGTCACTGCCAAAGACTCTGCTTCAGCTCTGTTCCAGCCCAGCCTCAACCCAAGACACTGTTCCGTCCTGCTCTCAAGTTCTCAACTCCTGGTGAGCCGTCCTGGTCTCAAGTTCTCGACTCCTGTGTTCCGTCCTGCTCTCAAGTTCTCAACTCCTGGTGAGCCGTCCTGGTCTCAAGTTCTCGACTCCTGTGTTCCGTCCTGCTCTCAAGTTCTCGACTCCTGTGTTCCGTCCTGCTCTCAAGTTCTCGACTCCTGTGTTCCGTCCTGCTCTCAAGTTCTCAACTCCTGGTGAGCCGTCCTGGTCTCAAGTTCTCGACTCCTGGGTTCCGTCCTGGTCTCAAGTTCTCAACTCCTGTTCACGACTCCTGGGTTCCGTCCTGGTCTCAAGTTCTCAACTCCTGTTCACGACTCCTGGGTTCCGTCCTGGTCTCAAGTTCTCAACTCCTGTTCACGACTCCTGGGTTCCGTCCTGGTCTCAAGTTCTCAACTCCTAGTTCACGACTCCTGGGTTCCGTCCTGGTCTCAAGTTCTCAGCTCTGATGTTCCGTCCTGGTCTCAAGTCCTCGGCTCTGATGTTCCGTCCTGGTCTCAAGTCCTCGGCTCTGATGTTCCGTCCTGGTCTCAAGTCCTCGGCTCTGATGTTCCGTCCTGGTCTCAAGTCCTCGGCTCTGATGTTCCGTCCTGGTCTCAAGTCCTCGGCTCTGATGTTCCGTCCTGGTCTCAAGTCCTCGGCTCTGATGTTCCGTCCTGGTCTCAAGTCCTCGGCTCCAGAGTTCCTCCTGGTCAGTCTCTCCGCACTCCTCCTGCCGGCCAGCTTCTGCACCCTACATCTCCGTCTGGTAAAAGACTCTGGCTCCTTACGTCATCCATCATCCACTCTGTTCAATAAACTCACTTTTAAGAACTAGCTCTGTGTGTGCGTGCTGGGTCTGGGTTCTTTCCAGGTTTTCTGTCCCAGAAAAATATCATGACACCCTGCCAAAGGAACTGCAGATGCAAACAAGTCTTTGGCTAACTCTGGTACAATTCCTTTAAGTGGTAACATTTATTTTTTAATTGTACATGGTCCCTTTTAAATAAACTTTGAAAAAATTTCACTGAGAAGCTGGGTGAACTTCTGGTGGAGGATGTTTGGGCTGATGGTGTTGAAGGCCGAGCTCAGGTACTCAAACATACGAAGGAGTCAACAACAATGACAAGACAGGAGAGAAGGGCGACAGAAAACAAAATTCAGCAGCAAATTTACAAAATAATACTTTTACATAGTATGGGGGATTTCGTCTTTTAATATTGTCAAGGTGGAACCCTGTTTGTCTTAATAACTGCAATCACTGCCCAAAGAATGATTAGTTCTAGAATGTTTCCCAAAGATCTGTTTATAGGACTTCCTAGAAATGGAAGAGCACACACACACCATTTCACACACACACCCCTCCAACTAGGGAGGGAGGGCTTTTGGTCCAGAGCAACGCCTGTACACAGTAAGATATCATGTTCCTATTTACGTCATACTGTATCCCTATAAAGGCTGAAAGTTACCCCATATCGTTGGGATTGTTGGGACTTCTGTGAAATGAAGATGATTGTAAGTCCAGAATAAACGAATCCCCCTGCTGGTCACTGAAGAGAAGCTGTGGTGTCTGGTCTCGTCTGTCTGTTTTTTAAGGTTAAATCCTCTCCTACATAATTGGCGTTGTCGGCAGGATGTGGACAAGGGAGAGGAAAAAAGGCTTTCCACAGCAGCATACCTCCAGTGGCAAACCGGGGCCCATTGAGAAACAGAAAAGAGGAGGTAAGTTAAGATACCTCTCTCTCTTTATTTTTCCTTTTTTTAACATAAGATTTGCCACACAGAGGTTCTGCTTTGGAAAAAGTGTATTGATTTTAAAGGCGAGACAAGTGAGGCATTGCTGCTTCTTTTTGTGACCACCAGTTGTAATTTTCCGCGGGAAATGGATTGTCATAAAATACAAAAGATGAGGAACGCGTAGATTCCAACACAATTGATAAACCGACAATCTTAAGGAAGTGATTTGTGTACTCCCAGCCGCTTTTATCGGATGTCCCGTCAAATATGACGTTAGAAGCGACGGCGTATAAGAAATGAATCGGACCAGTACGGGTCTTTGCTGAAGTTTTTCTAACATATATAACTTTTTAGAATCAAAAAATCACCATGAGAGGGTGATTTTAGAAACATGGGCTGGTCGGAGTCTTTAGAGGTGAAGCCTCTGAGTAAGTGTGGCCGTTCTCTCTAGCTCACACCCGTTTGTACGTGCGAGTATTGGAAAGATCGGGCCATTAGTGAACTGCAGTTGGTTTGTAAAGCTGAGATCTCCGGTTTAGGCTTTGGAGTGAGAAAAACCTCCGATTAAATTTGAAATAGTAGGCCTGGTTTTGAAATGCATGCAGATTTTGAAGTTTTTTTTTACTCTTGTTTTTATCCTTGTATTATGGGTCCGTTAAAATTAACAAATGCAGACCATAAAAACTCAGACCTATGTAAATCAACTAAAACAGATTAGAATAAGAGGGTTTTTGAGAAAGCTGGAGTAAAGGTATTTATTCTTGAATATTCTTGTCAACCGCTCGCACATTAATGAGTCACTGGCTGAGAAGGACGGACTCACCAAGGAATGAAGGAGTGGATGTTTATAATCAAGCTTATCGCTCTGTTTATATCAAGGGAATCGTTCAGTTCAGAATGTTCCAGGCTTTAAAGAGCCATTACGAGTTCACAATATCTGAAGTCCTACATCTGGAAACACTTTCAAGTTACAAACCAGGAATGGTGATTTCTATGAGGGTTGTAGCCACATCAAATCTAGTCTGAATGATTAGCACAAGATCAGGTTCAAAGTAAAATTATTATATTAAAATCAAAGTACGTTTAGAAGCTGATGATGCAGGATCAGTATAATAAACTATAAAAGGGAAAACCTTTTTGTAAAGTGCAGGTAAGAATAGAGAGAAGACAGGGTCTTCTGCTTCTAAATCAATGATAGCGTTTAGACAGAAAACATGGAATTTTTAGATGTTTGGAGCACCGACAATAAATTACTACATACGGCATTTAAAATGTAAATAGGCAATATGTATATTTTATTCGAGGAAAGTAAAAATCAAGCGATTACAGTTACTCTGATGGACACACTGACCATAATATTGTGGTTGAGGACATAAGGGGGGTGTTTAGAAGTTATTGGCATACTTGGTTAAGAATATAAGGAGTACATTAACACTAAATAAGAATTTAAGCTCAACGTGGTAAGGGCGACTCACGTGGAAGTAAATACTATGTAGTGGTTTAAACTAAACATTATTGAATAAATCTGAACAGTCGGTTACATTTTTGGATTAGGATTGCAGTGCAGTACAGAGTAATGAATAATGCGGTACCGCGCACGTGACGTCACGGCCTTAAGAGTAACGCCCCTTTTGCCGCACCGGTAGGGCAAACAGTCGTAGAACGCACATACAAACCAGCCATTACAAGCGCAACAGAACCAGCGATATGACCGACTTTGCAGCCATTAAACTTACCCAAGACGATGTCCCAGGCGCACGGTTTACTGGTCGCACTGTGGAAGAGCACACCAACCTTCAGCTGAAACGGTGGCTTGAGTGTCGAGGGCTCAAAAAAACCGGAAGACGGGCCGAGTTGATTCAACGGTAAGCTTTGTTTTTTTCCCTGCTCGGCGTTCATGCCTTTGTTATGATTTCCACCGTGCTCCGTTCACGTCGGCCTTTTTTGTTTGTTTGCAATCAACGTCCAGGAATCTGTATATCTTGCCAATAGGTAGCTACAAAACGATTGTTCACATCTCAGAATCTTTCGCTTAAGAGATTCAGGGCGTTTGTTTTTGAGTAAGCTATCCCGGTAGCAGGGTACCATGTTAGCGCCTGCTAACATGCTAGCCTATATGCTATCATCACCCTTTCCACCGACAAAATGCTTGCTACATATGTAGGTGAATTTGGTAACTTTTTCCGGGTTGAAATGTTGTGTAGGCCGCCCGCACAAGTGTACCCAACGCACACACTTCTCCTTGGCACTCTTGAGTTTCGGGAAATTAATGAAGAAAACATCCTTCATATGCGGCCGATCAGCGTACCTCGAGTCGCTGTTGCACGTCCCATAGCAACAATGTTTATAAACCATGGTCTTAGATGTTGGAAAAAGCAGTCGTTTACCGAGTAAAACCTAGGCTAACGCACGTCTCTTCCACAGCAAAACAGCGGCGGTTTGGGAGTTTGCCCTACTGCGTACCACGTGATGTGACGTCATCGTGACGTTGTGTTTCTAAAAATAGCTCGCGCGCGGTACCGCATTGAAACTTTTTTTTTCTAAATTCCTGAACAACAGAGAATAGAAACATATCACTTAGTTTTATTTAGTTCTGGAAGGAAAAGGGGGCCTTACCTTCTAACACTTCTTCTTCTTTTCTTATACTTTTGCTTCTTTATCTTGCATGAAAACCCTGGTCACTAAATTTTAATCGTAAAGATGGATATTTCTGTTAGGAATATCTTTCAGGAGGAGACGGTGAGCAGATTTGCACAGGAGAATGGCTGAATCTGGGTACTGGCGGAGTAAGCCCTGTGCACATATCCTTTCTAAATTGTGAATTTTGATGAATGACTTTGAGACAAATGAGGACATTGTTAAACCTTTTTGTTAAATATGTGTGGAGTCACTATTTGCTGTTGATGTGGACTTTAAGTTCAATATGTGCTCATGTATTTTATATCCTACTGTTCCTATGTCCTGGAGTGGAGCATGGTTCATGGAGGATGGGATGAATTGTCACCGAAGCGGACTTTCATGTATGGGCTGATAATATAATGAGAAAAGGTGATGTTATTAGAAAACAATTCGAACAATTTTTCAGTAAGACCATTGCTTTAGCTGCTACAGGTTGCATGTCTGCTGTGGCTGAACATTCTACATTATTTTCAACAATTCTGTTCTCTATTTTCTTAATATTTAGTTTTTAATTGAGTCGGCATAGCTGTTGTTTTTGTTTTGATTTAAGCTTTCAGGTGAGCGATCTTGGAAGGTATTTAAGTTTGGAAGTTCAAGTCGAATACACACAAAAAGATTATGTTGCAGGATAAGTTAAGGTGAAATTACGAATACACAGAGTGTTGTAATGTTATTAGTGAATTGTTACAACTTATACTCAGTACGAGTTGAGATAAAACTGAAATGAAATCAAATGGACACTAAACATCAATGTTAAAGAAAATGTACATTAGCCCCATTGACATTTAAAGGATATCATCATGAGACTAGTGAAGACTCTGAGCTGGGAAATCATTATAATATACGATACTGGTTAGTTTTTCCTGTCTCCTTAGGGCGACCCAGGGACGTAGAAGGGCGGGGTCCCTCTTTGTGTGCTGGACTAAGGGACTCAGAGGCATGATGTTTGCAACAGAGGGGGCCCTGCACCAGGACTGTGAGAAAGCAGTACGATTTAATCAAAGGACCCTGGAGAGCGACATACGGTGTCAGCGACATGAGGACAAGAACTTTGCCACACTACGAAGCTGCCAATCCCATCAAATGTTATAAATTCTGAGTTTATCTATGCTATGCTAAATCCCTGAAGTTTTATTTATGATAAGGTGCATCATGGGGATGGTTTTAAGTGGATGTTTTTGGACGGTAGCCATAGCAACTGGATGATGCTAGTATACTATTCTAATTTTTTTTTTTAATTTTGCTTAATATGTTTGTCTTCTTTCCTGTTATTTTTAAGATGTTTATGTCTTTTGACGACATTGTGAGTACCATGGCTGGGTTTCTGAGCCATGCTGGTCGGTCAGGTGGTCGGCTGGCGGACGCCCGTGGGGGAGGGGTCCATGCAACAGTTTTTACCCTGAATAAACACATAAATACCAGCGACAGGGATTTTTCGGTTGCATATGGTCAGAAATAACTGGCATATGGAAAAACAATGGACATTTTGTGCATTCGTATATAGTTCAGTGCATGTTTTTATTTTATTCTACATTTACGACCATACATTACCAATTTTTCTTTGTTCTTTTTTTCTGTTTGATAATCAAAGCAAGTATTTTTACCCTTTTATATTCCTCTATTACTCCACAACTACATTATTCCACTTTTCTTATAGTTCCCAGAGTAATTTTCCCCTTGATATGGCTCACGTAAGTGAGCCAAGGGGGGATGTATGGGGGATTTCGTCTTTTAATATTGTCAAGGTGGAACCCTGTTTGTCTTAATAACTGCAATCACTGCCCAAAGAATGATTAGTTCTAGAATGTTTTCCCAAAGATCTGTTTATAGGACTTCCTAGAAATGGAAGAGCACACACACACCATTTCACACACACACCCCTCCAACTAGGGAGGGAGGGCTTTTGGTCCAGAGCAACGCCAGTACACAGTAAGATATCATGTTCCTATTTACGTCATACTGTATCCCTATAAAGGCTGAAAGTTACCCCATATCGTTGGGATTGTTGGGACTTCTGTGAAATGAAGATGATTGTAAGTCCAGAATAAACGAATCCCCCTGCTGGTCACTGAAGAGAAGCTGTGGTGTCTGGTCTCGTCTGTCTGTTTTTTAAGGTTAAATCCTCTCCTACAATAGCAGATAAAGTAATTTTGACTGGACCAACCAGACTTAAAAATCTAGCAGCAGGCAAGTGATTGTGGGCAGATTAGTTTTTACATAGAGTTTATTGTTGTGCTGTGCTCCTCCCATCCAAATTTTTTTATCACCGTCTTTTTTTAGTTTGTTTTTCATTGTTGTGCACCATAATGTCCTGATGCATTTCAATAATCCAAGTAGAAAAATCCCCCCAAAACCCGTCCTCTGGACGGGTTCTTCGTTGTTGTCTCCTCTCCAAGAGACTCCATAGGTCTAGGGTAAACCCAGCAGTACCAGACCAGTAGTCATCCTCTATGTTGTGGGAGTTTCAGAGAAACTGAGATGCTTATTTTTTTTTTAAACACGATGTCCCAGTAGCTTTCAAACCCCAAAATACATCAAGGCAAAGAGAGGGAAGTGGTCTCTCTTTCCGGGATGAAGATGTATGAACGTTGGTTTGAAAGGGGAGGAAAGGGAGCCATTTCTGTGTGTCATTAAACAGGACTGGAGACCTCCTGGTCCAGTTGCTCCCCTCTTACAATGCTGTTGCTGCGAGCTTGACAGCCCCCCAGAACAACAAACGGCCATCAGAGCTCTAACAATCGCTAGCTAGGCTGATAATCCTCTTTTACATGTGAGTACAAGTTTTGATCGTCACCGTTAAACTTGTTGATCCACTGCTTGTAAGGCTGAGTTCACCTTTAACTCCTCAGACTGAAGAAGAACGAGACGAAACGCTTCGACAAAGAAGAACCCGTCCAGAGGACCAACACAAGTTTTAATGATTGCACAACATAATGTTTATTTAGTTATTGTTTAGTGACTGTTTTAATTGTACCTCTGTCATTGTTATCCTCCCCTATTATCCTTTTTTTAGTATTTGATCCATTTTAGCCAGCTTTCCTCATGCTCCCTGACAGCTGCAGCCAATTAGAAATTACCTGGTTGTGTTCACTGCTGTAATCAACCCACGTGTTACGAACCAGAGACAGATGGACCCAGTATTCAGCCAGACAAGAGAGGTTTTAAGCAAAAAACGGGATTTAATAATAAAACAGAGACAGGCAGACTCAATGATCAAAAGGGCAGTCCAAAATCCGGTACACTAAAGGCAGTCCAAAATAGGCAGAAGTATAGACAAGGATAAGGCAAACTCAGAATATCACAAGGCAGGTCCAGGTCAGAAAAACAGGTAAGCAATCATACAGGGCAAGAAAATCAGGTTTTAGGGATCAGGCTGGCTCAGAGTCAAAAAGGCAATCGGGTCAGTATCAACAGGGCTATCAGTAGTGATGTTACGTTATGTGCCGAGGCTTCGAGGCGTGTGTCGAGTAATGGAGGGGGCGTTTCCGCAATGCGCGTATCGAGGCTTGCTTCATTTGGGGGAGGAGCCGAAAACGATGACGTCCGAAGCCTCGCTGGCCGGCTGTACCACGTGACTGCTTCGGGAAGTGGCTCAGATTGTTGCGCGGGGTTTGACGGCTTTAAAAAGTCCACAAGCTCCATTCAAAATGTGGGTTGTTGTAGGAGAGTTGCGGTCAGTTGAGAGAGTGGATAGAGTTTGGATAGTTTGGATAGTAGAGTTTGGATAGTGGTTATTTAGTTTGAGAAAGTTAGTTTGGTGTTTGGAGAGTTTAGGAAAGAGATACATAGGAGATTTAGGAGTGCGAGGACAGGATAGGAGTAGGATGGAGCAGGCGAGAAAGAGGAGGATGTCCCCTATGTGGGAACATTTTGATTTGATAAGCCCTAACAAGGTAAGGTGAACTGAACATTTGCAGATGCATTAGGTTTGCTTGTGAGGAACTGTATTTTTCACTGTTTCTTATTTTGTGTAAAGGTGAGGTGTTTATTGTGCTCCAAGGAGTTGGGGTACAATAATAACACCTCATCCATGCTAAGGCACTACCGTGCCTTGCATGAGAATAGGGATGAAACTGGAGCTTCACCCAGCCAAGGTATTTCATTACTATATTAAAAACACACTTTCACAATTTTTGCATGCTGATGTTTGCTTGTTGTGCAAATAAAGATAGGTAACAGACACTGTATTTATTCCCTTTTAACCAGCCGCCAGAAAAGCAGAGCTGGATGAAGCTCTAGTCTCCATGATAGTGAAGGATACCCAGCCTTTCACTATTGTGGATGACGTTGGATTCAAGACATTTGTGTCTAAGCTGGATCCCAATTATGTTCTCCCTACAAGGCAGGTATGTGTGGGTCCATACATGAAACGAATGACTACATTATTGTATGTGTCACAATTCAGCAATATATATATATTTCTTCCTTTAGGCTCTGAAGGCCACGGTGGAGGCCAAATATGAGTCTGCTAAGGAGCACGCTAAGGCTAAAGTAGAGAAGGTGGCTGCTGTTAGCCTTACATCAGATATGTGGACATCCATCAACATGGATGCCTACCTGGCAGTGACATGCCACTTTGTGGAGGAGAATGAAAAGCTGAGCTCGGTGTTGTTGGGAGTGCAGGCATTCCCCCAGTCTCACACTGCTGAAAATATTGCTTGTGTGAAAGCCTCCCTGATGGAGGAATGGGGAATCTCAGGCAAGGTGACATGCATGGTCACCGATGGTGCTCCTAATATGGTGGCATGCGTGAGAGACCTGAAGCTTCGCCACCACATTTGTGTTGCTCACACCCTCAATCTTATTGTGAAGAGGGCGCTTGACCACCAACCTGCGCTCTCTGGCCTCCGGGCCAAAGCAAGGAAGCTGGTTGGCTACTTTAGAAGCAGCACCACTGCTAAGGTATCCTCTTTTATTTTATTCCAATATATAATGTTAATAGTTTGTCTGTACTCCTACTGCAGTGACTTAATGGCCTACTCTTCTGTATCTTTAAAGGAGAAGCTTACACAAGTGCAGCTTCAGCTGGGCATGCAAGCAACCAAGCTGATGCAGGAGGTGGAAACAAGATGGAACAGAACCTACTTGATGCTGCACCGTCTGGTGGAGTTGAGGGAGCCAGTAGGAGCGGCATTGGCTGGATTACACACTGACATTCCCTATTTAACTGCCAGTGAGTTTGACATTGTTGTAGCGTGCCTTTCGTTACTCTCTCCTTTCTATGACGCCACCATGGAGCTCTCGGCAGAACAACACGTGTCGGCATCAAAAGTTATCCCCCTCCTGAAGATGATAGAGAATGCCCTTCAGGAGGAGGACACCAAGTCGGCACCTGCAGAAGCAGTGCAAATAGGAGAGCAGCTCATCAGACATCTCAGGGAGAAGCTGCACATGCTCCAGTCAATGAGCATCTTGTCGCTGGCTACACTCCTGGATCCACGATTTAAAGTTATAGCATTTTTCAGCAACACAAAAGCTGCTGAAGCAGTGAAGTGCTTGACTTCAGAGTGTGCCACCGTAATCCGACGGAACCTAGAAGAGAACACTCACGAGATTCCCCAGGCTTCCACCTCTCAAGAATTCAGTGGAGGTAATCTTTTGTATTACATTTTGAGATTACTTATTCCTATTAAAACACTTACTAACCTGACCTGTGGTTTCCATTTAGGTAGCAGACTTTGGCAAAGATTGGACACTAGTGTCATGGAGGCAAAGAGGACTCCAAATGTCTCAGCAGATGCCACCGTAGAGGTCCAGCGCTACCTCTCAGAGGCGAACATAAGCAGGCTGAAGAACCCCCTGGAGTACTGGGCTAATCATCGGTCACTGTACCCCAATCTGTACAAACTTGCACTTATTTATTTATGCACCCCGGCATCATCTGTGCCATGTGAGCGTGTCTTTTCAAAGGCTGGAGAAGTAGTATCAAAAAAGAGAAATCGTTTGAAACCAAAAACTGTGGAGAAATTGTTGTTTCTTAATAAAAATGCATGAAATCATCCAAGTTACACAAGCATCAGCCTATTCATTACCCCTCCCTAGTTCCATAAGCACTTTCACTGTCCTCTGCCTGATTAAGGCTATGCCATTTTTGTAGAGTCACAGAAAAACATTATTACACAACATGCCATATCACATGACACTCCTATTTTGGGAATAATTACACACAGAGAATACATTCAAACAATATTTTATTGTACACATGTGTTTACAAAATTTATGTAGACAAATTATTTCGTCCTACACCTTTTGTGAAGTCATTCCCAAGAGCCATAATAGACAAAAATTAATGCATCACACGTGTTAAGATACAGCTGGCTGTGATTATACAACTTGCCAGTAGGTGGTGCTGTGTGCACATGAACCATCAAGAAATGAACCTTTTCTCGAACCAGTTGGCTGAGTGGTTCAATGCCTCATGAGGCTTCATCTCGCCATCACTAGCTATCAGAAATACAACGCTGGATAAGACTCACCAAGTGGTTTGAATTGATCTGGCAGATTGCAGGAGGAAGAGGCAGGTATAAGTAGGGGAGTGAGCAGGTGAATGGAGTGAAAACTAATTACTGGCATGGGTGGAGCTTATCAGGAACAGGGAAGTGACTGGAAGTAACTGAAACTGATTGGATGGTGACTGGAGAAGAGGAGTGACAGGGTGTTGACTAAGAGGTGAGCTGGCAGGTGAACTGAGTGACTGATTAAAGGCTGGATACAAAGAAGTGAACTGAGCAGGCCAAGTGACTTAATAACAAACAACTCCATAAACCAAAACAGAACCTAAGACTAAACAAAACACAAGCTATAATAGAAACCAAACAAGAAAGAACCCAAAAGCAAAACTGATTTTAAAGGCCGGAGAGTTAACTAATAAATCAAAATTAACAAACAGCCAAAACAAAACCCAAATCCTGACACCACGGTATATAAAGGGCATCTATTGTCATCTTCTCTATGACGCTTCTTGCTTTCAGTTAAAAATGGACCCAGTGGGGGGAAAAGAAGAAAAGCAAGCAGATTAAAATACTCAAAGTGACGTTGTAGAAAGACAAAATCACAATCAAGTTTTCCATGGGTTAGTAAATCTGGTATGTCCTTTTAAAATGCACTGCTCTGAGTAAAAAAAAGAGCCTTTTGAGTCACGCACTAAGCCAGGAAGGCAGGGCCATATGTGGGGCTTGATTTTTAAAGATAACATCTTGGAGATCATCATTTCTTATGGCCATAAACAGATTACAGTTTTCTTGATTTGAAGAAAGAACCGGATATGTTGAATAAAAGTTTCCAGTGACAGAAAGAGGATGGTGCGAGCGTTTTTCCTACCAAGATCCTCCATGCAAGAAACGTGGAGGAGTGTAATGACTTCTAACACTTCAGATCATGTGGACTCAGGCTGAGACTGACCAGAGAAGTAACGATACATCTAATCTTAATATATATTGTTAAAAATCATAACTAACTTGTGTGTGAGTCATTTTCATGATAAAGTGGGTCATTGTATATAGAAATATCTACTATATACCCAAAGAAATGTAAGTACTAATATTGTTTTTTGCATTACTGGTATTTTTATAGTAACAGGAATGAATAAGATCATTATTTTAGCCAAGTCTTCCATTAAAAATGTGCCTTTTTTCTGTCAGAAACTGAAATATTGTCTTTATGATATAAACAGTTTCACCCGCTGCTTAAGGTACATAAAGTCATAAAACTTGGTAAAGTCCCCAAAGAATGTAAATTCTTGTACACAGACACTTGCAGACAGGCTGGACTTTGCAGATGACTGCAATGATGACAATAACCATTTGAGTCTGTCTGAACAACAACTAGGATCAAGAACCTTTGTTACCATGTGTTACGGTAGTCCAACAAGGATGTGTTCGATCACTTTAGGACCGAACAATAACTATGTAGATTGTCAACATGGTAAATTTTTTAAATCTTTGGTAAACTGTTTAAAATTTTAATATTTAGCATGTCACGCCAACAGTCTTTGTCTAACACATCATTTTAAGAAGAAGTTGTTTCATTTAACCAGCAGATCCTGATACCAAAGTGACTTTCCCTTTCCCTCTGCAAAATTACTTCCAGCAAGCAGCCTAGACATCGTTAAAGCGGCTTTGAAACATGTCTCTGCCTGCTTTGAGTCAGTCTTAAAGTTAACACACCATCTGTGAAGGGATGGTGGTTCCCTGTCTCTTACCGTTCAATCTGCAGATGTGAGTGACAGGATCTGCCAGGTAGAACAGATCAGACCTTAAAAACACTCCATGAAGGGAACTAAAAGTAAGTACAATTTTCTTGAAATGAGTGTATTTGTCCTTGATTTGAGTTTAAATGACCTGCCAAAGAAATAAGATGTCTGCACCTAAAATAGGAACAACTCATCTCCATCATCTTATTTCAAGTGCAGCATATCTAATTATCTTATTTTAGGAGTAAAAATACTCATCCAATTGGCAGATAATCTTATTTACCTGCTCAATTCAAGGACAAATTTAAGAAAAAAAAATTCCCTTTTTGCAGTGAGGTCAAAAAGCTGAAAGTAGTTGTGGAGGAAATCATTATGGACATATTTTATGGCACTATAAACCTGAAGCATGTGGTAGAAAATCTTTGGGATTAGTTTGCTTGAAGGTTTCAGTGCAAAAAGCATGGCAGATCTTTATCTCTGCTTTTATGAATGGGAGGATGTTTTCTCGTTTAAAGCCATAGACTTTTAAGAACTCAAATGTAGCTGCTCCTTTATGCTCCTTGAAAAAAAAAACAGAAGTATAAACAATTTTATGCATGGGCCAATTATGATTTTAAAAAGTCTCTGTCCTGCAGTCAACCCGTAAACCGCCACTGGATTCCTGCTCCTGTTCTCTATAACTTTAACTGTTTCATTCTGCTGTAAACCTAAAAGGATAAACAGCTTTGGACGCGGATAAAGCTCTTAAAGAAAAGGGCTGAATATGGATTAAAGTGATCCTCGTTTCAGATTTTCCTCAAAGCACACGGGAATGCAAAGTGACTTTAAATCGTGAAAGCCCAGAAACCAGAGTTTTAGTCAAGGACGTCCATCCACTTTGTAGTTATAGAACGAGTTGAGCTCCAGCTGCATGAAAACGCCTCCTGTTGTTGCTGTTGTTGTTGCGGCTGGTGTGAACTGACCTTGGACTTCTGGTGCTGGGAGAATTGAAAAGCGAGGCTTTCTGAGGCTCGCTGCCAACGTTGAGCTGTGACAGATACAGATTCCACAAAGAGACAAACATTTATTGTTTCTCTGTTGTTGTTTTTTATCTGGACCAAAGCTGCAGGTTGCTTAACATTTGGGTGCAACATTTGCTTCACTCCGTCTTTAGGTTTCTCCCACATGGCTGTGTTATCTGGTTAACATTTACCGGGAGGCAGGTGATGGTTTACAACCGTGTATGGTTGTACTCTGTCCATGGTGCTGAAAACATTCGTGATGTACTCCCTTTCAGTCTTTTAGATCTACTAGCACAAGTAAGCTGTTGATTTGCCTCTCTCACAAGAAGACAGCCTGTGTAAATAGAAGATACAGTTCAAGCAATGATTTTATTTTTTTAAAGGAAAGAAAAATGGTCCAAACCCACCTGGTCCTTTGTGAAATAAAAAACTAGCTCTACTGTCACGATCCTTGGGTTTTGTGTTGGACTTTGCTTTTTTTTTGTTAATATTCTAAGTGTTCTGACTTGTTGTTTTAGTTCCTTACATCCTGTATCACTGCCCTTGGGTATCTGTATGTATTTTGGATTAAGCTCTTAGTTATTCTGAATGTTTCACCTTGTTATAAGATCTCTGTAATTGTATTCCCTTTTGATCGCTTCTTCTTCTTCTTCTTCTTCTTTTTCTTTAATGGCGGATTGCAAACGGCTTCAAGGTGCATACCGCCACCTACTGTACAGGGGTTTGTAACTTCATGACCTCCATAAACTAAATTCTATTTTTCAGTTTAGTATTATGTAAGTTTATGAGTAATGTTTTCCTAACATCATAAATATTTTCTTTGTCCCCTTCTGTACCCAATATTCCTTTCAAATTCCATTCTCGTCCTGCCTTTTGCACCCTTTCCTTTAATTTCTCTCTTTTAGCTAAACATACTACACATTTCATTAATATATGTTCAACATTTTCTTTTTCTGCACAAACTACACACTATGTTGTAGAACCCTCTGTTCCGTCTACACCACTTTTTGCCTCCCTGCGCTGCCGTTTTGATTTTTATGTTTGCTTTTTCATTAAATGATTTCTTTGATACCTCAACATGCAGCTTCCTGGCTTTTATCTGCACTCTAGTCCTACTGCTACTCCTCAAATCATGACATCAACATGTCTTAGCTAAAGGTTGTGAACACTAACAGAACAGGTTTTCTGAGCCAGTATATTTTTTAACACTTTCCGTCCAACATGTTACTTTGTTTTGTCATTTGAATTTTTCAGGTTAAATGTGGTACATGTGGAAATTATTACCCAATTTATTTGCTTAAAAAAAACCCACCTTCTTAATTCTCATCTCAGAGACTTTCCACATGATTGTTAATTTATGTTACCGCTATTTGACAAACGGAACCCAGAGTGAATATCATAGTTGATAATTATACCATAGAGCAACATTTGTTAGCCTAAATCAATCCTCTATTTTCAAAATAAGGTCACGATTAAATACATTAATGTTGACTGTGTCTGAGATTACAGACTGGTTAGTCCACTTCCCACTCCTTACTCACTCTGAAGCATCCTTGTGCAAGACACCGACTATGCTCCCCTTGGGAAGCTGGCATCTTGCAATTTAAACTGGGCTAAATAAAACAAATAATATGTAATTTCTTAAGCTCTTTCCTGCTCGGATTAAAACACAGAGATAAACCTTTGTGCAACAATTTATTCCCAAAATAGTTTTGCATTTTTCAAGCAGGATAAAGTAAAAACTGTGGACTGAAGAAACATTTATTGTAGACATGGTTTTTAAACAAATCTACACAATGTTTTATTTACTCATGTCATAATAATTAAATCTCTGTCATTTTTATGCTGTTTAGTTTTGATCTTTTGATCTGAAAGTTTATGCAATCTCATCCAAGTTGACAACAAATTTATGGCAGATATAACAGGCTGGATGTATGGGTAGGAAATACGGTCTGTAAATACAAATCTTTTTTTTCTGTACTCATCCAACACTCAAACATGTTTTAATTAAATTTCCCACATTTCAAAACATTTTCAGACAGTATATGGATCGGCTTTCCTCATGTTCTGTGTGCAGTGACAATAATCAGAAAAAAACCTCTGAAAACAGGTTAGGATTAGCCTATTTCCCCCAGAACATTGATTATTAAACACAGTATTCCTTTAGCACCCGAGGCAACCTTTTTGGTCATCTGCCCCATCCCCATTTTGGATTTTAATCCTTTTCATTTTTACTTTAAACATCTGTTTTATTTCTTTTTCAGTGTCAGTTCATGCATTATGCAAAGCACATTAAGCTGCCTTTAGGCATGAAATGTTAAAATTACCGCACGTCATTCTTTGTTAGTGTTTGACTACTTTTCTATTTAGTCTCACTGAGCAGCATTATTTTTTAAATTCATTGAAGTAAATCCTCTGAGTTTGTATTTCTGAAAAGCTGAACGTCGTGTGATTATCCCCATTTCAGTTCCTTTCATAAGTCTACCTTTAGTCCTGTGGAGTAATTATAAATATTAATTCTGAATGGCTTAAAGCCACAAAGTCATCAGTCAGCTCTGTGCTCTGCACTACGCCTGAGTTACCTTATTCAGAGTGAAGGATTTTCTTTAGAAACCAATGATTAAAGCATGTTGGAATAAAAATAACCGAACAGAGGACTGAGAGGATTTTTCACCTCAGGGTATTAAGTGCTGGTTATTTCCCATTTAATAAAAATTTTTCAGTTTTGTTGGAGTTAATTACAGTCAAAATACTATAAAGTCGAGAGTAGCCTCCAACAGCGGAGCCTCACATGTGGCTGAGTTTTCAAGGTACACATGATATTTACATGGGATTTTGACCGAAATCTGTATATTTCATGTGTATTTATTCAGTGGAGGAAAAAATGCATAAGATGGTCGAACAACTATTGTTCCCCCAGTATTTAATACATGTTCAAATAATAGGACAGCAGTTAGCAATGTTTCACAATGACTGAGCATCTTTGGATGATCTAAAAAGATTCCACGATTGCTAAATTATTATAAAATGTGTACAGGATTCAGGTCTGGGAACCCAGATGGCTGTTGAACAAGGTTGATTTTGTGTTCTGGTGAACAATTTCATGTAGAGGCCTCTCAGGTTTTCTGGCATTTTGCAGAGTTTGTGAGCCAGAGAAACGGGCTTCACAGATCCTCCACCTTAACTAACGCTGGAATCAGTTGCGTTCCCATTTCTCCTTCGTTTCAGGCCAGAACAAGCTAAAGGATTTGTTGCTGAAAACGTTAAATCTCAATCACGTCTCACCAAAGCACGCGGTTCGGTTTGTGGTTATGACAGATATTTTGCTAACGCCTCCTGTTTCTGTTTCAATTCAGTTCAGTTTATTTGTGTAGCACCAATTCACAACCCATGTCATCTCAAGGCACTTTTACAAAGTTAGTAATATGGAAACATAGACAGATTGCTTAAAAGGTCATCTAAGTAAACCCAGCAGATTGCACTGACTCATTGGCTTGCAGCTTTCCCTCTTCCTAGATGAGCATGTAGCTGCTGTGGCCAGCGATCCTTCACACAGAGCACACATGTAGCGACAGTGGGGAGGAAAATCCCCTTTAATGAGAAGAAACCTGCAGCAGAACTAGAACCAGGCTTGATATGAACGGGCATCTGCCATGGCTGACTGGGGGTTTGAGACGACAGAGCAGAGGCACAAAAAGAGCATAGAAGCACTGATCCAGGAGTACTTTCTATGTCAGAGAAAAGTAAAAACCTATTAGCAATACTAAGTCCTCTATCGGCATTATCTAGAAAAAAACAAAAGCTAAGCAGATAAAACTTGAGCCAGTTTTCAAATCTAGAGGATTAAAGACAGTACATCCATATTTGTGATGGCACAATAGAAGATTTTGTTATGGAGACTAAGTGACTTCAAAATACCATAGAATTTCAAGCATCATAGAATAGAATAGAATAGAATTATCTTTATTGTCCCACAATGGGGAGATTCGGCCGTGACAGTGATAGGAACACAGAAGACTCCAGACTTACACCCTAGATTAAGTAATATGAATTAAAAGCTTATTTAAAGTTGAGCAGTGAAGCAGTAGAGAAAGAACTTAGCAGAAAGGGGAACAATACTGACATTTATTAATAGATAATACAGCACATTCAGGTAAAAATGCAATGTTGAAGTTACCTCAGGAGCCTGGAGCTGATCACATCCGGACCTGCACCCATCCTCACTTTGGTCTTTCGCAGGATGTTCCTAACTTGGAGTGTTTAGGGCTGATTCATGGGGTCATCTGAGGCAGAGGGGGTGGATGATTGCAGAGAACCGAGAAATGTGCAGTTCTGTCCAAGATGAGGGTGTCTGCAGCATGTTGGACTGGGTTGGACGAGGGGTGAGTGGCTGCTCAAACCTCGGAAAATACTCAGATTTAACTGATTATCTTGTCTTCTTGTTTTGTTGTTTGAAAGATGATTTTATTGTAGGAATATTTACATGTTTGCCATTTTCTCCCTCATCAATACATAGAGAAAAGAAAATAAACAACTGAAGTCTATTTCCTAATAAGTTGGGGAGCTGAATTCAAATGCTGCTGTATAATCTGATTTTTATGTGCAAAAGGGTTTTTAAATCCACATATTCATTCCTTCCACTTCGAATTATGCACAACCTTGTGTGGGTTCGTAATAAATAATCCCACTGAAATACATTAAGGTTGTGACGTGACAAAATCTGGAAAAGGTTAAGTGGTACGAATGAGAGGTCTTGTCACAGCAGATATTAAAATGAAAAAAAGTGACTGGCTAATACAGAGTTTCACACCATACTGCCTGTTGATCAAAATTTTGGCCGATGAGCAAATTTCATTTTGCTTTAGAAAACATAATTAGTTAATTCAGAACCTCACCACCCCGCCACCGGGAGCATTACGCTCATGTAAGAAACACAGAATAGAGTCCAAACTTATTAAAAATCACACAGACAAAAGAAAAAAAACTCAGAAATGGATGAATATTTGTGCCAAAGAACACATATGATGGTTTATTTGACCTCAAAACACAAAAAAGATTAGATCCTAGAACAGTTTTACTAACTTTTAGCTTAACATAGATAACAGATTTCAAAAACTCTGATTTTACCTCCACTGTCCCCCTGCAGGATATCAGAGAGCAAACCATCAGAAAAGTTTCTGATGCGTCTGCTGACTGGTTCACAAATTTTTAAAAGTGGCGGAGCAGATCCACGGTCAGCGGTTTTATTTCTGCTGGGACGATCTGAATCACACTGCTGGTACCATGAGCTGCTGCAGATAAGAGCGTATGGCAAGCTGCACGTACGTATGAGGACAAATAAGGTGTGGATATCTGCCTTACGTGCTGCACCATCTTGATGCTGCAGACACAAAGACGACAAGAGTGCAGATGCTAAAACAGCCTCCTGGCTGCTGGGTTCAGCCAGCATTTTCAGCCTGACGGCTTCCTGATATAATCCAGAGGAGACTGGACTCTTCCACACGTTTATCAGCAGCAAACAGCGGAGCAATTACACCACAAACTACAATGGAGAAGATTACTGGAAACAGCTTGTGAAAATTAACATAACTCAGAGTGAAAGCTTCCCTCTCTCTGAAGCCTCCCTGCACTATCCGCCACTCCTCTGCTAAACCTGTTAAGTTGAATTACATCCAGTCAATGGTTTTCTTCGCTCTAATTCACTCTGCGGTGATGTTCAGGAGTGCTTTGCTGCTGTCTGGTAGGTTTTAGTTTGCAGAGATTTGTGATGAAAAACAATGTCCTTTCCAGATCAGCACCCACAAACGTTTTCTGTCTGCAAACCCAACCGATCTGATCCATCTTCTTCACTATCTAGACATGGTTTATGCTACAAGAGTCCAGAAAAGGTAACAGGCAATGCATTGTTTGTCCCGTTTCCATCAGTAAAACAGTCCCAGAATATTAAATGAAAGGCGAATAGACCTAAAAACAGCTTCTTTCCCAAAGCTGTGAGGGCAATCACTGAGAATCATATAAACCACAAGCCCAGTTCATTGGATTATTTACACTGTCTCTCACATGCTAATGTCTATTTGCACACTTTTAGCTTCTCAGGGAGTGTTTGTTTGAACATCCAGGAAAATTACACAATTCTTTAACTTGAAAATTATTTTTTTCCTAGTGACTATTTGCACACTTTTTAACTTTTCTGGGAATGTTTGTCTGATACATTCATGCAATTGCACAGTGATTTACATCATTCTTTAAAGTGACTGCTATTTTTTTACTTAAACATTTTGATTTTATCAGATGATAAGGACTATTTGCACAAATTCAGCTTCTCAGGAGGTGGTGTCGTGGATTCAACTGAACGCCAAGTCATGATTTGTGTCTATATGTTATGTTATTTAAGGAATAATGCACTTCAAAGGTGTGCATTATCAGATATTAATGGACGACGCGGAGGCATGAACCATCCAATGGACGGTTGCTTCCGCGAAGTCCATTAATTTCTGATAATGGACACCTCGAAGGGCATTATCCCCCATTATACCATAGTCACTTACGATATAGATAAATCTTAAATCAATTATTAATACTTTATTGTTTTTTCACCATTAAAATCTGAAGTTTTTTAAAAAGAAGCAGCTGAGAGAACTATTCAATATCGCTCGGTATAACTATGTTATGTTATGTTATGTTATGTTATGTTATGTTATGTTATGTTATGTTATGTTATGTTATGTTATGTTATGTTATGGATAATGCCCAAAGAGGGGTCCATTATCAGAAATTTGTGTTGGACGGTTGCTTCCGCAACGTCCAATAATTTCTGATAATGGACACCTTGAAGGGCATTATCCCGCTTATACCATGGTGACTTACAAAATAAATAAATATTAAATCAATTGTTAATAGTTTAACGTTTTATCACCATTAAAAAAAATAAGATAGGGGGCACGGAGTGGTAAAACGTATAGGGGGCACTTTTCAATACTTTATAATGTTGTGAAATGGTATTGAATGGTGTAGGAGGCACGAAGTGGTAAAACGTATAGGTGGCACTTTATAATGGTATAGTATGGTATGGTATGTTATGTGTCTCACCAATTTTTTTTAATTTTTTTATATAACCCTTATTTATATAAATCTCATTTTCAAGAGAGACCTAAAACAATCAACACCATATAAAGAATTAAATGTTACAAAAATAGTAACAATGCAAGTATTTAAAACATTCGATTCAATTCGCAAAGCTTATAACTAGAGTGGCTCATGTTACTCTGAGCTACCGATATAGGCTTAGGCTACTGGAGGACATCAGGATCTAATTTTCTCACTCTATAGAGTTCTACTGTTCTTCAATTATGCATTACGTGTTGTCATTTCTGCTTTAACTTTCTGTTCTCTCTCTTTTATCTTCATAGTAGGTACACCTGGTCTGGCGTTCTGTTAACTGTGACATCATCCAGAGAAGACGGCTCACCCGCTATTACCATCTAATGTAGAACAGATTACTGGATCAATGTGTGCTTCTTTTTTGTCTGTCTTGTTGTGTCTCTGCTCTGTCTTCTGTAATCCCCAGTCGGTCGAGGCAGATGACCGTTCATACTGAGCCCGGTTCTGCCGGAGGTTTTCCTTCCCGTTAATGGGGAGTTTTTCTTCCCACTGTCGCTTCATGCTTGCTCAGTATGAGGGATTGCTGCAAAGCCATGTACAATGCAGACGACTCTCCCTGTGGCTCTACACTTCTCCAGGAGTGAATGCTGCTTGTCGGGACTTTGATGCAATCAACTGGTTTCCTTATATAGGAACATTTTTGACCAATGTGTATAATCTAACCCAACATGTATAATCTGATTGAACTTGACTTTGTAAAGTGCCTTGAGATGACATGTTTCATGAATTGGCGCTATATAAATAAAATTGAATTGAATTGAATTGAATTAAATGAGCTGATCAAATATTATTTAAAAAACAAGAGCACAAGAAGATTTCTCTTTTTCTCTTTATAGACATTTAAATTGCCCCAGAGGAATCACAGTGGATAGTTTCAGATCCTGCTGTAGAGTGGATCGTGTTGACAGGACAGAGTATGAAAATGCTTTTTTTCCCAGCTTCTGATTGTACTGAAGGAGAGGAAGTCCTGAGAGCAAGGTGACCAATGCATGAGGAATGATAATGGTGGTCATTATGCTTACATAATGATTATAAAGACTCTTATTTTTCAGATTTTAAAGTGATAAAGAAGAGACAAAATGCTGATGTTTACTTCTGACCGACAGATAAATGTTAAAACATCACAATGCTTTAATTCCTGGTTGAGTGTCGGAAGTTGTTGTTAAAGAGGAAAGGAAGGCAGCGTTCCTGGAAACGATGTTTTCCGGCGAAACTTATCAACAACAAATAACTGGAGAAGTGGAACTTGTTGGAGGTAATCAGGCAAGACAGCGGGACTCAAAGCCGACACGGTGGACAAACTTAACAGAGCATGTAAAATCACAGCGTTTGTTCGACAGTCTCCCAGTGGAGTGCGGAGCTCAATGATCTAACAGATCACGCTGTGTTAGCAGATGCTGCACTCTGTGTCAGATTTATTCATAGTTTTTAAAATCAAGGATCTGCTGCCAGTGAGCTGCGAGAGAAAACCCAAATCGACTATTCAGCTTCAAAGTTGATTTCATGGGGACATGTTCAGTCTTGTGCTACTTTAAGCTTCGAGTTTGTCATAGAACATATGCAAAACATAATGGATGAGTGTAAAAAAATCTAGTAGTTCCAGGTGTGTGGAGCAAAAACGATCAAAAAAGCTGAATTCTGGTGGGATAATAAAAATGGTGGAATAACACCATGTCCACCTTAAGAAAGTGAAAAATTGACAGTCACACCCTTTCTTTTCAGTCTGATATAGAAAAACGGCGCTTCACCTCACATGCCGTGTTATGAGGACTGAAGCAGCAGATATTTCTCCCTCCAAGTGTATTGTCAGTCTGTGGGTTGTGTATAAAAGGCTTTGGGATTTTTTTGTGGCGCCAGAAACGACTCCTATTTGTTGCTGAAAACGACACCAACAGTAAAAACCAACCAAATACTGGGGGGTGAAATAAAAAAAAATAAAAAAACTTGAAACAAAATGGCAGCCAGCTGCAGATTTACCTGCCCTTGGGAACTTTAACACCCATGCAATGGAAAACAAAGTAACTCTTGATCTAGGATGTAATTTACAGGACTGAAAGTGAATTTGGTTTACTTATGTAGCTCAAGACAAACAAAAGAGCTCCAGAAATGGTAATTTATGGGTATTCACTAATAAGCCAGGGGTACTTTCTGTGGGAAAGAAAAACAACCAAATCTGTGCAGGTTCGCTTAAAAAAAATAAATTTGAATTTAAGGGTGGGTTTGGGGAAATTTTAACACACTGGTTCCTATAGGTCACCACCAGTGTGTGAATTAAAGCAAAACAACAAGCTATCAACAGCCTCGTGTCCCTCAAATCCTGGCACTCCCAGATATCCGTGGCGAGCTTTTATTCCTATCTCCTCTCAGAAGCATTTCCCATCATCCCTCACAGACTGAAATATATAAACCTGACACCATCACCTGGTACACAAAACCACCTTTGTGATGTTCCTGCGACAGTAGGTGTCTCTTGGATGACATTTTGCCATGATGGTAGCCAAAACCCACACACAGTCATATTCACCTGAAGAAAACAATACCAGTCACGTCGGCAATAAATCACAGCACTGACACACACAAAACAAAATCCCCAGCTCTTGCAACCTGTCCTCCCCTTCTGTCTTTCGCTGCAGTGTGGAGACACCCACCTTCTCGTCCTCTGACAGGTGATCATTTAGTCCATTGAGAGACTGTAGCCATAACAGCAGAAACACCCCCTCCAAGAGGACGTGTGGATTTAGTTGTTTTGGGCGTTTTGGGACAATTGGTTATAGGAAAGTTAAGTCTCATAAAAGTATTACCGATTGTGGCAGATAAACATAATGAAGGGCTGAAAGCTTTGCTAAACAGTTTAAATGTAGTCACTATATTTTATATTATCCAATGAAAATATTACAATTAAAAACTGATGGAATATTGTAATTGCTTTGAAAACTTCTGTATTTCCTTGAAGACCTGTGGTTGTTTTCACATGTTTTTGTCACATATTTGTGGTGGTGAACAACCCAAATGCAGGGAAGCTGTGGCAAAAAAAAGATGTTTTAAATAATAAAAAAATAAAGGTTGCAGCTGTAAAGTAAAGCAAGGAAGCAGAGGGAAAGAGAGCAATAAACATGACCAGAGATGACACAAAGAAACTATCAATCAGACGGGGAAGTTAGCCAAGATCTAGGAGAAATAAATACAATATGACCACCAAAAAATAAATACAATATGACCACCAGCTTGAGCTGATATAACAATATGTTAAATGACAAAAACAAACCCAGAACTGCACTAAACACAACAAAACCCCTTTGAACATAACTAATTGAGGAATGGATGAAAATATAAGCACAAAAGAAAATAACAGCCCAGGAAAAAGTGACAGTTTTTCAGTTTTTGCCATCTTTCTTAATTTACTGTGGTGAAAAAATCCTCCTTTAGGACCAAAGAAATCTGTTCAATGTTTTTAAGTCAACATTTTAACAACATTACAGTCCTGAGACTGCACTGAAAGGTTTTTAAAATGCATATACCGTAAATTATATGCAATCCATTAAGAACTTATGTTTTGGTATTACTGAATCTTCAGAATCAGATTTATTCGCCGAGTTGCTTCATACAGCAACAAATTTGACTTTGCTTACACTCTGCTCTCTAAGGTATGTAGAGATCGTTTTCTTGTATAGCAACAAAAGATGAAGAGAGGGTTGGATTTGTGCAAATAAGCATGTTATTGATGAGTCTTAACAGCTTGTGTCCAGGATGTGCGTGGTCTGCAGAGCTATTAGCTGCCATTTTCCGGACCTTAGACACGTACAAGTCCTGGATGGAGAGAAGGTCAGCCCTGGTGAATGTCTCTGCAGACCAAATTGTTCGTTGCAGTCTAGACCTGTCCTGTTTTGTGGATGAGCCAAACCACATAGTGATGGATTTGCACTATTAGGTAGTTTTGAATGCAGTGTGTGAGTATTGTACTAAATTGATTCCAGTCGTATTTGGAAGACAGAGACTATTTTGTATTGTCTCAACCTGGTTTGTGGCATTTGACAAAAAATGGGGTGGTGATACAAGAGTACCAATTGCAAATATTTATTTTAAAGAAAATAACATGAAACTGACAGTCATATGTATGTAGTGAGTAAAATCAGTCATGTCAATGGGAATGGGGGACCATGACAAATGTAAATTAAGCAAAGCAAAGCAGCACAAGCCAAAAAACATTTAACCCTGGAGAACAACCCTGGCAGAGGGGGGAGAGAAAAGCCCATTCCCCCATTAGTTGCAAAGCACCAAGGCCTTTATATAGGGGTGAAGGTCCAGCTCAGGTGTTTTCAATCAGTTTCCCTGCTGCACTCCTGCCACTGGATCTGCTCCTGCTGCAGCTCAAACAATTAATTAACCAGCAGGGATGTCATGGTGTCACTTAGCAATTATAAATCACAGCAAACAAAGATGTCTTTTCTCATGACTCTGTTTTCAGTCCACTTCTCCTTACTATCGCTGAGATAGTGGAGTAATGCAGCCGCTCTTACCACGAGTCTGCTGTAGATACACACCGAGTCGGTGTCCATAATAACAGTGAGTGGTTCACAAACATAAAATAGATTAAATAAAGATTTACTGTCAAAGAAAGACTTTTTTATTTTTATACTAAAAATAAAAGAGGGTCAAAGAGGCTAAAGAAGACATAGCATGTAGAAAACAGGAAATCACACAGGTGAAAAATCCCTGGCTCCCTGTATGAAAATAAACAGATTTTAAAATATTATTTGTCTAGAAGGCGCAAAATGGATTTGGACTTGAATATATCTCAGATTTGCTCGACCAGTATGAACCGTCTAGTTACTGAAGTCATCAGAGACTTGCTCTCAGTGTGCGCCAGACCGGAACTAAACACATGGAGGCAGCATTTAATTTCGACGCTCTTCAGCTCATGCTGAAGGAGCTGCCTGGACTCAGTAGACTTGAGTGGTTGCTTGCCTCAAGTCTGCAGAGCGGCTCTGAAGAGAGGATAATAACACCGAGAGAAAATGGGAACGAAACAAAACAAACAAATCAGGGAGAGCAAGCTAATACCTGTTAAAACACTGGGAATGGACTGAAAACAAGACAAAAAAACTTGAACTATAACACCTGACTCTTCACAGAAACCAGCAGGAATCCAATCCACTTTATTTATATAGCACAATTTTAACAAACACCAGGTTTCCAAAGTGCTGTACAACAAAATAAAACACGCTAAATATATGACACAAAAAAAGATGAAGTAGACAATTGAAAGATAAAGGCAGTCAAATAAAATAAAAAAATAAAAGGCACTACCTGCACACGATAAACATATGCATGTATACACATAAAAATCCACACTCTACATGGCATCAAAAGCCAAGGAGAAGAAGTGGGTTTTAAGAAGAGATTTAAAATGAGACAGAGAAGAAGCCGGTCTAATGTGCAGCATCAATTTATTTTGGAGCTGCAATGGAAAATGATCGATCCCCTCTGAGCTTAAGCCTGGCTTTAGGCACTGTCAGGAGCAGCTGGTCAGCTGACCTGAGAGGTCGACTTGGAGTGGAGAGGTGCAGCAGCTAAGAAGGGTAGGGTGGGGCGAGGCCATTCAAGAATTTGAAAGCAAATAAAATTATTTTAAAATTATTCTTAAAATGGACGGGCAGCCGATAGAGTGAAGCTATAATAGGTGAAATATGCTCATACTTCCTCGTGCCAGTTAAAAGACGTGCAGCGGCATTTTGTACAAGTTGCAGGTGAGCAATGGAGGACCCAGTAATCCCCATATAAAGTGCATTACAGTAATCTAGCCAAGTGGACACAAAGGCATGGATTACTGTCTCAAAGTGCTGTTTTTCAAGGACTGGTTGTATTTTTGCCAGCTGCCTTAGCTGGAAAAAACTGGATTTCACCACAGCTTTTATCTGGCTGTCAAATTTAAGGAGGAATACCATCACTTTTGTCTTTTTTCATTAGACTTTTGAAACATCCATGCTTTAAGGTCATGTAGGCACTCTAGCAGTGGATTAATTGAGTAAGGGTCTGATTTTTTTTTGAGGGGGACATAGATCTGGCTATCATCTGCATAGCAGTGGAAAGAAACACCATGTTTCCTAAGAATGGATCCAAGTGGTAGTAGATACAGAGAAAATAAGAGGGCCAAGCACAGAGCCCTGTGGGACACCACATGAGAGAGAAGCAGTGGAGGACACAGAGTAGTCAAGGCTGACACAGAAAGTCTGATGTGACGGAGCAGTGCTGTCCCTTCCGCTGATACTTACGTATGCACACACAGTGATGCTCGTGCATACACACCCATCCGACTACGTGACCCTCTCCGTATATGACAGTTACAGCCAAATCTCTTTATACACTGTCCCTCTTGTAATCCGTTGCGCCACCAGGGGTGCACACTTGGCGATGCTCGTAAATCGGTACTCATACATTCACACTTAAGCATAGACACAAGTTTGCGCTCACCTGTGTAGCGTTGTCCAGTCCGACTGTGGCGGCTTGAGAAGAAAGCAGGCGTAATGCTTCCGTTTTTTCTCATAAAGGAAGTCAGTGATTTTCCGCCAGCAAAATTGTTCGCTGATCTAGTTGTGGGCGGAGCTTAGGATTTATAAGAAGAGCTTATGGCCCTACTGGGTCAGTCTGTCCTGGTTACAGAGAAGGTAACATTGATGTGCAGCACCAAGAGGATTATTTTTTGAAAAAGACAAAGAGATGTAAATATTACGTATATATTCACATTTTTTCGACATTTCTTCCCTACTACTCTGCACTTTATTTTTGGGAGGTGTAAATAAGACCATAGCCTGACGATGTTGACATGCCTCCGTGACTTTTTCCTCTTTTTGGAGTCAAGTTTATGGTGCCCAGGCCCACCACATGGGCCGCTAGCAAGAACCCACGACAGACAGGTGCCTCTGATGCCCGCCCACCACTCCAAACGAGCAATCAGGATTACATGGTCCACTGAATCAAATGCTGCAGTCAAATCTAAAAGTACCAAGACAACACAGTGACCAGAGTCAAAAGCCAAGAAGATGTCATTAAAACCTCTTAAAAGCACGGAATGTGTGCTGTGTAATGTTTTAAAACCAGATTGGAAGATCTCAAGAATATTTTGAACATTTAAAAAGTCCATTAGCTTGGAATACATAATCCTCTCTAAGATTTTAAAGAAAGGCAATTTAAAGATAGACCTGAAATTAGAAAAAAACAGTAGGATCAAGCCCAGGTTTTTTTTTAACCAAGGGTGCACAACTCCATGTTTAAAAGGTACAGGGACCACTCCAGATGCCAGACGGCTATTAATAACTGTGAGACTAAATGGTCCAACAGTGGGAAAGACTTAAAAAGATGTGGCGGGACAATGTCATTTGGAGAACCCGGAGGGCTTCAAATGATACACAATCTCCTGCACAAAGGGCAGGGTCTCAGGGTCAAACATGTCCAGCACAGCAGAGCAAGGGACAAACACTGAAGGATCAGAAGCAGGAGGTGAAATAAATGTTCTGGTAGAAGAAACTTTATCAATGAAATAGTGAAGAAAGTTCTCACACACAGCAGGGGAGGCTTCAATCCCAGTCTGTGGTGGATTCAGACCAGAGTTGATAACGTTAAAACACACACAAGGCTTCTGACAGTTTGACAGAACAATATCAGAAAAATATCTTCTTTTTGCTTCTTTCCCAATGGACTGATAATGATGCAAGCAATACCCCAGTGTTTGAAAGGACACTTGCAGTTTGTCCTTTTTCCACTTTCGTTCAGCTCTTCGACACTAATAATCTTTGTGATGCACAATGAGTAAAAAGTGTTAGCACTAAGATTTGCTAAAATAATAACAGTAAATCCGCAAGTATATACAGTAAAACAGAATCCTAAAATAATTTCCCAAGATAAATTAAAAACCTGTGTAAACTGTGGGTTTTCTATTTTCATTTGATCGCATCTTTAAAAGTAATGACTGTAGAAATCATTCTACTCTCTTTCCAAGACTGTACATTTTAAATGTGACTGCCCTCCAAGGACCAATCACAGTATTTAGAGTCTGTCAAAAAAAAAGAAGTAAATCTGTGCAAATGTAAGCAAGGACGAATAAATGACACAGCAGAGAAAACGTTTTATCTCACTTTAAAAAGACATTCCAGAGGAGCGTCCAAGGTTGAAATGTTCACCTCTCTCCACTATCTCTCTGAGTTTCTCAAGGCTCGTCTTTCCTGAAAGCAAAGCCGGAAAAGTTGCAACCAAGAGCAGCGAGGAGGTCACCGGATTTCACGGGGAAATAAGTTCAGCTGTGGAGATGGGAGCGCGGCGCTACGCTGAGCATTAAATTTCCATTCATTACACAGTGAATCGAGACCGAGCGTTTCCCAGACTCTGGGCCAGTTTAGTCAGGCTCAATTTACTTTCTATTAATCCCTTCATAAAATGAATATTCACACTGACACACGCCGCACTCAAGTAAAATGTCATTTCTATAGGGATCTAATCAAACTACTGCAGATGTGTCAAACCATGTGGGCTCTAGTATTCAGGTTTATATTACAGCTAGATATTGTTAACCATCCCAAATTGTGTCTGCAAATATATTAAAAATATAATTTAATAAATGCTCCAGTCTCAGAGTGTTTTTTTTTTTTTTTACTTTACCACCTGTTGACATACAATGATACTCATGCTGCAGGTTCAGCTAGAGTAAATAACAAACAAACAATGTCTGGTCATTTTAAGAAGTTACTTTGGCACTGGTAAAATTTAGATATAAAGTATGTGTAAAAGCTTTAGTGTCTCGGAGTCTACTTTGATAGTTAATGCCAGCCCAGTTCACAGATTGTTATGTGTTACAAACACACTACTGGTCAGAGAGAGAGAGAGAGTGAGAGAAGCTGGCAGCTCATATAATGCTTTAATCTGGGATATAAATGGAAAGTTAAGTGGAAGGAAAATCACTCTGCCTACAGAGCATATGCACCTCCCCCCTACAACATTTTAAGGGAAAACACTGGGAAGGAATAAGCCTTTAGGGGCCTGAGTGCTTCCGTAAGTATGCTGAGAATAAACAACCAGCCCAGTTCACAGACTGTTATGTTACAAACTCACTACTGGCTACAAGGTTCCTGATCTGATGAGAATCATTCATTAAACTCTCTCTCTCTTGAGATTGTGTATCTGGTTAGATGTCTGGTTAGAGAGCTATGCAAATTTATTGCACTAGTCTGCGAGGCAGACACCTTGTCTACTTTTAAGATTAGACTGTATAATGATACATGATAGAGACAGAAACGTGAAAGGAGAAACAGAACCCGGCAACTCATATAAGGCTTTAATCTGGGATAATCACTGGAAAGTTAAGTGGAAGGAAAATCACTCAGCCTAAAGAGCGTATGCAGCCCTGTTAAGGGGAAACACCGGTAAGGAATAAAGCCTTTAAGGGCCTGAGTGCTTCCCCAAGGGATCTGTAATCTGACTAACAAAAATGCACTCATGTTCAGTTCTAGAGGCGTGCTGGGAAGGGCGTTCCATCAATTTGGGGATTTTGTGGTTGTGTTCCACTTTTTGTTGGTTTTTATAAAAACGTCCAGCAGATGTTCAGACAATGTCAGAAGTGCACACTTTATCAAACAATATTGTTGTGCAATTATACACTGTTTTCAAGTTATTTAATATTTAATAAATAACTCTCTGTCTGTTAGGATATCAGCTCTTAAATTGATATCAGGACAATATTGAAAGGGATGAATTCGAGCACTGGTGATCTTTTAACAGCAAACTCTGCACACACATATAATGAGTGACAACGTCTCTTCAAGTTCAAGAATTTATTAACAGAAATAAAATGAACATCCAGAGAACATCACTATATAATGCTGTTTATCTGAATTAACACTATATTTCAATCAACAAATCCTCTCTACTAGGCTAGTGAAATTTAACTAAACTACTATGCAAAATGAAGATAAAAAGAATCTAAGCTAAGGAACTATGTACATGCAAAAAACAAAGTGGTTGATCATCATCAGAATAATTCAGTGAATCCTGGTTCACTGCAGATCTGAGTTAAAGAACATGGAATGGAGTTAAATTAATTTAGAACAACATTTGGCATGTGTTTCAACCCATTCACAATGCAAATCCTGAGTTAAACAAAACATTATTTGATGAAATAACATTTTATTTGAGTTAAAGAACCAAAGTTCACCTTAAAGATCATGGAATGATCTTAAATTATCTTAACTACTTCAGAACAACATGTGGCATGTGTTTCAACTCATTCACAATGCAAATCCCAAGATAAACAAAACATTATTTAAGGAAATAACATTTTAAAGAATGATTTGCTCCGTAATATCATTAACTTTAGGGACGCTCGATTTTATTAATGCGATTATACCTCCAGGAGGCTAGGGGTCTCTTTAGCGATCGGTCGCTAAAATCGGCTAATCCTAAAGTTAAACAAATTGCCTTTAAATCGACATTGATATTCCATATTAATGCGGTAATAAAACTCATAGCACTATCAAACGATGGCGGAGCAAAACAAAGCAAACCTTATGCTTGAACAACCGGAAGTTCTGGAAACCGGAAGTTGTCGGGAGCTGAGAGCATTTAGGCTAGCGGGCTTTCGGCGCTAACTTTAAAAAGACCTCGGCTTTATTAGTCATGAGTGAGCCAGATAACATAAATATTAATATCCCATCAAAGTATGAAACCCTTGTGGAGATAACATTTGCTATCACCATGAAAAACACACTCGAATCATATCGGCAATGGCCTGATTCGAAGAAGCTAGCGGGAGCTACCCTGTAAGCTCCATGTGTTTAAAAACACACCACCTAAATGCATTGCACAAATCTTCCAAACAACCATGTAACTTTCCCTGTTTATTTCTCTGCCAAACCTGTCGGTGCCTCGTGTGAGTTCAGTTCACTTTGGCCATCCAAGGAAGAGCAGTGATCCAGGGAGAAGCGTTGGTCATTTCAGCAGCAGACATGCAGCTCTGCGGCTATGAGCTAGTCGAAATGTGGTCGAGGGACCCTGGCCCGACGTCCTGCAAGCAGTCTCTGAGCTCTCAGCTTGTCTGGTGAGGGAAGGTGACCATCCGCGTCGTCTCGAGTCAGCTTTTCCTGTAACAGCTGAGGAAAATAAACAAAGCTGTTTTGGTATTCGTTACTTCAGCGGCTGGTTGCGCAGAAGTTAGACTGCAAACTTAGCTTCTGATTCTGGTTGGTGAATCTCCGAACTCAGTCGGAGATCTGCTCCGCAGAAGACGAGAATTTCCTCCCCTTTTGTCACTCCATTGAAGAGGCTCGTGAGGCCCGCATGGTGGCTGGTCAGCATGGCTGGCTTCCCCCGCCAGCCGCTCCTCCAAGGTCCCAGGCAGAAATGGTGAAGATAGAGGTGTAGTCTGAAGGGATCGTCTGGGGAGTGGTCTGGCTCAACAGCAGGGGCACCCCTGCTGTGAGGCTATCTCTGCTTTGATGGGTGAAATTCCTTTTAGTTCCTCACCCATGGTACATGTTCAGAATTCAATCTGACTTCATTCATTCTCTCATCGTGGCTTTAATATCATGGCACAACAATAGAAATTTGGTGAAAAATAATTATTAACTGGCTTGAAAACTTCAAATAATTAACGTGGCTGTTCAGTCAACATTGCATGAACATCATTCCTAAACGTTCAACTTTCAAATGAATGTCGTCTGAACCTTCGCTTGCAAATTGGGAAAAAAGGTGAAAGGTCACAAAAGGTCACCGGGTGGGTCAGCTTCCTCCGGAAACTTCGCCTCATCGAATCTGGGTCCATTGTAGTAGTTGTTGCCTGTGCAAGAATCTCACAAACAAACACCACGACATGTAGCAGCACCAAGGCATGTTTGATTAAATATTGTGGGGCTACCTCAACCTGAGTTATTTTATTTTTGTGGGTGGCACAAATGTGTATTACCTCAATAAGCTCATGCCGTTATCTGGTACCAAAAGATGTGAATGCCCCATTTGTGCCGACAAAATGTAGCCCGGTGGGGTAATAATGTACAGCCCTCCAAAGTGCAGTGCAGGGCCACCCCACTGAGCTGCGTTCACACAAACCTGAGGATCATTTTCGGTCTTTAGAAGAGGCTTCAGGGTGACTGAGCTGCACGCTGACATGCAGGGTATTGACATGCAGCTCACTGTGGGGGCTGTGATCATCATGCAGATCTGGTAGCAGAAGTCTGCAGATGCCTGTTGCGCTCTAAGTGTGGGTTTTTAATGATTAAGAAGAGTACGATTACCATGCAGCCCTGGTAGCAAAGAGCCAGAGAATAGGGCTTGTGTTGGTGTGCGAGGGAGCTCACGGAGGAAGAGAGAGTTTGCTAATAAGCTTTGATTTGTGCGTTTTATTCCTTCTGAGGATGTTTCACGCTTGGCGGCTATTTAAAAAAAAATCGAAACAAATGCAGAAACGTAGCGTAATAGACAAGCAGAAAGCCGTCTTCATTAGAAAAAGCTATTAGCGTTCATGGGGAAATAATGTTAATAATGATTTTTGTATGAGTCAGTGGAGCTAGAGACTAAAACTTCATGGTTGGAGCGAGCGCCAAGAGCTAATGACATGAGGCGAATATCTGCCAGATCCACCAGAGATGAGCTTCGTTATGTCAGCAGTAAACAAATTATTTGGCAGAATCTGACTTTTCTCACTAATAAGAGAAATGTAATCAAATCTGCTTTTTGGAGTCCCTTATGGAGATTTAAATTTATATTAAAATCACAGAAGCACAAAAAAATAAATGCTGCTGCTTTTGCTTTGTATTATACAAATTTCTCCCAAAGGTTCAGCAGAGTTTCTCTTTTCTTGATTTGCTTCATAGTCTTTTCAGCAGTGTGGTTAGATTCTGATACCTTCTTATAGTGATGAGTATAATTTATACACCAATACTAATTAAAAAAAAGAGGAAATTTGGTCACTGTTTTTTGATTGCATTGTTTAAAAAGACACCTGGAGTAGAAGACATTAAAAAGTTATAAAGAAGATGGAAGAACAATAGAACAATCAACACCGGCGCCCCACCCCCCCAGGGGTGTGTCCTCTCCCCCTTCTCTCCGTACACTAATGACTGCACATCTGCGGACACGTCTGTGAAACTCCTGCAGTTTGCAGATGACGCCACTGTCATTGGCCTGATCCAGGAGGGTGATGAGTCTGCGTACAGACAGGAGGTGGATCTGCTGGTCCACAGGTGCGCCCAGAACCACCTGGAGCTTGACCTGCTAAAGATGGTGGAGATGACTTCAGGAGAACCCCACCCCCTCTGACCCCCTCCAGCAATATCCTCAAACACTTTGGATACTTTGGATAACTTCCGGCTCCTCGGAACCACACTTTCTCTGGGCCTGAGATGGTCCTCATCCATTGACACCACCCAGGAGAAGGCCCAGTAGAGACTGTGGCAACTTCAGAAGTACGACCTTCCTCAGGAGCTACTGATCATCTTCTACACTGCCATCGTTCAGTCTCTCTTGTGTTCATCCATCTCTGTGTGTTTCAGCTCACCCACAAAACTTACAGGTCTCTCTGTACACTAATGACTGGTCTTTTCTACCTTGTAGTTTCTGTCTGCTTACTGTTAATTGTAGTGTGAGCATTCAAATCTGAAGTCAAATTCCTTGTTTGTACCCTGAAACTTGGCAGAAATAAAGTTGATTCTTGTGTACGGGGCAGAGGCGCAGGAGCTAGGGAGTTTGTTCTAAACGACAGCTGTTGTCGTTTCGAACCCCCGCTCCAACTGTCACAGATGTTCTCCTGCTTTGCCTTCTGGTTGTGGTCAGAGGGCCTGGTGGCGCACTTCTGTCAGTCCGCCCCAGCGTACCAGCGTCAGCAAGTGGGTGAATGACTGTAGTGTAGAGAGCTTTGGCGTCCTCAGGACTTGGCAAAGTGGTATACAACTGCAGACCATTTATTATGATGGAAACACAAGAGGTGAGAGTCTAATACATTGTTGGAGCATCTTTGAACATCTATGCTCATACAGTATATTGTTTGCATTTTGGCCCATTTCTTTACATGCTTTATCTGCAGACAGTGTTCATATCATTTTTTTTTGCTTCATGAAACGTTTATTTTCATGAAAGAGTTGTTATATCTGCACATTGTTTTTGTGAGCACCAAGCAGAACAGCTTGACCATACAGACCAGCTCACACAAATGAGTTGCTACCAAAATGGTGCAGGTGAATGCATCCAGAAAGCTCAAAATTAACACTGAATCTATGAATCCTCCAGCTGCCACGCAGAAAACATCACTGAAAGAATTGCAAAAGGCAAAACATCTTATTCAACTTGTCAAAGCTAACAATAAGAAACTTCAGTCAGGGGCATAACTAGAAAGTAGGCAGAATGTTATGATCGTGAATCAGGCAAACCCAGTATTCAAACCCAACAAGTGAGGTTAAGGCAAAAAACAGGATTTTAATAATGAAAACAGGAACAGGCGGGCTCAATAGTCAAAAGGGCAGTCCAAAATCCGGTACACAAAAAGCAGTCCAAAATAGGCAGAGGTACAGACAGGGCAAAGCAAGCTCGGATAACCATAGGACAGAAACTAGTCGGTAAACCGGTAAATCAGTCAGACAGGGCAGGAAAAACAGATCAGGGAACAGGCTGGCTCAGAATCAAAAAGGCTCTCGGGTCATCGTCAACAGGTCAATCAGAATAAAGAATGCTGGAACTAAACTCACCGTGGCTCGTTAAATGATCTCGCAGATAACTGAAGACCGAGGCAGAACTATATAGTGGAGTGAGCAGGTGAACGGGAGTGAAGACTAATTACAAGTGACAGGTGGAAACTGAACTGATTGGCTAGTGACTGGAGGTTGACAGATGAGCAGATGTGATAGGCTGGTAACTGGTGTTTGGGGGAGTGACAGATAAACAGATTGCTGGGAAGAGACATAACTGAACTGGAAACATAAATAAAATCAAACTACAATAAAATCTAACCTATTCCATAAACCAAAACTAACACAGAACCTAAACAGAAAAACATGTCTAAATCAAAACCAAACAAGACCCCAAAATCAGAAACTTAACTAATAAATCTGATAACATAAACCAAGACAAAACCCAAATCGTGACAGAACCCCCTCCTCAAGGCCGGATTCCAGACGGCCTCAGAAACAAAACAGACTAGCTCGGGTGGGTGGAGGGAGGTACAGGACGGAGGGCTAGAATCAAATAAATGTCCAAATAAAAACTCAAACAAAACAAGACGAGTCAAGTTCTCAGGCGGGCGTCCAGGAGGACGGCCCCGACGAGTCAGGGTCTCAGGCGGTCGTCCAGGAGGACGGCCCCGACGAGTCAGGTTCTCAGGCGGTCGTCCAGGAGGACGGCCCCGACGAGTCAGGTTCTCAGGCGGTCGTCCAGGAGGACGGCCCCGACGAGTCAGGTTCTCAGGCGGTCGTCCAGGAGGACGGCCCCGACGAGTCAGGTTGTCCGGCGGACGTCCCGAAGGACGGCCTCGGTGTGTCAGGTTGTTCGGCGGACGTCCCGAAGGACGGCCTCGGCGTGTCAGGTTGTCCGGCGGATGTCCCGAAGGACGGTCTCGGCGTGTCAGGTTCTCCGGCGGACGTCCCGAAGGACGGTCTCGGCGTGTCAGGTTCTCCGGCGGACGTCCTCGGCGTGTCAGGTTCTCCGGCGGACGTCCTCGGCGTGTCAGGTTCTCCGGCGGACGTCCTCGGCGTGTCAGGTTCTCCGGCGGACGTCCTCGGCGTGTCAGGTTCTCCGGCGGACGTCCTCGGCGTGTCAGGTTCTCCGGCGGACGTCCTAGGCGTGTCAGGTTCTCCGGCGGACGTCCTAGGCGTGTCAGGTTCTCCGGCGGACGTCCTAGGCGTGTCAGGTTCTCCGGCGGACGACCTCTGTGAGACAGGTAATCCGGCGGGTGTCCTGAAGGACGGCCCCGGTTAGCAACGATGTCCGGCGGCCGGTGGCGGAGCAGGTCTCTCATAGACCGGCGGCGGAGCAGGTCTCTCATAGGCCGGCGGCCGAGCAGCAACCTCGGGGACCGTCGGTAGAACCGGACCCTCAGGAACCGACGTCTGGAGAGAGAAAGAACAGAACCTGCCGCCGGACTAAAGGCTGGAGACAACGCCGGACTAAGAGCTAGAAGAGAGGCCTGGTTAAAGAGTTCAGGAGGCGCCTGGCTACAGAGTTCAGGAGGCGCTTGGCTACAGAGTTCAGGAGGAGCCTGGCTACAGAGTTCAGGAGGAGCCTGGCTACAGAGTTCAGGAGGTGTCTGGCTACAGAGTTCAGGAGGAGCCTGGCTACAGAGTTCAGGAGGAGCCTGGCTACAGAGTTCAGGAGGAGCCTGGCTACAGAGTTCAGGAGGAGCCTGGCTACAGAGTTCAGGAGGAGCCTGGCTACAGAGTTCAGGTTCAGTCGGCCCCTGGCTACTGGCTTCAGGTTCAGTCGGCCCCTGGCTACTGGCTTCAGGTTCAGTCGGCCCCTGGCTACTGGCTTCAGGTTCAGACGGCCCCTGGCTACAGGCTACAGGTTCAGACGGGGCCTGGCTACAGGCTACAGGTTCAGACGGGACCTGGCTACAGGCTACAGGTTCAGACGGGGCCTGGCTACAGGCTACAGGTTCAGACGGGGCCTGGCTACAGGCTACAGGTTCAGACGGGGCCTGGCTACAGGCTACAGGTTCAGACGGGGCCTGGCTACAGGCTACAGGTTCAGACGGGACCTGGCTACAGGCTACAGGTTCAGACGGGGCCTGGCTACAGGCTACAGGTTCAGGAGACCCCGGGCTACAGACTTCAGATGCTCCCAGACCCTTTAACACCCAGAACCTCATCAATAACCCTTCCAGAACCTCCGACAAAGACAGTTTGGTCAGCCACTTGGGAAATTGGCTGTCAAGCCAAAAATGAGGGGGTAAGAGCTTCCGAAGAGGTCCAGGGGCCTCTAAGTCTCCATGGGGCTCTGGGTGCTTGTCTTCTCGGCGAGGCCCCCGACGGAGCTTGTCGTTCGGAGCGAGGGCCACGACGCCGCTTGTCGTCTGGGCGAGGGCCACGGCGCCGCTTGTCGTCTGGGCGAGGGCCACGGCGCCGCTTGTCGTCTGGGCGAGGGCCACGGCGCCCAGTGTCCCGATGAGCCCCCGAGTTGCGGCCTGAAAGAGGGCTCGTCTGAACCCCCTCATCGTGGGCCTGTGGTAGACCCTCCTGGGTTCCCACGTCGCATACTGGCGGCGGACCCTCCTGGGTTCCCACGTCGCAGACTGGCGGCGGACCCTCCTGGGTTCCCACGTTGCAGACTGGCGGCGGACCCTCCTGGGTTCCCACGTCGCAGACTGGCGGCGGACCCTCCTGGGTTCCCACGTCGCAGACTGGCGGCGGACCCTCCTGGGTTCCCACGTCGCAGACCGGCGGCGGACCCTCCTGGGTTCCCACGTCGCGGGCCGGCGGCGGACCCCCCTGGGTTGCAGCGTCTCGGGCCGGCTGCGGAGCCTCCGGGGTTGCAGCGTCTCGGGCCGGCTGCGGAGCCTCCGGGGTTGCAGCGTCTCGGGCCGGCTGCGGAGCCTCCGGGGTTGCAGCGTCTTGGGCCGGCTGTGGAGCCTCCGGGGTTGCAGCGTCTTGGGCCGGCTGCGGACCCTCCGGGGTTGCAGCGTCTTGGGCCGGCTGCGCAGACAGTGCTGCCTTATAGCTGCCGGAGGCCGGCACTGGAGCTGAGGTAGGAGGCGGGTCCTCTGGGACAGGTGCAGGTGCCGGGGCGTCGGCTGGACCCTTGGGGACAGGATTGAGTCCACTATAGAAACCTTGGAGAGCCGCTCTATAGTGCCCCTCGACCTCCTTTAATTTTGCCTCCAGCTCCTCTGAATACTGGCAGAAAAGAGCCTCCCTAAGGTCTTTAATAATAGGGGCAAAAGCTCTTAACTGGTCCTCCAGAGCCAGATCCTCAGCATCACGGGCGCCAACAGGAGGCGCTGTGGGCTGCTCAGCTCTGGGAAGCACCGGACTCCGATCCACTGGACAGGAAGTGGCAACGGACGGGCGCGGTACTGACTCGCCTGTCGGCCGAACAGAACGGGTGAAGGAGCGACCCACAGGTTTCCGTCCCCTCCTCCGACGGCGGGACGGCAGGACTTGCTGGAGGTTTGATCCTGTCGGTAGAGCCGGGATCGGTGGAGCCCACAGCGTTCCCTGCATCTCCTCCTCTGGAGGGAGAGAGAAAAAAAGATCCGGGCGAAGATCCCGCACCACCTCCGCTTCGACCTCCATAAACAAAGTTGGTTCTGGATAAAACCCATGGGCAGAGCCGACAGCGGTGTCGCTGGGTGAGTGATCCCTTCTATTCTGAGTTGAATCTGAATTTGTGACAAAGAGCCCTCCCAATCGTAAACTCGGAGCAGGCAGCGGGTTACTGCTGCTGCGGCTGCTGGAGAGATGGCGTCTGGGACCGATACCAGGGGGACAGAACGCCAATCTGGAACCCTCCCAAGCCATAGCGTGTGGAGGGGAAAAAAAAAAAAAAACCTCTAAAAACTTGTTGGGCGATAGGTTTTAGTGGCCAGATCATTCTGTTATGATCGTGAATCAGGCAAACCCAGTATTCAAACCCAACAAGTGAGGTTAAGGCAAAAAACAGGATTTTAATAATGAAAACAGGAACAGGCGGGCTCAATAGTCAAAAGGGCAGTCCAAAATCCGGTACACAAAAAGCAGTCCAAAATAGGCAGAGGTACAGACAGGGCAAAGCAAGCTCGGATAACCATAGGACAGAAACTAGTCGGTAAACCGGTAAATCAGTCAGACAGGGCAGGAAAAACAGATCAGGGAACAGGCTGGCTCAGAATCAAAAAGGCTCTCGGGTTATCGTCAACAGGTCAATCAGAATAAAGAATGCTGGAACTAAACTCACCGTGGCTCGTTAAATGATCTCGCAGATAACTGAAGACCGAGGCAGAACTATATAGTGGAGTGAGCAGGTGAACGGGAGTGAAGACTAATTACAAGTGACAGGTGGAAACTGAACTGATTGGCTAGTGACTGGAGGTTGACAGATGAGCAGATGTGATAGGCTGGTAACTGGTGTTTGGGGGAGTGACAGATAAACAGATTGCTGGGAAGAGACATAACTGAACTGGAAACATAAATAAAATCAAACTACAATAAAATCTAACCTATTCCATAAACCAAAACTAACACAGAACCTAAACAGAAAAACATGTCTAAATCAAAACCAAACAAGACCCCAAAATCAGAAACTTAACTAATAAATCTGATAACATAAACCAAGACAAAACCCAAATCGTGACACAGAAAGGGTAGCACAGAAAGAGATAATGCAGCCGAGGTGGTTTGAGAAGTTTAGGGGATGGTAGGATGTGTAACCCATCCCTGGGGGAGCAGTGTGCTGCCGCACTGAGTGGCGCACGGAGAGCAATGTGTGGTCAAGGGTCTTGCTCAGGGACCCAGAGTGACAAACTGAGTCTTAAACCGGCAACCTTTGCTGCCTCTCCAAGACACAAACGCCCAGCTCTCTAACCACTAGGCCACCACTTCCACAAACAGCTTCTTGAAGACAGACATAAAGATGGACTGATCTGGAAGAGCTGAGTGGGTCATTCCTCCATTGTGGAAACGATGATAAAGTGGACTGGATTGTCTCGCCACGGTGTGTAGACACTGCTAGCCGACAACTCCTTGATGACCACAATGACCCAATCGTGGCATAAGCCTTTGCGAGAGCATTCTAGTAGATGGGAGCCGTTCCATTAAAGCTGCAGTAGTAAGCGCTGAGAAAACAATGGACTTGGCCTGAAAAATGGTCACACCTTACAGGTCCCCCCCCTATCCCCTCCCCCTTGCTCGCTGCGCTACTAGCTCCCCCCCCCCCCCCCCCCCCCCCCACAGCAGAGTTGTGTTTAGCTTTGTTTTATTCTGGGCTCGGTCTAATTCTTTCCTCGTAGCTTGCTTTTTGTCATTGGTCTTCTTTTTCTGTTCTCCTGTCTTTGTTTTCTCAGCAGGTGCCACTCAAGAAATTGGTGGTTTTCCTGTAAAGCAGATTGTTTCTGCAACCCAGAGGAGCTTTATTTGTTTTGCACAGATTATCTGTCTCATACTCTACTGTCGGGACACAGTGAAAGTATGATGTCGGAAAGGATGATGTATTATGGCCATGATCAGCCTGCCAGCCGCATTTGATGCATTTTCTGTATTGCAAGATAACGTCAGTAGCCCAAATGGTCATGTGGAGTTTGCTTGTATGCGGCGTTCTCCTCTCTGGATTTTGATTGCGGCACGGAGCGCTGCTCACTTTCCAGGCTGGTGCTTTAAAAAGCACCAAGATGCGCAGAGAAAAAGATACATTGATCTGTGGCAATACACTTTAAGGTCTGTGTATTTGCGCCATAATCCAAGGACCAATTTGCTTTTCAACACTCCTTAATTCTCTTCCCAGAGCTGTGAGCTGTGCGCTGAGCAGCGCTGCTGTCCAGTTCGGTTTTCTCCACTTTTTTTTCTCCATTTTATGCTTGTCGTTTTGCAAAATTCAACCTCTTTACATAAGCAGGCGATCCAAGAAAAATGCTCACAGGTGAGAGCACATTAATATCAAATAGATAACGTAGTAAAATGACTGGTGAGTAAAAATAAATAAGCAAATCGAAATAATGAAGAGGATGTAAATACTGTGCGTTCAAACATTTTGATATTGTGTGACGATCAATTAATTTTGCAAAGATTCATCATCATATCACACATTTCTTAACCCAGTCTAATTGGTTCATTTCGCTTCTTTATTCACTAGGAGGGCAATTATGTTGTTTTTTTTCCTTCTTGTAGTCACACCTAGCAACAGGGTCTGCCACACCTCCTCATTAAGATAAAAAATCTCTGCCGTCTCCTTACTCAGTCATTCTTGGCAGTGATCTGAATCGCTCTTAAGCTAAGACTCCTAGGTAAGATGTTTTAGGCTAAGATAGGAGCTCTCTGGCAGGACTCCTTAAAAAAACATTATGAAACGTTAATTTTTTTGTGTTGGCTGAATTATTGGGTCTCCAGATTCTAGTCGAATACAGAGCAACATGTTGATAAAAAGGATGTTGTTCAGTACTCTGACTGATTTCATCATGTACATTTATCACAATTGCTATTTTCTTTTTCCTGAAACTTTGGTTATCTATAAAGTTTAAATCCAAGTTAGCCATGTTTGATTTCTGAGTTGATAAGAATGCTCCAATCTTCCACTTGAAATGGCAGCTTTTGAGGAGCTAATTGTCACTTTTACCAACCTGATGGTAAAAAAGTTTTGTTGCTAATTGGTATAAAAAGCTTGTGAACGTCTGATCTAGGTAATTAATGTCTTCTAGTACAATTATTGGTATCCCAGTTATGTTTTTTTTAAACAAATGTCTCAAGATAAAATTGTATATATTCTGAAAGGATAATAATTTGCTCTCACCGTTAGAATTGATCTAACATAAATTACCTTATTCACAGTAGCTGAGCACACGTCTACATGTCTTGTTTTTAGAGACTTTTTGTCACCTTTTTGTCTGTATAAACAACCATTAAAATTGTCCCTCTCAGGGGCCTTTTCACAGTCTGGGCATAGATCACGTGAGTGGTTGAAACCATTACATTTTGTTTAAAACACAGCTGTCGGGTTTATCTTTTATGCTTTCAGTGTCTCGTTCTTTGTTTTGAGCACCTGGTTGGGATTTGTGCTGTACCTAGTCTCTCTCGTACCCCAGAATAACAACAGCCCTGCGGCCAGGTTCCAGGTTCTATTGTCATGATGGAGTGGACGGCAACTCAGGCTGTGCTAATCATTTCCAGCGCACTCTGAGACTGAGCCGATATTAGCTCGGCCTTATCTGCAAACGCCACAAAGGGCTGAGGGTGAAGCGTAGCGGATGCTGAGAGGGGACCAGATCCTCGGGGAGGTGGCTAATGATCCTCCCAGCTCGCTGAGCCTGACACTGGGCCTGAGGCGCTGCTACAACTGCCTGTCCGTGTAAAACCAATAGCAACGGCCAGCGTGTAATTTCAGTAAAAATCACCGCAGAAAGCTTGAGAACACAGAGTGAGTGACAAACTGGCTCATTAAAATGCAGGGTGCAAGAAGCTGAGTGGCTTTAAAATGAGACAAATGACTGCAAGGTCACAGGATGAAACCGGCACGGGGAAATGACAGCTGCAGGCCAGAGTGATTACCGCTGTCGGTCTGATTACCTCTGCTGTTAACCAGTTACTGAAGTTTCTCAGAAAATTCAGAGAGTGAGATCCCTGGCCACATGAGAATGATCGCTGACGAGACTTTGCCTGGCCTCACTGCCATGCCTTCTAGTCACAAAACAATCACAAACATAACACCTGCTCTTTTTTTTTGGAGCCATTGAATTTCCATACAATTACATTCAGCTTCCCCTGAATGTAATTGTATGGAATGAAACCTAGTGTTTCTGAAACCTATTGTGACAAGCACCACATCAGGAAACACTAAGGTTTCCGAGTACCACAGACATTTTCAAAACAATAAAAGGACTTGGCTGAAGTGAATGGCTTTTCTTTTAAATTTCAAAGGTTCTAAAGCCACATTTTAAGTCAAACAAAGCTGTCTTGCTAAAGCTAATTCTTGTGCTGTACCGAAAGGGCAGCAGTATTATTTAGCTAATCTGATTTGTTTTCAACTTGACAATGGAAGATAGTTAACTCCGTGCGTACCGCTATTCCAGGATCCAGTTCAGCAGAACCAGCCACTTGGGCTGTTATCAAAGTCTTTTCCACTGTCATTTCCTTTTGAGAAGCTACCAATGAAGCTAAGATCAACATGCTTGAACAGCTTGTATTCTTGGCTTTTGAAACTCAGCATCACATTAGATTTACCTTGCAAATAATTGTGATACCAAAATTACCCCTGAGTACCACTGTGGGATCTCCCAAGTATCACCCAGTTTGAGACCCATATATATCTACCTTGTCTTCTCTTGTTCCTCACATCCCACTATTGAGAAAGCTAAGTTTTGCAGAAGTACAGAGTGTTCATTCATAACATAGTGGAGGTTGGAGCAATAAAATGGGAGAGACACTCTGTTTTTATGAAGGCTGAGATAACTCTAACTCACAAAGAGGCAGAGACTCAAGTGTAAATTATCAAGAAAGAAGCAGACGAAGACCAGATAAGATGATGCTGATCAGAGACCAGATGAGGGGGAGACCAACACTGCAGGACGTGGGCTGGAATATTTAAGCGTTTAGTGCTTTGTTAAATGCTTTTCTGAAATATGAATTTGTTTCAAGCTTTGTAGAAGTGGTTCCGATTATGTCTTGCTGGTTTGAACTTCCCGGCCACCGTACTAACAACTTCTTGATCACGGTGATCTTTATGGGCCAAATCATAAAGATGTATATATTTAGGAACCTCCGGCCAGAAGGAGCGCTTGCTCGTCCGCCATGTTTTCCGCACGGGACCATCCAGGTGCGCGGTGCAGAAACTTTGGGCCACGCCAATGTGACATAATATGGCTGCGCAGCATAAACCAGGCTTAACACACCTTTTTTTCTGTGGAGCAACATACTGTTCAAATTCCTCCTTACACAGGTTGTCAGATTTGCTGATTTTGATCATAAAATGCATCAAGTAAATTTCATTAGCAGTATCTGACTGATGTTTTCCTTAAATCTGAGATATTCCTTCAGATATAAACTTGCTTTTACCATAGAAAAAGCACATTAAAGCTTCAGAACATGCAGCAAAATAGTTCCACGTCCCACAGTAGAAAGCTTCCTGCAAACTCACATTTCCTTCTGCAGCTAAAAGCAAAGTTTGAGCAACTGCCACAACTTTAAAGTGATACATTTTTCTCCACAGAAACTGGTTCTGAAAATGTGAACACCTTTCACAACCAAAGAGAAACATCTTGTCAAAATGTTTAATTCAAGGGAACCATGGAAAATGTCAGTGAGAAGTGAGCGCTCGAAAGGCCTCCTAACAATCTACAGTCAGTTTCATCATTCTGCAGCTTTGAAGCATCACGCTGAGACCAAAACATGTTTGGGTAATGGATTTCATCTCTCCCACTGTTACTATAACTCCCCTCCAGCAACATAGACAATCCAGCTTCATATTTAACATCATGTGTGATGACAACAATGCCCTTAGCTTGTCTTTTGGGAAGAAAAGGTGTCTTCAAATTGTTCATCTTTGCTCTGGAGGGCACCATGGTGGGGTTCCTCACATGAAAAAGCATCAGAGTTTTTGAAGCAGATGCATACAGTCTGTTGCCTGTTTCCTGCGTTCCTTTGTGGATCGGTCTGATCTGTACATCATGCTTCACATGCGTCTGCTTCCCTGAGAGCCACAAGGGAAGGCGTGACTTCTGCCAAAAGCATTGGATTTAGGCACCTTGCTTCTCCTCTGAGCTATCAGATGTTTTAAATCGGAAAACCAATAAAGTCTGTGAAATGAGGGCGCTTGGAGGATATCTAATACATTCATTACAGATCTTTCTGGGACGAGATATCTTTGAGGGATCTGAAGCACCGGAGCAGCGAAAATGTGTTATCAGAGTAAATGAGCACGGCAGCCGAAAATGTTGGCAGGTTTTACAAGTGCTAAGATAGTTTTACAGATCAATACAAGGAGCCCTTTCTCCCTTTGCCGGATGGTTTGCATTTCCCTTCCCAAATATATCACTGACAAAAGAATCCATCATGAAGGTTTAACCCAGGTCAAACTTCAAAGATCTCATCAGATACATTTCTACACCTGGAAACCGGCCTTTATTATAATCTCCCTTTCAAAGATGGGCTTTATTTGCAGCCCTTTGATGTTTACACAAGGTGCCAACCAAGTCAGTATGAAAATGGTCTTTAGATTTCAGATCAGATGAGTCAAAACACACAGTAAATACAGATGAACAAACAGATATGATTACAGACATATCTATAGAAGTCTTTTGTCACATTACAACCTTAAATTTTGTGTTTCTTTGATATTTTATGTGAGAGACCGACTCACAGACATACCTCGTTGCAAATTAAATAAATTAAACACTGTTTTTGAAATGTTTTACAAATAAAAGTCTGAAAAGTGTTTGTGTGGATTTATGTTCTTGCCCTTTTTGACTGTGCACTCCACAAATCTGTATTTTTAGGGAGAGTTGCAAGAGGAAAGCCACTGTTAAACAAATGTCCAAATAAGTTATGTTTGCAGTTTGCAAACATTCTGCCTTTTTGGAAAACACTTTGTGTAGCACAAAACTAACATAACTCATTACCCTGAACACACCCACCCCACAACACAAAACATGGTGATTGGAGCTTCATGCTTTGGTTTTGCCTTTTTTTATGCAGGAGGACCAAGGAAGAGTTGAAGGGGCTACAGATAAAGCTAAATACAGTGCAATAATTTAAAAAAAAGCACTAAGTCGCGAAGGACTTGAGACTGGGGCAGATTTTCACACTCTAACAAAACAATTATGCAGCCACAGCTACGAGGGAATGGCCTAGTCAAAGTTCAGACAAATAATTCAAATTGCAAAATGCTGAACTTCCTCATAAAGAAAACCTTCTGAGCAATTTGAGTAATAAACTGAATCTGACTGAATTGCTTGATAACTGGGATTAATTATGTTAATAAGTATTTGATAAGGAATCTGTCTGTGTGATTCAATGGAAAGAGCCTTGAGATGACGTGTGTTGTGAATTGGCGCTATATAAACTGAATTGAATTGAAAGTCTTGAAAGTTGCTGTTCAGGGAATTCCTCCATCCTGTCTGATGGGACATGAACCCTTTTTGCAAGAGGCATGATAAGCAAAAACGTCCATCTCTACATGTGCATATCAGTAGGATATTGTCATGATGTAGCCTGTCTGCTGCAACATGCACATTTGTTTTGTAACTTTTCGCCCTCCATACATTCCAGTCTCCTCTCCACATCAGTAAGATAAGATGGTCTTTATTGATCTCACAATGGAGAAATTCACTCGTCACATCGGCTCATACAAGAAGGTGCAGAGTAGGGAAGGTGCATTCAGTTATATACAGTGATTTGATGGATCAAAAGAATACCAAAAAAGAAAAAATACAAAAAAGGAAATAGGAATGTAAATGTCTCATTTACATTCTTAGTGGTCTATATATATATATAGATATAAACATATCTATATATTTAAATATATACATATATCTATGCGCCTACTTACATACGCACCTACGCGTATGTACGTGCATATGCATTGTATACATTTGTACATACATACATACATACATACATGTGTACTGACTTATGTTCAAGTGTTGATAGCACCAGAAGTCACTACATCAGGATTATTGCACGGGTTGTAGGACAGTGTATTAAATAGATTATTGCACCTTGGTTATTGCACATTAAATATTACAGTTATGGTCACAGTTGCAGTTACAGTGCAGCATTGTATAATCTGATGGCAGTAGGGATGAATGACCTGCGGTAGCGCTCCTTCTTACAGACAGGATGTCTAAGTCTGTCACTGAAGGAGCTGCTCAGCTCCTCTACAGTCTGGTGCAGGGGGTGGAAGGTGTTGTCCATGATGGATGTGAACTTGGACAACACCCTCCTCTCAGCTACTTCCTCCACAGAGTCTAGAGAGCAGCCCAGGACAGAAGTGGCCTTCCTCACCAGCTTGTTCAGCCTCTTTCTGTCCCGCTCTGCACTGCCAGGAGCCCAGCAGACAACAGCGTAGAGGAGGGCTGAGGCCACCACAGAGTCATAGAAAGTTTTTAGCAGAGGCCGGCTCACTCCAAAGGACCTCAGCCTCCTCAGGAGGTGGAGCCGGCTCTGGCCCTTCTTATACAGGGCATCGGTGTTATGTGTCCAGTCCAGCTTATTGTTGACGTGAACACCCAGGTATTTGAAACTCTCCACAGTTTCTATGTCCTGCCCCTGGATGTTCACGGGGGAGTAACTATCCACACCTGCCAGTCATCATCAGCCAGCATTCAGCACACCTGTCAGCCTCACTATATAAACTCCCAGTATTCAGTCCTTCATTGTCGGTTCTTTCTGTTGGTTCTGTTTTTCTTGCTTACCTCTGTTCTGCTGCTCACCTAATCCAGTCTCGTCCAGCCCAAAGTTCCTCCATTCTGTCGTGCTGCTGGTCAAGCCTGGTTCCAAGTCTCCATTCTGTCGTGCTGCTGGTCAAGCCTGGTTCCAAGTCTCCTGTCTGCTGTGCTTCTGGTTCTGCTGCCTCCGTGCTCTGGTTCCTACCTGCTTGCCAGTTCCTGCCTTCACCATCCTCCTGCTTCAGCTCAGTACAGACTCTTGGTTCCATCCTCCACCATCCACTAACTTCAATAAACTGTTAAATTGACTCTGTTGTGGTGTGTTCGGGTTCAATAGCAAATCATGACAGATATTGTTGAAGAGTTAATTTCAGCAATTCAGTTTACTGAGAAAAGCACATTTTATAGATTAATTTCACATACTGTTGTTTTCAAGCCTTAATTTCTGTTAATTATAAAGATTTTCCACTCACAGCTAATGAAAACACATTTGAGATAAGAATATTACATTAGACCAATTGAAAGAAAAAATAAATACATACATACATACAGTTTTATACCTTCTTAAAGGTTATTATTTTCCAAAAGGTATTTTTAATCTGACAAACAAGCTTCGTCAGTATGCATGTACTTATTTACTGCCGATCTGATGACCCCGATGCAGGACACCAGCCAAAACATGTGATTCAGTTCTTTGAATCTTGCTGGAGTTTTCACCTCCCTCTGATTTAACTATTTTTGAAAGCCATGTATTGGCATCCTGTCACAATTTTGTGACAATGTGTGTTGGGATAAAAAAAACATCTTTACAAATGAAAATGAAAAATTTTATACCAGGGGTCACCAACCTTTTTGAAACTGAGAGCTACTTCATTGGGTGTTGTGTCATACGATGGGCTATCAGTACTGACGTTTGAACCAGAAGAGTCAAAGTTCACCTTAACTTTATGTAAAATCAATACATTCTTCATGCTTTGTTATAGATATTGCCATTTTAAATCTATATAAATGTACGTGTGAATAAACAAGAGGAGTAATAGAATAAAAGTTTTGGTGGTGGATTGCGGTTCTTTTAGAACAGGCTCATGGGCACCACACGTGGTCCTCGAGGGCTACTTGTTGTTGGTGCTACATGTTGGTGACTCCTGCTTTATTCTGTCACACAAGGTAGAAGGTTAGGATGAAGCCCCATTTCAAGCTGCCCCTCAACTTTTGGAGGCAATTCTCTGATGCCAACACTAAGCTGGGATATGTATTTATTTTTCTGTAAAGCTCATATTCAGAGTAATTTGAACAAAGATGTTACCAGTAGATCAGAAACTTTCTGTAGAGACCTCAGATCCCGATATGTATGAATTTAAGTATCTGCCGACATTTACTTACCAGAATGCTTTTACTGAATCATTTAATGTTGTTTGTGGAACAATAATAGCTTACTATAAAAATGAAAAAGCTACTGACATGCTTTGTGTTTTGCTCTGACGTTCGATATCCGGCCCTGTAATTTCATTCTAACAAATGTACTGTATAAATATAAATATTTTGTTGATAAAGGTTTTAGGACCTGGAAATGAGTCATTGGTGGTTTAAAATAACTTAATGTCACCTGTGGGGTATTGGCTAGAATAAAAATGAAGAAGCCTTTCTGTTGTTAGTAGTCGTAATTATTCATTAGGTGGACAATGGTGAAGTTAAACATCTCAATTAAATAAAAATGTAGTATTTTAGAAAGAAATGCGACATCTTAAGTGTTCAGTTACAAAAATGTAAAGCTTAAATAAATAAAAGAACCATCTCTATGTAATCCAGGTGACCCGCCTGTTGCTCCTCTGTAAAGCCCAAATGTTGCTGCACGCAGTTCTCACCTCAGTTAATATTTTAACAATCTAACATAACTTTGAACACTTTATGTTTGCACAGAACACATGACAAATAACTGCTTTTTTGTCTCTCATCACTAAGAAATCCCCAAAGAAAGCCAAGCAGTGAGAAATTCGGAGCAGCAGAGGAACAGGAAGGCTGACTGTATCCTACAGTCACAAGCTAAATACATTAAAACTTTAATATATTTATTTAGAGTTCGTTACATTCACATGTATGGTTTGTTTTCTAAGTTTGCAAAATCGCTTTTGTAAGCTTAAAATTCCTGTCAAATTAGGAAGACCTGTTGCTGCACAGTCTGATGGATCAGCTCCACATCTGACCAGATCGGGATCGGATCATTCGATCTCATAATGGAGAAATTCACTTCAGCATCTTAACCCATCCCTTTGGGGAGCAGTGTGCTGCCACTGTGCGGCGCCTGGGGAGCAATCTGGGGTTAAGGGTCTTGCTCAGGGACCCAGAGTGCAGGCGGTGGGGATCGAACCGGGTACTTGCAACCTTCTCAGAAGCGCAAGCGCACTGCTCTAACCACTAGGCCACCACTCCCCCAAGTATTGATACTTAATTATTAAAGACAAGGTTCCTTTGCACAGCTGAAAAGAACGGAATGAGGTTTTATTTTTCATACGGATGGAAACCCAACAGAACAATCAGGCAGCATCAGTAGCTTTGGTAAAACTCATCATCTGCATCACTAATTTCTGCAGCTGTTTGGCGTGTTTGCTTGGAAGAAATGATTCTGATTTATGCAGAATTAAATGTGTCAGAGTCAGAAATCAGATGATGGCACACAATAATATCCACAGTGGGAAGGCTTTCTCTATTTGTGCCTCGACTGGAACGCCCTCTGAATTTATCCCCGTTTGATACGACTCTCATCACGTACAACTCTGACTCATCCTTGTGTTCGGGTGAAGCAGCAGGTTTTAAAAACAGCTCTGATATCGAGTCACTTTGGTAACTTCACAAAGAGATTACATCTGTAATTAAAAACTTTAGACTGATTTTCTTATCTGGACTTATAAGTTTGACAGCGGCTGTTTGTTCAGCGAGCGGAGCATCGAGCAGGACGCCCCATAATGAATCTCCAACATATTTCAAAGAGAATTACACTGGACATTGTACTCCTTTATACCGCTTGAATGTTTTCACCCTTTTTCAGGTGACAAAGACAAACTTTAAAGTATTTTGGGGGGGGGGGATTTCTGAAAGTTTTTCACAAATTAATGAATGAAAAGTGTGGCCTGTATTTTTATTCAGTCCCCATTACTATAAAACAAGTCCCTCTGTGGTGGTGTAGAGGGTAAAGTCTGCGTCTTTCATGCAGGTTCAAATACCAGTTTCATCAGGAAAGGCATCTGTGTGCCAGTTGTAATGAACTCCTGTGGCGAGCAGCTAAATACCCTCACAGACCCCTTTACTCTAAAACCCCTAAATAAAGACCAGTGCAACCAATTGCCTTCAGAAAACAAATTTTGCCGCAAGCTGTGCCTTGATATTATATATGCAAGAAAGCTAGCAATGCAATGTAATGTCACTCTGAACATATCGTGCCAAACATTGTGGCGCTGAAAGCATCGTACTGTGTGGATGCTTTTCTTCAGCAGGGACTGGATGGATGTAGCTGAATAAAGGACACGCCAGAAAGAAAACCAGCTAGAGGCTGCAAAAGGTTCACCCCATAGCAGGACAACAACCTTGAACTTGCATCCAGAGCTACAATGAGCTGGTTTATATCAATGCAGTCAAAGTCAGGATCTAAATCCAAATAAGAATCTGCGCTAAGGTTTAAAAACTACTGTTTACGCATAATTTGCATCCAAATTGACTGAACATAAGCTGTTCTGCAAAGACAAAAATGTTAGCTTCTTAGATTTAAAAATCTGCTGAAGACAAACCCCATTACAGCAAAAGGTGGTTTTAGAAAATGTCGACTCAGGGTGGCTGCCACACTTTCCTGTTTTGTTTTTTTTTAACGTCCGAAAAATTGACATTATAAATGCCTCTGTAATGCTCACTTTCCTGACATGTGGTCTTAGTATTCACAGAACAAATAAAATATCCCCAAATGTGACAGCTCTGGAGTTAACGAGCGAAGGTGGGAAACGTGATTGACTGAAGTATCGTTGTTTGTTGTTTCATCATTTCTGGGAGGGCATGCAGTAAATTCACAACAAAGCAAAAGTTATGAATAGATATTGGAAATCAATGCACTGAAATGAAACATGTATCAGGTCTTAATAAGGCAGGTATAGAAAGAAATAGCTTTGGTCGGACCTTTAATCCTGTAAATTAGTTTTCGCAACATGCAAAAAAAAATAAAAATTCTTGTAAATAATGCAAAAATAACTTGAATCCTGTCGAAAGATCACGAACCGAATCGAGTCTGGGCCACCTGAGGATTTCGGTCTGCTCTGCATCTTCAAGGTCAGACAATTAGTCTTGTTCCTCGTCATCATTAGGGGAATATTTTCCCTGCCTCTGCAGCACGTTTCTGCCCTTCTGTTTGACATTTCTGTTGGAAGTGGTCACGCAGCAACCACCATCACAGCAGCGGCAGCACAGTGAGCAGAGGATTAACTTTAAATATTGCATCGCATCTACTGAGTTCAGAAACAAACAGCTTCATCACAGTGACTCGTACGGATTGTTGCTCTGAAGGTGTTGATCTTGTCGTTTTTAGACCACCAACAACACCCCATTAAGCCGAAACTCCTGCGATAAAGTCTGACAAAATAGCAACCTATCTCAAAATGATTTTCAAGACAGTATACATGTAAAATAAGAAAGATGTGTTCTTCACAGAGGCCGTCTGTAATTAAGTTCTTCCAATCCAAACCAGGATTTCAATTATCCAGAATTCATTTTGTTGCATTTCACAATCACAGATTCAAATATCTTTTATAAGATATATTAAGAAAATATATTTTTCTTGTGACAAATATGGTCACTTCTCTCATACTTGTGTAGTGATGCTTTCCAGTCTAGATATGTCTCTGTGTGTGTTTAATCTCTTCCATTACAGGGCGTGACCAGCAGGCGACTCTGCAGCCTATCAAGGCTGGAAGAGCTGAAGAGGAGCGGGTTCCCCTGAGGCAGATGCCAGATTGTTGCTACTCACAGAGTGGCAATCTGGCTGCCTGTTTTTGCCTTCCTATGTCCTTTAGCTTACCTCCTTGTCCCCTCCCTTGCAGATATCCTTGTTTCCAGTGCCAGTATGTCCAGGAACACAGTCCACTGCTTCCAAGTCCTCAGACTTCTTGGACGAACTCATCCTGGATGTCCTTCCTCCACCATCACCACCTCCATCTGAGCCAAAACAAAGTATCATTACTAACCTACACCACTCGCCACAGTCTGCCAACCTCTGACCCTGTATATGTGAGCTCACCTTCCTCCTGGATCTTAACCATCTCCACAAAAAAGGCCTTTCTGAATCGTGAAGAAACATTTACTGACCTGTTTTGTCAAAAAACCAACCAAAATCAGTTGTTTGTAGCTGTTGGCTGCACAAGGGTCTATTAAAATGCCAGCATGACAAGAAAATCTGGACAATGAGAGCCCGTGGCATAACCGTGGACCACCTTCCCAGAATAAGGCATACTCTTTGGTAACCATAATTACCTGTTGCAAGACCTGCTCCACCAGCAAAACTGCATCATTCAAACCCTGAATATTGTCAACACAAATACAACAATTAACCTCTGGATTCCCACTCTAACTCCAGCCTGTCTGCCCTTCCCAAAGACCCTTTTGTCCCATTTCAGTCTTCTGGGATGTCTTCTATGTCGGATGAGATCAATAATTGTCAGTGTTTCCTTCTTCCATGTAGCTTTCAATTGCTCACATCACTCCTTGCAGCCAGCTACCAGGCATGTAGAAACTATTTAGACCGTTTTCCCAGAATCATTTTAACACCACAATATCTAAATTGGATTTAAGTGTAGACTTTGACTAGACCACCCCAAAACTGATTTTTAGTTGGGGGGTTTTACTTCCTGGTTTGTTTTAGATCAGCAGATCTCGATCCTGGTACTGTACACTCCACTTTCACCCCTCTTCCATGTTTTCTCTAGGTGTAGTTTCCTCTTTTTATTTTTTTATTTAGAAAATTTGTTGCCAACATAAATGTTTATCTTTTCCACAGTTTTTGAAAAACGTTTTACACAAACATAAATGTGTCTATAGGGGACTTCTTGAACTTTTATTTTTAAAAATTATTTTTTACACAAATGAAGGATTTTTTTCTCACAATTTTTTTTAGCTACAACGCCAGCGATGACATCAAATAATACTCAAGTTAAACTTTAGTAAAGGTGTTTTTCTACATTTTCATCTTTGTCTTTCTTCTTCTCTCATTTAATGTTTTGAAAAGTTTCAGCACATTGTAAAAGCTGTCGCACCCTGTTGGCGGTTAGACGCCTCGCCATCCCTCCGGTTCGTTTCCCCTGAAGCGATCACACTTTAGATAAAACTTCCTCTGAAGGACCGACTATCAAACAGAAACTATACTTTACACTTTTAATCTAAACAAGCTAGAGAAGTCGTTACAGTTATTGACGCGGGGAAAACGAATGATGGTTACGTTAGCTTTTTATAGAACAATAGGCAACTCCCTGCAAGGGCTGTGCACTTCCATGTTGTCAATAGAAAGACGTGTCACCACTTGGGTGTTATCTGATAGATTGTGTAATTGCATGGTGTCCAAGACTATCTAAGTGTGCATGTTGCCCCCAAGATAACCAGCCGTTCGTTTTATCCATCCCAACCTTAAAAAGGACATCTGTGACATACATAGTGTCTGTATGAATTATCTTGTGTTTTTGCACTAACAGCTCTAACAACTTGTTGCTTCATCTAATATTTAACAATACAAACAGCAACATGTCACTGTAAACAAGGCTGTGTTCTAGTTAAAATCTGAATCCCACTTACTTTTTGGTAGGATATTAATTTTGGTCAATATTGGACTCAAATGTCTTTTGCTATATATGGCTACTCAGTTAAATTCAGTTTTATTTATATAGCGTCATTTCAAAACATGTCATCTCAAGGAACTTTACAAAGTCAAATTAAATCAAATCACATAGACAGATTGGTAAAAAAGTTTCCTCTCTAAAGTCTTGACAAGCAGCATTCACTCCTCCTGAAAGAGCGTAGACTCTACGCTAGAACCACAATGGACATTCCTCTGTATTGTTGATGGCTTTGCAGCAATCCCTCCTACTGAGCATGCATGAAGCAACAGTAGAGAGGAAGACTCCCCTTTAACAGGGAGGAAAACCTCCAGCAGAACCAGAATTAGGCTCAGTGTGAACGCTCATCTGTCTCGACCCACTGGGGGTTAGAGAAGACAGAGCAGAGACACAGAAAGCACAGAAGCACACATTGATCCAGGAGTACTTTCTATGTTATGTAGTAATAGCAGATGATCTGTCTCCCTGGATGATGTCACAGCTAACAGAACGCCAGACCAGGTGTACCTACTATAAAGAGGGAAAAAAAAGAGAGAGAACAAAGAATTAAAAGTTGAATTAACAACAAATAATGCAAATTGGAGAACCGTGGGAGAACTCAGCGGAGTGAAAAAAATAGACCCTGATTTCCTCCAGTAGCCTAAGCCTATAGCAGCATAACTATAGAGGTAGCTCAGGGTAACATAAGCCACTCTAACTATAAGCTTTGTCAAAAAGGAAAGTTTTAAGATTAGTCTTAAAAGTAGACAGGGTGTCTGCCTCACGGACCAAAACTGGGAGTTGGTTCCACAGGAGAGGAGCCTGATAGCTAAAGGATCTGCCTCCCATTCTACTTTTAGAGACTCTAGGAACCACCAGCAGACCTGCAGTCTGAGAGCGAAGTGTTCTGTTAGAAACATACGGGGTAATCTGCTCTGCAGTCTGGAGTTAACAGGCAGGCAGGAAAGACGAGCTAAAATTTGTGAAATATTATCTCCACATCTGAATAATTGCTGCAGCGTTTTTTGGGGGGGGTTTATGACAACTTCTTTTAGGAGTTTTGTGCCTTCCAGCCCATATAGACAAAAATGCAGCCTTCAGAATAGTATTTAGGTTGTAAGGTTGTTTCATCTTTTTCACAAATCAGTCCTTATAAAGTTGATACCCCCCCACCCCACACACCACCACACACACACACACACACACACACACACACACACACACATGCGTGCATAATTATGAGCAAAGGCATACCCTGTGCTCTGTTCATTCAAGTGATCAGTTTTAAATGTTGAATTTTTACTTTCTCATGATACTTTTGTGGTCACATCAGTAGTTTAATAAAAGCTCATAATCCTCTTTCACATTTCGTCCCTTCAATGGAAAAGATTTAAACTGTCACATGAAATAATTTCAAATCAAAAAGTATCAAACGGTTTTAATGGGACTGACCCTCTGTTGATCCTTCAGAGATGAGCTTCTCTTTTTCCATTTAGTATAACCCACTTCCACTTGGCCAGTCTTCCTTTAAAACCAGAGCATTTTTTATCTTATTATGATCTATACCCTTTGTTATTAAACCTGCACATCATTTTTTCTGTTCACCTTTATTTATTGTGTCATTCAATTTCATAATAGTGCCTAAGGGAAGAGTCTCTGCCTCAGCCAAAGGTCAGCTGTTCATGAGTGATGGTTGGATGGAGCAGAAGATGAAGGGGGTGGATTAAGACTTTGACTGCAGTGATGAAGGCATTTTGGTCAGGTCTGTTGTGATGGAATCAAAAGGTAAACTTTTGTCATTTTTAACCAAGAGTATTAAAGAACAAACAGCATCATGAAAACCAAGTACAGCATCAAGGTGTGTAGATATGGGAATCAGGGTTATGTCAGAAAACAATATCCTTAGTTGAGTCCCATGGCATCTCTGGAGGAGCTGCTGCATTCGACAGCTCAGGAGAGAGAATCTGTTGACATGGTGACTATTACTTAGACACTTGACAAATATGGACTAGTTTAAGAAAGGATGGATAAGGCTTAATACGAGCCAGTTCTGCAAGAAAACCTGTTGGAGACTGCAAAAGTTTCGAGATTGGTGTGAAGTCATCTTGAAGCCAGGCAACAGCTCAAAATATACAGACCGAGCTACAGTAGAAGGGTATAGATGTGTTAGAATGGCTCAGCCAAAGCCCAGGTCAAAATTCAACTGATGCTTTATGTTCACAGACTCTCTGTACATCAAATACATACCTGGACGGCATTTAATTGCAATTGCTGCGGAAAGGTGAATAAACAAAACAGCAGCATCATTTGGCAAATAAAATCATTGCAACAAAATTAACTAATAAAAGTAGAAAAGAAAATTTGTATAAAATGATAAATCGTGTCAAAATACTATGAAGCGTAAACATACTGTATATTGCACATTGTAAAGTAATAGAACATGGTCCTAATAGAAACGATAGAAATGAGACAAGGGTGTTACACCCCTGGAGCAAACTGAATCAGTAATCAGTCTGGGTTGATTGGTTGGGATGTAGGGGGTGAGGGTCAGTTTGAGAACCTGGCTGTTCTGCTCCAAAGGCTCTCTTTAGACCCCAGGAGCCAGAAAATTTTGTTGTGTGGGTGGTAGATGTCTGAACTCTGGTCAGGCACCGTCTTTTTGCAGCATCTTGAATTGGAGGAAGTGGTGTCCTGATTTTTCTCTTGTTCTCACCACACCTCTGTAGGACCTTCCAGTCTGAGACATGCCAGGCTCCCGACCAACAGGAGATGCAGCTGGTCACAATGCTCTCTTTTGGTGCCCCTGTGGAAGGTGGTGAGAACCGGAGGGAGGAGATACGCTTTCCTAGTCTGGTCCAAAAAGTGCAAGCGCTGCTTAACAAGTTTCAAAGTCACGAATACTGGAAACAGAAACGAAACCATTCATCCAGTGTCAATACCCACTTAATTGGTGCCAATTACTAAGAAACACTGGCAGGATCTTGTTGTTGCTTTTCCCACTAAATAAACGAAAATTGTGGTATAATGACCTGTGTATCTAATGACACACTGTGAACACACATCACAAATGTTGTGATGTGTGTTGACAGTGTGATATTTTTTAGACTAGTTTTTAAAATGGAAGGGAAAAAACATCCATCACTCACTTTGGGTAGTCTACTTTTATTATTATTATTATTATTATTATTTTATTATTATTATTATTATCGTTTTTTTTTTTTTTTTTTTTTAATCTCAGCTCAGATATCATCAGCTTTCGTCAGTGGTGAGCAGCAATTAACTACAGTTGGCCTGTAGGGGGCAGCCTGCAGCTTCTCATTGCGCCGGAACACGCCGCAAACACGTGACCCGAAGCGGAAGTAAATAAACTGCTTTTCCCGCGCAGTCAAATTACAACAAGCTAGGCGTCCGAGGAAATGCCCGAAACGATGGACGAGCTTTATTTGGATAACATTGACGAATTTGTCAACGATCACAACAAGATAGTGAGGGTCTTTTGATTCTGTGACGTGTTTTTTTCTTCTTTAGGATTTCTGTGGAGCTTCTGACGTGTATGAACACAAGTTAGCTTTGGTTCAAAGTAGCCGCGGAATGACGTTGAAAAATCAGACAGTTAAATGTCTTATGGCGTTGAAAGCAGAAATGTTCGTCCGTGTGGTGGTTTTATTATAAATTATCATAATTTTATGTCGTCTGACTCATTCGGCTTGTATTTCACGCCATAAATGTTGCTTAACTCGACAGTTTGTATTATTTTTAATGGCGGAATTGTTTCAGTTAATGAATTAATAAAGGCCAACTAAACTGCTTTTCACGCCTTCATATGTATTTTTTTCCCTTTCATATGTTTTAGGTAACTTATAAATGGCTGAGTCTCACCCTCGGAGTCCATGTCAACACAGCTAAACAGTAAGTCAGATATTGAATTAGCTTTTCGTGTTTTCCAAAACAAGCAGACGTGTTTATTTATTCCCTATCTTTAATTTTCTGGAAGATACAAAAAACAACATATTTCTAAAAATAAATGTATAATCTATGTAGAATTGTGAATTATACACATCAAATGGTTCAAAGAAGGTTGCAGATGTTCCCCAAAGGTTTGATTTGTCAAAAACAATCAGTGATGTCAAACCAATTTTACATTTGAAAGAGCAATGAAATAAAAATAAAAAAGACATGATTTCTATTTTATCTATATGCTTATTTTTCCTATATAATACAGCCCTACACTGCAATCTCCCAAATTGGAACCTTCTTACTGGGAAAGCTCTGTTAAACTCATGGTGAATGGGTGACAATATTTTAAAAGATTCTTTACTCTAATTTTTACCTTTTTTTTCTGTGGTCTTTTTACATGTATGTATGAAGAGGTTTTACTACAGCAAAAATGCCTGCTTCTAATTCTGAGATGTTTATATGTGGACATTAAAGATTTGATAAGGAAAGCGTAACTATTCTGGTAAAATAATAAATTTCATGTTTAGAAATGTGGAGAGGGAACATCTTTCCATGTTGTTTTGCCATGTCTGTTTCTAAAAGATAAAAGTATGAATTTCTGAAGGCCCCGTTTTTACTGATGTTATGGTTAAAACTTAGTTTACTTTCCAAATGTAAGACCTTTCATAGCATTAATGTTCAAGAGTCTCGGCTACAAAAACGTTCAGGTCCCGATCCAGACCACAGACATCAGGAAACATCTGCTCTCATTGATGAAATAAATAAATAAACAGTCTGGTTTTTCGTGAATACAGATAATAATCCAGACAAATTAATTAATATAGTAAATGTTTTGAATCAAATATGTTGAATGGCTAAAAACAAAACCTGACTGGGGGGGAAAAAAAACTTGGAAAAGGGGAATATTTGAAGGAAGTAATTCTGAGGGTGGGGATAACCTTATGCTCCAGCTGCCACCCCTTAAATATTAAAGCGTGATTAATTATAAAGTGAAATGACAAATTCCCCTAAGCTAAATGGAGTTTATTAGCATAACAGGTGTAAACCTTAACTTCTACAAAAGAGAAACCTTTAAATGTTTTAAATAGTTTTTATCATTGGTGTCAATTTGGAGTACAAGTTCCTTTACAGGGTTGCAGCATCAAGACCCTGAAGACCCTCAACTCAAATAAAGTGCCTTTCTGGGGTGTGGGGGGGGGGGGCAGTATTTCTTAACGTAAATGCACGTACAATGTTTTCTCAGGATGCTTTACCATTACTTGGAGCACAAGAGGAAGGAAAGCTCACCTCAGCTCCACGCCACCTACCTCGTGACTGGGAAGCTGGAGGACAATGGTCAGACTGTGAGTAACGGGAGCTCCTCTGCATAATTTAAAAAAAAAAAAAAAAAAGAAAACATCACGTTTCTTTTATTTCATCTGGTATTTGTTTCTTTTTTCAGAGTCACAGGGTGTCTGTTATCAGAGAAGACCAGTTGGAAGGTGTGTAAATATAACATCCATTTTCTTCGTGTTTCAGTCCTGACCAGTCCAGACCGAACTGCTGTTCCGTTTAAGAATTCATATTTACAAACCATGTGCCAAACAAATAAAAAAAGCGCGTCGTTGCTATCTGTTTTTTTTTTTTTTTGTTTTTTTTTTTTTTTTTTGCTCCTGCAGATTTTAAATCTAAGATGAGCTTGCTAGTTAGCGTTCACGTCTACAGTGTGCAGAAAGCTTTACTCAAAGACAGCGGCCCCCTCTACAGCGTTGACTATGATGCCGTCAAAGACAACCTGAAGAACTGCAGCAAGTATGTGTTTTTACGGCAGCAGTAATTAGGATTTATTAGCGAAACCTGCTGTGCTTTACTTCATTTTGGTAAAAAAAAACAAAAAACAAAAACAACATCTGGCTCGTAGGTACAGCGCGATCCGATGTCCCAACGCGGTGCCCATGTCTGCTGTGGAGCTGCAGCAGGTCCAGGAAATTCAACGAGCTCCTCCCTCGGTGCCTGAAAGCAAAAGGTCCGCCATGAGCGGGGATGCCGGTGTGGCATCCAAACCGTCAAGTAAACCGCCGAAGGGCATCATGGGAATGTTCGCAAATAAATCTGCGCCCAAAAATCAGGATAACGGCAAAGAAGTCAAGCCTGAGCAAAAAGAGTCGTCGTCTGTGGTGAGTCTCTGTCGTGTTGTTTATAGGTAGCTGTTTTTTCAGAGAAGAAGAGATCTAGATATGGATTTCTGTTTTGTGCTTTAGCCAGACGGCCTGAAAAGCAAACCAGCATCCAAGTCCAATCCAATGGCCAACTTCTTTGGACCTCAAACGACGAGTGAGTTACGTTACTAGATATGATATAAATGTGAATTGCTGTGTTCCTCTGTAGTCTTGAAAGTTATTAAAATTAATTTAGTTGTTGACTTTGTCTGGAGTAATGTGCAAAACAAAAACCTAGGGTAGTAAAATCTCCTCTGTCCTCTTGTATAAAGGTTGCTTGCATCCATCTCGCTTTCCTTTTACTCATCAATCCATCCATCTTTCTGTCTATCTCTTTTCCATAATTTCATCAGTTCACCCATCTGTCGCTCTATTTATCCATCCGTTACAGCAGTGGTGTCCAAACTTTTTGTATTAATTAAGCAGATAATATTTTAATGGAATAAGCCTATTATTTTTTCCTTTATGAAAGAAAGATTTAGCGTTTCTTATATTTTTGGGTACATGTTTTCAGTTTTGTTTGTCTGGAAAATCAATTTTTCTTTTTGCCGCCAACAATGCTTTGTACCCAACACATGTAAATTAGTTAAATTTGTCATTTAAAATCTCATCCTAAAAAAACGACAAAAGTCCCCACTCGAGGGCCTAATCTGTACTTTTCTCAAACTCCAGTCCAAGGCCACACAAAATTGTTCCAAGGCCCCCAAATTGCCCCGGGGCCATGCTGGACACCCCTGGGTTAGAGCAAAAATTGTTCCTACTGGCAGATTTAGGCTTAAGTAATCTTTTAATTTTACCCATGATATTCCTTCTATATGGGAGTAACCGTAACATGTTTGAGCGGTGGAAGCTGAAGATTGGGGTGATGGTAAGGAGGCTTTCCACCCTGAAACACTTGCAGCTCGTTACCAAAACAAATATTCCAGTGGAAACATCAGCAATTAGAACAAGGTTTTGATTGCAGTAACATAAGGGGATAAAACATTCATCATGCTTTATTTAAAATGGGATGCAAATAAAACAGATTTTCTTTCACTTTTTCTAAGATTTAAAAATAAAAAGTCTCTTTTGCCTGTTGAGAACAAACTGAAAGGAAAGTAACTGGAAATGTACTGGTGGGATAATGTCGGCCTCTAGACACATGGGTGTAAAAATATTTACCATAAAGCTCATGGTGAAGCTGAAAGGGAGTATTCAATCTTGACAAAAGCAGACATGGTGTCAGGCGGCGTTATTTTCAAAGGTTCTTGTGTTTTTAATTTGCTTTTTAATCTTTTTTGTCTCTGAGTCATTGAAGGAGCTCCAGCTGCCAGTAACTTATTATTCCTCCTGTCTTTCATGCATCTTCTTAAATTTTACCGCCGTGTCAGCTTATCTGCTCAGCTGTGGTTCTCGCCTAGATGAGCACCGGCTCCCATAAATATATTTACATTTTCCTTTCCTCTTATTGCTGTCTGCTCTTTCTTCTCTTCCCCGCCGTGTCAAAACAGACTGTTTCTTCCGGTTAAAATAGAGTTGTTCTGTTCCACAGTCGCCACATGCTTGATCAGTATAAGGGCGTCGCAACCTCCGGTCCTCGAGGGCCGGGGTCCTGCAACTTCTTGCTGGGTCTTTGCTTCAACACTGCCGCCTCATCAGCAGAGGTCTGTAGATCACCTGCTGGAGAGAGAGTGTTTAGCCATTTGGTCCAGGTGTGCCGGGCAGGGGGTACATCTAAAAGTGGCACCGGCCCTCAAGGATTTGTCTTTGAGACAAGTGCAGTTTAAAGCTAATAGCTTACTTGTTTTCTTAATAGGCGTGTCATAAATTGGCATAGCAAGCTGACAGCATGGCATCATGACTACCCTCAACTTGATTCTAAACGGTTTCATGATCGGATTAATTAATCTTTTCCGCACGTCAACTTAATCCGTTTTGTCTCGTCGAGCGTGTGATTGCGTCTTTTGAACGGGAGCCACACCAACAAACTGATTTGTCACTGCTCCAGAAAAGGCCGACAAAGCGCTGAAGGAGGAGCAGGAGGCGCCGCTGCCTGTGGCGTTGGAGCGGCACAGCTCAACACCGCAGGAGGAGGAGCCTGCAGCCGCGCAGCCGCACAAGGACATCAAGACGGACTCCAGGAGGTTTGTCCTCACGGCTGGGCATGAATGTTTGGGTCCCGTCAGATACTCAAACGGATGAATTAAGGTGTTGATGCATTAAAAATATGAATGTTTTTTCTTAACTGTATTAATAAATGTTTCCGTCGTTTATATTAAAGCAAAACAAAGCGAACAGAGGTGTCTGATAGTGAGGAGGAGGAGGAGAAAATGGAGAAAAAAAAGAGGCGAAGGATCAAGAAACCAGAACCAGACAGCAGTGATGAAGACGGTCAGTTTTCTTTTTTTTTTTAAATTCTGTTTTGTATTTCCTGATCAATAGAGGAGAAAGATCTGAATTCTTGCTTTTTTTCCTGGTTTTAACCAGCAGCTGTTAAAGTGTTAGCATCACACTGTTAATTTTATGTCCAATGTTCATCTTTTTCTCTTTTTTTTTTTTTACCAGTTATTCCAGATTCTCCGCCTCAGATGAAAACAAGCGAGCAAAGTCCTAAAAAGGAGCCCGAGTCGGTCCAACCTTCACGTGTGAGCAAATCGAATTGGATCATTTGTGGAGAAATGGCAAATGATAAATAACTGCTTTCTTCTAATGGACCTGGGATTTCTTTTTGTTTTTGTGCTCAGACGAGCTCTGAAAACAAGATAAGGAAGAGGAGAAAAGTCTTGAAGTCTCGTGTCTTCGAGGATGAGGAAGGATGCATCGGTAGGAACAAAAAGACGAATAATTTTATCTTTTTTTTTTTTTTAGCATTTAAGTTTTAATCCTTAGATTCCCACTTGCTCAAACACGAAGCTTTACTCGGTGTATGGCAATGGGCAACAAAAAAAGCCTTTAGCTTATCACCAAGATTTTCATTCAGTCTGAAAAAGTATGGAATCTAATTCAGATATTCTCAAAATGTGAGAAAAGGAGCCGGATCTCAGGAATAAATTTGTAATTTTGAACTTTGTTCCCTTTCCTGTTGTTTAAATGTTGTATCCGTATACCCGTCTATTCTTTCATTGATGCACCTTTTAATTTGCTTTTTCCTACCCATCCATTTGCCCATTAATCCATCCATCTATTTTATCTGTCTATCCTTCCCTCCACTGATCTGTCCATTCTTTCATCCCACCATTTGCTTTTATTCCTCCACCCATTTATCTCTTTATCCATCAAACTATCCTGACTTACTGTTTATCCTTTCATCCTCCCCTCCATCTAGCCGTTCATTTATCCATCCTTTCATCAATCTTTGCCTTTCGGCAATCAGTCCTGTCACCGTCTGTGTTTTTCAGTTCATCTATTCATCCATCTACTCATTAATCATCCTTTCATCCGTCCACTTAGCTTTGTCCCACCAGTTTATCTATCCGTTTGTATCTTTTCTTCTGTCCATTCATCAGTTTTGAATATTTACCCATCTATCTGCCCACCCATCCATCCAGTTATTTACCTAATCATCTGTCCATTAATCTATTCTTTCCATCCACCATCCATCTGTTTCTCCTCATCCATCCATTCAGATATTAATCAGTGCACTCTCTAGTTAACAGGGTTTGTGCTTGAGGTTCGGCCTTGGAAAACATTGCAGTAAATTCATAGGGAATTTTTTTTTTACTTTAAAAACAGAGTTTACTTAAAAGGACCACATTTCTGGTATATAAACATTAAAAAATTACCTTAAATGTGTGTAGCCAGGGTTTCCCGCAGCGCTATCTTGGCGTGGCGGCCGCCACGCCAAACTCACGCTACCGCCACGCCAACATTCCCAAAAAAAAAAAAAAAAAAAGTGACGTTAACACGCGGTTTGTTGTTGTTGCTTTCGCGCGTGCGTGAATGGCAGGGAAAAAACACATGGATACCCCCCGCTCCGCGAGTCGGTCCGCGGACAACGTGTCGTCGTCTTTCCCCTCCCCCCCCCCCCCCCCCACACACCCCCCCCCCCCCCCCCCGCGATTCCAACCGCCTCGCATAACCAAATTCCTGTGGGAAACACTGGTAGCCTTGTTGTTTGGTTTTAATAACTTGCACATCTTCCTGTTTCAAAAAATAACTCCATCAACAAAGACAAATGTTAAGTTTAGTAATTACACATCAATTTCTCCGTTTTTGTTTTTCTCAGTGACGGAAAAGGGATACGTGAGCGAATCCTACTCTGAGACAGAAGATGACTTTCAGAGCGCCAAGCCATCTCACCGCGACATTAAAGCAAAGCTAACATCCAGCAGCAAAGACGGCGAGAAGAAGGCTCACAAGAAGGCTTCAGCAAATTCAAACAAAGGCACAAAACAAGCTTCCATTACAGGATTTTTCCAAAAGAAATGAGCCGTCTCCGTGGGCTCTGAGGAACGACACGCTCTGTGTGCAGACATGTGACTTGACTCACGGACAACTAACAGGAAGTCAAATTGATTTAACCCGTGAAAGAGGTCCAGTTCAGGATGATCAATATTTTGGCTTTCACTGTTTTTATGACTCCACTGTAAACCCATGTCCAATTCAATAAACTTAAACTTTAAAGTCGGTGCTTTCCTAGTGATTTGCGGTGTTGGCCGGAAAAAAGAAAGAATAATACAATTAAAATTGATGTTGGACATTCAGAGCTTTGTTTAACAAGCAATTTGAAGCACCTTGTTGGTAAAATACCTGCTGCTGTAACTAATTTATCAAACCTCAGCTGTGAAATTAGTATTTTCCAATGCAAAGTTATTTTAAGATGGCATTGAAGTAAAAAAATTGAAAAACCTAATATTAAATCAGGTTTACGCAGAACTAATTAATTGAAGTTTAAACTGTGAACTTTTTTCCCCTTCACCCTGAGAAAGCAGGAAAATGCTGTAAGTCTCCAACAGCCACAGTTGAAACTAGGGCTGTGCATTAAAATCGATACAAAGATTAATATCGATGTTTTTAAAAACGATTTAATATCGATATTCTGACTCTCAATATCAATATACCTCCCAACCCCTAGGAGGTGTTATTACAGCGCGCCATTACTGTTCACAGCGAGGAAGTGCAAGTGAGACGAATTTGCGGAACGGCCGACAGGATTTTTTAGAAGCGCCTTCGTCACTAAAATCAGACGTTTGGGCACATTTATGGTTTCTGTGATACGTTAAATGCATCGAATCAAATGCACTTTATTTTCCTGTTAATATATTGGTGTTCAATAAATTGAACATAAATATATTTGGCTGGTTTTGTTGATTGAATGACTGAGCATTAATTTGAAAGAAAGAAATATCCAGCTGAGCTATATCGGAAATTGTATTGTATCGTAAGCTATGTATCCAGAATCTTATCGAATCGGCTCATCCTAGATACCCAGCCCTATTTGAAACCACATTTTTACATACAGTGGCTATATAAATTAAGATGCATAACCATATTTTCTTTGGCCAACATTAAAACACATAATGTTCCTGTTTGGGGTCACAAACTGATGCCAGTAGCACATGTGAAGCCTTTGTATCTCCAGTCAGTAGAAAAACAGGAAGTTGAACGTGGCTAAGCACTGATACACTTGCATAAAGTCCCTTAGATGCTCTGGGACAACCGTAATAGCCAACAAGTATGAAATATGTAAATTCCTGCCTGAGTCAGACGCAGAGAAAACATTTAAATTAGCAACAGGCGTCTAAAAGATTTGAGTCCCATTTTGTTCTTTACGCGAGACAAACGTAGAAGGAAGAAAGTTAAACGGATGATGAAGAAAAAGCTCTCACGCCTCGCTGGAGCGCAGGAAACCGGCTGCGGACCGAAGGGATCAAGCTCCCTGCCTTCCCAAACTGGAGGAAAAGCATAGCGAGCCTTCTCTCTTTGTTTCCGCCTTAAAGGAAGTTCATCTTGAACTCAAAAAGGCGGTTCGAGCAGCTGTCTCACATGTGTCGCCCTGCAGAATCAGCATCAGGAAAAAACAGGCGGTCCAGAACCGAGGCAACGTGACTGTAGCCTGAGCGATGAAGGCCAGACCTCGATTTGTCCATTGAAAATAAGAGTCAAAATTTATGCATTATACAATATTTTAAAGTTAACACAACCATCTATCTTAGAATTGTATTTATTTTTTTGTAAGAGCACCAACCAAATTCTGAGCTACTTAGTTTGGGGGTTTTCATCAGTTGTCAGTTATAACAATCAAAATTAAAAGAAATAAACATTTGAAAATATATCAATCTGTGTAATGAATTAATATAATCGTTTCACTTTTAGATTGGAAATGCTGAAAAAAAAACAGCTTTTTCATGATTTTCTAATTATATCACCTGCAAGATAAGACTATACTGTTTATATCGAGGTGCTCTATGTTGCGTTATATTTATACTTTTATGTATTCAAGTAGGTTATTGTTCAGCCGTTCCTCATATTTATCTACAGCCGTTTGCTAAGAAATGTGCTCATGAGACATTTGGGATAAAGCTTTGCTTCAGAGATGTCTTTATAGTTACTGTATGAAAAGAAAAACACATTGAGATAAATATTGCATATTGGCATTCAGCTTAAAAATATTGAGATATAAGTTTTTTTTGTCAATATCACCCAGTCCTACATGATTACAAAATATTTTTCTCCTACAGCCCAATTCCACCTCCTCTTAGTACAACTTTTTTTTTTTTTACTTCCATAGAAATCTTTTAACAACTGTTATATTTTAGAATAACTTGTGGTGTACAAGTTTGGACTCAGCTTTATCTATGATTCAAAAGTCTATAGAATTAAAATTGTGAAATAACTAAAAACGCTCTTGGCCTTTTCTCGATGAGCTTCCTTGCCGACTGTCTTGAAGGAGTTTTCAGAGGTGGTACTAGAGATAAAGACAAACCACTGAACGAGAATGTGAGACCAAACCTTTAACTGGTAGTGTAGCTACCCAGGATGTTTAAAAGAGGCATTTTGCCACAAATAATGGGATCATCACCAAACATAAATGGCTGGTTTGTGCTGAAGTTGACAGTACAATCCAGAAAAACTGGGTAGTGTAGCTGGAGTGGAACCAACAGGGAAGCTCTGTAAAGTTCAGGAAGAACGGATGAGAGTCACTACGGTGTCAGTACTTTGGAGACCAGCAGAACAACAACAGACTAATTACAAGAATGGGAAAAAAAAAATTTGCAAGAACTGCAGGGACGTGAACACCTGTTAAGAAAATTACTTTAGACGTGATGCTCTGACATCCCACATCATGAAGGTTCTAGAGAGACTCCTGTTGACCCACCTGAGTAAGCAGACAGCAGCTATCAGGACTCCTGCAGGTTGCTTATCGCTGTGGAGTTGATGACGGCATCATAAACCTGCTTCAACAAACCCACAGTTATTTAGACATGGCAGGCAGCACTGTGAGGATCATGTTCTTTGATTTCTTCAGTGCATTTAACACAATTCAGCCTGATTTGCTTTGACAGAAACTCCAGAAGACTCGGCTGGAGGCCTCAACAATCGCCTGGATCAGAGACTAGCTGACAAACAGTTTGTGAGATTGAAGGGTTGTGTGTCTAACCAGGCAGTCAGCAGCACGGGAGCACCACAGGGGTCTGTACTTTCACCATTAATTTTCACTCTTTACACCTCGGACTTCCAAAACAAGACAGACTCCTATTATATGCAAAAATACTCAGAAGATTCTGCAGTCTTTGGATCCATCAGAGATGGACAGGAAGCTGAGTGCAGGTAGCTGGTGGACCGCTTTGTGTCATTCTGAATGTGGATAAAAACAAAGGAGATGGTTGTAGATTTCAGGAGAAACAGGAATAGGACCAACTATTACCATCCTGGGAGAAGAAGTGGAGGTGGTGGAGGAGTATAAATACCTCGATGTTCACCTAGACAACAAACTGGATTGGAGCTGTGAAGCTGTCTACAGAGCAGACCGTACCTCCTGAGGAAGCTTAGGTCCTTCAGGGTTTGCAGTAAGATGCTGCAGATCTTCTGTAAGTCTGTTGTGGAGGATGTGATCTCCTCTGCCATCATGTGTTGGGGTAGCAGCATCAGAGCTACTGACTTAAAGAAGCTCAGCAAGCTTATAAAGAATGTTGTTTTAATGTTCTTATCTGGCCAAAAGGTAATCCTGTCTTGTTTTGTTTTTATTTTTAAGACAAAAGATTGAGCAGGAGACAGTTTTATTGCAAAATGTTTTCTGGAGGGTTGGAGTTTGACTCAAACTGTTTGAGGCTCTGTAGTTATGCTGCTATAGGCTTAGGCTGCTGGAGGACATCAGGGTCTATTTCTCTCACTCTGCTGAGTTCTCCTACTGATTTGCATTATTTGTTCTTTCAACTTTTCTCTATCATTTTTTCTCTTCATAGAAGGTACACCTGGTCTGGCGTTCTGTTAGCTATGACATCATCCAGTGGAGGCAGATCATCCACTATCACCATATAACATAGAAAGGATTCCTGGATCAATGTGTGCTTCTGAGCTTTCTGTGTCTCTGCTCTGTCTTCTCTAACCTCCAGTGGGTTGAGGCAGATAACAGTTCACACTGAGCCTGGTTCTGGTTCTGCTGGAGGTTTTCCTCCCTGTTAAAGGGGAATTTTCCTCTCCACTGTCGCTTCATGCATGCTCAGTATGAGGGATTGCTGCAAAGCCATCAACAATGCAGACGACTCTCCCTGTGGCTCTACGCTCTTTCAGGAGGAGTGAATGCTGCTTGTCAAGACTTGATGCAACCTGTTGGGTTTCCTTAGAGAGGAAACTTTCTGACCAATCTGTCTGTATGATCTGATTAAATTTGACTTTGTAAAGTGGCTTGAGGTGACATGTTAGGAATTGGCGCTATATAAATAAAATTCAATTGAATTGTTTTTTTGTTTTTTTACGTAATAAATAGCTACATAAATGTCATTAGATATTCTATTTGTTTCCTTCCCTCATCTTTTTCCCCCACTTTTCTAGTAAATTTCTCTTTTCCTTTCTCTACTCATTTCTTTCTTTGCTGCTTGCGTTTACGATCCTACTTCCATCAGACAGCCCATGGACTCCAAATGCCTGAATCTCCAAAAATATAGAAACCACAACAAATGATAAGAAGAGCAACAAACTGCCATCCACCCCAGCGTTAGACTCCCATAGACAATACACAACTATACAAGCAGCCACCCCAAGCAACGTCAAAGTCCAGAGGGGACAAGCAACAACCAAGAGCCGGTAAATAAGATTATCTGCCAATGGAACTGGTGTTTTGACCCCTAAAATAAGATAATTAGATATACTGCACTAACAACAAGATGATGGAGATGAGTTGTACCTATTTTAAGTGCTAAGATTTTATTCCTTGGCAGATCATTTAAACTTGCCCGCTCAAATCAAGGACAAATATATTCATTTCCAGAAGATTTTACTTACTTTTAGTTCCCTTTTTGCAGTGAACCCGAGAGCTTCAGTAGAGCAGAATTGGGCTAAATGTCTAGTTGTTCACCTTCACTGTTATTTTAATTTATTGCACCTAGTTTTGTAATGAACTAGGCAGGATTAATTTTTTTGTTTTAAAAAGGTTAAAAGACATAACCAGAAACCTGGTGCAGGCAGGAAAACCTCGGCAGGAGCAAGCTGGAGATCTTAGTGGTGAAGACAGCTGGCTTACTCGCTGCAGAGGTGATAGGCAGGTCAAGGTCCGGGGAACAAGCTTGGGTCATGAACGGAGGTCCAAACAGGGCACACAAATCCAGGGACAATGCATGGCTCGTGGTCCAGAAATCAGAAACTTAAGGGGATGTCCGACAAGGGCAAGGCAAGGCAGGAAAATCCAAAAACGTGATCATGGTCAAGGCATGGTAAAAGGGATGAAGGAACGCTGGACATCTACTTGCAAAATGCTTTCAATAACCTGGCTCTTTCTGAATGTCTGCAGCGGGATTATGAAGGACAGGAAACAGGCGTGTGTGAGATGAGCTGATTGCAGGGAAGTGGAGATGCAGGCGCACAGGTCTGGGGAGTAACCCTGGTGTAATGAATGATGCTGGTGAACCCGATATTCAGCTGTACACAGAGTTGCATTTTTTTTTTTGTGAGGGGATGAGTAATGGCAGGTGAGGCAGCCAAGCACGACCAGACTTGACCAGATGCAGGTTGAACCAGACTAGAACAGAGCATTTGATGGCTGATGGTGTAGGCAGGCAGGGATGAGCAGAGGACCAGAAGATGCAGGTAGTGACAGAGCAGAACAGGCGATGTGGACTGGGGAACCACCAGAATAGGCAGAGCGAGCAGCTGGAACTCACGGGGAAATAAGCAGAACTGCAGCATGCAGACACAGGTAACATTTATCTGAAGAGTCCAGCTGGCTGAGCACACAGGAACTGGTAGAGGAAGGGCACATCGTGATGAGATGAGATCAGATAAGACTGTACGAGCAGAGCGGTTCTGGCAGGGATGAGTTGGCTGAGGCAGGTGTGTGAGCAGGTGAACAGGTGACCAAAGATGACAGTAATTATTGGCAGCAGGTGGAGTTGATGTGGGCTAATTGACTGGTGGCTGACAAGCTGATGGGAAAAGTCCAAAGCAAAATAAATGATGACACCTGGTGACAGCGGGCAGAGGAGGTTTGGCCAGAATCGTGACAAGTTTGAGGATATATTATTTTGACTGAAATTAAACAAACACATGCATACCTTTCCTTTAGTTTATAGTGGACATTTAGCGTTTTTTTTATTCTACATTTTTAATAATTTTACTCTGGCAAGGCACCTGCAGCAATAATAGCTTTAATTAAGTCACATCCCGCTCATTCATTCATGTTTTTTTTTCTTTCGAGTTTGACAGAGCTTTATTGTTAACACATAAGAAGGACGGGGTTTTGTTGTCATCTCTTTGCGCTAAGTCTCATTGATGCCCACCGCCTAATGCATTCACAATGAAAATAAATCTTCAGTACAAGCTACATGACTGTAATGAGCGAGACACAGCTGTCAACTAAGAGGCTTAGCTGGATGCTGAGCTGTATCCTACACGGTGTGTTTGGAGGGGGGGCTCAAATAAATATGTAACCGTGTTGTGACGAAACCTCTCAGTTATTGTTTCTTCCCCCCACTATTTTGTTTAAAGTGGAAGAACATTGAATACAGGATGAAACAAAGAAGAGCTTTTATCCTTCTTTCCCAGAGTGCCAGTGTGACAGACGAGAAGGCAGTGTGGTCTACAGGGACTTGTTGTTCTGTAACACTGAGACCGGCCGGGTTACCCCACCCTCTCGCTCTCTCTGTGAACACACAAGTGGGCCAGTAGAACTGGTATTTGGATTAGCTCAGCGCTGCGACGTGGAAAAGGATATCCTGCGGGTTTGTCTGGGAGTGGTCTGGAAATGTGCACGGGCACTGGTGGTTTACCGTGGCTTTTTGCTCCATAATGGCATCTGTTGAATGAGGTCAGACATGATGCATTTTTTCTGCAGTTGAAGGGGAGCTTCCACAGCTGCAGCCTCCACAGTATTCGGCCCTCAGGACAGCTGATTCACAGGCTAAAGTTACTGTACATCCCACGTCGGGTGTGACAGAGACACCACTGTTCATAATGTGTCCCCTAAAGCGAATTAGATAAGCCCGTCTCGAACAAAAGTTGGAGGCGTCAAAATTGTGTTAATCTATCCCGTGTTTCACTGAGAATTCAGGGGGAATATTCAAGTTTCTCAGTCAGCTTGTGCTTTATTGATTTACTGATTTATTAACACAAATCTACTCCAGATGCTTTATCAGGTACAACTCGCTAGTATCCAACAAAGAGCTGGAATCATGCCTCAAAGATCTTGTATTGAAATGATGGCATTGTGCAGCTTCTGCAGATTTGTCAGCTGCACATTCGTGATGGGAATCTCCCATCCCAACACATACCAAAGCTGCTCTGTGAGATTGAGGTCTGGAGAATGTGGAGGCCACTGGAGTACGCTGAGCTTGTCATCGGATGTTGTGTACAGGGTTATACAGGGATGGATCTGCTCAGCAACAACACTCAGGCAGTCTGTGATGTTTAAAACGATGCTAAGTTGGTAATAAAGGACATAAAACGTTCCAGAAAATATCTCCCACACAATTATATTTCCTCTTCCAGCCTAAACCGATGATGCACAGCAGGGTGGCTCCACGCTTTCATGTTTAGGCCATATTCCGATCCTACAATCTCAATGAGGCATTAGAAGTCAAGGCCAATCAGCCTAGACGTCAAAAGCACTCAAGGGCCAAAAGAAAATTATATAAATAAATAAAATAACCAAAGATTTCTTGCGAATTGTATTTATCTGCTCTACAAAATATGATCATTTGATATAAACAAATTAGACTACCTGTATTTCGCTAATTTTAAAAAAATGAATTTCAATCAGATTTTATTGCACAAAAGTCTGCATTTGGGATAGACATGGTCCTATTTACTTGGAAATGAAAGCAAATGTAAATGGCGTGGTTATTAAAAAAACAAATGTTTTGTGTTGTACCTAACAGTCAATTTAACATACAATTGTGAGATTTTAACTTGTCTGTAATAGTTTGCTCTAAAAAATAAAAGTTTACATCTACGCCAGCCACCAGTGCTGGTCACCAAAATCTTTCTTGAAATCCAGTTGGGGGGGCACTCAAAAACAGTACAGGGGCCACAAATGGCCCCCGGGCCACACTTTGGACACACCTGCTGTAGCTCAAACACCCTGTTCTTAGCTGGCAGGATTGGCACCTGGTGTGGTTTTCTGCTGTTGTCCAAGGGCCAGCAACGGTTGGCTCCTGTCTAGAACCGCCCATGGTCCAATCTGTTGCCATTTCAGAGATGGTGTTCCTTATATGTGACGTGTAAAGAGTGGTTATTTGATAATTCTGCCTTTCTGTCATCTGAAACCAGTCTTCCCATTCTCCGCCGGTCTCTGACATCAAGGCATTTTCATCTTGGCAACTGCTACATGCTGGATTTTCTCTCTTATCGGGACAATTCTCTACGGTATAATCCCCAAAGATAGAGAGGTTGTGCAGGAAAATCTCAGTAGCTCTGTAATTTTAAAAATCCATAGACCAGCTCATCTGGCAGCAACCACCCTGTCATGTACAGTATAAAGTCACTTGGATCCTCTTCAGTCAGATGCTCGGTTTGAGCTTCCGCTAGTTGTCTTTTGCACATCTATACGCATATATATAGACTGAGTTTCAGGGATGTGATTTGGTTTTTCTTTTTGTTTTTTTTTTCACAACTCCATGGAATCAGTGTTCCTAATTAAAGGGCCGACGCGTCTACATTATCATGCAACACATCACCCACACTTGCTATTATTTTTTTGTGTTGAGGAGTTGTTTTTGCTGTGGATTTCTTTTTTCTTGCTTGCTAAGATTGTTTTGCTTAGCCAAGTTTCAAAAATATAATTAGTCTGAAACCGCTCTTGTCTGACATAGGCAACAACGAAATTGAAAAGTTTACCAAAAAAGATAAAAGCCTCCTTATTCAACAGTACTGGAAGTCTTTAAGCTCGAGTAGCGTAATATCTACCCCACCATTCAAGAACTACGATAAAGTCAATTAACGATAATATCAGGAACGTTAACAGTACTTATATGCAATAGTTAACAGAGTGCCAGCTCTGTGGGAAAGATTCCTTTGATTAAATCTATAACCACGACCCAGGGCAAGGGTTGCCAATATCAATCAACACTTCAGATGGCCTTAAAAGCTACGGTGAGCCTACATCTGAGGAATTAAAACTAATCGTACATTAATTTCAAAATACCAAGGCCTCCAGCTTCAGTCGTGTTAGAGCTAAAGTGATCAATACTAGAGAGAAATTCCTGCTTAAACGACTCCATACTTAAAAACTGGTGCTGTACCATTAAAAAGGGAGAAGCCGATCATCATCCCCACCTACAACATCGATAAGAGTCTCCTCTCCACTGAACTAAGTAAAGGTTTATTGTAATAACCCAAATTTGAACCGTACATGTGTTCTGGTGAGAATGGGTGGCTGATATCTCTGGAAACAATTACTGATGCTTGGGTTTATTTTAATGGTATGAAGATGTGATCACGGTTACTTCTTTGTTGAAGGCTATTGGTTTGGTAGGAAGGCAAGGCACCTTCCACCACTACCACCCCTGAATACAGCTAGTTTATGTGTACACAGTAAATTAATTAGGAATAAATTATACTGAATCATTTTTTTAAATAACACGTTTTGGGAGATGTTATCATAAATTGCAGTCTCATTGTTGCGTTGAGTTCAAGGGATTACACCATCAGCCCATCATTACAAACACAGAGCTAAAAAAGGTCACATTTTCTTGAAATGAGTGCATTTGTCCTTGATTTGAGCAGGTTAATAAGATGATCTGCCAATGGAGTGAGTGCTTTGACCCTTAGAATAAGATAATTAGATATACTACACTTGAAATAAGATGATGGAGATGAGTTGTTCCTATTTTAAGTGAAAAATCTTATTCCACTGGCTGATAATCTTATTTACCTGCAGTAGCAGATGAGGCAAGGTAGCATCTTCTCCTACACAAGAACCAGCAGCCCTGGTGCACCCCAGGGGTGTGTTCTCTCCCCACTCCTGTTTTCCCCTGTACACCCCCGACTGCAGCTTAGCGGACCCGTCTGTGAAACTCCTTTGTCGACGACATCACTGTCATTCATCTGATCCGTTATGGTAATAAGTCTAGGGCAGGGGCCTGCAACCTGTGGCTCTGGAGCCACAAGCAGCTCTTTGGACCTTCCACGGTGGCTCTTAATAACTTTGGCTACAAATTATATTTTTATTATGGTATTTAAATGTAATAATGATAATAAATGCAGGTTTTAGCAGGTTTTTCTCAGAATAATTGCTTTTGATTTTCACAACAGAATAATGCTAAAAGTGCCAGTAATATTTAATTTTAAATCAATATTTTTTCATTATGTTGGAAACTAGGATTTTTTTCACATCATTATCCACAAATATCAACATCCCGTCCATCCTCTTTTTTTAAACCTCAAAATAGACATAAAAGGGTGTTTCTTTAATGATGACAACATATTTCCTACAGTAGATCTTTATCAAAAATTACAACTTGTCTTTTTTCAAAAGGCCAGGCACCATTTGTGTCTCTGAACGAGTTTAATTCAAGTGGACTGTAGGCAAAATGGCTCTTTAGACTGTAAAGGTTGCAGGCCCCTGGTCTAGGGCAAAGTAAGGGAAGTTTGTTTAGCACATTTCAGTAACAGGGCAAGTGATTACCTCATCAGAACATATAGGAAAAACACACAAGGTTTTGAGGCGTACTCAAGTTTCCTTTTTTGGTCCTTTTCATAGTTCAATCGCGCATTCACACCGCTCCAAACGGACCGTACCTTCAGAGGAAACGAACCAGAGTCCGATTAAAGGGGACTAAACAGGGATGGTGTGAATGCACCCTTAGAACCAGCGTAAGGACTGCAGAACTGGGGTGACCGGCTCTACTTGGCTTAATGTAATATTTTCCTTTTGTTAATATATGAATAGAAACAATTAAGCCTGTTAATGACCCTGCAGACTCCGTCCTACCAGACCCCAAACGTTTAACTATAGACCAGTTAATTGTTATTGTTTTGATGCGGGTTTTTCGCGCATGCGCGCCGGACTGGTAGGCAAAAGGCGAACACAATGGCGGACGCAAACAGAGAAACTGACGAGTTCTCCGCGTATTTTTCTTCTTTAGATAACGTATCACAAGATCGTTTTAAGACTAAGTTGATAGTTGATGGTATCAGACTGCCAGATCCACACAGCAAAAGCCTGAAGGGACGGAGCGAGTCTGTGAAATGCTGCCAAGTGTTACGTACCGCGACATATACAGCTACCTTATAAACACGCAGGCCAGTACAGACGAGAGAGCACGAAAGCCATGAAACCACTGGACGGCTACAATTATCTTATATCGGGACATAGACACCAGCAACCCCCGCGATCCCATGAGGGATTAAGCGGGTCAGAAAATGGATGGATGGATGTTGTTCACACGTTTGTGCAATCACAAAGCGGCGTCATACAGACCGCGTCTCAGCAGAGAGGAAGACCCGCCCGGTAGGTTAAAAAAAAACATTGTTTACTACGGACTATTTTGGTGTTTTTGTCTTGTTAAAATGGGTGGGGGTGTCGGCGACATTGCAGCGTAAACACAGAAGTACTAGCGCCCGTGAACGGGCGGAGGGGAGGGGAGGTGGTGATCGCTACACGGGCCGGAATAGTCAAATACGCTCTAAATCACCCGTTTTGTCACAGTAGTAGACGAGAACAGCGCTGTTTTTGCCAACCACCGAGATCCGGATGTAGCACTGACGGCGTGACCTCGGTGGTCTCGGTGGTTGGCAAAAACAGTACTGTTCTCGTCTACTACTGTGACAAAACGGGTGATTTAGAGCGTATTTTTAGTTAGTTTATTTTTGGAATCTAAACAATGCCTACGACTTGTTGTGCTCCCGGTTGCACACAGAGGCATTCCAAATCGTCGGATGTACGTTTCTGTCGTTTACCGAAGGAGGAAGGACAAATAAAGAAATGGATATTTTCAATGAAAAGAGCGCAGTCAGACACTCCCAATGGACTGGGGGATCCATCATACTGCGACAGAATTTGCAGTCTACACTTCATCTCCGGTAAATACAACTTAATTCTGCTCTAGTCATTGTTCTACTGAAATAGCGGCGGAGGGGAGATGGTGATCGCTACACGGGCCGGAGAAGCGGTAGCAGCAGCCGCTGACTATTCCGGCCCGTGTAGCGATCGCCACCTCCCCTCCCCTCCGCCCGTTCACGGGCGCTAGTACTTCTGTGTTTACGCTGCAATGTCGCCGACACCCCCACCCATTTTAACAAGACAAAAACACCAAAATAGTCCGTAGTAAACAATGTTTTTTTTTAACCTACCGGGCGGGTCTTCCTCTCTGCTGGGACGCGGTCTGTATGACGCCGCTTTGTGATTGCACAAACCTGTGAACAACATCCATCCATCCATTTTCTGACCCGCTTAATCCCTCATGGGATCGCGGGGGTTGCTGGTGTCTATGTCCCGATATAAGATAATTGTAGCCGTCCAGTGGTTTCATGGCTTTCGTGCTCTCTCGTCTGTACTGGCCTGCTTGTTTATAAGGCAGCTGTATATGTAACGGTACGTAACACTTGCCAGCATTTCACAGACTCGCTCCGTCCCTTCAGGCTTTTGCTGTGTGGATCTGGCAATCTGATACCATCAACCATCAACTTACTCTTAAAACGATCTTGTAGTACGTTATCTAAAGAAGAAAAATACGTGGAGAACTCGTCAGTTTCTCTGTTTGCGTCGCCATTGTGTTCGTCTTTTGCCTACCGGTCCGGCGCGCATGCGCGAAAAACCCGCATCAAAACAATAACAATGAACTGGTCTATACTGATTACAACTCAGGTAACTTCTACTGCTTACCAAAAATACACGATTAATACAAAAAAAATATTATATATTTCCGTAACACGGTCCAGGACTCATAATGCCAAACGCAACGACAGCTTTAAGGCTGCTTTGTGTTTTTTGTGGAGGGGGAGCGCCCTTCGGGATGATGTCATTGTCCACGGCAGGAGGGGCGAGGCGGACAGCCGCTCATCCACCGGTATCATGGCTTCCTAACCGGAGGGGGAAGTGACTGTTAGGAAAACAAGGACTTTTATCTGTTGCATGCCCGATTTATCATTGCCCTTCCCAGAACCCGAGATCGAGGACAGAGGGGTTCGGCCTGCCGACTCTCCGCCACCGGCCAGCCCCCTGGGACCCAGGATTTACTTTAGTCGCTTTCGTATCGGGTGAATTTCCATTCGTAAACCGCGGAAGATGGCCGACCCGGCGGAGTGCACCATCAAAGTGATGTGCCGTTTCAGGCCCCTGAACAGCTCCGAGGTCACCAGAGGCGACAGATATATCCCCAAATTCCAAGGGGAAGACACCGTCGTCATCGCGGTGAGTTGTTCCCCCGCCGAAGGACCGCGGGCGGGCACCGGCTCGACAGAGCCCCTCCGAGCCGCCTCGCCATTTCCGATTGTCCTGCAGCTACGGCCGTTAGCCCCCTTTAGCTTGTTAGCTCCAGATAGCCGCGCGGAGCTGTCATTCAACAAAGCCGCAGACACCCAGGCTGCCACGGGCTGAATGATGCCAGCCCTCCGCAGTAGTCCGTGGGCTATTTACCAATACGTAATATATATAATATAGCGATACATTTGTAAGTGTAAAGATGACTATAATGGAGAGTTTGCGTCGGTATGAAGGGTAAGACGGCTCTGAGAGGTGATGGCTAGCAAACTGCCGGCTAACAGGCTAGGCTAGGCCAGATTAACCGGCCCTGGCTAGCGGGCTAGTTTTAATGCTGTAGCTTAATTAAAGCTAACAGGAGCTATCTGGACCAGCTGGACACGTAGCCGACCCTCCTTAGAAAGCCTGCTGGAGGAGGTCGGGCTGTCACAGGGAGGTGCACTGGCTCTGGAGATGAGAACCCACCTTTGGAGATAGGATAGTATTGATTATTGTTGTAATTAAAGGTTATCTAGGTCTAGTGTATTTAAAGAACCGATATGCGTCATGCGAAGACGCTGTTCAGTCACAAATCGTGTTCAGCTTTGTCAGATTTCTTTAGTTTTATCCCAACCTATTGATTTTTTTTTAGATTGAAATACAGTAACCAGTTTTTATTTCCATCCAATTATATTTCAGTAACAGGACAATATAATTGTCCCACTCCGGTCTAAAACTTTAAAAAAAATATTCTAAAGGCTGTTTCAAGATGATGCATTAAAACGTCTGTCTCTAGACTTGATATGCTCATCAAGAGCATATCAATGTGTGGGTGATGTGTTTTAGTGACCTCAGAACTGTGGGACTTTGCAGTTTTGATCCAGTCGGGACCAAAAAAAATTAAAAAACTGCAGTAAAATTCTTTTATGTGAAGATCATTGGAAACTGGCTAATTCTGAGCTGTGTCTAACTGAAGGTTCGTCTCAACACCACACAGTCTGTCAATTTTTTTTACATTTTGTTTATATAGATGTCAGAATAAACCAGCATTTTGAGTCAAACAGTCCCAGCACAGAAGCACTGGCCTAGGGGTACTTTCTATAGGAAAGGGAAACCAAGAGACGGCAGAAATTATTGGCAACAATACCTGCAAGCAGTGCATAAAAATGAGTAGACAATAAAGAAAGCTGATTGAGGCAAGTGGTCACCGGTCGACGCTTAAAGCAGCACAGCTACAGCGATAGCGCGGAATAAACCAAGCTAGCGTTATGAACGAGGACAGTTTGAGGTCCAGCTTTTAAAGCAGGCAGAGGCTCGGCCCAGTGGATAAAAGCTGGGATCTGATCTCACAGATAAGCCTGAAAACAACGCTAACGCCAGTGCCTATTCAATTACTGTATGACATGAGGAAGCATGCTTTCATTAAGGGACAAGAAAGCACTTTAAGTTGGGTTTTAATTAAAACAGGTTTTAATTCATAGAGTACATGCAACAGCATATTGAGTGCTGAGGAAACGGGACTCCTTCACGAATATTCTATTGAAAAATAGGCTGTGTTTAACCCTCAGTGTGTCTTTTTTTGTTTATCATGGCAGCGTCTCCAGCACTCCTCCTCGGCTTTATGATCCACATCATAAAGTTTTAAATCAGGGCCACAAAGGAGAGCGGCAGTCCGCCCCTAATAGCCTAGATTAATATTGACCTGCAGCGTCTTAATGCGCGTCAGCCTGAAATATCACGGCTTGCCAAAAAGTTACGATTTGGTTTTCGCTGAGATCGGGACGAGGCTTGGAGGCTTCTCTTGTCGTAAGTTCTTCAGCTGGGAAACATTCAGCCGCTCGCCGTCGCTCGGTTTCTGGTGCTACGGGCTCTTAGCGAGCACAGCATCGTGTCTAACGCCTCACTAACACTTAGTTAAACACAAGGAAAGTTTATTCTCGTCAGCTTCCAGAACATAAAATGAAAGGCCCAGTAATTGATCGGGTCGCTCCATATCTGCACGGCCGAGGCCAACGTTCTTGACCTTGATCACTTGGTTTACTCGTATTATTTTTAGCTTTTTCTCTAGGTTGACGCAAACCATGCACGTGCTACGCTGACCTATAAGAGCTATAAAAAAAAACGTGGTTAAATATTAGTTTGAAAGAAGCTATCGTTGCCCTGTGGACTTTGCAATATGCTTACTCATGCAAACTCATACAACCTCATATTTGACAGAGTTTACGAGGCCTTAGACCAGGGGTCTGCAACCTGTGGCCCTGGAGCCACAAGTGGCTCTTTGGACCTTCCACAGTGGCTCCTAATAACTATGGCTACAAATTCTATTTTTATCATGGTATTTAAATGTAATAATGATAATAAATGCAGGTTTTAGCAGTTTTTTTTCTTGGAATAATTGCTTTTAATTTTCACAACAGAATGATGCTAAAAGTGCCAGTAATATTTAATTTTAAGATTTTTTTTTACATCATTATGCACAAATATCAACAATCCATCCATCCTCTTTTTTTTTTTTTTTTTTTTTTTTTTTTTTTTTTTTTTTTTAAACCTCAAATTAGACATTGAAGGGCGTTTGTCTTTTTCCAAAAGGCCAGACAACGTTTGTGTCTCTGAACGGGTTTAATTCAGGTGGACTGTAGGCAGAATGGCTCTCTACACTGTAAAGGTTGTAGGCCCCTGCCTCAGAAGCCCGTCTTCCATGGAGCGGGCGTGTTTGGGCTGAGCTGGGCTTTTACTCAAAGCTCCGGTGTTTTAAAGGCTGAAAGCCAGCAGAGTTACTCGTTTGTCTCATGCGAAACATAGAGGACAGTTGTAACGGCAGCGACTTCCTCAGCCGCCGTGCAGACTCTGTGTTCAGGCCTCCAGCTTCCCCCCCCGAGGCGTGGCGTGGCCCTGCCCGGCGCAGAGAGCCAGCCGTGCTGCCAGAATGCCACCGCACCTCGTTGGAGAGCCTGTCGCCTCTGACGTTGGACGGGCCCAGCAGCTCTCATGGGTAACATCAGCAGCGTTACGCCGGGCCTCCTGGGTAATCTGCTTGTTTTCTCTCCTGGTTACCAGCTGTTCCACCAATCAGGGTAGGGCTGCTGGCCGGGCGCCGGGCAACCTCTCTGGACGGGGAGGGCAATTATTTCAGTGATTTACGTTTGCTCCTGGTGAAGGTGACCTGGTCACTTGTATTTATTTTTACTTTTTTGAATTTTTAGACGCTTGAGGATGAGGATGGTGCTTCGTCCACTCACTTCATCCACTACCTGACAAGCCGCCTCTGATGCTCTATTTTCTCTGTTTTCACTTGTGCCTGAGTGCACATTTCCTTTTATTGTTGCCAGAAAAGCGGGAATATAAAATGTCTGGATGAGGTTGTATTAGTGGCTGGGTTACAAGCTCCATTAGCCAGGTTAGCTTGGCCAGGAAAGGGCGGACACATGGTTGCTGCTTCACTTGTTGTCATTGTTGTCCTGTGGTTTGCAGTCATGTTTCCTGTTTTCACTCAGGAACCCTAAAAAACAGGGAAAAAAAAAAACCCAGAAGCGAGCTATTTTTAGAAGATTTCATTTAAATTGCATTAGAGATAACAGACTGCAGAGGTCCTACTGGTTTAAAACATGCAGGATGCACTAATCAGCAGTCTGGTTTCTGTATGAGCGCCAAGAAGAAGATGAAGAAGCAAAGGTTTTACCCCAAAAACAAAGCGGAAACATAAACGCGTTTCACTTTCAGGCTTCATACGACGAGGATGTTCTGAATAGGAAAGTATAACCGAGCCATCGGCGGTGGGAGGAGTGTGACCAAGCACTTATGGACACTAACAGTACAATGCGGTGTAATTGCAATTTTAGTCAGTAATCCAATTAAGAAACGAGTGTAAGTAATGAGGCCAGTGGCTGCGGTGGCCGTGAGGAGCGTTGAACCTTTGTCTGCCCGGAAATCTGCTCGGTGCTGCTCCTCTGGGCCAGGCTGGTGACCAGGATGTAGTTCTTCTCTGGAGTGAGTTAGCTTAATTTTAAAGCGAGTTTAAAAAAAATTATAATAATAATTTAATTTCTTTGTGTGAAACAAAAATGAGGAAAAAATTAATCGGATTTGGTCAAAATAAATCTGATTTTATTTTAAGGCCATATCGCCCAGCTCTAAGTTATAATACTGTTATCAATGACATGTCTCACCATAAAGACTTTAGCGAAAATACAGAATAAACACCAGATATACTTATTGTGCAAAATATACTGTTATGCTTTTTCTAGAGCAGGAGTACTCAAACTTCTCGTGTGTTGCTCAGCTCAATCCTGACGCATCCTCAGCAGCGCCTCCTCAGGCCTGACAACAAGCGTTTCACGGACCCCCAGTTTGAGGGCCGCTGTTCTAGAGTAACACAGGTACAACAAGTGGCTGGTTCATTAGTTGGGCTATCTGCTCTGTTGGTGCCTTTTAACAGAGCGGTTAGAAAAAAAGATGGTTACAGTAACTCGTGTCAGAACGCTTTTATTTGCCAAGGGACTGTTTCTTCATCCTTTGATACGTCCCCAGTGACCGCGACACACTTCCAGTAGCAGTATACACAGACGCAATACCAGCCAGCAGCGTGGAGGTGGGGTGGTCGCGGCGCAGGGGGACTCTTTGGTCCATACTGCCAAGTGCCCCCCACCACTTCATTTCAATTCAATTTTATTTATATAGCGCCAATTCATGAAACAAGGCACTTTCCAAAGTCAAATTCAATCAGATTATACAGATTGGTCAGAAAGTTTCCTCTCTAAGGAAACTCAGCAGGTTGCATCAAGTCTTGACAAGCAGCATTCACTCCTCCTGAAAGAGCGGTAGAGCCACAGTCTGTATTGTTGATGGCTTTGCAGCAATCCCTCATACTGAGCATGCATGAAGCGACAGTGGAGAGGAAAACTCCCCTTTACTGTAACAAGTCATGAGACCAACTCTAACTGGAACGGTATAACGGAGTATTTTACATTTGTACACCTTGGTGCGGTTGCTAGCCAATGGCGAAGCTGCACCTGAGGTGTGACTGCTTGTGTGAAGAATGCCCTAAAAATCCACTGATGCTAAGCTATGAGATTTTTATTTTATTTTTTTGCCTAAACCAGCCAGCAGTAATCCGTGTAACACAAGCTGCTTTTCAGCATTCCTATACTGACTTTGTGCGTAGCTGTTGACACCAAAACATGGAGTAGTCTCCTTCTGTTTTGCTTCCTCGGATGTTGGTCGTGCTTCTCTAAGTTGTCCTCCGAGTTGTTTCTGCAGCCAATGGCAAGGCGAGGCGGGTCAGCTGAGATTGCAGACCCTCAAACATGGCACGCCATGTCGGACACACCCCAGTAACGGCAGGATTCGTTCTCCTTCACTTTCCATCTCAGATGCAGCTGGTCGTTATCCCGCTGGAATAATGCCCCGGACGTTTTGACTGGCTCACAGGGCGCCAGCATCAGCGAAGCTGTGCTTTGCTGAGCTAGATAGGATCCTAAATTGCTTCTAAAAGATGAGCCAGTTAAGTTACTTTGGTTCTTTGTTTGGGTGAATTTAGACCTTAACAAAATGAGCAATAATTACAAATGATTGCCTGAAGCTCTACATCCTTCCTATAAAACGTGTACTGTGCTCAACTTTGACTAAAGTTGTTCAAAGATTTACTAATTAGAGGGTTTAGTGACGGTTGTGATTACAGTTTAGGCTTTGGCGCCACTTTGCTGGTTTATATCGCAAAAAACATTAGACGGATATTCCTCTGATTTACACTAAACACTAAAAACCCTCATCTGTCGTCAGATACAACAAAATAAGTAGAATTGTAGAGTTTTTAGACATTTTACTGAATGAGAAAAATGGGGGATTATTTTTTTTTCCTTTGTAAGAAAAATCATCCGATCTCAGTCTCTGGATAATTGATCAGTGAATCTCAAACCGTTTCTTTTGAACAACCTAGAAATGTTTCCCATTTACAGCAACAACTAAGCCAGTCGTGCTTTTCATACTGCGTCTGTGTTTCTGCCTCTGAGGCACCAATGAGAGCCAAGTTGGCAAGTAGGTGTGAAGTGTCACGAACATAGCTCGATTAAAACCAACGTCGCTGCTGTCGCTGGATGTACAATGGATGTACAATGTGCATAGACAAGAAATAGTTGAGTTATGAAAGGTTAAGGCGGCTTAAATAGGAGCTTCTCTTTGTAGCAGTGTGATAATAACCTCATTGTAAAAATGTCTTTTGATTAACTTTGACCTGTTTCTGTTTAGTTAGAAAGGAAAACGCCACAAAACACGCCTTTCACACATAATAAAAACATTTTTGTACCTCCTTCAATGGCTGGTAAAAAATGGCTTACATTTTTTTTATTTTTTACAAAACAAAACCATAGAAATCCACTCCCCTCCCACACAACCCCGGGTGGTGCGTCACTTGCGAAGCAGGTGGGACGTACCCACACGGTGACATCAGCGACAGAAATAAGATGGAGTGAGAGTAAAATACGAACGGTTAGAAATGAGTCGAGCATTAATCCGCACAGGGTCTGGGTTCAGATTGGATCTGACAGGGCAGGTCGTCGTTTATAGACGTAAGACGTGTCGCTCAAAGCATTTTCTCCTTATTCCAGGGCAAACCCTACATGTTCGACAGAGTCTTTCAGTCGAGTACAACACAAGAGCAAGTCTACAACGCCTGTGCCCAAAAGATTGTAAAAGGTAAGCATCACTCTGTGTCGTCCTCCCTGAAAAGCTGTTTTCATCGCCCCTTCCAGGTTGTCTGAATGATTTGTTTTTGTTTTTTTTGTGTCCATCTGTCTGAAAGATGTTCTCGAGGGATACAATGGAACGATTTTTGCGTACGGGCAGACGTCATCCGGTAAAACGCACACCATGGAGGTAAGAGGACGTTCCTATCAATACTTCCAGCGCGTCATATCTGAATGAAATTCCAAATTTAAACAGGAAAGTCACTGTTGGGATTAATAATCTCCTTTTCAAGGGAGGCCTGGTTGTAAATAGAAATAAAGACAAATAAAAAAAACTTATATGTAAAACATTTTGTATGAAAAGCATCCATAAAAGCTGTAAAATGTTACATCAAACCGAATTAGAAAGACTTCCGATTTAAAGAAGTCATCTTTAAGGCATTAAGGCAAACGGTCGAGCTTTAAAATCATTAAATCTCTTTGCTTCCTGGTTGTAGGGGAATCTTCACGACACAGATGCCATGGGCATCATCCCCAGGATAGTACAGGACATCTTCAACTACATCTACTCCATGGATGAAAACCTGGAGTTTCACATTAAAGTGAGTAAAGGGGGGAAAGTGAGTAAAGGGGCTCCGATGCCACGTTTGAAGTAGAGAGCTGCAACCTTTAGAGACGAGGACGGCTGATGCTCAACATGCAGCTCTGTGCTTCCTGTGTGGCTCGTCTTATTTATTTATTTTACATCCTTCTGTGTTTGTCTCGCACCGATTGAGCTTTTCCACCTTACTCAAACCTTAATGTATGTTTGGGAGAGAAAGTAACACTTTGTTGTGAAGTGTAAAGAGTTATACATGGCTTTCCACGGTGTAAATGATGAGTCTGAATGAAACGTTTGAATCGTGAATGCTCCGTCCACCCCTGGTGAAAAACATAGTGGTGGCAGCATGGTGCTGTGGGAGGGTTTTTCTCCAGCAGGGCAGCTGATCGTCGGTGCAGATCAGGGGCCTTCAACTCCACTCCTCGTGTCCTGCAACTTTTACGTTTGTCTCCACTTCAACGCGCCTGATTCTTGGGCCGTTAGCAGGACTCTGGAGGAGTTGACTGCATACTGAGGAGGTGGTTAAGCCGTCTTATTCAGCTGTGTTGGACCAGAGACGCAGCTAAAGGAGGAAATACACGGGCCGCGTAACGTAAGCGGCGCTGCGGCTTACGCCCGTGTTTTGAAGCTCGTAAATTTACACCAGACGTGTTGCAAAGTACGCAGCTGTGTGACTCTGCTTAGAGAAGAACTTACTCGTCATGAGTAAGTAATTAAAGACAAATTACCAGTAATGTATGGCTAAGGTATTAAATTATCAGTGACATACCCTAAGTTCTCATCTCCTTAAAGTCCGTGACTTGGCCATATCTGATTAGAAATCGCATATTTTAGTTTGTTAGCTTGTCGCAACTACATCATCCATGGCGCTTTACTTTCAACGATACTTCCGGAAGTGAACTTTGACACAGGATGTTGTTTTCCCCGTTTATTCCCTGCCAAACAGGATCGTATGCGCGTCTGAAATTAGAACTTCAATCTAATTTCATCTTAATATTGCGATTATTTTTTTGCAGTTTAATTTATCATGTCTTTTTAAACATATACAAACAACAAATCAATCTGCTTCATCCCTGTGCAGATTAGGTGCTAAAAGAGCCACTGAGTCTCAACTCTGAGCAGAAATGATTGCGCTCTGACTACGATGTATTTCAACCAAAATTGCGATTTGATTTTGACTTTTCTCTGCATTAACCAAAAGCAACAAAAATGGCCTCCACATAAAGATGTTTGTAAACAAGGACTATTTAAAACAAGAACTTTTAATGTTTTTATTAATCAGAATATTATTCAAGAGAACAGCTTTTAATTGATTTGGACATCAATCCAACCAACAAGGAAGTCTATGTATTAAACTGATTGACCCGTACTTAATGCTATGGTGAGATTCCTGAAAGTTTCTGGTAACACAGTATGATTATATAAACTCTAAAACAAGTAATAAAATTAGATTGTCTCAACTGTCTTTCCGTGTGGAGCCAAACCCACTTTAAACATATTATAACACCTAAAGGACGCGTCTGATTCACTATTTGTTACATAGACAAAAATTGCAAACCTCTGCGATTTGGAAATTGCATCTTTTTTTAAATTGCGATTATATTGCAAATGCGATTAATTGCCTGTTCACACTTTTGCTCTCTGACTTTAAAGTGCACAAAGTCAAGGCGTTAGATGGCTTATTGACGCTCCAGTTGCGTTCGGTGTGAACCCAGCATTAATCTTGATTGGGAATCTGTAGCAAGACCTAATAATTGATGTTCACAAATGCTGCCCAGCCAATCTGACCGAGTCTTAGATATTCTACAAAGATGCTGGAATGGAGACAAACCTAAAAGGCTCCAGGCGTAGGAGTGTTGTCGAAAGGCTCTGAAATCATAGTTGAAACAAAAACGCACGTTCATGCTTTTACCTCAACATCATTGCATTTCTTATCTTACTGGATTCTTATTCTTTACACGAGTCAAGTGACATATTTGTGCTTGGTCCACAGTAAAGACGAGCACCAAGCCTTTGTTTGTTCTCTAAATAACGAGCATCTCTCTCTGTTCGCAGGTTTCATATTTTGAAATCTACTTGGACAAAATCCGAGATCTTTTGGACGGTAAGTGTGTCTGAAGTGTGCAGACCCCTGTCTCTCCTTAATTATTCCAAACTGTGGGAGCAGATGTGACAGAGCAGAGCGCCAAGAGCGTAGAAAGTGTTGGAGCAGGTTGAAATGTTGTCATGAACGTGACCGTTCAGCGGCAAATAATCTTAATTTTAACTGTCGCTATCCCACGTCCACAACAGATAAGCTGTTAGGAACCGTTTGTATGCGGCTCCGGCTCAAATCCGCGTGCCAAACGTACGTTAGCTTGGTGATTGTCGTAGTTCAGCTGTTGTATTTCCATTTTAGAGAATATTTAGCTTTTATACGGCGAAAATCTGTCCAGGAACTGGTCTGAGAGTAGCTCGTGGGTTAAGAACTGTAAATATACTGCATTCACTGCGAACCTTGGCAAGTTAAAATTCATTTGTTGTGGCTTTATTTGCTTTTTTTTTTTAAACATGTGTTTGCGTTTTCTTCTTTCCAGTGTCAAAGACTAATTTATCAGTGCACGAAGACAAAAACAGAGTACCTTATGTCAAGGTGAGACCTGCTCTCCTGCGAAGCATCTGGTAAAACCAGCCAAGGCAGCTTGATAAACGTGTTTTAACTTCTACTTTTCCTTTTTTAAGGGCTGCACTGAAAGATTTGTGTGCAGCCCGGAGGAAGTCATGGATACAATCGACGAGGGCAAATCTAACAGACATGTAGCGGTCACAAGTAAGAACCCGTCCTCTGCGCTTTTACGACAACCCATGCTCTTCAGCTCCAGGCTGGCGGGGCTTTGTTGCAGATCGCCGCTGACCAACGCGCTTTTGCTCCTCAGACATGAACGAGCACAGCTCCAGGAGTCACAGCATCTTCCTGATCAACGTGAAGCAGGAGAACACGCAGACGGAGCAGAAGCTCAGCGGGAAACTCTACCTGGTGGATCTGGCTGGGAGTGAAAAGGTGACGCGGGCTTTTTTTTTTTTTTTTAACGCTCTCGCCGTGACGTCGTTCAGGTCGGGATCAGTTTGGTGTTTTTTTTTTTTTTAATGCGGTCGGTGCCGTCTGGTCTGCAGGTTAGTAAAACCGGTGCTGAAGGGGCCGTCCTGGACGAAGCAAAGAACATCAACAAGTCGCTGTCATCTCTGGGAAACGTCATCTCTGCGTTGGCTGAAGGGACGGTGAGTAGCTTCCTTTCCTCTGAAATCCATCTGTCCATCCATCTGTCCATCCATCCATTCATCCATCCATCCATCCAGTATTTTATCCATTGATTGGATCTTTCAAATATTTGCTAGTTTGGTCGAGCAAATTAAAATCCTAAATATTTACATTTACAGACAGAATGAATGTTTCTACGATGAACAAACTGAGCTACATAAAGTCGGTTCAGTAATGCTGCATTTCAAGCCGATCTCTGTTGTTTCACGATTTGCAGAACATACGGCTAATAAAAAGTGATTGGTTTTATTTTACTCCAAAATCCAGAAAGTCTTTTAACAATCGGCTCTGGATAAGATTGATAATTTGTTAATGAAGGTCTGTTTTTACCCTGAATGGGTAAAAAGCCTTAGAGTTTTTGACAGATAAACCCAGGCTGGATCTATAAAATAATCTGCACCAACTATCGCACATCTTTTTGAAAGCTGCACAGAAAGTGTCAGTTTTTTAAAACGTGTCTTGCTGGGGATGCAGGTAACATAAACACAGGAAGCAGACTTACAAAAGCTGTCAGGAGTAACGATTTGGTGAGAACATTGTTAGATTATCAGCAACAGATCGGGCATCCCTGGTAGGGACTCTGTAAAATGAAGCTAAATGTGCATCAGAACAGGCACGTCTGAATTTAAAACGTTACTAAACAACCTAATGAACATATATCTGCTTTGGCATAATTATCTAGCTTGTTTTAATGAGCACTTAAGCTCTTCCACCCTCAGGAAGGGATTTTTTTTTGTTCTTTTTATTTAAATGACATGTTTTGAGTCTTAATATGAGACGTTATCGTTGATAAGAGCGGAGAGAATCGGAGCACAGACGCTTTGCCAGCTGCAGCGCCCGGAGCCCGAGCTTGCATGATGGAAACCCAACATGCTTTCTGTGTTCTTGGTGTTGAATTTCCATTTCAAGACATCTACAGGTCCTTTGTGTGGCAGAAATAACTGTGCGCAGATAAAAACTCTCCTCCCAGCAACGCCCCGCTCAAGCCTTTCTTTCTCATTTCACCCTTTTCACTTTGATCAAGTGTAGGTTTGTTCTGCGGCTCCTTCGCTCTGTAAACAACCTGCGGCGGACAGCTGCTGATATATTTATGATGCTCTGAAACAAATTAGCTATTGTCCAGAGTTGTCTGCTTCCCCACGGAGCAGCTTTGGGAAGAATAATCGCGGCTTTAGCTGTTTGCACCAAAACTAGTCCTCTCATCGGGTTTATCACATAACCACCCGTTCAGTTTCTGTTCTGTCTGACGTGGGATTTTTGCTAATTATCAGTCATAAAAAGCACCTTTTGTTGCTTTTTGTTCTACTTTTTAATAAGATATTCAGTTTCTTAAAAATGTTTTTCCAACAGAGACGTTTGTTAGTAAAACTCGATGAATGCGTGCCCCTCTTCAAGCTTCTGTGCATGTTTTCAGGCCTACATCCCCTACCGAGACAGCAAGATGACCCGTATCCTGCAGGACTCGCTGGGTGGCAACTGTCGAACCACCATTGTGATCTGCTGCTCACCTTCCTCGTATAATGAGGCTGAAACCAAATCCACCCTGATGTTTGGACAAAGGTAAGCCAGAAGAAGAACCTGAAGAGTTTTTTTTTTTTGTTTTTTTTTGGGCACAAACGGGTGACTGGTGGGTTTCTTTGTGTGTCGTGTTTAATGTCAATAGTTGCACAGCACTGAAAGCAGAAATGCAGTGTGGTAAAAACTAGGTGCATGATATATCTGTATTAACATCGGAATCGGCCAATGTTTCTCATTTTTAACATATCGGTATCGGGCCGAAAAGTAAAACTGGGCCGATATTTACAACCAATGTTTATTTCCATCTAGCTGCCCTTTGTGCCTGTGTTTCAGGAGGGGTGGGGGGGGGGGGGTTGGTCGTGCGTTTTTTTTTGTACGGTCATGTGACCATGATGCATCACAGCCAGGATAGTTTTTTTTTTTGATGAAGATGAGATTTTTTTAAAAAAGCAGTGTGTAAGTCTAGACTATAACGTATATTCAGGAATTCAGTTAGCAAAGTTTTCAGTCAGTCACCGACACACATGGGTAAATATCGGTTATCGGACATAACAGCAATACTAATATTGGATATCGATACCGGCCTAAGTTTTTCACATCGGTGCATCCCTAGTAAAAACATCAAAACTTTCCCAATTATCGGACCCTTTTTAGTGTAAAAAGTTTCAAAGATTAATCTTTTAGTGCTTTAGCGAGATCCCATGCTGGAAAAATAAAACAATCCAACTTTCATTTGAGCTCTTTTACTCAGTCAGCAAGAAATTCCACTTTAAGAAATAATTAACCGGCAGTCCTGCTGGTAATGCTCTCTTTTACCAGTGGGACGCCACTCTTCTCTAACATTTCACAAGGTTGGAGCAGAGAGAGGGGGGGGGGGGGGGGGTTTGTTAATTCCTCTCAGCACAATCCCTCTCGCTCATCCAGAGTCCTGCTACCTTCACTCCTGCTCACCTGTCATGTTTTCTCTGCTTCTCGGGTCTCTGGGCTGAGATTGGCCGTGGAAGAAGGCTGTTTCGGTGCCTCGGAGGCTGCTTTCGTGTTGATTTGGCCATATCTTTTGGATTAGGGGTACCAGGTCCAGTCCTCGAGAGCTACTGTCATGCAACCCTGAGATGCATCCCTTCTCCAACACATGTGGCCATCTGGTAACGAGCCGGTCCGGTTCTGGCGTGTTGGAGCAGGGATTCACCCAGAGGCTGCAGGGCAGTAGCTCTAGAAGACTGGGTTTGGACCGATTGTTCTTCTGGAAGACATTTTTCGTTATCTAGCGAAGATGTTTGTCTAAAATGTGCTTATATTTCATGTCATGCACTCTGACACGGGACTGGACGATAATTCAACAATATATATCAATCGATAGATGTATACCGATGATAGAAAAAAAAAAGGTCGATTAAAAAGTTCAATAGAATAAAAGTTTTCCTTCCTGTTGCATTCTAACCAATCATGTAGGTTAATATTACAGTCATTACATCCTCCCAGCCAATCACAACGCAGACCCAGGAACGCTCCGTCACCAAGCTCCGCCCCTTTCAAAGAGTTCAGAGAGCACGTGTTTTTTTTTGTTTTTTTTTTCTCTTAAACTTTCAGTTTCGGTAAAAAGTTGAGTTTGAATTCAGTGTTTGTGTTCTTTATCTAAAAATAGGTTGGTAAGCAACAGCATAAAATGGCCAGGGCTGCACTTAAAGTATAAGTTTTGACTTTGTTGATAATTATTATCGTTGTCGATCAATATGATTTCTATTTTATCGACATGCTTTGTCTCTATATCGTCCAGCCCTACTCTGACACGGTCCCCAGGCTCTTTGGGAGAGAAACAGGCCCACAGCGCCGCAGGTCGTCCCCCATGTTTAACAGGAGGCCCCTCCTCAGTCCACGCTGCTCAATTTAGACTTATCTCACGCGTCCAAGTAGAGTTTAGCACTTAACGCGTTTACTTTTGTGCAGGTAGGACAAAAAATAGCCCATTGCTGTCGTATGAGTGTACGGCTCCATCCTCCTTACTTGAATGGCATGTTCTCTTGTCTTTCCTGTGTTGAAGAGCGAGTGAGATAAACGGGCCTCTGTGTTTATATTAGGGCCGTCAGTTTTAACGCGTTAATTTTGTTAGACCATAACGCTGACATTTTTTTAACATGCATTAATGCTTTTTTTTTTTTTCCCACTGCGCCCTCCGGACTGTTTTTCTTTTCTTTTTTTTTTATCCTCACCGCTTTCCGTAGTTCCAAGAATGCTAGAGACTATCAAAACAGACCTGCGCTTACTATAGCCAATTCCGCTTATTTCATGCGACTTTGGGCTTCCTTTTTCTAAAGTCGCTTGTAAATTTCATGAGTTTGCAGGTTGCAGTTTATTGGGATTGTTTCTGAAAGTGAAATCGCTTATTTGCGCTCTAAAAAAAGTGACGTTGCCGCACTACAGACACGGCCAGAGTTTAACATTTAATGGCACCTGGATGTTTTCATTCCAATTCTGAAAAGTGCTTGAAAAAATATATATATATATATATATATATTTGTTGTACAAGCATGTTTTTTAATAGTGTCATTTATTGCAAAATTGCATATTAAAATGCCCAAATAGGCTTTTACACTTTCAGAAATAAGATAAAACATGCCATTAATTTGCGATTAATCTCGAGTTAACTATTGAAATTATGCGATTAATCGCGATTCAAAATTTGAATCGTTTGACAGCACTAGTTTATACCCTTTGGGGACCAGAAAGTTATTAATTGCTAATAAAAACTTCTGATCGCATGACGCGTTCAAGGTTTTAGGAGGGGGCGCTACTGATTGTGGGAGGTGCTGGATTCATGAAAACAGCACGTCCAGTTAATGGAGGATGCTCCTCATTCCAGTTTTCTTCCTCTCTGTGTCAAACCTCCAGAGCAAAGACCATCAAGAACACGGTGACGGTGAACATCGAGCTGACGGCAGAGCAGTGGAAGCAGAAATACGAGCGTGAGAAGGAGAAGAACAAGACGCTGAGGAACACCATCACCTGGCTGGAGAACGAGCTCAACCGCTGGAGAAACGGTGAGGCAGGAAAGCCCCGCTCTGGGCTGCTGGGCCTTAAGTCGCTCTCCGGGCCTCATCAACATGTATTTCCCAACACCCAATGCCAGGAGAGAGCGTGCCCGTGGAGGAGCAGTTCGACAAGGAGAAGGCCAACGCCGAGGTGCTGGCCCTGGACAACATTATCAACGAGAAGTCGGCCTCCACGCCCAACGTGCCCGGCGTTCGTCTCACGGACGTGGAGAAGGACAAGTGTGAGGCTGAGCTGACTAAGCTTTACAAACAGCTGGACGACAAGGTGAGGCAGAGCAAGCTGGCATATAGACCTGTAAAGATGCGCTGCTATAGAAGCAATTGCTTTAATTTGGGAATGGCAGCAATTTCCTGTTTTTAAGCTTCCTTCTACGTCCCCTGCTTTCCCTTTTCTGATGAAGTGTCTTGTTAGGGCCTTACTTACTTTTTTAAGCTTAAAGTGCAGCTGTCAGGTCTTTCTGGAATAATTATGAAGTAGATATAAAAAGAAAACACTCAGAAAATGCATCTAATACAACTAAAATACAAGCATGTTTCACAGTTGCACTCCCAGATGAAATGCTTGTAATAAGTCCTTTTTTTTTTCTTTTTTTTTTTCTTCAAAACTATCTTTATTGAAATTTTTGATGATATACACATGCACAAACATTTTAACTAACATAAAACGGGGTGCATTACAAAGCAGGTTTTGGGTAAACGGCTGTTCTCAGATGTTGGGTGAAATTTCCTAAATGCAGCATAAGGTTGTGGACCTGCATCGGTAAGATAGATGGGACAGGTCCTTGTTCTTAATATAATTAATGAAATGCTCCCAAATCCTTTCCAACATGTCCAGTTTACCTTTTAATGTATGTTATTTTTTCCAGTGGTACACATGTAGATGACTATTTTAGCCACTTTGTAATACTAGGTTCACTTATTTCATTCTACGATCACTCTGGCTTGTAATATTCCCACGTTTATAAAAATCTTTTCAAAACAAAAACACGTTTTTAAAATTTCTTTTTGTGAAACGGAAAGGAGGGGAAGAAATTAATCAGATTTGGTATAATTTTTATTTTTAAGCTTTATCGCCCAGCTCTACTTTGAATTCAGTCTCTGAAATAAACTTTTTGATGATATTCTGTTTTGCTGAAATGTTGCCTGTATGTGTTTGACACAATAGTAGCCAAGAAAAATAAATTTATTCTTAAAAAGGTCAAAATCTGCTCGGTCAAACTCGTACTCAGTTGATTATTTACATTACAAGTCTTTTATTATACTTGTAGATGTTGTTTTTTTTTATTTGGGAGGGGAGGTTCAGACATGGAAGCTGAATCCTGTTGTGATTTTAATAATTTTGTTTTGTCATTTGATTTTTATTTTTTTATTTTTTTTAGGATGAAGAAATCAACCAGCAGAGCCAGCTGGTTGAGAAGCTGAAGCAGCAGATGCTCGACCAGGAGGAGGTGAGTTCTGGAGGCCTGAACAGATGGAAAGGAGGCCCCGGTGCAGGCAGAGGACATGATCGCCGTAGCTTTACAGATGATGGGAAATGCTCACAGCTGTCTTTGCTTTCAAGTCGGCCTACCCTGCCGAGCTAAAATGGGTTTTATTTAATTCTTCTGACCTGTAGGAAAGTTCAAAAGGTTTTTTTCCACACTTTACCCAAGAGTTGTTGTTTCTCTGGCCCCGACGAGCCTAAATCAACCTGCTAAACTGAGCAAAACCTGCCTTGTCCAGCTGCTGGCTTCCTCTCGGAGGGATCACGAGAACCTCCAGGCGGAGCTGAACCGCCTTCAGACGGAGAACGAGGCCTCCAAGGAGGAGGTGAAGGAGGTGCTGCAGGCCCTGGAGGAGCTGGCTGTCAACTACGACCAGAAGAGCCAGGAGGTGGAGGACAAGACCAAGGAGTTCGAGTCCATCAGCGAGGAGCTCAGTCAGAAATCTGTAAGGATGGCCGGACACACAGTCGCTCACATCTTCACAGCCACTTCAGACTGACGTTGTTAGAAGAGCCAGAGACTTAAACATCAGGGCCGTCAGAGGCTTTAAAGGTAATGAATCGGGACGTTTCGCGTTGGGCTGAAGGTCTGCAAATGGTTATCAGGATGGAGTCTCCTCCTCATCTCAGACTGACTGAGAGAAAATGCTGCCGCGTGGCACAAAGGAAGCGAATTACTCATTTAACATGTAAGGAATCTTCTAATTTATCTGTAAAAACATAAGAAGGGTCTCTTTAAGGCGTTTTTCTTTCTTAAATTAGCACCTCACCTTGTAAAGTGTAAAAGCTACTGCGTGTAAATTGGCCAGTTTTCTCTTAACTGAACAGTGATTTGATGAAATCTCTGTGACCTTTTAATCTGTTTCTGGGTTTTAATGTGAGTTTTAGGCCTTTAAAAAGTAGAGATGCACGATATATCTGCGTTAACATCAGCATCGGCGGAAGTGTTCGGGTTTGTCTTAACGGTAAATTACAAATAATGACGTCTGAAAACCTCCCACAACCCTCTGTATTGTTATTTTCTTCACAGTTCTTCCATGAGTTAACCAATAAAGTCAAGTTAGGATTATATGCAGGTAGTTTGTGCAATTTAGTGATTAGAAATCACCCTTCTTTGTGTAACTGGTGAAGAAGCCTGTTTAGCGATAGGTCTGATTTTTAGGAGCAGTTTTTTCTTAGTGGCGCCATGATCGCCGTTGACGTGTGCAGACTTACAGCTACCTAAAAAAGACAGCAAATAGTTTTTATCATGACTTTTATTGTTATCACAATAGTACCGTAAAATATAAATACAATTTTAAGTCCATATTGCCCACCTTTTAAAAGGAAATATATAGAACATCAGTAAATATCGCTTATTGGACATAAGGGCATTATCGATTCAATATTGGCCCAAATATTCATGTCGGTGCATTTCTTTTATTTTTATTTCTTTTTTTATTTTTATCTTTTTTAAATTTTTTTAATTAAAAAGAAATGTCGATGCATCTCTATTAAAATATCCAGATTGCCCATGCTAGGTATTAGAATACAGTGATCTTGTCATAAAGTTGGATCTTTATTCTTTAAATCCTCTGTTTATTTGTTTTTTTATTTTTGGCTTGTTGAGTGATTTGCAGCTCTGGCTAAGTTGAGTTATTATGTGACCAAACTGCAAACCCTTCGATGAAGGAAGGCTGGAAGCGCCTCATCGAAAACAATTCATCCAGAGGTTTTTAAACTTTCCTGCAAGCCTGTGAAAAAGTTTAGCTCCTGAAATTAGCTTAAAATGTATATTCAGCTCATTCAGATCCAAATATTGCTGTTACCTTATCCGCTTCACGCTTCTTTATCATGGGAACGTGTATTTAAAGAGGTTTGGCTTAAAAGTAATTCTCGATTTTAAAATCTTAACTGTAGGAAGGCGTTTTAAGTCGGGTAAGCTCGGCGTAAAAGCAGTCGAGTCAAATGACAGAACTGAAAAATGCGATTGAAGTTTGCAGCATTTAAGTCGCATTGGTCTGAAACTTCAGTCGTGGTCGTCCTGAGCGTTCTGAAACGTACTGAAACTTGCACAATCCCTGGATTTGCGCGATACAAACCGAAAAGAGAGAGGAAAGAAACATCCATAATGTTCATTATTAACAAGCCTTTAATCTGGTTTCTTATAAAAAATATTCAGATTTTCAAAGGAGCTGCCGTTTCAAACCAAAGTAAATCATTTGTCACCAGGAGATTTAAACAATGCAGGCAGGAAGTTGATTAATCTGACGTGTCAGCTGACTGATCGTCACGAGAAGCTGTCAAGTCTTTATTTCCTGGAAGGGTTGAGCTCTGACTCTCTGGGTGTGTCAGTGTTTGCTTAGTTTTTCTTTGCTTTTTCTCACCTGTAAAGACTTATTTAATGACCTTGTCTGCTTTATTCTCCTGCCTCTAACTTCTGTCATATAATATACACATTTTTTTTTTTAGTTGTTTGGTCCTTTTTAGCATTTTGTTTCCGTCACACTCGGGAAGCGACAAACATGAAACGGAGACCGTTGTTAAACTATCACAATCGGATTATCTCCTCCTGCTTCTTTGCAGTCCATCTTGTCCTCTCTGGACTCTGAGCTCCAGAAGCTGAAGGAAATGTCCAATCACCAGAAGAAGAGGGTGACTGAGATGATGTCATCGCTGCTCAAAGACTTGGCCGAAATTGGCATCGCTGTGGGCAGCAACGACATAAAGGTACCCAGATTGTTCTCTGCGTTTTTCTCCTCTTCCCCGCCCATAAGATGGTTTTAGTCTCATTCTGTTGGTGTTTTTTTTTTTTTTTTTTTTTTTTTTCTCGGGGGGATGTGGGGCTTGCAGCAGCACGAGAGCGCCAGCGGCCTGATAGACGAGGAGTTCACGGTGGCTCGGCTCTACATCAGCAAGCTGAAGTCCGAGGTGAAGACGATGGTGAAGCGCTGCAAGCAGCTGGAGGGCATCCAGTCCGAGAGCAACAAGAAGATGGACGAGAACGAGAAGGAGCTGGCCGCCTGTCAGCTGCGCATCTCCCAGGTATTCACATCTGAGCACAGCCAACTCCGTGACTACCTGCCTGCACCTTTTCTCAAGCTTATTGGATACATTTAGATGGAAGATACAGGAAGTAAGGGGTTTTCTGTGTGTCGGCAGCACGAGGCTAAAATCAAGTCCCTGACCGAGTACCTGCAGAACGTGGAGCAGAAGAAGAGGCAGCTGGAGGAGAACGTGGACTCACTCAACGAGGAGCTGGTGAAGCTCAGCGCTCAGGGTACGTGTCTTCGTCGTTGGGCCACCTGAGAAGAACGAAGCTTAAAGGACTTGTTGGTCCAGAGCTCTTCGTTTCACTGGGTTGGAGCAGGTCCTGCAGAGCGACGCGTGATGTCTGGTCCGCTAATCCCAGGGTTGCTCCCGTGGTTGGGAAGCCGACGCTGCAGTTAAAGAAGCTCGTCGTGTTCTTCTCTCCGGCCCTTCAGGGCTGTGAAGTCTCCGGTGTGTGCGAGCCGTGCCCCACGCACACATCTGCCATTTCAGCTGAAGGGAAAAGTAAAAACGTCATGGCCGAACAAGCTCCTCTAGCGGCTTGATGTAGCAGCGAAACCTAGCTAAACAGAACGCCCGGGCCAGACGTAGCCACTATGGGGAGGACAGAACAGAGAACATGAAGTTGAAACCCGAAATGACACAAAAAGTGGATATCGGCGTAAAGAGCAGGATATATAAATGTCCAAGCACCTGAGGATGTATTCTTTAGAGGTGGGCGGATCGATCCTATCGATGCTATCGATACCAACGCTGGCATTCATATTGAACGAGACCTTGAAAGAACCCAGTACATTTATCCCGTGTTCTCTAAGATAAGCTAACATTAGCTAACCCTTTATTTATCCCACGACGGGGAAATTTAAAGAAGTAAAGCAACAGGTAAGTGCACACAATACAAATAAAATTACATAAGGATTGAAAGATATAGTGTAGGAGGTGGATTAGGAAAAAACACTATGAATATAACATTATTATTATTATTTTTGTTATTTGTATTGTAATAATAAAATAAAAATCCTAAAAATACCGAAAGGTCAACAGTTTCATGATACATCGAGCTTAAATGTAAAAAGTATCAGTATCGATATCAGCGATACTGACCCTGTATCTATTTGGTATCGTATCGATTAAAAATTCTTGGCATCGCCCAAAAAAAGCTGCCCTGAATTGAATTTCTTAGAATAGATTCCAACTCTAAAGGTGATTTTTGTAGAGGCATCTTTGCTGGATGGCGCAGTAAAGTTATCATAGATCTTCTGTGAAATGGTTTTCCCTCATTTTATCCGGTCTCGGCGTCTTCAGGCGTTCGCGGCTACCTCTTTCAACTAACGGGGGAATCTGCTTTACAGAGAAAGTCCATGCCATGGAGAAGGAGAATGAGATCCAGACCGCCAATGAAGTTAAGGTAAGTCTGAACTACGCTTTGTTAGCTCAAGCTAAAGGTGCCTGTAGAATGCGAGCGGTGCTTTAAACGGCTTTTCATGTCGGCGTTCAGGAAGCGGTGGAGAAGCAGATCCACTCCCACCGTGAAGCCCACCAGAAACAGATCAGCAGCCTGAGAGACGAGCTGGACAACAAGGAGAAGCTCATCACCGAGCTGCAGGAGTAAGACTCTGGAACATGGCTCAATCTCAGATTAGTGTAAAAACAATAGTGAACGTTTGGTTCGCCCATCGTTCAGCTGGGGACGTGCATTTGAGCGAGACATGACGAGAACACGAAGAACTGATGTTCGTCCATCGACCCCTGACCCGTTTTGCTTTCCTCCCCCCAGTTTGAACCAGAAGATCATGCTGGAGCAGGAGAGGCTGCGGGTGGAGCACGAGAAGCTGAAATCCACCGACCAGGAGAAGAGCCGCAAGCTGCACGAGCTCACGTAGGTTTTCCAGACGCGTAGGAAACGTCCTGCGTCGTTCATCGGGTTTGGCGCCCGGTAACCGTTTCCAATGCGTTTCCTGTCATTCAGGGTGATGCAGGACCGCAGGGAGCAGGCCAGACAGGACCTGAAGGGGCTTGAAGAGACAGTGGTGCGTTCATCTGAGCTAATAAAACACAAACCACAGGGTTGGGGTCCATTTACTTCAGCTCGTGTTGACCAATCTAACCTCTCTTGTCCTTTTGCGTTGCAGGCCAAGGAGCTGCAGACTCTCCACAACCTCAGGAAACTCTTCGTTCAGGATTTGGCTACCAGAGTGAAAAAGGTTTTTTTTTTCTTTCTTTTTTTAGGGATTCACTGATATGAACATTTTGGGCGATATCGATTTCCGATATTAATATTCCTGTTACGTCCGATAACCGATATTTAGCGATGTGTGTGCACATTTATGTTTCTGTGATGGTTAAGTTTTTGAATGTGGGTTAAAGTCTAGACTGGCCTGAGCAAATCCTCGGTTATCTGGCTTAAATCGAGGTTACACATTGCTTTTTTTTTTCTTTTTATTCTCTGCTGCATTAAAAAAAACACAATCCTGGCTGTGATGCATCACATTAACATGACCGCATGACCAACGCCCTCACCCCCCCCCCCCCCCCCCCCTCTAAACACGGGTACAAAGGGCAACTAGCTGGAAATAAACATCGGTGGTTAATATCGGTCCAGTTTTACTTATCGGATCAATACCGATGAGTTAGAAAATGACTAGCATTGGCCGATACCGATGTTAATGCCGATATATCGTGCATCCTGACTTTCTTTTCTTTTTTTCACTAATCTATGTGTAGCTATAACTTGTACTTTGTTCTTTTGTTTTTCAGAGTGCTGAGATGGACTCTGATGACACAGGAGGCAGCGCAGCACAGAAACAGAAAATCTCCTTTCTTGAGAACAATCTTGAGCAACTCACCAAGGTTCACAAACAGGTGGGAGTTCCCTTTCCAGGACCCTTTTTTTTCAGTCCTTTCACCATCTTAGTTGTCATGTCTGCTCAGGTAGTTTTATTTATCAACCTAATATTTGGCTTCTTCTGTGTCTGACGCTACGTTCACACTGCAGGCGATTCCAATTTTTTTTAATTTTTTTTTTTTTGTGAAATCAGATTTTTTTTGTTCACATTTCCAAATATGTGCGACTTGTATGCGATCTTCTGTATGAACTGAATCCATACAACTTACGTGTCCCGCATGCGCAGTCGAGGACGCGATGACGTCGCACGTAGCAAAGCGTGCTCAGTGTTAGCGGAAGTAAACATGGATTATAATGCTGGCGCTCATTTTGCGATCTTTAATTTCTTTTCTAACCGGAGCTTTCTCTCCATTGACTGCTCTCCTCATTGTTGTCCGCCATGGGTGTCGTTTTTCTTCCCGCTTCTGCATAGCAGGGCCCAGAATAGTGACGTTTGTCGAGTATCAGTGACGTACAGGTCGGATGAATGCGGCCCGGCCGAACAGACACTGGTCGCATTTGAAAAGATCCGATCTGTGTTGTTCAGACTGTCATGAAAAGATCAGATCCAGGTCGCATGTGGGCAAAAAAAATCAGAATCGGGTCACTTCAGGCTGCAGTGTGAACGTAGGCAAAGTGATGAGCGCGACTGTTTTAAACCCAGCGCTCTGTATTGTTTTTGTTTTTTCCGCCTCAGCTGGTCCGTGATAATGCAGACCTGCGCTGTGAGCTTCCTAAACTGGAGAAACGTCTTCGTGCTACGGCTGAGCGGGTCAAGGCACTGGAGTCTGCACTGAAGGAGGCCAAGGAGAACGCCGCCCGCGACCGCAAGCGCTACCAGCAGGAGGTGGACCGCATCAAGGAGGCCGTCAGGGCCAAGAACATGGCCCGGAGGGGACATTCGGCCCAGATCGGTTAGTAGGCGGCCGGGCTTTAAAACAAACCTGGTCACGGTTTCTGAAGCGTCTTCCTCTGTAAATAAAATCCCAAATCTCTCCTCCCTCGTCTCTAGCCAAACCCATCCGACCCGGCCAGCCTCCGGTTGCATCCCCAACCCACCACACCATCAACCGCATGGGGGGCAGCTTCTACCAGAACAGCCAGCCGGTGTCCATCAGGGGTGGAGGCAGCAAGCCGGACAAGATGTGAGTGGAGACGTCTGGTTTGTAGGGAAATGATCGTTTGGGACGTCCAAGCACGGCCGCACTGTAAAATGTTCAGTTTGGCTTCAGTCCATCTCAGATGTTGCCTGTTTAACGCCGTCTAACCGGTGATGGTAGAAAGTGTTCACACAGCTTTGTCTGTCACATAATTACTCCAGTGGATCTTACTGGGGTTTTACGTGATAGATCAACGGAAAGTAGAGAGCCGTTGTAGGGCGGGACGATGATTCAATAACAATATATATCGATAAAAAGTTAAATAGAATAACAGTTTTCCTTTTGCATTCTAGCCTTACATCCAACCAGTTAGAGACGTAGATCCAGGAACGCTCCGTCACCAAGCTCCGCCCCCTTCAATGAGATCAGAGACTTTTTCTCTTTTTTTAAAAACTTGCAGTTTTGTTAAAATGTTGTTTGACTGAAAGGTTGAGTTTGAATTCAGCGTTTTTTATCTAGAAAAAAAATGGTCAGAGCTGCACTTAAAATATATGTTTTGAATCTTTTGATAATTATCGATATCGATCAATATGATTTCTATTTTATTGATATTAGGGCTGGTAGATATAGAAAAAAAAGCATATAGATAAAAAAGAAATCATATTGATCCATAATTATCAACAAATTCAAAACATATATTTTAAGGGCAGCCCTGGACGTTTTACGCTGTTGCTTAGCGACCTATCTTTAGATTTAGATGAATTCAAACTCAACCCGTTATTCAACCAACTTTTTACCAAAACCAAAAGAAACAGGAACGTGTGCTCTTGTTTTGAACGTGGATCTGCGTTGTGATTGGTTGGAGGATGTAGTGACTGTAATATTAACCTACATGGCTAGAATGCTAAAGGAAGGAAAACTGTTATTCTATTGAACTTTTTATTGACCCTTTTGTTTCCATCATCGATTTACGTCTATCGATCGATATTTATCGTTATTGAATTATCGTCCAGCCACACGATCTGCTTTTTTTTCCCCCTATATACTCCAGTCTTACGCAGTTATAACTTGGAAGGAAAACTGTGCTTACTTTTCCAAATCTATCAAAAATAGAGCATTGGTGGACAAACGGCATCACATCAAAGACCCAGAAGCACAGCAGACACGTTAGGGTGGAAAGCTGCAGAGATCCACAGCTCAGGTGCAGAGTCTGTTAGCGGTGCACCCCCCTAACAGGCCTTCATCGCAGGAGTGGTGGCCAGAAAGCCGTTGTTGAAAGCCCTCCATAAGAATCAGGAATCCCAGCTAAAGGTCGCCAACGGCCATTTTGGGGAAGCTGCAAACCTGCTCTGCATTCAGGTGTTTGAATGGCCTAGTTAAAGTCCGAAAGTAAGCCTATTTGAGAATCAGACGCTCTCCATCCAGTGCGACTAAGCTTGAGCTGTTTTACACAGAAGGATGAGCAAAAAATCTTCAGTCTTCAGATGCGCAAAGACACACAAACTGTCGACGCAGCGGAGGCAGCAAGAGATTTCAGGCCGGTGCATCATCCTCCTTCACATTTACGTGCCACTTTGTGTTCCTCTAACGCTCGTTGTCGTTAATATGTGAAGAGGGTCTAGTGTGTGAACTACGTTGGGCACCTTTTCCTCTCGTTTGAACTTGCAGCTTGACTCACTTCAGTTCTGCCCGTGTTCGGTGCGACGTGTCGTTGACGGCGCCTTCATTGTTTTTTCCTCTACAGCTGAAGAGCAGCAGAGCAGAGGAACGACACCACAGAAGAAGCCAACGTCACCCACCTGCCCGCCCACCCAGACAACCTGTCATTCCATTACAGCAAAGAGGCTCCACGCTGCAGCCGCGGAGGAGTCCGGATTTATAAATATATAAATATATATAAATATTCCCGGCCTGTACAGCCCTCCCCCCCCCTCCCCAAACACCCCCTCCCACCCCTCTCCTCTCCTCCACTTCCCATTATCAAGACCTCTCTCTTAACGGGATATAATACGTTTAAAAAGAAAAGGAGAAAAAAAAAAGAGCGATTTTAATTTACGAGAAAAAAAAAAGCAGGATAATATTCTCACTCAGCGAACCAAACGCAGCGTCGAGCGCAGGCCTTTTCTTTGCGAGCGAAACGGTGCACGATCTCGAATGTTTAAGCTTCGGTTTTCGTTTTTGTTTTGCACAGTCCGCCGTCGTCGTCGTCGTCGTAGTTCTGCACTGTGCCAAGCTGAATGTAAGCGGTAGCAAGAAAACAAAAACACCGAAAACGGCAAGAAAAGCAAAAATACGCAAAAAAAGAAAAGAAAAAGAGCTCGACCTTATAGGATAACTTATGTACATTTCATTACGATTATGATTACTATCAGTTAACCACGGTTTTCTCTGTATAGATTTTACATGCGTTAAAAAGGGGGGGGGGCGTTTTGCATCCAGCGGAAGGCGTCGGCGCCGCGGCGGGAGAGACAGCTCGCAAGGAAACGGCTCGAAAAAGAAGGATTTAAAAAATAATAATAATAATAATAGTAAAAATAATGAGAAGCCGTACTGTAGATGTATTTAATCTAAACACCTGTGGAGGCCATTTGTTTTCTTTTTTTTGTCATGAAATTAAATTAAAACCATTCGTTGGAAGGATACGAATAACGCAGAGGGATGAATGATGAGAGCGATCCGATCCGGTTAACACAAGCTTCCACCTTTTAGCATACACTAAGTTGCTACACATACTGTTTTTAACTCATCTAAGTGGGCGACGTCGCTGTTGATGGACTCTATTTATATATATTTCAGCACGCAGACGGCAGCCGATCAGACAGACGCGGCGCTCACGCACTCTCGGTCCTGTCCCAGCTGGGTCCCGATCACTCCCTCACCTGTCCTATAAAGACCTGATCCGTTTTTTTTTTTTCTAAGGGTGCCTCGCTTCTTCATTCATCTTCTTCCCTACTTTTTTTTTGTGTGTGTGTGTGTGCGTGTGTGTTATGCTGGGTTTCATATGCTCTGGTCTGTTATTCAATAGATGGTGTAGACGTTTGACGGCAATGTGGGGAACCGGGTGTGTATCAGTTGATGGATCAGACCCTCGCTGCTGATCAGCCAATCAGGGAAAGCGGGGTCTGGGGAAAAAAAAGAAAAGAAAATCCACAAATTGCACAATAATCTTCTGTCATCATGTGGAAGAAAGGGTCTATTTAACTAAATGTAGCCAACGGGTGTCGGATTTCTTTAGTGTTTTGTCGTATTTGTTCTATATATATATATTTTTTTTTTATGTTAGTTCCCATCACATCTGTTTTTCTTAATCACGTTAAGCCCTGGTGCATTGGCAAAGAAAGCTGATGGAGATTGTAACCCCAGCATGAGGACACTAACACCTTGCATAAGTGCAATATACTGTAAGATACACTGTATGTCGGTCAGAGTGTGGATTTGCTGCGCTGCTCCTGCCACGCCTTGTTTTTGTTACACGTTGAAAGGCTTCTTTCATCACTGGAAACCTGAAACATAAAACAAGCTCCTTTCTTTTTCTTCAGTATGAACGCTGAAGGAGGGAGGGAGGGAGGGGGGGGGGAAGCTCCTTTTCAGTTTTAATTATGGAAAAGCGATTAAAGAAGCCTCCGTGGAGAGGGGAAAAACTGAGAGCAGTGGAGCAAATCCAGCGCCAAAAGGTGTCGCGTTAAGACAGGAAAGTCAGGTTTTTACAGAACGTCTTCTCAATATGTTCAGAAGAGGAAGGGGGGAAAAAAAGAAACACTCCACATGTGGCTGTTTTTTAGACTGGAGGTATGAAGCAGTTTCCAAAGCCCTGTGAGGAAAATGAACCGCTGTAATTGTGTTTCACATGCTGCAGACAGGAAAATCTCCCCCCGTGTGTCTACGACGGGATTGTGTCGTCTTATCTGTGTTCATCTGGATTAGTTACCACTGCGAATCGTGAACCTTAAAATGTTTGATATCCTCCTTCCACCAAAAAACAAAATACAACTGGATATGAAATGGGTTGCAGAGATTACTTATGGTGTTTACCGAAATTACGTTTTTGCATTGATTCTAAATTAAAACGAAAGTGTAGCCTTTTTTTATTACTGTGTAATAGTTTTTTTTTTTTTTAAGGACAGTTTTTTTTTTGGGGGGGGGTCTGTCAGTGGACGCGGTACTGGATCATTCCTGGAGAACTGGGGCACAAGTAAAGCAGGGCTCTGATACGGACAGAGACAGGAAGTTAAATGAGATCACAGTTTTGGATTGACTGCATGATGTAAATGTATGTGTGATTAAATAATTATGAGAAAATCCCTCCCCTTTCCTGCCTGGTTACTGGAGTATTTGTGCTAATTATAGACTTTTAAGTCCTGTTGGGTAACAGTTTTATAAATGCCTTTTTCTGCTTAAATTCAACCTTACATAAAAAGGCACAACAGAAAGAAGCGTTTGTACGTCTAGGTGCATCAAGGCAATTAACGCCAACGCTTAATAGACAAGCTGAAGGAAGGTTTTATTGTTAAACTGAAATGTATAGCTATAATATGAGAGAGAGGGAGAGAAATTAAAGGGAACACTAAAATAACATTTCAATTAATTATTCTCATTGAAAAGCTTTAACACAGTGGAATTGAGAAGAAAATAACGCAAATGATCAATATAAATCATAATTATTACACCGGGGAGATCTGGATTTGGATTCATACTCTGCATCAAAGTGGAAAATAACATGACAGGCTGATTCAAAGTCAGTTAATATCCTCTCAAAATGAGAACCCGTAGCGTGTGTGGCCTCCATGTGTCTGTATGACCTCCCTACAACGTCTGGGCTCCTGATGAGGTGGAGGATGGTCTCCTGAGGGATCTCCTCCCAGACCTGGACTAACATCCACCAACTCCTGGACAGTCTGTTGTGAAACGTGGCTTTGGTGGATGGAGCGAGACATGATGTGCTCAGCGGATTCAGGTCTGTGGAACGGGCGGCTGGTCCATAGCATCAATGCTTTCATCTCACAGGAACTGCTGACACACTCCAGCCACATGAGGTCTAGCATTGTCTTGCATTAGGAGGAACCCAGAGCGAACCACACCAACATATGGTCTCAGTGGGTCTGAGGATCTCATCTCTGTACCTAATGGCAGTCAGACTACCTCTGGCGAGCACATGGAGGGCTGTGGGCCCCCCCAAAGAAATGCCACCCCACCCCATTACTGATCCACTGCCAAACCGGTCCTGCTGGAGGATGTTGCAGGCAGCAGAACGTTCTCCACGGCTTTCTGTCACATGTGCTCAGTGTGAACCTGCTTTCTCCTGTGAAGAGCTCAGGGCACCAGTGGAGAATTTGATAGTTTCCCCAGCAAACGCCAATTGACGTGCACGGTGTTGGGCTGTAGGCACAGGCCCTATATGTGGACCTTGGGCCCTCACTCCACCCTCATGGACTTCTGATCGTCTGAGCAGACACATGCACATCTGTGGCCTGCTGGAGGTCATTCTGCAGGGCTCTGGCAGTGCTGCTCCTGTTCCTCCTTGCACAAAGGCGGAGGTAGCGGTCCTGCTGCAGGGTTGTTGCCCTCCTACGGCCTCCTCCACGTCTCCCGATGTACTGGCCTGTCTCCTGGTAGCGCCTCCATGCTATGGACACTACGCTGACACACAAAACAAACCTTCTTGCTACAGCTCGCATTGATGTTCCGTCTTGGACTGGCTACACGACTTGAGCAACTTCAGTGGGCTGTAAAAAAAAAAAAAAAGCGCCTCATGATGCGTGACAGCACTGACAAAATGAAAAGGTGACTAAAAGTTCAACCAGAAAGAACGAGAACGGAGAAATGATCTGTGGTCACCACCTGCAGAAACACTTTGTTGTAGTGGTTGTCTTGCTACTTTTTTTTCTTTCCACCTGTTGTATTTTCCATTTGCACAACAGCAGGTGAAATTGATTCACAATAAGCGTTACTACCTAACTGGTGACACTGATTCCACAAGGTGTGACTGATTTGGAGTTAAATTGCTCTGTTTAGATGTTCCCTTTATTTTTTGAGCAGTGTGCAATATATATATATATATATATGTATATGTATATGTATGTTTATATATATATATATATATATATATATATATAATTTGTACAGTGGTTAGAGAACACAACCCTGAGGGACACCCGTGCTGATGGTTGTTGTGCTGGAGAAGCTCCACCTGTTGCTCAGTGAGGAAGTTACACATCACTGACAGGTGGAGGTCGGCACTGTGAGCTTCTGATGGGGGTGTAGGGTGAAGGATGACGTGTAGTCCTAGGCTGACTGCATCATTACAACTTGTGGCAAAGTCACCCAACACCAGGATGCCAAGACCAGAATGGTCAACAGCAGGTGCAGTGATGTTTTTGTTGGGGCTGAGGGCCATATTTGTAAGTACTAAACATTCAATGAATTTTATTTTGTTGTGGATTTGCCATAATCCACACTGCAAATATACATAGATGAAAATGGCTTAAAATATACATACAACTCCACGTGTCTCTTAGCAGCTTGCAACTCGATCACAATCAATTTTAGCTGGATTTCTAACCACTCCACCTTTAAGTTTATTAACATCTTCTAGTTTCAATCACCTAACTGTTGATTTGAAGTGAAATGAAAGAATTTAAAGTCAGTCGTTATTGCATCTGCGTAATGCACCAGTGCCACATCGAGATGCTACCACCACCATGCTTTACGGTTTGACACGTACAGTTGTGGTCAAAAGTGTACATACACTTGTAAAAAAATCATAATGTTATGGCTGTCTTGAGTCTTCAATAAGTTCTACAACTCTTATTTTTCTGTGATAGAGTGATCGGAACACATACATGTTTGTCACAAAAAACAGTCATAAAGTTTGGTTCTTTCATAAATTTATTATGGGTCTGCTGAAAATGTCACCAAATGTGCTGGGTCAAAAATATACATACAGCAACATTAGTATTTGGTTACATGTCCCTTGGCCATTTTCACGGCAACTAGGCGCTTTTGGTAGCCATCCACAAGGTCCTGGCAAGCTTCAGGTCGAATGTTTGACCACTCTTCTTGACAGAATTGGTGCAGTTCAGCTAAATGTGATGGTTTTCTTGCATGAACCTGTTTCTTTAGCACTGTCCACATGTTCTCAATGGGGTTTAAGTCAGGACTTTGGAAAGGCCATTCTAAAACCTTAATTCTAGCCTGGTTTAGCCATTCCTTTACCACTTTTGATGTGTGTTTTGGGTCATTGTCTTGTTGGAACACCCAACTGCGCCCAAGACCCAACCTTCGGGCTGATGGTTTTAAGTTTTCCTGCAGAATTTGGAGGTAATCCTCCTTCTTCATTATCCCATTTACTTTCTGCAAAGAACCAGTTCCACTGGCAGCAAAACATCCCCAGAGCATAATACTACCACCACCATGCTTGACAGTAGGCATGGTGTTCCTGGGATTAAAGGCCTCACCTTTTCTCCTCCAAACATATTGCTGGGTGTTGTGGCCAAACAGCTCAATTTTTGTTTCGTCTGACCAGAGAACTTTCCTCCAGAAGGTTTTATCTTTGTCCATGTGATCAGCAGCAAACTTCAGCCGAGTCATAAGCTGCCTTTTCTGGAGCAAGGGCTTCTTTCTTGCACGGCAGCCTCTCAGTCCATGCCGATGTAAAACACGCTTGACTGTGGAGACTGACACCTGTGTTCCATCAGCTTCCAAACCCTTGCAGACCTGCTTCTTGGTGATTCTTGGTTGACTCTTGACCATCCTGACCAATCTCCTCTCGGCAGCATGTGATAGCTTGCGTTTTCTTCCTGATCGTGGCAGTGACACAACTGTTCCATGCACTTTATACTTGCGTATAATTGTCTGCACAGTTGCTCTTGGGACCTGTAGCTGCTTTGAAATGGCTCCAAGTGACTTCCCTGACTTGTTCAAGTCAATAATTCGCTTTTTCAGATCCACACTGAGTTCCTTTGACTTTCCCATTGTAGCTTTTGTAGCTGAGTCTAATCACTGGGTCAAATGAGCCCTATTTAAATGGGCTCATGAGAAGTCAACAGCTGTAGTCAATCAGAATCACTTAGAAGAAGTGAAGAGGCCATGACATGAAGCTAATTTGATTGACACAACTCGCTACATCACCAAAGTTGACAAATTTTGTTGCTGTATGTATATTTTTGACCCAGCAGATTTGGTGACATTTTCAGCAGACCCATAATAAATTTATGAAAGAACCAAACTTTATGACTGTTTTTTGTGACAAACATGTATGTGTTCCGATCACTCTATCACAGAAAAATAAGAGTTGTAGAACTTATTGAAGACTCAAGACAGCCATAACATTATGATTTTTTTACAAGTGTATGTACACTTTTGACCACAACTGTAGATTCTTAGCGAAGTAGTTTCTGTTCTGATCTTTCAAAACGTTATTGGTTCAAATAAAACATTAAAAGCCAATCATTAATACGACGTTTATGTCCAGGATGAGTGTACATAAATACTCCAGATGTAAAAAGCTTTTTGTTCATGTGGAAATGATCTTTATGACTGAACATGCCAAAATATGTGATTCACAAATAAACGTGCCTAGTCTAATAGCAGTAAAAATTATGTTTTATTCACAGGTGCTGGACTTCTTTAGCTCATTGGGCTGCTTCATGGCCAAGCTGTGATTTAGCATAACGCCATAAATGTCCTGCTCAAGAGCAGAATTCATTTCTCCACCAATGAAGACTAGTCATCCAGGCCTCTTTATTGTCTATTTTTAAATCTGCTCTAAAATCCCACCTTTTTCTTACCAGCTTTTGACGCAGCATGACAGAGCTCACTTCATCAATTTTATTTAACTTCTAACATTTTGATGTGTTTTATGTATTTATGTTTTGGTGCTGTACATATCTGTTCAGCACTTTTGTCAGTTGGGGTGTTTTTAAAGTGCTTATAAATAAAGTTGGCTTTCTTAGTGCCAAAGAGAACCCACACAGATTTACTTTCACACAAGAGGAGGATCACTGCTTTCGCTATAGTGCTCCGCTTGATATGTATGCAAAAAGAAACAACTTTATTGTACATTATTTTTGGGATTATTTCAAGTGGAATGGACACAGAAACGGAAAGGTAAAAGAGAAAGAAAGGCAGAAAGTAGATGAAACAAAATGCTAAAAGTAGATAAAAAAAGACTACAAGATAACATGATTGGAGTCTGCTTCTACACCTGCAGAAAGAGATATAGAAAGAACAAAAACAAACAGAAAAAGTGTCACAGGTACAACAACCAACGTATATGATAACATCATTGAAAATTACACAGTATTATCTAATACAAGATGTTTTAATGACAGCCCAAGCTAATTATAGGGTTTATCTGTATACAAGCGAATATATGAGCACCTGGATCCAAGCACCTGCAAGTGTTTGTGAGAGGCCAGATTTCTAAAAGTGCATAACTACTAATGGGTCATGAAAACATACTCTGCATCCAATTTTCAGGTGACTGACTGAACAGAAATCTGGGAGATATTCAAGGATTGAGATGTTGTGTTATAACCCAACTCTGCTTTAAACTTCTCTGGTTTTCCTTGGTCTTCAATATGCTCTTTGTTCGCTAATATTCTCTAGGAAACCCTCTGAGACCTTTAAAGCTCAGGTGGATGCATATTGAAATTAATTTACTCATAGATGGACTCTCTTTACTAATTGGGCAATTAAAGGCAATGGATTTTATTTAAAGGTATCGAGTCAAAGGGGCTGCTGAATATATACAAAGGCAAACTTTTTAGGGATTATTCATAAAATTAACATTAAAAATCCTATAACTTTCTCTTCACAATTAGGTCTGCTTTGCGTTGGTTTACAGCAGGCATGTCTAAAGTATGGTCCAGGTGGACTGATTTTGTACCCTCCTATTTGTGGTAAATAGGACCACATGTCTCCAAGGACCTTAACTCCAATGAAGACGTTTGTGCATTAAAATCTGTTTTGAATTAATTTCTTACAATTAGGTAAATACAGGAAGTGTTTTCAAAAGAAACGGACCCAAATCCTGTTCTTAGATTGCGAGACCAATAATAATTATTTTTTTCAATAAAGCCTAAATAATTTGCAAAACTGGGTGACCATCTTTTAATAAAGCAAATAAGCAAAACATGTTTTTAGCTTTGGATCTACTGCAGTGGCGAGTTCTTCACCAAATTTAGCAGGGGGGCAGTGTGGGGCCAGTGTTTTTTCATGGGAGCACAGAACAAAAGATTGGATAAATAAAACTAAACAAGTCAATATTTCATTGCTTAAAAATATCAAGTGAGCCAAAGAGCCAATTGTGGTTCTTGAACTGCAGGTTGCAGACCCCTGATACTTCCTCAATACAGCTGGAGCTAAACATGAAACAGCTTATTTTCTTTTTAACTATTATTACAGTAAAACTGTAAAGGTAAAAAAATACAATTAGTCCAAGTGACCAATCAGTTACAGTATCTTTGTCAGCATATATAATCGTAAAAAATTTATTTAATATCATGTCTTTAGTACAGGGGCCAGGACCAGTTATACAGGGGCACTGGCTCCTGTTGGCTTCTGCCTAGAGCTGTCCCTGATCTACAGTGAATGACATATGCCTTTTCTACAGAGAATCAGACTATTTTGTTTCATTTAAATTACCATATTTTGTAGAGCAGAAAAAAAAAGATTTTTTAAAAACTTATTAATTTTCTGTCCCTCCAGTGCTTTTAACTTGACAATTTCGGCCCTTGTGCAGAAAAGTTTGGACACCCCTAGTTTAGAGGTTTTACCTTACAACCCATAAAAAAGTTCCTGGGGTGTGAATACTTTTAAAGGGAGCGTAGCTGGAGGTGGGCCCCTAAAATAAAATCAGTGAACAGGGCCCAGTACAGCTTCGGGCCGCCTCTGTTTTCATCACCACCGAAACTTTTGGTGATTACCTCACTGTGGGGTTTAACCACAGCAGGAGTCGCAGTTGGATGCGGAGCATTTGTAGTTCCACATTATTACCACTAGAAGGCGCCTATTCCCCTGTTTGCGTCGTTAACACCTGAGGGGCTCGAACCATGTGCATTCCTTACAGAGAAAGAGGCCTCACTCTGAACACATTTCTCTTGACAAATATCTAACTGAGCTCATGGAAACACAAAACACATTTAGTCAACTGATTGTATCCGTTATTCGATGCATGTTCCGCGTCGTGCCGTATCACAAAATGTTTACATCTTACATCCACACTGTAAAAAAACAAATCCTCTCTTCGTTCCCCGTGAAACAAGTCTCGAGAGTGAGACGTCACGGGAGGAGACGATCTTCGCAGAAAGGTGGTTGCCGAAGTTGTCAGGGGCAGACGAGAGTCCACGGGAAGGAGGACTGTTGTGGATTAACCGCACATACAAACCGAGCAGGGAAGGACGTGTCCGAGAAACTCAAAAAGACAACTTTTCAGCTGGTGGCAGCTCCAAAGGAGGGGGAACAAAACAACAAAGTTTCTCGGGATTTAAGTTCGCCGAGGAGCGCCGGAGTTCACCGTCCTCTCCCGGAGGACTCACAAGCGGAGACACGTTCAGGTGCGGATCTTTGGCTGGGACTCAGGAATGTTTTAGCCACAAAGCTAATTAGCTAGGCTAATGTTAGCGACGGATTAAGGCAGGACGGCGGGTGAAACTTTATTTCAAGAGTCGTAAATGTGAACTAAAATTAAAGCTGAAGCCTTGTCATGCATACACAACGCGCGTCAAGGAATTTTGATAGATTTTAGATAAAAAATAAAATAAAAACCACGATAAAGCAGAGCAGCAACTGTCACTAACTGGTAACGTTGAATAAGGCTGATTTTTGTTGCTGCTGCTCTTAAGGAAGTTTAAAACTGTGCACTTTTAATAAATGATTAATAAACCTGTCGTTTTGCTCGCACACTTTTAAAATCTGATATTCAGTGACATTATTCTGTTAAAGCAAACGTTGTTTTTGGCTCTTAAAGCTTTCTCTGTGATTCACAACAAATCAGAGTCAGCTTGAGTCTGGATGAATACTAGAGTTTGTTTTTTTTATTTGTGATGCAATTTATCTCACGGTGACAAAAAAAACCCAAATCAAAAATCCTTACAAATTACCACACCAGTCTCACTTGATGACTGACATTTAGTCAGATGATTGTCTAAACTGCAGCACAGAGCAAAAAAAACAACAACAAAAAAATACAGTCTGGTACTTGTCTTCTGTCCTGTGGAACATTATTGTTATGGGAGAGATACCAAATATATATTTATATTTTTAGGGATGCACAATTGGCATTAATGGTATCGGCTGATATTAGTCATTTTTTAACATATCGGTATCGGTCCGATAAGTGAACCTGGGCTGATATCAATATCCGATATTTACTTCCAGCTTATTGTGTATGTTGTGCGGGAGTTGCTTGGCCATGTGCCTTGTGACTGTGATGGCGATGTAGAACAGGACTGTGGGATGTTTAACTGAAGCTGAGAAATAGAATATAGATAAATATCGGTCATCAATCATAACAGCAGTATTAAAGGAGCTATAAGTAAGATATTTACTGTAAAATCAACCTAATTCATTCTCATTTCTCACCTGGGATGGAAGTAACATTCCCTATAAACAATCGGTCCTCTCCATGAACAATGTCTTCGTCACGTTTTTCTCCTTTCAAACCTCGAGGTACGGTCGAGAACTACTGCGGTTCAGAGTGTAGCCTTTGTTTACTTCCTGGTCCCTGAGCCAATCATATGAGAGTTCTCAGGGTTCCCGCAACAGAGTGCAGCATTTGGTATTTTATTTATGCAAAAGAGCAGCAGCCTGCAGACATGGAAGCCAGCAGGAGAAGCAGACCAGAAATAAAACAGAATACAATATTATATCCCTGTCCTGTGGAAGTAAAAATAAAAAGTTTCACAGCAACAACAGACCGCTGAGTAAATGGCGGGTGTCCGTGAAAGGCATTGTGTATGTGTTGTTCCCATTTTAGCCACTAGGCGTTATTATTACTTATTGTTCCTTTAATATAGCAATTTTTCATAATTTTTAAATGATAAAGCGCTCACACAGCGATGCACCCATCAGACCTTTACGGGCCAATGCCAGTTTCCAGTCTTTGAGATCCGCTCTACAACTTTTCATTTTTTGGTTAGTCTGTAACGCGTCACAATCAATGTGTGTAGATCTACTTTAGTTAAAGTTGAACTGAAAGGAAAATCAGAAGTATTTCAGGTTCTTTACAGTTAGAGATGTTGTTCAAACCAATGAAAAATTAGGGAATTACAAGATTTACAGACCGTTGATGCATCAGTGCATATGGGCCTTAATCTGGGGGAAAAAAATCTGATTTTTATTAAGTTCCTAAAAAAAAAAAAGTCCAACAAATGTGTCAAAAATGTTTACATTTTTTAACCATTCACTAAAAAGGAAAATAATAAATACATTTCAGTACTTGACTTGCTGATCACTGAAAAAAATGGCTGAATGATCAACATATTGTAACATACTGATTACATCAGTCTATATGTTGACTGTTCAATAAAACACAATTTAAACTGTATGCATAGTTTATCCACGTGTTCTTATCCACATGTCAAAATGAGGGTGGCGACTATTAGGCATAGGATAGTGTTTTCCGTAGCTGTGTAGACTGTAAAAATCAGCTCAAAGAAAGAAAAATTGGTATTATGAATGTCAGCCTTTTTAATTCCCTAGTTTGTAAATGTTGTATTGGCCATAGAAATGAGTTTTGCTTTATTTGACTTTATTTAATACACGACTAAGCTCAAGATGACACACTTTTAAACTAATATTGCAAATCCTAAATGCATGTTTTGAACCCTGTTTCATGCTTGTGATCTAGTCTAATCTGATCTATGACACACAAACACCAAAAAGCAGAGTTAGGCCGATTATCTTCCGGCCGAATAAATGAAGCCGGTATTTGCGTTTTTTTTAAAATACTGTCAGCCTTTCCTGAGCATTCGCAGCCTCTAACCATGACATACGCCCCTGAGCATTTAATTCGCTGTGAAACAGCAAAGACAACAAATCTGCTAAATTAAATAAAAACCACCTGGTCTGAATGTCGGTAAATCGGCTGCCCAGATTTTATTTTATATTTTTTTAATAAATCTGTGTTTACCAAAAAAACAAAAAACAAATTGCTCTTCCAAAAGCCAAAACCTTAGTATATATTTTAGAAATGGTCCCTTTTAAATAATTAGTTGATTGAATAAATTAAGGCATCAAACCCTGATTATAAAAAAGGAAGCTTGTTTTTGCCTGATAACCGTAAGACGTTGATTAGAAACGAATCACGGCATTGAACCAGCCATTAAAACAAGTTGAAGAGCTACTCGTTCTGTACGCCAGCGGTTTTTATATGAAGGGAGCATCGCTTTGGGATCATTATTTGCTCTTTAACTTTAAACCATAAGCTTGGGGAGGAGTATTGTATTGATAAACACTAATTAAATATCATACACTTTCCAAAGGATCTTCTATGGCTGACATTAGGAACTTTTTCCCCTGTATTTTATTGGCTGAACTAAGACTGTGTGGGTGGAGAAATGTGGGACGACCTGCTCTGACAGCGACCAGCATGCCTCCTCCAGATTTGCCCTTTTTGTTTGTGCTCTGGCAGATTGTGTATGTTCTGACTGACTGTGGTTAGCCGGAGAGTGACAGATTGTGGTTATAACCGTCCTAAAGAACCTCAGGGACCTGGCTCTCCTGGAAAGTCACGGTGGGACGGCCTAACTAGGGCAGCCTCTGAGAAAAACCGAGCAGTTTTGGGGCAACTCTGGGCTATATTTGGTGTGTGTGCATGTGCAGGTCACAGCGGGACGGCTCGACTGGCTCGGTTAATTCTTAATGTTCATCATTACCCGTCAGTTATCCACAGTAAAAGAACCGGTTGCTCATGAATTAAAATCAGTGCTGAACTTATCTGTAAGTCTTTGTGAGACCTTTTTCGATTCTGAAACTGAAAATAAAACTCCAACCCCAACGACTCTGAAACGTTAAATGCTTATTTGGTGCGTGTAAATATGTGTTAATTAAACGCGGCGCTTTGTGCCATACCGGTCTGCCTTGAGAAGATAAAAGCCGCGGCGTTGAAAGCTTTAGTGATACGCATCAACGTAGATTAAAGAGGAAGTTCGGATCTTTTTTTTTTTTTTTTTGAGGTTACGGCCTGCAATGTTTATAGAAACTGTTATTATTATTATTATTTTCCAGCTGAGGGCTAGTCAGAAAAAAGGGATTGCTGCCACCTTAAAACACCTCAGTGATGTCACAACATCAGGAATATTTAGTAAACCTTTTATCTGCTGCCGCATTTGCATTTAAAGGCTCATTTCCCAGAAATCAACCAATCAGCCTTCCCTTGCTGAGGCTGATTTTCAGTTTTCTTTGAGGTTTTACCTGCCATCTGTTAGGATTAAAGCACATCAGAGAAAATTAGAGTTTTGGATCAGACATATGTTCACAACCTTTATCTGTTTGCTTTTTTTTTAACTCAGAAAAGCGCATAAGACGACAGCAAGGGAAATCTGGACGATTGATGAATCTCTGTTATTTATTTAAAAGTCTTTTTATTTTCAACCATGATCGTGGTAGATTCGGTGCTCTAACAGTAATTTACCCGTTTTAAGAGAATGCTTTAAGTGTATCCAGCCAGGTTTTCTAAATAATGTATGATCTGTTGCAACAGTAGCACGTCTTGCTGTGCTTTTCTGTCAAAAGTATCGATACTCTGAAAAGTATCAAGACTCAAACGCTATATCTGGACATACTAATTTGGCATATTTGGAAATATTTTGCATACGAGGCAAACGAAGAAGGGAAACCTGGAGATCTTGACCAGCCTGGGTGCGAACAGCAATTTTAAAGTGGTGCAACGAAGTCAAGCAGCACAACTAACTTGGCTAAACATCTCAAGGACCGACCTGGCCTCCATGATGAACTTCGACAGGTTAATAAATTAAAGTTGCTGTTGATAATTTAATACATTAAACCTATTACTGAGGTTAGCGGGACCGGTGGTCCTTATTAATGTTGTGTGATTAGCTGTGGCTAGCATGCTACTAGGCATGTGTTATAGTTGGGTTATTTATTTAGCATCAGTGATTCTATTGAGAAATTTAAATATTTAAAATATAAAATATCTTTGTCTTTTTACATTTTTTTTATCCCTGTGGTATTGAAAATGGTATTAAGTATTGAACATTTTCCTGGGTATCAACATCGAGTTTGAAATTTTATTATCGTGACAACCCTATCTTGCACATAGGAAGTAGTATAAAAGTCACTTGCTCCTGGAGTAAGAGTTGGAACTGGGAGAGAAGAGCAAACACCTCCAAATTGCACATTATTTTTGGAGAGGGACAACCGCGAGCAGCGGCGGGAAGGATAGGAGTTTGTGTCGTGGGTTGGAAGGTTTAAACTTGTTGGGTAGCGTTGGCCAAACGTGGAGCTGCCACCTCCACGTTTATATCAATGTAGAGAACAATGTGCGCACCGGTTGGTCTGTCGGCGGGAGTTTTTCCAAGTCTTACTCAAAAAAAATCAACTTGAGGCTTCAAAGATTCAGTGATTTACCCAGACTGACCGCTGCAGAACCGTACAAACATTTTAGAAATTGTGTTGCGTTATTCAGATTAAAAAGGCAGAAATGTCTTTGCAGAAGGCTGAACCCGTATTAAAAAGTGTTAAGGTGCATTAGGGCCAGACGATAATTCAGTAACAATATGTATCGATGGATAGACGTGTGGTGCGATAGGACAAAAAGGGTCAGTAAAAAGTTCTATAGAAGAACAGTTTTCCTTCCTTTTGCATCATAACCTATCATGTAGGTTAAATCTACATGATCCTCCTAACCAATCAGAAACACAGATCCAGGAACATGCCATAATCAAGCTCCGCCCCCTTCTAAAATGTCAGAGAACACGTGTTATTATTTTCTTCTTTTTTTTAAACTTAGTTTTGGTAAAAAGTTGGTTAAATGAAGGATTAAGTTTGAATTCAATGTTTTTGTGTTCTTTATCTAAAAATAGGTAATTAAGCAACAGCATAAAACGGCCAGGGCTGCACTTAAAATATAAGTTTTGAATTTTTTCATAATTTTGCATAATTATCTATCAATCAATATTTTGGGCCGTTTTGTTGTTTGCAAACCAAACCATATGTTTGATTATGAGCGTAAGATGTGCGGATTCTTTTCAGGTGTTTCCATCTCCTTGTGTTTGATAGAAATCCATCTGAAAAAGGCAGAAACCGATTTTTCTTTGAGGCCGGATGTGCCAATTCTGATTTTGAATGATGCAGCGTTATTTTTCCTTAAAGCATAAAAGATAAATGTGTTCAAAATAGGATTTTTTTTTTCATTTTTTGTAATTTAGCCTTTGTTTAACCAGCTTAATCCCACTGAGATAAAATAGCTGTTTCACAAGAAAGACCTGCCCAAGAAAGCAGCAGCGCAGTTGCGTCACTAAAAACAATAAAGAAATAAAGTTTCCAGGAAAAATGCCGGTCCTATAAAACACTTGGACACAAACGTGGTAGAGTGCAGTGATTTATTCTTTATTTAAGGATCCCGATTAATCCCTACCACAGTAAGGACTATTCCTCCTGGGGTTCATCCTCATTATTAAAACATATTATTAAAACAAACAGTTCATCACATCCATTAACAGACGTACATCACATTTACATAAATATCTGTAAAACACCTAGGAGTAGCAACTAGGGCTGGGCAATATACCCTAAAATTAATATTGCAATATATTGAGCAGTTCACCACAAAAATGACAAATGGACGATAACACTAACTAAACTTTATTTGGGGGCAGCGGCAATGTTTGGCTTAGCGGGAGAGCGAGCACCTTTATATTTATTTATCCTCTCAGTTCTAGATACATCAATCTGAGGTTTGGTTCCCAACCTTGAGAGCCTTTTTGCATAACTTCCCCACAACAAAATAAAGGAAAATCAAATTTTTTATTGTTAGATGTTGAAATGACCAATCAGAGCCGATCATGGGAAAAATCGGCTTCTCCCCGATGTCTGGCATCTCTGCTGTTTAAACGTCTGTTTTTGCTGAAAGTGTTGGCTTTTTTCTTAAACCATCAATATTTGACTATTTGCTTTCAAATATTATGATTTGACATCTGTTTTTTTTATTTAAGGATTAGAAACATTCATAATGATAAATGCAAAAATCCCTGAGAACGTTTCAAAAGCTGTAAAGAGATGACCCGTCATAATTAGGTCAAGTGATATCAGAGTCCCAAGTGTGACGGCAATAAAAATCGTCTCTCTTTGTTAAAGCCGACGTCGTCACTGAAGCAACAGTCCAGCCTTACTTCCCTTCCTTTACTCTTTCAGATTTCACCACAGTGGGTGTGAGTGATTTCCTCTCTCCGTTGATGAAAGTAACCAAAGCGAAGTAATCAGTGGCGTCCCGGCCTCTGCCAGAAGCCGCCTGAGCCCTGCAGGCAGGAGTCATGTGAGCGTCCGAGTGCCGGCTGTTCTGCAGAGACAGCCGTGTTTTTTGTACTACATGTGCTGACACAATAGGTGACTTTTTTTTTTTAGGACAAGCAAGAAGCGGTTTAAACATTTCCTCACACTCGGAGGCTTTCATTTTCCGCGCCTCATACCTCTTAAGTTAGTTTTACCAGTCTGACCACGCCCGCCTGTAAAGCTTATTAACATCACTTTAAATTAAGGTGCCTCCTCTGATTTTGCTGATGGGACTCCAGGAAGATTTGTGCGGTTTGCTAAATACCGACGCAGAAGCTGAGACTTAGTCGAGGTGGGGATAAGTGAAAAAGACAAACAGCCTCAGGGTACTTAATCTTCTAAAGGCCTTTCATTAGGAAGAATAGGGTGGACAACATAAAGAGAGACTAAAGAGGCAGAAACTACCCATTGTCTTCAGTCTGCATTACTATCCAACCAGGGTTTCTGCTATGGTTTTCATTTTATGTAAATAAATCCGCACTGCAGTGTTAAAAGGGTTTGTAATGATCTTTTTTTTTTTTACGTTTATTTTAGTTGTTAATACACTGAATAGGGAGCTGATGCGTATTTGTTTTATTTAAATGTTGGACAGATAACTTGTCTCTCACACTGTTTCAAGTTTATTTATTTTTATGCCACGAAAGAGTGACAAATTGCATTTTTCAAATACTGAGCCAGGAAATAAAGAATAAAGAAATTATATTCAATAAAAAAAAAATCTGTATCCTGGCCAAGTAATTAACACAAATCACAGCAATTTCCCAGTTATAAAACAAACACATTTTGATGAAAGTTTTTTCACTCTAGTGAAATATTTCCCATTTAAAAATACTTAACGAAACAAAGCTTGTTTGCAGTTTTTTAATATATATATATATATGTATATGTATGTGTGTGTGTGTGTGTGTGTATATATATATATATATATATATATATATATATATATATATATATATATATATATATATATATATATAATTATTATTTATTTATGTATTTATTTTTATTTTGTTATTTTTTGAATTATGAAGTTGATCTGTGGCGGGATTACAGATTCATAAAAACAAGTAGTGAACTTCCAAAGTAGTAGGTTTTCTTGCCGGCTTTAAAGGGGCTGCAGGATTTGCTTTGAGTTGTTTAAATCAGAGCGACTTCCTAAAAGTCTGTTGTCAGATTTATGGTTTAATCATTGTATCTGGCAAAAGTAAAAATAACAAAGCAAATCCTGTACTTGTACTATTTTGAGCTCTTTAGCTGCCGTTCTCTTAGAGGTCGATGGGCCGTAGTTTTTTTTTTTTTTTTTTTAATCTGTTCGTGTTTTTTGACCTTTGGTCATTATTGTGGGTTTGGTTTAATACTAGATAAAGATACATTTTCAGTCTGTTTTCAGTTAATATTTTTGTCCTCAGCAGGAGAATTATGATAACATAGAAAAAAGTCTTCCTGCTTTTAGTGCAGCGGAGTGAATTAGAAGGTCAAAGGTTAATGTGAAACGCTTATTCTTCTAGTTGTGAAATCTGCATTAGCCAGTCTGTGTACCTTGTGTTTTTCATTTGGTTAATGGATTTCTGTTCATGGGAATGATTCCCCTCGGTGTCCAGACTAGCCTTTTAATCTGTGGGGAAGTTGCCCAGGGGATTGTGGGTAATCCTGGCACTTTTAGCCTGATCACACCTAATCACTGATCACTGAAGCTACTGTGCATTAAAAAGTACTACGAACTGGCAACTCTCAGATTTACTTTTAACTACAATAGCTTCAAAAAGAAAACCCCAAAGCTACTATATTTGTAAATGTGTGGCTGTGTAGGGAACAATTTGTTGTGATATGAAAATATTTTTTTATTATTTGGAAGTATTGCAAACTATTTGGCAATTATTTTCTTCCTAACGCCGCTCTAGTCCTGCCACTGTTGGATGTCATTTCTCCAGTAGCGACACTAACGGGTACTGAGCTGAAGAATATAAAAGTGACGTTGAGGTCAGAGAAATGACAATCAAATGTCAGAACATTTGTATCAAAGTACATCTTGCTTATAGAATGATTAAAAAAAAACATGCTAAGTAGTTTGTCTTTATTTTTATGAGCCGAATGATCAACAAGTCATATCAGCACGTGCTAACGTTAGCCTAGTATTTCATCAAGCTGCTCTGTAAGAAAACCCTGTGAGGTAGAGGAGGATGTGAGTTTATTAAAAGCATTAGTTTTATAGTTTTAGATATTGGTTTTTTGTTTTAAATATATAAGACCCAAGCGTGTCACACTGTGGAAGCTGTACATCTTAAAATCTCAAAGGTAGCCCGTGTTGCGCTGCGCCATGAACGTCACTAGCATGACTTCACTGCAAAAAGGGAACTAAAAGTAAGTCAAATTTTCTTGAAATTAGTGTATTTGTCCTTGATTTAAGTAGGTAAATAATATTACCTGCCTATGAAATGAGTATTTTATACTCCTAAAATAAGATAATTAGATATCCTGCACTTGAAGTAACGTGATGAAGATGAGTTCTTCCTATTTTAAGTGTAACAATCTTATTCCATTGGCAAATAATGTTAGTTACCTGCTCAAATCAAGGACAAATACACTAATTTCAAGAACATTTTGCTTACTTTTAGTTCCCTTTTTGCAGTGTTGTTTCTGCAGCAAAATCACCTCAGACAGACCCAACTGACATACGGGTGCAACTATAAATGGAGGACAAGTTACGGGTGTTACTCCGCTTCTCAGCAGCCGAATGCTGACCAGAGGGAGGAGGACAGGAGCAGACGTGATGGAGGTGCTCATAGCTGGGCAAAGACGACAGGAATCAGACCTCAGGCACATCGGCAGCTGCTCTGCACGATCTTCCCTAAAAATGGCCGACACTGCTTGATATTTATCGTCGGTTGTCTTCAGTCCAGAGACGGCATAATCAGCGTCTGTGGCACTAAATAACCACACACCACCGATTTTAAGCTTACCAGTGATTGTCTCAAGATTCATTCACAACTAAATATTTTGTCCAAGATGGCCAATAATTCAACAGTGATTTACACATTTTTCTTTTTTTGCTTTTTTCCCATCATTTAATGTTTCAGATTATCAAACGAATGTTAATATCAGGCGTAAATAACCTGATTGAATATGAAATGCACTTTTCAAAAGAGCCATCTAATTAAGAACCGCGTCAAAGAAAACATATACGCTGAAACTGTTTAGGAAGAATCTATAACTCTAATTATAATATTGTTTTTGCATTTTAAAGTGGCCTTAATGTCAACATTTAGCAAGGGAAGTTAATTTGTTCTTAACAGAAAAGGGAAAATCCGTTTGGGAAAAGCTAAACATCAGAAATGTTTTCAGTGTCCACAGTGGAATTTAAGCATTGTGTTGGAAAATAATGTTGAAAGGAAATTTTTTAACAAAACAATAGCAAATAGATCATAAAAACATTTAATTATGACGTTTTCTAAGATATTGTTAGGCAGACTGTGTTGTATACTTTTATGAGGATGTTAAAAATGAGGTAATAATGTAATATATCAATACCCTGCTAGCATGGCCTCAGTTTTTCACCTTTTAAATTTTTTTTTTTTTTTCGTTTTCAACTTCTTTATTATTAAAATGGAAAAAAGCTAAATAAACTTTTACCTCCTGGTGAGTTTTTATCTGTAAAGAGGAGGGAAGGCACCGGCTGTACAGGAAGCAGTCCTCTGAATTTATGACACAAGACAAGATGAGATCATCACTGAGAAACTGGTTGTAGCACCAGTGGAGTTATCAGGGTTTTTTGTGTGTCATTCATTGGAAGCTAAATTAGTATTAGGTTAAAAAAAGATCAAGGGATACTGTATATATTTTATGTAATGTTCTCCTAAGTGTTCAGATAAAATGTTGAAACGTAGCGTATACCTTTTTGTTTTGTTTTTTATCAGTGAGATCCATTAACTACTTTGTGTTTTTATTGGGAGTGAAGGGAGCTCTCTATAACAGTAAAGACAGACTTCACACCCTAGGTTTGTGTTGTAGGAGGGGGAATAGGTGCGTGTTTGTGTGTTTACACATGTGACCTCAGCAGAAAACTATGCGAAACGCCGCTCGGCATCAACGCGCCTGGCGTGTTATCGTACTTACTGTCCTTTAGTACAGAGTGGAGTGAGTAAACAAAGACGGCATGACTTGTTTTGCCGTCCTCTCCCCCTTCTGGATAATCTCATGTGATGATTTCAGGTTCTGAGCTGGACGGGGCATTCAGCCTTTTAAGAGGATTAAATCTTGCGTTTTTATCTTATTTGTTCATTGTAATTGGTTTCACAGAGTCTTAGGCTTTAAAAACTGATTGTGCCTTTGTTTAAATATTTGTTACATAACAGATTCAAAATAGAAATCATTTCTGATTTATCCTTTTTGACTTCTTTTTTTTTGGCAGCCTCTTATTATTTTCCAGGGAATTGCAGTTTTAATGTTGCTCTACCTAAAGATTTTGTACTTTTTTAACAAAAGGGATTGCAACCTACTTTTCTTTTCGTTCAAAGTTGTTCTCACTGACCGACTAACTGAAGAACTGGTTTGTTGCTCTGTTGCAGTAAAACACCTACAAAGCTGGGCTAAAAGAATCGGTAAAAGTGTTGACAATAATCAGATGCATTCAAACGTTTGTTGATGCTTTGAAATTAATTAAAATTGTGCACTAAGTTTGCTTCAAATATAATCCATACTGTGATTGAAGCGATCCTGTTCCCACCTGGCCCGCTCAGTCAATCAGCCCTCTTATCAGAGCGTGTGTCGTCGCTTGGGGGGCAGGCCACATAAAATGGGTGTTGTTAATTGGTTCAGTAGGAGATAAAAATATCTGCTCGGCTTATCGTTACGCTGGCTGGCTTTCAGCGCCGACTGATGCCTCGAGCGGTAGTTATTAGCCTAGGAAGCTACGGATTCATGTGACATGTGTCAAACTCCAGTCCTGCAACTTTTAAATGGGTCTCTGTCAACACGCCTGAATCAGATACTTGGGCCATTAGCAGGACCCTGTTGAGCTTGAGTACATCCTGAGGAGCTAATTCAGCCCTTTGATTCAGGTCAGAGACAAATCTAAAAGTTGCAGGACAACGATCCTCCAGGACTGAAGTTTGACACCTCTGCTGTAGAGCTTGACTGCATTTGAAGGCAATGCAGTGTGCAATTTTAGGAAGTTTGAAGAGAACCAAGATTTTATTTCAGACGAGCAGGAGGCGAGGAAAGAGGGTTTATTGGAAAAGCAAAGCTGGGTGTGTCATCAGCGTAGCTGTTGAAATTAATGTTAAACTCATGGAGAATATTGCCAGAGGGAAGAAAGTATATAAAGAAGAGTAAGGGTCAAAATCATCTAGTAATATATATATATTTTTTAAAAACTCCCAGTTTCACCTGATCAAAAGTAACTCCAGGACATGATGCTGCCACCACCATGTTTCACTGCAGGGTTGATGTTGCTTTTCAGTTCAATTCCATTTTATTTATATAGCGCCAATTCATGATACATGTCATCTCAAGGCACTTTCTAAAGTCAAATTCAATGAAATTATACATATTGGATCAGATTGTTCAGAAAGTTTGCTCTCTAAGGAAACCCAGCAGGTTGCATCAAGTCTTGACAAGCAGCATTCACTCCTCCTGAAAGAGCGTAGAGCCACAGTGGACAGTCGTCTGCATTGTTGATGGCTTTGCAGCAATCCCTCATACTGAGCATGCATGAAGCGACAGTGGAGAGGAAAACTCCCCTTTAACAGGGAGGAAAACCTCCAGCAGAACCATAACCAGGCTCAGTGTGAACTGTTATCTGCCTCAACCCACTTTTGTGTCAAACTTGCCTTTTGTGAGGGATGGTTCGGAGCTTCAAGGTTAGTTTCATCAGACTGTAGCAGTTTCTTCCTAAAGGCATTGGGAGATGTGAGTCACCTTGTGCTGCTGTTCTTTGCAAATGAAAGCGTCCAAACCTACAATTTATTGTCACCTACGTTAGAGTACTTAGATACTTTTATAGACTCAGTCATCCGGCAGTAATATGATGCTTTATCCACCATGTTTGGCTGAAAACGGGAATACATGCCACATAATTACCTCCCAACTTGGGCAAAAACACTTTTAACATTAACATTTTTATGAGAAAAAAAAAAGATAAAGATGTCTATGTTGACTAAATATAAAGATGTCAGCGGATCGTTTCATCGTCAATGATTATGTAAACGGAGGGTGGCAGCTCTAAACCCAACCCTCCAAATAAAAAGGAAACTTTTTATCATGAACTGCAGAACCATGTTTATCAAAACTTTCTTCTAAACTCTCAAAACCTTTTTACTTTTTAAAATCTTTATGTTCTTTACAAATGGGAGAAAATTGTAACGATGATATCCATCCTGTTTGACTACATTTGTTTATAGATTCAATTTAGATGCCGATATTTAGAGCTTTTCTGTCCCACCTAAGGAGAATACAATGGAATCAGGATGTAAAATGAATTCAAAAATATATTGATCTGAATTTGTTTCTGTTCTCTTTCCAGTTCTGCATCTGAGCCATGATTATAAATATTTCCCTCTGATGCTGAACTGCCTTGTGGGACGGTCAGAGGCGTCATGGCGGAGCTGCCTATAGTCCCGGGTCAGGTCTACGTCGAGGTGGAGTACAACTATGAGTACAAGTCCAAGGACCGCCTCATTACCATTCGGGAAGGGGACTGTTACATACTGCTCAAGAAAACTAATGAGGACTGGTGGCAGGTGAAGAAAGACGAAGTGACAAAACCGTTTTATGTACCTGCTCAGTATGTGCGGGAGGTGCGCAAAGCCCTCATGCCGCCACCGAAACCAATCTCGCATCCCCGCGTCACATCCGAAAAATCCAATCCACAAAGCGGGGCTTCACTCTGGGTTAAGCCAGCCAACCTGGAGCTGAGCCTCAATAACCAGCCCGCCGAATCCCTTCACAGACACGAGTCCAAAACGCAGCGCTCTCCTTCTGCACAGAACGCCTCTTCGGCCCACTTCAGTCCCCCGATCCACCGCAGGGACAGTAACCGCCATCACCCTCCCGGCACCCCCACCGAGCAAGAGCGAGTTCTGGCCGAAATCCTGGTCCAGGCTGGCGTTCCCCAGCCTCCCCAAAAAGGGTGCACCCTGCCGCGCACCCGAGCCCGATCGCCGGACCTGGGGAAGGATCCCCTGGACGTGGACAGAACGCAGCACTGTGACTCTGCAGGAGAGGAGAGGAGGACCAACGACTCGGAGTCAGGAGATGAACTGAGCAGCTCTTCTACTGAACATCTCCAGGTAATAGTCACAATCTTCTGCTTCTGCACGTTACTGAGGCCGTTCCTCCTCTAAGGGCATCTGACTGTGGGATTGTAGTTGGGAAAAGCTGCAGTGTGTTGTTCTAAGTCTGAAAACAGCAGAGCCACATTCCTGTTAATGCCAAGATGAGGCCTTTCCTAGCAGGACCTTCAGCAAGGTTTCTGCGGGTCATTAAAAAGCCTTTAAAATCATTAAATGGATTTTGTAAAAATTAAGGCCTTAAATGGCTTTAAAATTAATTCAATCTGATTACCGGTGGCATAAGAAATTCTTCATTCTTTTCAAGAAAAACACTTGTATAAATCAGCTCTTTCGTCATATATGTATACTAGCGTAAACATGGGGAACCATTTCGGTAACGGCCTCTGGTCGGTCGTAAAGGCGGATGTTTGGAAAGAAGCGTGGCAGTATGTTGTCCACCTCCTAACCAGTTGGTGGCAGTACTGCTACCTAATGTAGTTTAGGAAAACAAAAAGCAGCGTGGGGGCTGGAGGGGTAGAGAACGGGGAATTTCAAATTCCAACAAAAGTGGCTGGAAAACGAGGAATTCAGCACATGGCTGCAGCCAGTTGGTGGTAAAGATGGAGAAGGATTTTGCAGTGTTTGTAAAAAAAAGAAAAAAGGAAGAATGAAGCGTGGTACAATGGGTGTCAACGCTTTGAGATCTCACACGCAGTTGGTCATAAATCAGCTTCAACAACAGCAACACTTAACAATGTCGCGTTACTTTTCTGTAACCAACACCGTCACGTTGTCAGCATCTACACAAATGCAGCGAACGGAAACATGTTGTCATCAGAACGAGAATCAAAAGCAAACCAACTAAGACCCATGATTTAATACTATTTACAAAAAACACAAATCTTATGTCATTTAATGTAGTACAATGTTCTGTAACATTTTTTTGTAGCAGGTGTTTTTTGCCTCCACTATTTAATTTCATTGGTATAGTCCTGGATCTTAAGGCACTTTCCAGAGTTTGTCTTTACATATGTATTTGAATTGTCATGGGTACGTGTCGATGGCATTAAAAATGTTACAAATGACATTAAAAAGGCATTAAATTAGATTTACTCATTTCTGCAGGAACCCTGTTCAGGCTCTCAGAGCGACCCGTGTAACTGACTCTACCTGCCGGGTGTCTTAATGTTAAAGTATGTTGGTTTAAGTGGCGTTGGAAACTCACTTCCTCTATGTTTTACGCTTCCCTTCGGAGGTGCAAGTCAAAATTAACATTTATTTTTGGTAAATACTGAGTATGCACACACAAGCTTTGATCTCTAGGGAAATTTAGAAACATTTTTCTATACTTCCTGCAGTAAAATTAAGAGGAAGCACTTGTTTAAACTGAACGACTGTTGGCTGAGGAGCATCTTTTTGGACAGATGCTGCATTATAAGTTAAACTGGTTTTTTATTACTTTTTTCTTATAGTAGCCGTGATCTGATCTGATCTCTGTTATCGGATTGATATTCCCGTTAAGGTGTTTTTCAGTGATTGTCTACGGTTTTAAATTAGCTTGTTGGTCTTGCAAAGCTTTTCATCCCTCTTGAACCTTTTTTCACACTGGGGTCCACTCATAACCTCAAACTATACTGTAATACCTCAATAATCTCATGTAAATAACACAAACTAAAGCATAAATGGGCATAGGAAGGAAAATGACACGTAGTTATTGAGATATTTTAGACAGAAATCTTTGAGCTGTGACTCTCTGCAGCTTCTCTGTCGTTGGAACGGTCCTTCTCTGATTATTAACCTCCGTGTTTGGTGAGTTTAGGTGAACGGCTTTGTCTTTAGGAGTCTGCAGGTGGTCCATCCTCTTTACCTTCTCAGACAATGGGTTCACCAGAGCTCTGATCCACGTTTAAAGCTTGGGATATTGTTTTATAACCTAACCATGCTTAAAACTTCTCCACAACTTTCTCCCTTCCCCCGTCTGTTGTGCCTCTGGATCTTTCTTCTCTATTGCTCTCAAACAAACCTCCAGGGTCAATGCTGTATTTGCAGATTAAATTACAGACAGGCGCTCTCTATTTTCTGATTTGGTGACTTCTTATTAGATTGTTGCACAAATCAAGATAAAATTATGCAATGGCAAAATGTTGAAAGGTTCAAATCACTGCATGAGATTAAGTCATTATTAGATAAGGTGACACAAAACCACATAGCTCATTAAAATCTGATACAAGACCTCTGTAGTTAGGATTAAGAAGAGAGCTCATGTCTGTTAGTTGTGCGTCAAAATGACCTTTGAGAACTAGTAAATGCAGGTGTGTCTTAATAAACTACAACATTATTAAAAGGTCATTTGTTTCATTAACTCAGATTTCTTAGTGAAACACATTATGTTTATTAATTACACACAGACTGGTGTTCTGTGTTCATTATGATGATTTTATGCTCACAGCTAATGAAAACACGACATTTAGACTGAGAAAAAAAACAACACATTTTTACAGAAAAAATTACTTAAAGATTGTTATTTTCTAAAGGTACTTTTAACCTGACAAAGGAGACTAATTGGAAAACATGTTTTAAGCTTTTAAGTGATGAAATGAAAGTGCTCCATACAGTTTCCCACAGAAGTATTAAAATAGCCCTGTAATATAAGGTTGTTCTTTCTGTTTTATCTGTAAAACACTGAAGCAGCCCTCTGCTTTGTATTTACTAAAAAAAAGACATTGTTTTTGACCTTTTCTGTTTGATACGACGTTCAGCAACACGCACCCCCCACCGACGTCACCACAGACTGATTGTTTTTTCTCTGAAAGGTTATCAGAGACTAAACATAAGCAGATTCAGCCCAGGCCACAATGGAGCGCCTTCCTTCCTCAAGCTTTTTTGTCCCGTTCGAACTGGAAAACTAAGGTCACAAGTAGTTACGCTTGTTCTAGTTTTGTACACAAGCACTCCGCATTTGGGTGTCAGCACCTCTCCCGTACTACGCTCATTATTGGTGTGGCTGTAATAAGAATATCTTCATGTTCTTTTATCTGCTCTGAATTGTCTTTCAGTCGACGCTGCATTAAATTACTTCAAGAAATTAAATTGATGCCTTAAACAAGCGGGATTTAAATGTAACCATTGAACCAAAGAAACCATGTTTTCCGTCTCGACTGACTCCCGACACATCTGCTCCAATTTACTGCATTTTGCAGGTTTTTTTTATGGTTCGTGGCATTGTTTGATATTCAGAAAGCGTAAACAGATCATAGATACCGTGATTGAGCGTGCCAAGCATACCTCAGTGTGTTCAAGAGCCAAAAAGTTTACATAATGGTTGACTATGCGGTTGTTTGAAAGTTTTAAACACGCGGAATTATCCCTAGCTGTTTGACGCCACAGACAATAAATTATGCTTTTGGTTTTTGTCGTTTCTGAGCTGAGGGATCCTTTTTGATGTTCAAGACAACCATCCGCCAGTTGTGAAAGGATTTATTTGTCTGAAGCGTTTGTTTGCCTCTTTAACCTGTTAGTTTGCAGACTCCTACGGCAGAGTCAGACGTGATGTTGCTTTCAGGCACGTTTCTAGAGCCCCGCTAATTCACAGTTTGGACCTGCTGACACTCATTGGCCTAAATATACATCATAATATAAGAAGCACATTCACAATAGTTTTACTGTCCCTCCCTCTGCAAGCAGGTATTAATTATAGCAATTAGGAGGGGTGGCAGTGTCACACGGGTGCGTATGTGAGCAGTCTCTGTAAAACGTGGATTTATTATGTTAAAATAGAGGTGAAATGGTTCCATTTTAAGTTTGAGCATCTTATTTCTAGAGGACTCTACTCCAGCAGCAGGGCGCCGCCATTTTTTACAATCAGTGCAGGAAGTACACGCCCGAAGTCTAGTGAGATCGCTGCAAGTCACTCCTGAAATGTTTACTGTTGTGATACGCACGATCGCCTGACTCTAATTGATGCGGTTCATGACTTGAATGAAAAACAAAACAAAGCTAAAAAAATAAAGTCGCTCCCTAACAGGGCTGTACAATCTTTGCCAAAAAACTAATTTGGGATATATTTCAACCATAATTGCTTAATTCAGACTTTAGTTAGCCACAAGCAACAAAAATGGCCTGTAGTTAAAGATGTTTGTATACAAGGACTATTTACAACAAGAAATTTAACTTTTTGTATTAATCAGAATATTTTTATTCAAAAGAATAGCTTTTAATTGAGTTGGACATCAATCAGTGTTTCCCGCAGGAATTTGGTTATGCGAGGCGGGGGGTTGTTGGACGATACGTTGCCCGCGGACCGACTCGCGGGGGGGGGGGGGGGGAGAGACGACGACACGTTGTCCGCGGGACGGGGGGTATCCATGTGTTTTTTCCCTGCCATTCACGCACGCGCGAAAGCAACAACAACAAACCGCGTGTTAACGTCACTTTTTTTTTTTTTTTTTGGGAATGTTGGCGAGGCGGTAGCGTGAGTTTGGTGAGGCGGCCGCCTCGCCAAGATAGCGCTGCGGGAAACCCTGTCAATCCTCGTTGAACCTTGTTGAACAAAAACAGTTTGACTAGTGTTGAAGGGTTAGGTGAGATTCCTGAAAATTTCTGGTAAAAAGTATGATTATATAAACTCTAAAACAAGAAATAAAATTAGATAATCTCACTGCTGCAACTCTCTTCCCTTCCATGTGGAGACAAACCCACTTTAAACATTTTAATGACACCTAAAAGGACGGATTTTATCCATTCATTTGTTACACAGCCAAAAACTGCAGACCTCTGCGATTTGGAAATTGCGCTTAAAATTGCAATTATAATGCAAATGCGATTAATTGTGCAGCCCTACACCCTAAACCTCTGGAACTCAGTGCCAACCAGAATTTAATGAAGTCGTATTGAGCTTCTCCTAACTAAATGTTAAATTACCTCACTGATGCTGTAAATACCTTACTTGGATTCTTCTTCCTGCAGTAAAAACATCCACACTGAAAATGTTGGTATTTATTATAGCCCCATTTTACACTACCCTTGTTAAACCGATCCATGCCGAATTCGGACCGAGCTTGGATCACTTAACCGTGCCTAGCTTGGTCACGCTAGCACGGTTCCTCGCCTCCTAGTGACAATCTGCGGTACTACTGCTCTCTAGGGTTGAAGGAGGGAATCAAGCAAATCAAAATGGCAACACCCGTAACATTCAGGAAGTTATGCTTGGTTATAATTGTGATATTTCGTTGTTTGCGGAGAGTCAGGCGGAGAAGGCAACATTTGGTGAATTTACTTGACGGAGTCGGCTTTTGGGAAGTTGATAAGACAAACGAACGTCTAATCAGGGCTTACAGACGCAGGAAACAACGACAGACGTTGTTTATCACACTGCTAAGCAGAATCATCACTGGGAACCGTGTGTCACGGTAGGGAAGCTAGTATTTTTATGAATGTCTGAAACCGCAAAATTAGTCAGCTGACTGTAAGGAGATGACGCGGTCTGCTCATGCGCTCTTTGTTATTAGAGAACCGAGCCTCTGATAAACCGGGCCGAGCCCACCCATCGAACTGGTCTAGATTTAGCGCGGTCCGGTTGTGTCTGGCACGGTTCAGTTCAGTTTGCGATCCATTTACACTCAATAGTTATCTCAGTTACCGATCTTGGACCGGTCTCGGCACGGTTAAAAAAGGGTAGTGTAAATGGGGTAAAAGTATGATGCCTTCGCTAATCCCCCAAAAAATTGGATTTAAGAGTTTCCGACAGGCTGATAAATAGGAAATATAGGATGAAAATAGGATGATTACAGTTAACAGGTAGTTTTTTGACTCTCGTTTTGGTCAAATGCCACTTTTGTACTGCCAGGTATGGGTGAGTGACGTGTGTAGTCTTTTATAGGTGACTATATTAGTGTGACTGCATGTCAGTGCAATCACACTGCCATAAACACACCCATAAACACACTGCTCACATACTGCTCCTAGAAAACATAATAGGCTTCATCAGGACGCTAGTTACAGAAGAAACTAGATTTTTCTATTTTTACTGATCTACACACAGTAACTGCATTTAATCATATTTTGGACCTAATTGGTATTTATTGATGCACTCAATGACCCAATAGTGTATAAAACAGCAAAAATAACAATCCCGACAAAGGATAGACCAGAATTCTTATCACAATAATAAAAATAAATGACACGATAAATTCCCATCCCAGCTGCCAGTTTTTTTTTCTTCCTTTTTAGCACAAATGTCAATGCACAGCACTGCTTGTAGCTGCGCACCCTGACAGGTCCTCTAGATTTAACCACCTCTAGATTTAACCACCTTTATCTCAAACGGCCTCACTTCTTGTTTACATGGACTATTTGCTGTAGCCGTAACGTTTAAAGCATCAAGCTGTGCCTCCTCGGTGTCGTCTAGCAGCTAAGAACTGGAACTTCTCTTTGCTATTTTTAATGAATGAGACCTTCTCTCTGGATCCTGCATTCATCTCTCCCCCTGTGTTTTTTTCCTCTCCTGTATAGTCCTTTATTACTGCGTGAAGCCGGTGTCATAGAGGAGATTTATGGACGGTAAACACTGCACTCCTCTTCCAGTGACTGATTGTTGTTCAGTCAGCTGGGTCCACAGTGCTGCAAAGCTTCATGCCAGACAGAACGTGGGTGTTCCCACGCCGGCTTGCTGACATGAAACCGCTCGAGTTTCAGCTGCCGGCTTGTATATATATATATATATATATATTAACTCATGTGATCGTGTCCTGCCTGATTACTTCGTTCTTATATTGCTGTTACCGTTTCAGTCTTGCCGATGTCTCTGTTTTTGTAAGAAATTAGAAAGTGCTGAAGACTTGGAAACCCAGAACATCTAAGAATGCTTCCTAAACCCGAGCAGCGGTGTAAACGCCATGAGGTGGAGCCATGTCTGTTCGTCCAGCAGCTCCAGCTCCTTCCGACACGCTGCTGAAGTGGAGCGTTGGAGTGGGCCAAGCTCTTATCTGATAGCTGGAGCAGACACAGGGGACAACTCTGTTCTTTCATCATTTAAATCCTCACCTCAACTCAACCCATTTCCCTTTTTCTTTGGTTTTTCACCTGGCCTGGGCGACATTACCAAAAACAGTAACTCATTGTTTTTAGGCTGAATGTCGGTATACGGTATTTATCTCGATAGGTTTTTCTTTTCATTAAGTAATTATAAAAAGGCATCTCAATCAAAGCTTTATCTCAGATATCTCATAGGCACATTTTCTTAACAAACAGCTGTAGATAAATGTGAGAAACGGCTGAAAAATAACCTATTGGAATACATTAAAGTATAATTATAACACAACATAGACCATCTTGATATAAACGATATAGACTTAGATCTCTTTTAAAAAAACTTGATATTTTTAAAATCTTGCCCTATTTTGACACAATCAAAAGGTATTTTAAACAAAAAAAAACACATCAGCAGTAAGTCATGGTTCTAATAATCAGGATTCAATGTACAGCACAATTGTGGGTATATGCAGCCATATGCAATAAATAATTATATACAATCTGATGAAGTTTATTTTTCAGATCAACACCTTTAGAATAATATTTGCTATTCTTTCCATTAGGCCTAGATCTCTGTTTTAACATGTGTGTTAAAATAATTATTTTTTGGGTCTGATGTAATATTCAAATCTCAAATGTCATGTTTTCATTACATATAAGCTGAAAATCATCATAATTAACAGGAATAAAGGGTTGAAAACAACAGTCTGTGTGATTAATCTGTATAATGTGTTTAACCTATTAAACTGAGTTACTGAAGTAAATGAACTAGTCAGTTAAATTACAGTTAATTAAACACGGTTGTATCTTTTTTTCAGTAAACCGTTTTAACAGCAGCCTCTGCCATCACCATAAATTAAAATAAATCTAACTCAGTCCAGTGGTTCATAAGGCTTTAAAGCCCACTATAACTTCTTCAGTCACCTGCAAGCTACCCTGGAGCCAGGCGGCCAGAAAATCAGCCCCTCAGAGGTTCAGCCCACCAAGAGCCTTCTAGAAAAAAGAGCAGAAATATTACTCATTAAATGCTCAGAGATACAAGCAATCTTAGCATCTAATTTGTTTAGCTGAGACATTATAGCAGGTTAGGGTTCACAATGACAGCTCAAACAATTAAAATATTATGAAAAACTTCATTCATTTCAGTTCCACAGCTGGAAAAAAGCTGTAGTTCATGCAAAAGGAGCTCCTTCCAAATGAACGGGCTCTCAGAAGCCTGACCTTTCTGTCTGAAATATCCTTTTTTTTTTAAGTTGATACGATGGAATAATCTCCAATTCTTCTTTTTAACACTAAATTTGTTTTTGTTTTTTTTATAATCGGTAATTAGTAATCATTAAAATGACAAGAAGTGAAAGCTTGAAATATTTAACCACATGTGAAATGAGTTTCTGTCTCTGAAACGAGTGACAAAACTATTGGCCGATGATCTAGTTTCCTTTGCTGTGCGCATGTTCTAGAAAATAGGCCCGCCTGTCAGGTGATTAATAAAGTCATGCCTGTAAACGGAACCGCTCATGATATTACTGGTGAGGCTGACCCTGAACTTTAAACATGTCAAACTCAGTATCTGATGTATCACTAAGTAGCGACGTGTTTACACCACCTGAAAAAGCCCCCGGCCGCCTGGGACCGGCCGGTGTATTCAGCCTAGCAGATGCTCCCCTGTAGCCACTTGGTATAATGGCTGTCAAGGTCTCAGTGTGTTTTAATTTGCTGCTTCGCTGCACCGTCTCGTCGGCTGCCTTTCATCATCCCGCTGCCTTCAGGATCATAATAATCCGTCGGCATGTCCTGTAAAAGGTTTGCAAGAAAGCCCACATGATGAGCTGAAGGGGAAAAGTCCCTTTTTCTCCAAAGAGGCGTTTTGTTGTCTCTCGCTGCTACAGCTGAAGATGTAAGACGTAAATTTTTAGCAGCAGAGGTGTCAAATACAAATACTTTGTTACCTTACTTAAGTAGAAATGTTGGTTATTTCTACTTTAACGGCATATTTATGTTTTAGCCGACTTTTTACTCCTACACCTTACGTTTTCATGCAATTATCTGTACTTTCTACTCCTTACATTTTAAAAATAGTCTCATTACTTCCATTTTATTTCAGCTTGTTTTTGTTCTGGCTTTTCAAAAAAACGAAATAATAAAACATAATACACAGATAAATGGCGCTACCCGAACAGAGTGATTATGATTGTGGTTGGAGGCAGTACTGCGCCGAGTGGTTTGGCAAACGCCTCAACAAAAACTTAAGAATGAAACGTAGAAGAAGAACATTGCATTTTTAGGACTAATTATTTTATTTTTTATTTTATTTTTTGATTAACTGCATGTATTAATCATTGATTCTTACAACGCTGTCTACTGTGTACAGACAACCATACATGGATAATTGATATAAAAGGGTAATGCACTCATTTTCATGTCCATTTTTATTATCTTACATCTGTTGCCCTCATCAATTCCTGTAGCTACGCTTGGATGTTCATTTACGTTCCAATAATAAACAAAGGGTTATTGATAATATATCTCTGAAGTTGCACCAATACTTACAGGCAACCAGACACCCTAAACCTCTGTTTCTGCTCCATGAAACTCATGTTGATGCTCAGTATTGCACTTAAAGCCGGGCGTACACTGTACGAGTTTTTCAGTCGTGGTACTTATATACATCTCAAACTGTGCGACGGAACCGCGGGGTTTAAAAAGTTCACCGCTCACGATCTGTGCGGCGCGGCGCTTGGACGCGACCGGACTGCTCACACTGTACGTGGTGCCCCCTCTGGGACCGCTCGCTGTGATGGCAGAGGCAGGCGAGCGACGGTAGGTGACAGGGACCCAGAGCAGGGGTTCGAGCCCAGCTCTGGCGAGGCCCGCAGGAGGCACCGGGCGTCGGGGGAACGGAGGGGAGAGAGGAGGGACGAGACGCACCGGCGGCCGCTCGGCACGGCAGGTCGCCCGGCCCGCATGCCCCCACGAGCGGAGGAGTCCCGAAACAGGCGGCGGACCGCGGAGGAGTGCCGAAACAGGCGGCCAGCGCGTTGCCGCCCTCCCCAACGCCCCCGCGAGCGGGCCGGGCGGAGGTCGCTTCAGGGACGCCCGCTCCCCTCCCTCCGCTGGCGGGGACGGAGAGGAGGGGAGGGCGCCCCCTCGTAGCTCTGCTTGAACAGCAGGATGCGCTCACGAAAACCTCACGACAGCCGACTGAATTTCAAACATGTTTGATTTTCACCGACCGTCCGATTCCTGATCGGGAGGTAGTCGTGAGAAGCCATTCCCCCCTCCTCCCCCCCTCTACGATCAAGCTGAAATTCGGCCCGATTCAAAAAATGCCCGCACGACTGAAGAATCTCGTACAGTGTACGCCCGGCTTTAATGGACCTTCTAATATATTTTCATTGCACTAAATGGTTTGTTTTCCATGGACATATGTGGGTGAAACAGCCATTACTTCTACTTTAATACTTTTAAGTAGTTTTAAATCTGGAACTTTTACAATTTTACTTGAGTAAAAGGTTTGAGTTCATACTTCCACTTCTACAGAAGTATATTTAAAGTATCTAGTATCTATACTTCTGCTTGAGTAATAGATGTGAATACTTTTGACAGCTCTGTTCAGTAGTTGGCTTTAGGTGTGCAGAGATTTCATGCACAGTTTGATTTAGTATGCTTCGAAGTGAACGGCGTGCAGAGTTCAACTATTGCATGTTTTATGTGAATGCTACAGGCATCAGTTTTTATGATTCACACCCACACGCAGCGGTGCCGACAGTGGGGAGAATGCTCTGGTTTTATGGGCTTAAGGTTCTGGTTGCAGCAAAAAAAAAATAATATTCCTGTTAGTTTGTTTCTTCCAACTAATTCCCTGTTGCTTCAGGTGTTGTTAATCACTGTAACATGCTATAAAATGCTGCGTGTCCGTGTACTTATACTGAGGGAGAACCTTTTTTGGTCCTCACTTTTTTTGGGCTAGTGGTTAGTTTTAGGACTAAGGTGTCAATCAGGTTTAGGTTAGGGTTAGTGTAAGGCCATAGAATGGGTTGAAAATTAATGCATGGTCCTCCATAAGTATTTTAAAGTATTTTAAACGAGGATGTGTGTGTGTGTGTTGGGAGGGGGGTGTTAAAAAAGATTATTGATGGTCCAGTTAGACTTTACCGATGTACGTTTTTGGTGAATAGCTGTAAAAGTCTAACAATAATATTTTAAAAACACATTCAGATCATTTTACGGCTGCATGCAACTGACTGTTAGAGAAAGATTGTAGGTGGTGCGTGGTAAAAAATAAATCTAGATTTATCTTTACCTATTGAACTGAAAAATGTCTTGCCTTTACAGGGTTCTCCGCAGCACATTTCAGCATAATAAACCTTTACTCTGAACGTTGTCAAAGTTACGCTGAAATTACACGTTTCATTGACGGTCAGTACGACACGGATGTTTGAGAGCAACATAGAAAAGTCAGTAAAGCTCTTGAACGTGCATCAGCGCAGCTATAAACCTCCTGAACAGCATGAGCTAGCCGTTATTAGCTTGACGAACAGCTGCCTTCCAGAGCTGCACTACGCAACGCTCTGATGCGGGGATGCATCCAGAGAAGCAGCTCAACGACTCACCAACGTTTGCACCAGTCTCCCGACACTCAAATTCACGCACACGTGCATAACCCCGCCGCCACCACCAGCCGTCCACCGTTACGCTGAACAAAACAATCCTGGTGAGGATTTAAAATAAGCACAACATATATTGATATATTGTTATGAACCACACTGATTCTTATGCATTAAACTGTAAACGTACGAGAGAATAGAGTTCAAGGATAAAGACTCATAAGCTCACTGTGGAAGTTTTAGTTTTAGTTTGTTGTTAAATGAAAACTCAAGAGAGGAGCACTACTTTAAACCAGAAACCGTTTTGGCAGCTCATTTTGCCATTTGTCTTCTTCTTTTTATCTGTTAGAGGATGCATCCTTACTGTTAGAACTGATAGTGTGTAAATCAGTTACTTCTTGGCACTTACAATATCTGTCTCACCTCTTAAAGTAGTTAAAGACTTCATTTATCCCCCTGAACCTTGATTGTCACAGTTAATAACACCTCTCAACCCTGATGAGTGCCATTTGCTCTTTATGAAATGAAATGTAATCAGCTAAAATCCCCTCCAACTACTCCCAGACAGAGGACTGATTGGAGGAAGCTATTCCTCATTTCTTTGATTGCCTCCTTACATTTGCACAGCTTCTCATGCCCTAATTAGTTCTTGTCAGCTGATTTGGAAAAAGTGACGCATGAAAGAAGTTGGGCAAAGGAAACGTATTGATTCTGCAGACACCTAAAAAGTTTACCTTGTCTCATCAGCATGCAAGCTTATTGTTTGTTTTTCTACACCAAACCCAGCAATAAATCTGTAGGAATTAAGCAGTCAGCATTGCGGTTGATTCTCTGTTCCTATTTAAAAGGACTTTTATGTCAGATAGAAGCAGAAGCTATAAGATTCCTTATCATTGCTAGTTGCTAGTCTTAGTCTAATCCAGATCTTGCCCAGCAAAACTATAATACTGTGGACTAGGGCTGGACAATAATTCAATAACAATATACTGTATATCCATCGATAGACATGTGGTGCAATAGAAAAAAAGGGTCAATAAAAAGTTAGAACACTTTTCCTTCCTTTTTGCATTCTAGCCTATCATGTAGCTTAATACTACAGTCATTACATCCTCCCAACCAATCACAACGCAGATCCAGGAATGCCCCGCCCCCTTCAAAGATTTCAGAGAGCACATATTTTTATCTTTTCTTAAAAACTTGAAGTTTTATTAAAACTGCTAGGCAACCATCGGTTTTTCCAGGTCTAGTCAAAGTTGTTGCCCTATCTCGTCTTTGTTTGTTTGTAGCATTGTTTTTGTTTTAGATCTCAGTTTGGTTTTAATTGAATGTGTTCGTATTTCTTTATGTCCTGGGTTCTGTGTTAGTAATACCGGGTTCACACGGCAGCATAATACGCCTGATTTTGCTCTTCTGAAAAGCCCCAATTATCGGGATAGCTCTTAAAGTAATCTTAAGAGCCACGTGTGGCGTGTTAAGATCGATCTGGTCCGCTCAGAAGGACGCCGGGACCGCTCCTATCTCAAATCGAGGCTATTCAACATGTTGGATTGTCTCGGACGGATATCCTAGCGTGCGTGGTGTTCCCTGAGGACCAACAATTACACCGCCTGTTAAATTTGACATGTAGCCAATCAGAAAGCGAGGTGAGGGAAATGCGGACATTCACTTTCTCCACTCCATTATTCTTCCTTCTTTAGGTTTTTTTCACCAGTTGGCAACCAACTTAAAGGAGCATTACCGCCACCTACTGTTCCGGAGTATACCGTCGTCCATGTTTATTTATTCTGAACTCACGTTTGATCTCGAGGTTTTGCAAGACTAAGTTGCTATGATGTAAGACTTGAAATCCTTTGCATAGTGATTGAAAACCATCCCTTGTTGTGAAGTGAGAGCTTCCAATCTATAAAGAGCTTCAACGGGGGCTTCCATATGATTATATTTTCTAACCTACTTTTCCCTTGTTTTCAGCAATTTTCTTTTACCTTTTCTTTACCTTCATTCCTTTTTGATATACATCTTACAACCAATTACTTGTTTTAATTTGCTAGGCTGTTATATTTTAATGCTATTTGGAATATGTGAAGCTGATTGATAGACACCTACCACGCAAAACATTACGACCACCATAGGCCAATCTAGACCCTGGCCAGTTAGCAGCAGTTTCTTTATCCTTTCTGAGGTGGGGGCCTGTATGGATTGGGATCGTTTGTCCAGCACATGCTTGTTTAGATTGAGATTTGGGGAATTTGGAGGCCACGTAAATGCCTTAGCTTGTTGTGCGTTTCAAATCATTTGTGAAACCTTTTGGCCTTGTGGCAAAGCGTAACCTAATAACAGTCACTAACAGTGCTTTGGTAGGTGGCAAAATTGAATTTACATAGATGGTAGGAGCTAAGGATTCCTTATAGGGCTACAAAATTATGCAAAATATATCTTTATCTAAGTTTTGCTGTGTGTACTATTAATGTTACAAAGGACTCTTTGGAATGTGGTAATTATAATAGTGTCATGATGTTACAGCATGCCAATAATGTATTCAGGTAGTCTCACTGCAGTAGATTCTCACAGCGGGCACTGATTATACTGTCCCAGATACCAAAGGTCACAGAGGGCTGGACGAGGGACAATGGTGATCTATTATAATATTTACAAGTAATTTTGCCAGCTCATGGTTTTTAATATTGTACAGCCCTATTTCCCAGCAGAATATTGCCCAAAGCATTACACTGACTGCATCAGCGAACCCACGGCATCAGCGTAAGCACACCCTGATGCCGTGGGTTCCTCTGGTAAGAGATGCACATGCCAGACCAAGCCACCTTATTCCATGGCTCAGTGGTCCAGTATTGATCCTTAAGTGCACATTTGTTGGTGCTTTTGGAGATGGATCGTAGTCATCAAACAGGTTTGGGGGTTTACAGCCCCATATACAACAAACTGTGCCACACTGATGCCTTTGGAATTAACTTTCTCAACAGTTGGAGCTACAGTACTTACTGTCAGATGGATAACCCAAGATTTCATTGCTTTGTATTCATTTGAAGTCTCTGGGCCAAATAGGCATTAAATGTGTTTGACTAAATCATTACAGTGTCAGATGTCACTGTTTTGAGATAGATGGTCAAGTAATTTGAAACTTTGTAGGGGGCTAAATTTTTTGAGCATCAATGTTGTGTAAATCCATTGGATCTTGGCATTGGAGAGCTGTTCTGAAGTCATTACTTAAGAAAGTGTCCTAATGTCAGGAAAGTTTTTCAAATAAGTCTCCTCAAAGAAAGTACAGGCTAAAAATAAAAGTTGATTAAGAGGACAGCAATGAGGCTCTGTACAAGACACCCAGTACAAGAAGTATTTAAGAAACTAGGTTAGAGATACTACTAGCCCCCATTATTCAGTTTTAGCTTTTGATTTTATTTTTTTTATAACAAAACTTGGGTTTCATCCCTGGATATTTAAGGTAAACAAGGAGAGCGTGAGCTTTGGAAATGTTAGTATTTCCTTAGCCTGCCTCATAAACAAGCACAAGAGGTTCTTAGGCAATAACCCTGTGTATCCAAAACAAAAGTTACTGTAAAAAGGTGCCGCTGTTCTGTCTTGTCCATCAGCTGGTTTTGGTACACTCAATACTTTCAGGACAGCTTTTTCTGTACGATTCAGTTTCCTTAGACCAGGCCACAACTTGGAACGATGAAAAACGAGCGTCTTCACTTTGTTGGGACAGAAACTATTTAAAGTTACGTGGCATCTTTCCTGTATACTGATAATCAGGGAATGGTCCAGTATAAATGGTACTATTTCCAGCGATTGGAGGAACAGACACAGATCTCTACCCAGGTAGTCTTTCTCTCTTTGTGGAGATTTTCCTTATCCCCCTTTGGAGCTCTACGGCAATGTGTGTGTGTGCACATGTTGGCTATTATGTCCGCTGCCACATGTGCGGTGGGGCAGTATTATGGCATTATGAAAGGACAGGTCAAGCTATGTTTGTTGCTGCGGGGCACTACCGATTTCCCTTTCTGCCTCTCTATTTATGTAAGAACCAGTGAATTAGAGTCGGTGTATAGGAGGGGGTTCTCATTGTGGGATCATCTGGTTTGCCACAGGGACAAGTCGGTCAGAGACACAGTTAGAGAGAGGGGGAGAGAGAGAGAGAGAGAGGGTTGGTGAATAGGCAGGAACTGCTGTGTTTCTCTGCATCATCAGCATCCTCCGTCAGTGCTGCTGGCTGCAAAGCTTATTATTTCTCCACAGCTGTAACTCTGCTATCGGACAGTATGTACCCAGAGGAGAATGAGACGGTAAGGCACCTTCTTCATCACTACATTTAGTCAGCGCCGGGACAGACCAAAACATAGAAAGACCTGCTAGTTTATCTGCCTTTTGCACGGTAATGTCTTCTGCAAAGTCAGCGCAACCTTCACTATGTTGTATGAAATTTAGTTCATGCAGGTTTGTAGAACACTTGCCAGCTGGCGCTCAGTGATTCTGATAATGTGCTTATTTTATTTTCATTGAAGATGTTGCACTCTGCTTGCATGAATTGTATCAAAGATCAATGCAGTACATAATGATTATCCCTGAACTTATCATCAGAAACCCTGTAAGTTTTAGGAACTACGTTGCCTTAGATATTGCTGACCTTTCTCCTTCAATTCGTAAGCTTTTGCACCGTTGTGTTCATCCGTTCATCTAAAACAGTGATCAAATCTTTATATCAGAAGCCTGAAGGGCCAGACTGAAAGTTTGGAGTTGTCCTGAAATGTTTGAACCGGGATGTGGGAGGAGGCAGGTCAGCCAAGAGGATGCACTCAGCATTTGCCTCGATGGATTACATAACCAGGCAGCTACGTAACACTTATTTGGACAGCTGCCTGGTGAGACGAGCTTTGGGCAGCGCTGATGATGACAAACGACTTTCAGTGAGGTCAGATTATTCTGTGGTATTCATTTTAGATTTTCAATAAACCCTGCAGTTCATTCACATGAAATATTTGAAGAAAAAAAAAAACATTTATGAGCTATGGGTGAAGTTCTTGTGCGTTTTTATTCTAGTGTAAGTGGTAACATCAGCTCTCCTTAGCACCGTCAGTCCTGGTCATAATTAAAGGTGTCTCTGGTTTCCAAACAAATTAAACTAAAGCAATGTTTTTTAAATCTCAAAAATAATACTGTAGATGATACAGTATTATGAGGAAAAAAGCCATACAGCTATCAAAGATCCTCTATTACTGTTAGCTCTGGCATAAATACAGAAGCACACAATTGTGGCAGGACTCCTGGTATAGATATGTAGAAAAAACATATTTACAAAACCATTAATAAATAAATCTTGTTTGTAGGAACATAATAATAATAATAATAATAATAATAATACTCATCCAATCTTAAATTTGAGCATCTTGCTTTAGTTGGGGAAAAAATATTTTCTTAAAATATTAATTTTAAGAACATTTTCTGTGCTACAATTGTTGGTACCCTGATCAAATTCTTTTTCAAATGAATGCTTTCTTTTTTTAAAGTTTATCAAAGTTCTAGGAACTTCTAAATGGTAATAATGTTTCACTGGGGTATGAATAGAACGTGACACGGATATCGGTTTCTTTCAAGCTCTGGCCTCTAGGTTGGGTGAGGACCGCAGCTTATTTTGACACCAGACAAAGAGAGGAGGACAACAACAAAGGGAAAACATCTTCAAAGCTCAACGGAAGCATGGAGTGCTATCTAAGGTGTCATTAGGCTCCACAATAACTATTAGATGATATGACCGTACCAAGCTATTGTTTTGGAGCCAGAAGAAAAGGCGTTTCTGTCCAATGATTGTAAAGGAGGAAATACACTGGCGGCGGTGCGTAAGCGCAGTAAAGCAGCATACGCGCGTCCTACGCTTAGCTTAGCTCTTCATTTTAATCAGTCAATAAATGTACACTAGAAGCATAATACGCGCGTACAATGTGCGTATTTACGCTACGTGACGCCTAAATTAGATTGAAGTTCTGATTTCAGACGCGTGTGCTGCTGTTTGGCAGGGAATAAACAGGAAAACAACATAAAGTTCACTTCCGAAAGTATCCCAAAAATCATGTTTCTTGTCGGCCAGAAGGTGGTAGGAGTCCCCTTGTTGACGCTGCTGATCGAGGGGATGCACTCGTTTTTGCTGCGCTCTCTGCCTTTCCTCTCGCAACAGTGCGTCAACTAGAGGAAGGAAGGCGCGTCTTCTCTTTGGTGCTCTTTCCATGTGGCGATAGGTCTTTTCAGAGCAGAAACACACAGCGGTGGAGCGTACTTTTCAGCATCTGGTTTAAATTTACACTTTTAAAAACACGCCCGTAAGCCGCACCGCTTACGTTACATGCCCGGTGTATTTCCTCCTGAAATGCGGGCAACTGTGGCTTGATGGGTTGAGTAGTCGTCCTGCAATCGGAAGGTTAACCCCCAGTGTCCTACCGACCTGCGTATTGGTGTACGAAGGTGTGCGCGTTAGTGCGATTGGGTGAATGTGGCTCTAGTGTACAGCGCTTTGAGTGGTCAGTAGGACTGGAAAAGCGCTATATAAGTTCAGTCCATTTACCATTTACCATGAAATGTGAGCGTATACATGGAGTTGGCTAAACAGCAGGGAAACCTTTACTGGAACGGTGCGCTCTGGCCAAGAGAGTAGGACTTAGTTTCTTGGCAACACTCCTGGTTTGGTGTAAAAACCATGAATGAAAATGTGGAAAAGCACCTCATGCCCACTGTTGAATAATTATTAAAAGTTACTGGTTAATAATTAAGTATCAATATATATCCTGACGTTCTTTTCTTCAATAGCGGTGATATGAATTTTAAACACATTTCTTATATTTCAGCAAACATTACAGCCTATGATTTTGACGTTTTAGCATCTATTGCAGGTGATTTTATATACTTTGCTTGTTTATTTACAGGTGCATCTCAATAAATTAGAATATTATTGAAATGTTCATTTAACTCTGGGCTGCACGATATTAGAAAACCTCTCTATGGCGATAATATCAGTAAACATTGTGCTGATGATATCAGTTGCATTTTATGCATATTTTATTCTTCTCTCTCTTCCTATCTGTGCTTCCATCTCTGTGTGACCTTTAGCATTATGGTTAGTATCATTTAGCATTTAAGCATTAAAATAGTGGATAATGCTAGTTCGTAACACTATATTAGCCCATAATTACTGTGCTACAAACAGTCCTTTGCTATATGAATGTTGCACACACGGATATTGGGTTGTCAATATATTTGCGATATATTGTGCAGCTTTAAACTCAATTCACTTAGTGAAACACATTATGTGAATTAATGACACAGACCGATGTTTTCAAGCCTTTATTTCTGTTAATTATGAGGATTTACCGTTTAGTGAATGAAAAGATTACATTTATTATTAGAATATCACATCAGACCAATAAAAACAGCGTTTTAATACAAAAAAGTATGTTTAATACCTGCTTAAAGTTTATTTGCTAAAGTTTCTTTTAGTCTGACAAATGAGTATCATCAGAGCCCATATTCTGATACACAGAGATGTACCTGTAGTATTTTTGTCATATAGCTATCCTAAACTCTTTTACTTTGTTAAAAAGGCACATCATTAACTCTAAGAAAAACGTTATGCAGTCTTTGATGGTAAACCTAAATTCAAAATATCTTGATGTAAAGGTGAGGAAACTATAATCCTGGATTCAGCGTTCAGTCTCACCATGTCATTATCATCAGTTCCTGGACTGGTTTGTGCCGAGCGGTGAGATCAGTTCCCTCCTAACAAACCAGTGTATCAGTGCAGCCACTAAGCAATTAACGTTCAACCATTGCGCCATGCTTTATAATCTCTGAATGTAAATAAAGGTTTGCTTCCTGCCCAGCCCATGTGTACTCTTGCTTCTCTCGCTGACGCAGCACACACTACAGTTTCCTGCTTAGCAGTAGAAGTGATTGTCCTGGTGTACTTTGTTCTTTGTGTCGTTGAAAAATCTGATAATCATTTACTGGACGCTGGTTTTGATGTGATTGAGTGAATATTCCTCCTTGAAGGCATCTATCTCCGTGACTCTAGAAGTCTATTAAATTAACAAGATTGCTCTTGAGCCTTTGTATAAATTTAAAGACATTAAATACAAAAATTACCTGTTCAGAAATGTTTCTGAACATTGAATTAGTCCTGTATGATTCAGTTTATGTTGTAGCTGGGTCTGCAAAATCAAGAGGCAGAACAACAATTGGTGAAATTTTGAGGCGTCCAGGTTTTCAAAACTTTTACTCATCACATTTTTTTTGCCTTATTTCTTTTTTGAAATATTTATCCTTTTTGGCTTTGTCATCCAAAACTTCCTATATACATGTATACCTGCTAGGTAAGGGCCAGTTTATTAAGATATGAAGGTTTATTAAGATTATAAAAAGTTAAGGCTTTTAAAGTTTCTATTGTGCCGTTGCAGCGGTAGAAAGTTCTCTCAATGTGATGCCAGAGGAAGTGTTTAACTGTATGGAGCATTGAAACATGCAGTGTAGCCCCTCCCCTACATGTTGCTGCACACTGCCTGTCAGCTGGCTAAACGTCGTGACGCGTTTGCATAAAATGGCGAGTTAAAGGTGCTGCTGGGCCAAATCGTCTGTTGTCTAAGAACGCCTGCTCAACAATAAACATGCAGTGTTTTATTAAAACCTACAACTTTTTTTTTTCCTGTAGGGATCTGTAAACAGTTATAGCTCCAAAACATGAAAAATGTCTCACACATTTGTGCTATTAAAAGAAAGCCATACAGTTTCAGGGCCAGCTGTTTTCCATTTTGTTGGTCAGGAGCAGATTTCCACTGTGGCTCTTCATAACTTTGACTAAAGTTATGAAGAGCCTACAAGTTTTGTATTTTCATGGAATAGTTTCATTGAATTTTCAGAATTACAGCAGAGGCAACAGTAGTGTTTATATTGGAAATATGTGCTATTTTCCCCGTAATGTTTCACTATTATCAAAATTCTATACAAGAAATATCCATCTTGTTTTTACAGAAGTGTTTTTCTTTATTCTAAAACATAGAAATGGTTCTTTAAAAATGTCATCAAATTTCATATAGTAGATATTTGTCGAGTTGTCTTTCGCAGCGTTTAGCTTGCCAACTGTGGTTTTAAAGGTTGTTAGCTTAAAAGTTAATGGTGGGGCTACTTTAATTTCCACACCGTTACTTTCTGTGTTTTTTCGCCACCAGATTTTTTTTTAAAACAACCAAATATGTCTTCTGTGTAAAGTGTGTCCAAAGTTTAGCCCAGGGCCCTTGGAACGAGATTATGCAAACTTCTAAATCTTTAAGAACAACAGTTTTTCACTGACATGTCAAAATCATTTTAAGCAGTTGAGCAGCAAACATGTGCTTGTTAAACTTGAATTACCAAGGATGAAAAACGGAAAGCATAGGGTTACTAGTTGTATTCTTTATAGTATTATTAAGGTTAAAGTAATATATGATGCGAATGGCAGAAAACTACCAATGTTCTATATTTTGCCTAAATGTATCCAGGAACATTAGATAGTAAATAAATAAAGGTTAAAAATAACAATATAATTGGAATAATCAATATGTTAGATTGTTTTTGCAGCATTAGGGAAAATTATTTGTTTTCATGCTTCAAATGGAAGCAAACAGTTCACTTTTTACATTTTGAACATTTTGTGTAGATACCATTAAACCGTGAAGCTGCACGCTCTAACTCGAGCGTGCCGGTACATGTGAAATGATTGTCCTGAGGGAACCCACCTCGTGTGTGTGCTTGGAAAGCAGATTTAAGTTGTAATTTACACACCTGGAATGTGTTAAACTTTAGCTGTCTTTAAAATCTGGTTTAAATGACTTTACGTGAACGTCAAACCTTCTTCAATCTTACCTACTGTTAATTTCTGATTTTATTAAAACCTTTTTTGGCATTCTGGGAGCAGCAAGTGTAGCTTCTAAAATATAGAAAGGATGGGTCCTACCTGTGGCTCTAACGGAGCCAAATAAGAAATGTTTTTAATTATAAAAGCAGTAAGAAAAGGTGGTTTTAGAGGTTCTTCTGTATCTGCATAGAACATCTAAAACAAAGGGGCACAATAGCTCATGATTGTTTATTGCAAATTATTTGCTTTCTATTTTTAAGTGGACTACTTTATTTCCATATTTATGTAAAGGAATCACTTAGCTTGCCCCATTCTACAAAAATAGGTTCTTTTTACCTTTATAAAAGTTAGATGATTCATTTATTGGGACATAGAAATAAATGTTGGTTTTCACAATAAAACATTTAATACATGTGAACACATGTATTAAATTTTTTGCTGCTCTTTGAGCTGAAAAGGTTGCTGCCCTCTGGGGCAGGAAGTAAAGAAGCTGTCTCTACCTTGTGTACTTTTCAGCATTTAAAGCTTAAATCAGGACAATTCGATCAGATCTGTTCTTTCACAAAGACCTACTATCTGCTAAAAGCTTAAAGTTATAACGCTTGTGTGTCAGAAGGTCACTGCATCGTCATGATGACTGTTTTTAACCCACCTTCCAAGAGCAGCGTTTCGCTGTCTTGGCTTGTTGTTAATTGTTCATAAAACCACAGCGATCACCGGTCACAGGGTGGAGAAACCAGTTTATACATGGCAGCAAACTGAAATGTTTGTGGATCGAAGACCCGATCGTCCCAGCTTAAGCCTGCTGGAGTCCTTACAGGTCTTGAAATGAAAGCTTAGCCAGATCAGATTAATGTGTCCTGCCATACAAGGTTACAGAAATAAGATATTGACCCACCCAGCAGGAGCTATGAGAGTTGCTAAAATAACGGGCGACTTCTTTTATTTCAGGTTATAAAGACCTCCCTGTGCGTGACGTTTCATTGCAGCATTTTTGGTGAGATGTACCACACTTCAGCTAAACGGGTTCCCGCCTTTCCTCGTGCCTCAAGACCTCCATATTTGGAGTTTCTGGTTGACTTAACTCAGACATGCCAAAGCAGGGATTCACAGGCGTTATGTTGGCAGCTTTGCACTATGTAGTAAAAGCTGGCGGATTCATCTTTTGACTAGACTGCCACAAAATCAAACCCCTGGTGTTTCTTTTAAAGGTGCCTAAACATCACTGTATAAACCATTTCATGTAGTTTATATTGCTACATATGTAAATTATCCAAAGATTTGTCACTCCTGCAAAATGTCACTCCTCAGTAAAAAGGTTTGGTGTGGTAATGATATGCAGCTCTACCAAGCTGACTTCACTCTGATTGGCTACAACCATATTTGAAAAATGGACCAAACGCGGCACTTCCCCCCCCCTCCATCTAAACGTCCCTTCTTGGCGTAACACTTCGTTACAAATTCATAATTATGGTTTTATGGCTGGCGGAAGTGTTTGTGTTGCAGTATGTCGCACAGGCGAGGCCAAGCTAACCAAAGGCTTTTAATCATCTACAGCACAGGTGTCAAACTCGAGGCCCGCGGGCCGAATCCAGCCCGTCAAGGTAATTTATCCGGCCCTCAAGAGCCAAATGAGGCATATCATGTCATGAATAAGAGGCATATATCATTTTAAATAGTATAAAGTGGCTAAAACTGTGCCTCCTGTAGCCAATGTTGATTTTTTTTAACTGTGTAGTAACAGCATCCTGCCACTAAATGTCAGTTTTTCCACAACCCATTTTAACAAACCCAGAAATGTCCTATGTCTATGGTCCGCGTTAAGGCCCATTCATACCTCACGTAAAAGACGGATACGGATACGTGGAGTGTTTTACACGTTCTAACCGTCGATTTCGTCCGTATTTTGACACGAAAATTGGGAGCTTACGATTACGGACGAAACGGATCAATACGGAGCAATACTACCGGAAGAGGTGGGGGCGCTATTGAGTTTCTAGTACAAAATGTCAACAAAACCACGAAGAAGGTTATAATTCTGGGCATTAAACAATGGCGGGATTCGAGGAACAACTTGCGGAGCTTGTCCGCAACTACCCACACATATATGATGTGTCGTGTCCGGGGCACAGGGACAAACAAAAACTTTACTTACGGAGCAAATACAAAAAAATCACGTCTTGGACCGTCGCCATGTTTGACGAATTATTGGCACCCAGCACTGCCACCTAGAGGAAATATTGGTTATTGCGCACCTCAACGGACGGATGTATGAAGGAGTCAACGGATAGAACGTACGGACAGAAATACGGACGTGTAGGCCAAATGTAGGGTATGAATGGGCCTTTAGGTCAAAGCCAGCAGCCATACAGGAAAACCATTTAGCACGGCAGTCAGCTGGATTTTTAAGTTACAAACACATTATTTCCATTTATAAATACCTGTTTTTGATGGTACTGTTGTTCTGGTTTAGTTGATCTTTTGATAAAAAAAGATCTTATTCTAACATTTGTTGCGCTTCTCAGTTTAACTTATTATATTCTTCTTACAGTCACACCAAGCCCTGTGTTCTCATGGGAATAGCACTTATATCAACATCATATTTCCTTAAAAAAACGATTTACACTCTTTGAATTAAAAACATAGACTGGATGTATGCTGAAGGCTCCTGAACCAGCTGTCAAAACACCTCCAACATGGTGCCTGGCTGAATGTAAAGCAGCCTTAGAAGAATCTGTCACATAGTCGATACCGTTAGCAGGATAAGTAAGTCCGTCATGCGTAGAGTCTCTTCTCCAAAGCTCTTGTGTTTACCTGTCAGGCTGACAGCGGCTGCACAACCTTGGGTGTCTGCCGGCTCCCGACGTGTCTGCCTGAGTTTGCACATTTCACAGTGATCTGTACAGAAATCCCCCTCCTATGGGAGGTGGTGATTGAGTTGACTTGACAAAAGATTAAAAGAACGGACATTACAGAGCGAGCGTGGACACCTGCTGAGTCATGGTGGGAACACGGATGCAGACTGACAGCTTTCTCTGCTGCAGCATGAAAGCTCCTGTACTTCCTGTTTAGAGACAGGACCTGGAGATGACTCTCTTTTGGATTAGATTAGCAGATTATTTCAGGAGATGTCCCCTCTCCTCTTGGCCCCTCTTTGTTTCCCTGTATTCTCTGTGGGGTTAGGGTCTAGAATTATTCCTTCGTGTCCTGTTGTTTTACAAAGCAATCCCTCTCAACCAGGTCTTGTTTAACTGGTTGGACCTGAACAGGTTTTTTTGCGCCTTGCACCTGCAAGCTTCACGTTTGAGAAACCAGAGATGCGATACACTCTTTTGCAATTTGCATTCAAGACTGAAAATACAAATTCAAACCAGGAAAAAGACCGTTAACCTGATTGGGTAACTTCCCTTTTCTTCCAAGGAAAGTCAACGTTATGAATCCAAAGTTAAAACACTAAATGCTTAGTGTTATCGGCCTCTGACTCTAAGTGACGTTCCCACGGGATTGAGGTTATAATTTAAATGGAGCCCATCTGATGTTCGAATTTGCTGCTCTGCTTCACAATGTAATTGAGCAAATGCATCAATAAAGGGTTTAAGGAGAGGCAAAGTCTTTATAGTGTGCAAACATCTGCGGCGTTATCCGTCTGTCTGGTCGGCGATAAAAGGTGCGCGCACGTTTAATCTAACCCTGATAGACTAACGCTTCTCAGCATGAAACCTGCTGGAGTGAAGACGTAATGAGGAATTATTACAATTCAGTTTTCCTTTCCCGTTTTATCTCTATAGCTCCCTTTTAAAATGACCTTGCAGGTTTTTGCTTTGTCACTGAAGGCAATCACAGCCTGTTTCTGTCTCTGGCTGCTTTTCTCTCCACTCTGCTTCACCCCCTCACCCACCCACCCACCACCCCACCCTGAGTGGAGGCTCTGAGATGGAAAACTGCCTGGAGTCATTTTAAAGTCAGGCTACATTAGCCAGCAACACCTGTACAATACAGTTTTCTCTATCTGTGCGTTTTTCTCCACCTTTTCCGTTACACCTTAAACTAATATTTCTGCCCCCAACTTTCTGCCTGTGATTTTTATAACCTGTATTATGATTAGCATTGTTGAAAATCAACTCAATCTGTTCACCAGATGATTTCATGTTGAATCTCTTGGGAAATTATACGCACAGATTTGTTGGTACTCCTTAATAGATAATAATCCTTAACGGCTATTACAGAGGCCTATAAGATTTTGGTTGGCTAATCGGCCTGTTTTAAGGTTTTCTTCTACATATTTATTTTTTTAACCACAGTGAAATATAATAGAACATGATCAAATAAACACACAACTAAAATTGATTAGCTTGAACAAAAGCATGTATTAGCCAGATAGTGAAAACACTAATTTCTGTCTTATATGGACAGGAAGGGGTTGTGATTTGTTTTATTTTATTTTAATTGACATTCATTAAAACAGTGCTTCTGAGTTGCTTTCGAGCTTGTTTTTTTTTTTTTTGTTACACAATTTGCTAAAACATTGTTTGTCAGACCTGATGCCAAAGCAGAACCTGTCCATTTTCGTTGTTGATTCGGGTTTTAAACCAATCCTTGTTACACAGATGCTCATGTGAGATAATGTGACCTTACTTCAAGGTGTAAACAATTGGTTCTGCTATTATCAGAACAAATATAAAGCAAGAAGGGATGATGGGCTGGATTGACGCTGAGCAGAAAATAGGGATGTTTGCGGTTGTTCTCTGCTCTACCTCGCTAACGACTGTTACCCAGCAGATTTGTTTAGTCACTTCATTCAGTCTTATTATTCAGTTAATAATCGGCAATAATCAGTCTGAGACCACCACTACTATTAGATTCGTCGTCATACAGGAGAGCGTTTAGGAGAGTGTGTTTGTCTACATAAGCGTGCTTCAGTAGCCGCCAAATGATTAAATACAATTATAATGAAGTCCTAAAAGAAACAGCTCCCACAGAAAATGAAGTTTTTTGCTCATCACGTTCAAAACGGTCATCTTATGCCAATCTGGGTCATCTAGACGGTCCTTTGCTCCGCTGCTCTGTCAGCTCATCTTCCTGTTGTTGTAGCTCACACATGTTGCGTTGCAGCCCCTTATCTCTCTTGATGACAAAATAAATTTCTCACTATCCCTGCATAAATCCACTGTTTTCTGTCACTGAAAGCCCCCATTAGTGAACTGCAAGGTTTTGGGCTATTACCATATCCATATATTTTTTCCTAAACCTCTACAACTGTTTAACAAGTGGCAAAATTATATTTTTAGGCAAAATAATTTAAAAGAGGTGCACAGCGTTGGGATAAAGCCTTTGAAGGCCAGATATGCCACAGGTAAGTTAAATTAGCGCTGACCAGAGAAGGTGAATGTCAGGACTGCCAGAAAAGCTCAAAAGGACCATAGATGTAGTCTAAAAAAAATCATATCCAAGCAAATTTGTATATTGTTACCACAGCTGCCAATAGAAAGGTCTAAGGTTCATACAACTGTAGCCACCTTCATAGGCAAGAGGAAATGCAACACCACATTTATCAGACAGATTGTGCGGATGACGGAAAAATAGCCAAGGAAGGCATCTGAAATCAGTCAAGCTAAGCCAAGGTTAAGGTTGACCACGTCTCTGTTGCATTTGGAGCCCAATGGGCTCCATGGAAGAAGACCCAGGAGGGCTTCTCTACATACAGGAAAAAACACACACAAAAAAGCCAGACTTGACCTCACAAAAATGTATTGTGGTATGAGAATATCAGTCAGGCTGAGTGTGAAAATAGAAGCCCACCACACATGCTGTGAAAAAGGAAAGAAGTCACACCTGACATGGCGAACCATGAGTCTCTGGCACACTGGAGTCTCAATGCTGAGACATCCTGGGCCAAAACATGCTGCTCCTCATCAGTAAGCTAAGTATCACTCACAGCTCATCGGTTTTCCAGCAAGATAACAACCCTCAATATAAACATAAAGCAAAGTGGTCCTCACAAAAGCAGTACTGACTTCTGTAGATAGGATATGTCTTGATGAAGAGAGACAGGAAAGAGTGGTTGACTTAAGAGAAACATTTTGGAAGATGAGCTGGAGAACCTTAAAAGAAAAGAGGAATTGGAATCAACAGCTAGTCAAACTTACAGACTTTTCTTTCACATAAATCTGTGAATTGTCAAAGGCAGTTGTTGGCGTTACCTGAGGCGTACATCAGGGCTCAGTTATGGTGCCACTTTGCTTCGTTAATGTCTTTCCTCTTGTCAACATCCACTTCCATTGCTATAGTTGAGATGGCAGCCAGCTCTACATTTCCACCAAACCCATTTCTGCACTCCCTTCCCTGAGGTCATCCTCCTCCATCCACCTCACTGCGCCTCCCAGCCGTCTCAGCACCATGGGGACAAAAGCATTTAGCCGTTCTGCTCCCCTAAGACGGAGCTCCCTCCCGCCAGACATCCGTAATATTGATTCTCTCCCTCTGTTCGAATCACGACTCAAAACTCACTTCTTTTATTTTATTTAGGAAATTATACTCTCTGTAACTTTATGATCCAAAGTCCTTTTAAATGAAATGTACTATTATTAAAAGGTTATTAATAACCTTTAAGTTATAATTAGTCATATCTGTAGAAACCCTGTTACCTGTGTTTACATAATGTCTTTAGGTTTTCTACGTATTTCTCTCAAATCGAGTCCTTTAACCAGCAGAAGTCCTTGCATGTTACCGGCCGGCTGAAGGATCGTTCTTAGCCAGAGGGATTTTTCTTTTCCTGGCTGTTTTCTCTATTTGTTCTCCTCCTCTTCTCCCGTGAAAAGGTGCACCGTTGAGGCATGTGGCTGCAAGGAAGCCAAGACTTATACTCTTTTTCTCTGTAGCTGGAGGAGAGAAATATGCAAAGGTGGCGGGGGGGGGGGGAAGCTATTTTTTTCTTTCTCAACCCTCCACCGCATTCTTTAAGGTGTGCAGAAACAGGTCAATACAGGATCCTGATGTGAATAAATGGTGGATCTGCAGAATGAGCAGTGAGATGCACTAGAAATGAGGACGTGGAACGAAGAGGAGATGACAAAGGTGTTCAGCGCTGATATACAGGATTTAAGACCTTTTCACAACACACTGCGACATCATTCTGCAAGGAAATAACTAAGCATGTAATAATAACCCACTGCTTACTGACAAAGCTAACCACGGGAGCGCTCGTGAATTGTTAACGAGTCAACTTAAATATGGAACTTAGTTTTGCTTGAAAATCTGCTGACTGCGGTTTCTGTTTCTGTCAGCTACCGGACAAATAAGCTTTCATCAAACGCTTCGGCTGTGGCAGGATAAAAGATGGTGGTCGTTAGGCTGTGGTTGGAAGTGCAGAGGGTTAACAGCATGGTCGTAGAATGAAAAAAAAAAGCATTTAGGGTACAAAAATATTTTATAAGTCTCCATAAACAGGTAAAGCTGGTTGTGTTCATCTTTTTTTGCAGCTCTTTGCTCCCAACCTGTTCCTCAGCTGCAAACTAATCGGGCGATATTTGGGCTCATGGCTAAACGGCATCGACTTTGTGCACTTTGTGTCATTTTGCATTCTGCTGCTCAGCTGTAGCAGCCTTGCAGCTACTGACCTCTAGCTGTTCTGTTTTGCCTTTTAAGTGCCTTAGCAGATTTTTCTGCATCATGTTACTGTCCGCTAAGAGACGCCTGTGTTATTTCCAAAAGAAAAACATGTCTTGGGTTATTTAAAGCCTGCTAGGGGTATGAATAATTTGGACCTTAACTGTACCTACAACAATACAGCGATGTATGATCCTAGATTTGGAACCACAAGCCACCGTTTGGTGCCCAGTTTTAGATTTACTAGTTTGCACTTCCTCTAAATGTGTTTGCAGGGCCCTGATTAAAGCTGTAGTTGTTTAGAAAAACTGAGCTACCTTTGTATCACGGTTTCATTTTTGCATGGTTGCACTAATCCTTTGTTTTTTTTCCCCTCTAAGATAAGCTTCATTTACAATATTAGCAATCACTCAAAAAACTGGGCCTCCTTCTGATTCAGATGCCTTTGTAATTATTTCATTTTCATTATCTTTTAACATTCAATAGTCATGATTTTAATGCTGATTTATTTTAGTCATCACTTTTAAGACGAATCGGAGCACATGTCAAATAGTTTTTATGCCTAAGTTACCTTCTGATTCCATCTCAATCAGCTGTTTTTTTTTTTTTTTGTAAAGTTCAAATAGAAGAAGGTTTTGGCTCCTGGCTCCATAAATCAGTCTGAACTGGGTCCGTCTGTAAGTAGGTCCTATTCAAAGCATGCCTCAGTCCAGTAACCCAGTTAGCCCTGCTAGGCTGGCACCGTGGCGTCCTCATGAATCCGGACTGTTCTCCCTGAAGATGCTTGTTAACCTCCGGGAATTATAAGCTGAGTTCAGTTTGAGTTTGTTTGCCAAAGAAAAATATTATTTTAGGGGTGCTGTTGTGTAAACTGGCCTTACTTTGGCAGTAAGCTTTGGCTCCTTTCGCTTTGTAAACCGTTTCCAGCCAAAAAGAGCAAAGAGAGAACAAAGATGGCGTCACTTTTAGCGTTGTAATGTTTGTCCAACCCTTCTTCACTCGCAGTGACCTCCTAGTTTTTGGGTTGGGTCGTTATTTTTGTTCCTTGCAGATGGGTTTCTTGTTTTCTTTCTTAAAGCGTGACTCATTGTTTTTTCCACAGCCCACTCATCAGTGTGGTCCACTGTTGCGTCTGGGCTTTGAACGCATCACCCGCTTTGGGTTTCCGTTACTTTCACAGCCCAAGTTTCCAGGTTTCTCTGATCTTCTTTAGTTTTTCTGCTTTGCTTTGTCTCGTTCTGCTTCTCTGAGCAGTTTGTGAATCATTTTCGTCCCACACATCAGCAGAAATAGTTTTTTTTTTTTGTCACTGTTGTTAGTGAGCGTTATATTTGTCCAAATTGTATCTCAGAAAAGCCGCTACAGTTGTAAGCTACATGTGACAGATGCAGGAATGTTTTTGTCATCATTTCCTTCACTTTGATCTTAAGTGTTTTGTGTTATTTCTAAAGGAAGCCTGTAGGTTGATGACTACTAACTAATCGTTTGCTGGTCTGTGAAGCTGCAAATCTGATGCTAAACTCTTTTGGCATGCTGTTTTTATCAGTATTTGATTTCAAATGTATTATTTGGTTTCTTAGAGGTCAAGAGATGTGAAATATATTTAGGAGCCCCAGTTTCTGACACACAAAAATAGAATCGACTAGATGTCGATTCTATTTTTGTGTATTTCTCTCATTTGATTCAGATTGTTGCTGCAGACGTGTTCGTTTTTTTGTGAGTTTGCTCAGAAAGCAGCACTGAAACGATCATTTCATTTAATTAAGACTTCTCTGCTCAGTCTTGGCCCGTTTTAAGGCGAACAGGCTCTGAATGAAGAAAGGTGACTTTGATAGTTGCAGCTCCCTCTGAGCTTTCTTTCTTATCTTGTCATTGAGCTCAAGGCATCGAGTCTGAGTTGTGGCTCTGTTCTGCGGGTTAACGCCGACGTGTCCTCATTCATGTTCCTGAATGGACAGACGTCACTTTGGGACTCTGAAAGGCCTTCGTCTGCTTTTAGAAAAGCTGCAGTTAGTTTGGGTCTTTAGACGGTCAGCAGGCACATCTGGACCCGGCAGCTGTGCGCTGAAACTGTGTCGTTTCACGATCCAAAAACAGAGAAAGACGTAAATGGTTATGTGTTCCCATCGTTCTATGTGTGCTCAGTTTCTGCCATGTCTTCTGTCGTTTTTTTTATTGAAGTTCCTGCATTTTTTAATCAGGTCAAAATGGTTCTCTCTTCCCTGATTTGAAAACGTGTTACCTTTTCAAAAGTCTCTTTTTTTTGTCATGTCAGTTGTTACTTTCTTTTTAACAAACGATGATCCAAGCCCCTTTAAGTCAGTACCTCCTAGAAGCTCTTATAGCTGTAGCCCTCCACCGGCTCGGCACGTTGAGATGACATTGTTTCTATTATCTGTAAGTTTGCACAAAGCTCAGCGAGATTGGAAGGAGAGGGTCTGGTTTCAAGTGTTACCGCAGATTGTAGCGTCATTATTATAGCATACAGCTCTGGGCTTTGACTGGTCCACAGACACATTTGCTCTAACTTAAACCATCCCATGTCAGTGCTGGCTGTATTTATGCACATTGACCTGCTGGTACCTGAACCTTTGCTCCAGACTCAGCTCTACGACAGCTTCTAGTACGTTTTCTCCTAGGGCTGGACGAAAATTCAATAACGATATATATCGATCGATAGACATATATCGATGATAGAAAAACAAAAGGGTCAATAAAAAGTTCAATAGAACAACAGTTTTCCTTCCTTTTGCATTCTAGCCTAGCATGTAGGTTAATATTACAGTCATTACAGCCTCCCAGCCAATCACAACGCAGACCCAGGAACGCTCTGTCACTAAGCCCCGCCCCCTTGAAAGAGTTCAGAGAGCGCATGCTCTTTTTTCTTTTGTAAAAACTTGTAGTTTTGGTAAAAAGTTGGTTGAATAAAGGGTTGAGTTTGAATTCAGTGTTTGTGTCTTTATCTAAAATTAGGTCGCTAAGCATCAGCATAAAAAAGGACTGCACGTAAAATATATGTTTTGAATTTGTTGATAATTATCGCCTAATATGATTTCCATTTTATCGATACGCATTTTTTCTATATCGTCCAGCCCTATTTTCTCCTATGATCGTTGAGTATTTTGCTCAGATTCTGCCACCTGAGGTGTGGATCTCTGCAGCTCCTCCAGTCTTATTCCTGGTCTCTTGTTTGGTTCTATAATTAATGCCCTCCTCTCCTGGTCTTGTCGGTTTGGGCAAGGATGGCATTAATCAACCTCTCCAAGTGTTTCTCACTGACCTGTTTGCGGTTATTTCTCTAATGTTCTCCAGCCAGACTCTAAGGCTTAAAGTCGCTAGATGAACCTGTTTAGGAAACGATTGGGGCTCAGTGGAAACCAGGCCGTGCCCCGCTTTTGCTCTCTAATGTACGGCAGAATGGGAAATGAGGTGAAAGCGCCCTGCCTGCTGTAGAGGGATTATACAGCGTGTCAGATAAACACACAGCCGCATGTGTGCAGGCATCTGCCTCATTATGCTCAAATCAAATCACAGGTCTGGTGTTTTAAGTTAGTCGTGCCGGTGCTCACCGGTATCTGACCGCGGGACAAATGCCTCCTCAGACTCAAAGCGTTGCCTTTTTATTCTAAATGAGGCCGCAGTCAGTGGTTCACTTGCAGTTTGGGAGTAGGTCTGAGTCGCGTCTTAGATGACACAGCCAAAAAAACAACTAAATTGTGTAATTACTCTGCTACTAAATGTGACGTTAGCTTTTACAGATGAGAGTCAACATGCTTGCCTGAAGAGGTTGGACAAGTAGATAAAGTGCAGCTTTGTAATCAACCTTTCTCCAGTTAAAATTCAGTGGGTATTGTTTGGCAAATTGTGCAAAGGCGTGTCTGTGGCAGGCAGAGCCAAGTAGGCATCGCTGTCTGGGGAACGCTCCAGAGACAGCCGTGTACTTTTTTTTTTACCTGGTGACAGTTTTCATATTTGTTGCTCGCCTCTTTAAATCCCTACTGAGGTGACTGAATGTGTCCAAGAACGGGAACAATTGACAACCTCTCTGTGTGATGCTCCAGGAATGCAAAAAAAGCAGCATGTCTGCCATTTTACATGAATAGATAGTAGTATGATTGTTTACTATCTGGTTCACAGTTCACGGCCGAACGACTAAATCAGGGGGAGTTTTATGAGGAAACCCTCCACCACACACAAACACATACATATATATATGAAACATCAGCATGTTTGTTCATCTATCGGTTAATTTGCACATCCAGCCACCCATCTTTTTTTATCCATTCATCCATTTTTGTCCTTTCATATTCTTCCGTCTGTCTGTCCCAGCCCACAACCAGCTGTCCATTTATCTATTTATTTAGACTTAGACTTAGACTTAGACATCCTTATTTGTCATTTTGTATGTACAGAGTGCATACAGAACAAAATTTCTTTGCATACAGCTTGTAAATTACAGTATAAATTGCATTATTTCATTTCCATGTCTGATTCTGGATCACATAAATATCATGGAAAACCCAGACGTCCCTCTCCCTATCAACACTCTATAGAAACTCACGGGGAGGTCTGAAGACATTCCCATACCTAAAGGTATAAGGTGTCCCTCCAGGTACTTCCGGGTCTGTCCAAACGTCCCCTACCTGCGGGACATATCCAGAAAACCTTCAAAATGAGGTGTCCAGGAGGCGTCCCAGTCGGAACCACCTCTGCTAACGTGTGACGTCTCGGAGCAGAAGCTCCACTCCAAACGCCCCTAGGCTGATGCAGCCTTTCTCCTTATCGCTTAAGTTTAAAATTTTATTAAATACTTCGGTCGGGAATTGTTTCCTTAAAGCAGACTAAGGGAGGCTTGCTGCCTCGTTCTTAACCCCCTGTGATTGGACCTCAGGCCCTTGCAGAAGCTCTTTCAAGTTTATTTCAGGTAATTTAAAGAAAAGCTTTGGAATCCACTGTTGTTGTCTTTTTAAATAGACAGAACTCGTGATAAATGGTTTACATAGATAAAAATGCAGGGAATACGAACATAAATTGCTGTTTTGTAAAGGCCAGCGTAAACAGATCGGCTTAACTCTTATTTCCGGATGAGGGTTTTGTGAATGGCGCTCATCTGAGGGGAGAAATTACACAAACATGGAGGGTTTCTTTATCATCACTTTATGCCCTTATCCTCCCGAGTTGTGTTGGCTCGGCGGAGATAACAGGCCCCAGGATGCAATCATCCATCTGTGGCTATTAAGATTGAGAAGCAGACCCAGAGGGAAAACTTTCACTTTGACTCCGATGACATTTTTTTTCCTTTCCCTCAAGATGTAATTTTAATAGTTTTAGCATTTAAAAACGTATTAAAAAAATCTAAAATCTTGGGGGAGAAACACAGATTCTTCTGTCCTCCCTACCACTACTTACCGGTCACCAGTGTCTCCTGGTTCGGTGTCTGCGTGTTAGATAATAACATTAAATCCTAAACTGAGCGCAGATCGGAGGTGAGAGCTACAGCGGTTATTCATCTTCACGAGTCACTTCCTGTTTCCTGACGTGTCCTGAGTTGCGACCACACCTGTCCTCCTGCCACACTCTTATATAACCACCTCCTCGCATCCACGCCGGCATATTTATCAGGATTTTTAATCACTGTGTGTGTTCATACGTCTGACATGTAGTCAAACAGGGCGACGGGGAGGTGGTGTCATTAGTTACAACCTGCCAGGTAGGTCAAATAAAGGGAATAACGATGCAGTTGAAGCTTTCAGCTGCCTCGCTGTCTGAAGAACTAACATAAGTTTAAAGCAGTCACCGCTAGGAGCTAATCTGGCTGTTATAAGCTTTATTTAAAACATGCATGTGTCATTTTGCTCTCCCGTGTCTAGCAGGTAGGGTGCTGTGATGTAATTGTGCCACTTAAAAAACAAAACCGTTGCAGGACTAAAGAGCATTCATAAGCATGGCGGCTGCATGTTTGTGTCCCGGGCTGCTGGGGATCTTCCAGACAGCTGCTGCTCCGCACGCTCGGAGCATGACATGAATGCACATCTGGTGAAGTACGACATCTGTTTAGTACCAACGTCAGTCCCTGTTGCTCCCACACTCCCGTTTCGTCATGCTGATCTCACGATGTTCTCTGCAGATGTGAGAAAACGAGTCTATAAACAGCGTAGATGGGAAATATTCTTAGATTGTAGTTTAGAACATGTAGCAGGGCTGTACGATTTTGCCAAAAATGGTTGATGACGCTAATAAAAACGGGCTTTATTGAGAGTTTAAGTCGAGGGAAGCATAACATAAACAAGGTTTCCCCCAGAAAATTGGGTGATCCTGGCGGTACTCGTCTTGGTGCGCGCGGAACGGGCAAGCGGGGTGGGGGTGGGGTTGTGATGTAAGCGCGAGGAGCGTCGCATGACGCATCTCGAAGGAGGGCCGCTGCCGGGTACCGTAGCGTGAAGCTAGCTCGTTAGCTTACAGAGGTTTTCTCCCAGACGGGAACGTTACTGAACCTTTTATGTCGCTCTCAAACATTGAGAACATCGAGCATTTTAAGTAAGCAAACAACGTTAAGCCTGGTGGGGGTCGAGTAAAGCATGGCGGCCCATACGGTGGGGGAAACCCTGATAATTATTGTTCCAGTCAGAAACGCCCCGCACATTCATAGAGGTCCAACCCAAAGGGCCAGGGTAATCCACAGACTGCCACCAGTGCTGTTTTCTGGGGTGGGTTTATCCTGGTAATCAGGCCTGCACGTGATTGTGATAATATTGCTGAAGACAACATCAATTACACTTTCCTTTTTTTATTCAGCACTACATTCCACATCTTTGTCAGAGAATTTAGCACCTGGGCGTCAAGTGTGGGCATCAAGGGCGGTCAGCAAGCCAAACATGTGACTAGGTTGCAGAATTTGCACAAGTATTACTTGAAATCAATTATCCTACCACATATTGCATTCAAATAGTCCAACTCAGATATTGCACAAATTAAAATCGTGTTGTGGATCATTTGTTTGCTCGTTTAGATGTGAAATATTGTGCAGCTCTTTTGTGTTTTCACCCAGGAGGACGGCGTGTAAACGTTGGGGATAAATAACAACCCTTGTTTCTTTTAAAACGGTCAATACCAATGTCCGTCCTCCGGGGCTGAAATCCTGCATGTTTTAGATGCGTTCCTGTTTATTAAGAGGCTTCTGCAGCAGCTGATGACATGCTCAGGAGGTAATTCAGAGGTTCCAGAAGCGCAAACGGGCCTTTTGATTTCTCTGTTTTCTGTCTCTGTGAATTAAAAGCGTTTAGGTATTTTACTGGGGACCTGAGAAATATAAAAAAAACGTTATCCTGCTGTTGTTAAATGATTTGTTTGATGCTTGAATGTGTTTAGGGAAACTAATGTGAAGTATTAAGATTTGCTTTTGTCTTTGAAGAGAGAGAGAGTTTGAGAAAAGTTCGATTAATGGCATTCAATCGGTTTATTTAGGATTTCCTTTGTAAACAAACTTATTTGTTTCCCTGTGGACCGCTGGGTCGGTACAATTTCCTGATTTCAGCTCCATGAAATCACTTAGGGTTAAAACTTCCTGCTATTCTTTGATGCCGTTTCTTTAATTTACTTAAAATAAGCTGGTTCTAGTGTTACTTTTTACTTAGTAACCCATAAGATTCAGTTCAGACAGATCTACTGAAGTTCAGGGCCTCTCTGGTACTTTTCTGCACCCAAACCTTTCACTTCACTTTGTTTCCTTGTCATAAAATCACTGCTTTCCTTTGAAGGTTTTCTGCCTTCTCGGCATTTTAAGACATCCAGGTGGTACTGGGAAATATCCAGCCAAATTTAATAATTAGGCAGCTCCTGATTTCTCCTACAGTTTGCAGAAGTTTACCTCTGGTACTGTGGAGTATTTCAGAGAACACACCCTGTGTGTGTGTGTGTGTGTGTGTTTTCCTGCATACCACCGATCTGATAAAACCACCTGCCTTCCTGTTTCGATCTGCTGACATCGCCGCTCCCCGCTGGTTTCACTGGTCTGATAAAGACTCGTGCAGCTTTGGCAGCAGCAGGAGAAACTAATGACATAAAAAAGTGTCTTCTTGTTGCTAATTCAGGATTTTAAAGTGTGCATTCTGGTGTTTCTTTCAGCATCCCACACATTGTGGAAACAAGATGAAATGCAACCTTTTTTTATATTCTCCAGTGTTTGACGTAATGGAAAAATCGTAATCCAGAGATATGATACTATGTATTTATTTCAAACAAGGTCATTGAAACCGTCTTTGTACCTTGTGTGAAGTCTTTAAAGAGTTTGTTGTATTTTCCACCTACAGGAACGCTATAAAACACAACTCCTGAAGCTGTCACTGAACATTTGTAAACCTCTGCCGTATCACTTTGTCCCGGTCAAATTATAAACTCAACGGACACTCGGGTTTAGCAGAGAGGGCAACGTTTGCTATCGGACCTGTTCTGACTTCTTTGGCGGTTTACGTGTCTCATTTAAATAAGTAGGATTGCATCAAGGTTCTGTGTTTGTTTGCTTGTGTGTCCTTTTTGTCCCTGCGGCATGCAGCCGAGCAGGTTTATCTGGGTTAAACAGAAAATAGGAGGAGAGGAGGAACAATTAGACCCGCCTCCTCTTCCTCTTCCTTTCGGTCTTTTTAAGACTGTGACTAATGTTGTTGTCAGTCTGCCCCCTAAAGGACTCTCATGTCATCTTCTCTCAATTGTCAGGGAAAACATTATGACACTAAATCCTGTTACAGATGAAAACAGCAGGACTTTAGGTCATTTTCCCAGAGCTTTTAGCTGTCTTGCTTGTTTAACTCTGTTAAATTGCTGCGTTTAGTGATACCGACTTGCTGATTTTGATTTTCTCTGTAAGGACTTTATCTCTTTAGCTCCTGTAAGAAGCAGGATGTCTGTTGCAGTTCGACCATTAAAGAATATCCCAGGTCTGGATACATGTCTGAAAAAAGATTATTGAAAAATGTCGTATTTTTATTTCATCTTTCGTCTGTTTTCCAGTTCATCCTTCCATCCATCCATTAATTTGTTCCTCCATCCATTAAACAATCAATCAAATCTTTATTTATAGAGCACTTTACACACCCAAGGTGACCAAAGTGCTATACAGGTCCATAACAATTAGAAGAAAACAAAACAACATAAACATTAACAAATGACAAATTAAAACTGCTAAAGATTAGATTTATTTTTAAAATGGACTTAAAATCATTCAAGGTATTAAGTTTCCTTACCATCAGAGGATTTTTGTAGAGTTTTCCTCGGGTCACCAGACAGTTCCCAGCAAAATCTAAAACCTAAACGAGTTCTGGCTTCAAACTTATCCTGGGAACATGCTAGGGTAAAAGCTCTGGTAGATAAGGAGGTGTCCAACCAATTAAACATTTAAAAGCCAAAACTGAAATCTTTAAATAAATCCTAAAACCTACGAGCAACCAATGCAGCAAGGTTAAAATGAGGGTGATTGCTTACGCTGCCTGTTACCCGTTAGCAAGCGGCCAGAAGCTTTAATCATTCCTGGTATTTGTTTGTCCATTCAACCTTCCTTTTATCAGTCCATCCACCTGCACATCCATCTGGACCTTCACTCATCCATCCATCCATCCATTTGTTTGTCCATTTACACGTTTACCCATCCCTTTGTCCAGCCATCCATCTGTTCATCACCTATCTGTTCATCATACCTGTTTGTCGATCCATGTATCTGTAAAAAGATAGTGTAACACATCATCACCTTCCTAAAATAATGGCCTAAGTCTTTTTTTTTTTCAGAAAACACACAAAATAACATGGCAATACTTTTTTGATTTCAACAAAATATCATTTTGGGCAAAAAATGGCTTCAGCCATTATTTTAGGAAGGTGACAACATCCAAGCTTATTTGTGTAAACTGCATGTTTATTTTCCAGTTCTTAGAAAGAAGATTAAAATCGTCCAAAATCAGTAAGAGTAGAACAAGAATCTTTTATTCGTGATCTTTTATCAGTGCTCGTATCTTCTTTGTTCAAGCTTTGGAGGAATAAAATCAACAAACTGGGGACAGGATAACCAAGGAAACCCAACATTGAAAGCACCAAGATGGCACCGTTTGGTGTTTTTGCTTTGAATCTAAAATGTGGCCACAAATTTACCCAAAAAGGCCCAACATGTCGTGGAAAAAGTTCAAACTTGTTGAGATACTAAATATGATCTCTCAAATTTCCTCTCAGTCTATTAGTAGCGCCAATTAGTTTGCATTCACTGCAGTTTCTCAGTTTTGTGGTTCTGGACCAGTCGATTATTATGCAGCGCTGCAGGCTGCACTGATAGGACAATTGCTCCACTTTTAGAAAAGTCAGCAGTTCCATCTCTGCTTGTGTTTTTTTTTCTCTGCCCATTAAATATGGCTCCAGACTGAGACTGTGAATCCAAATGAAGCACAGCTTCAGTCAGAGCTGTTAAATGACTGCTGGTGGGTAACGTGCCCTCAGGCCCGGCAGAGTCTTTATCTGGTCGGTGCATTTGTGGCCCAGACTGTTCACACATGAATTCTCCTTATTTTCCACCATCACTCGGCACCAGCATCCCCAGACTTCTCGGACTCCATCAGCAGGTTGATTATGCTGGATTGCATCTGTCCATGTTGGACTTTAATGAACGTAATGGGTTTTCTAATAATTTTCTTCATAATTAGATTTTAACCAACTTTGGTCTAATTATAAAAAGACAAATAGCACTATTTTAGAAAAATTGAACGCATTTATTTCCAGCAATAAACTAAAGTTCTGCATGCAAGGGAAACTTCTCAGTCATGCAGGACATGGCTAATCCAAAAAAAGGAGGGCTTTCCCACGTTATCTGGAAATGTTTGTAACTACAGCAACTGAAGCCCACTTTTTTTAAACTGTTTTGAATTTAAGAGTCTGCATTTACACAACTTTGTGGATCAGTTGCTTTTTTCAGATTATGATCTGAGCCTAATGTGATTGATTTTGTTCCGAAAGTCTACACACCGTTCACCTCTTCAAGGTTTTTGCACTGGAAAAGAAAAAAGAGACCATGGAAAAGTATTTCGTAACATATATATATATATATATATATATATATATATATATATATATATATATATATATATATATATATATCCAGACATGGTTAAAATTTCCCACATCGTTGTGGTAGAGTATGTAATGATCTGATAAACCCAGGTTTAACTTTTGGGGAAGGTTTCTAAACATCACTTTTGGTGCAAAAACAACACGTAAAATTTCCTAAAGAACACCTCAAAGCGTTATTTCAGATTAAGTTGAGAGTTTAGTCGAGATGAATGAAACATTTCTAAACAGCGGGCAGTTCTGAAACCAAAAGTGGCACCATAGAAGTGGACGATGTATTCAATTCAATTCAATTTTATTTATATAGCGCCAAATCATGAAACGATATAGAAGGATTTCATTTATTAGCATCGCATGGAGTACAAGCATGCACCCAGATGAACAAAAGAATGGCTTGACCTGAAGAAAATGTGTGTTTTTTTTAATGGCCTAGCCAGAGTTCAGACGGAGATCTGACACAAAGCCTGCAGGGGTTTGGACTGGACAAGAGCTGTCCTCACAGCCTGACTGATTTGGAGAACTTCTTCCAGCATCTCATTGGATCTGTACAGAATAAATGTTTCATTAAAAGGCGAAAAGTGTTGGATATGGTTTTGTCATGGCTTGGCCTGTCACTATAACAAATGTCGCTGGACGAAAAATCTTCCTTAAAGTAGTTGAGAAAAGACCTTTTTCAACTAATATGATAACGGCAGAATAACACAAGTATATCCTCTCGACATAACGGCTCAGACAGATTAAGCTATTGGCCGTCGTCGTTTGGCTGAAATCCAAAAAAACTCCATCACTGCAGCGGTCGTATTCGACACCAATCCCATTTTCCTTTCAAACTAGCGGTTCTCTGGCTCTTTCTCACGAGGGTCTCATGCTAAACTTTGAGATGTAACTCTTCCCACAGTATGGAAGCGAGAACGGAGGGGTGAGCAGACACCGATGCGCTGTACTGACCCTTTTGCTATGCAGCCTCATAGAGAGAAGAGGGAAACACAAGGGGGAAAAAAACAAGCACACATACGCAAATGATCAAGCTTATTTTAATTAATCATGTGATCAAAATTTATCAAGTGATTAATTCATTTATTGATTATCGTGACAGCCCTAAGCATGGCGTCCCTTCTTTTGCACCTTAAAAGGCTGGTATTTAACCTTGTTGTGCACAATTCACCGTAAATCAACCGAACAACACATCAGCTGCTTCTTATTTGTCATTTTCATTGTTAAATGAAAGTAGATTACATATTTTGCATTTAGTCCTAACATGATGTTTAATGCAGACACCCTGAAAGGTTTGGAGGATATTATGTCTGCTTGTGAGTTTAATCGATTATATGTTTTGAAGTTTCTCTTCTCACAAAACCCCTCAGATGGAGTTATTTCTGACATGAATGACTCATTGATTCATTGATCCTAAATATTTAGGGATTTCCTATATTTTCTTGCTTTGTTACTGAGACCATAATTCTAGTTTTGTGCTAAATAAAAGTTAAATAACTCCCTAAAAAAGTAAGATATGCAGTTTATTTCAGAGGAGGCACTGATGTGACGCCTGTCTGCTTCCTGACCTCTACCCTGACCAGACTGTAGGGTCACAGGGAGCAGCTCCCTGATAGCAAGGGGTCAGCCTCCTTACATCTCTTCACTGCGTTGGTTTCAGTTCTCCATGAGGATCAGGTGGGGCTTCTGTTCTCACCAGATGTCCTTTAACAGCTGTCTGGGAATTTAAAGCTCTTATTATGGGGATAAAACACTGTCTGCATTTATAATGAGCCAAACCTGACAGTGGCGACTCGGTTACATAACACATAAAACAGATTGCCTCTGCCCTAATAAAGTTGAAAAGGATTGTTAATGTGTGTTCATTCAGTTTTATTTCTGGTTAAATTGCAACATCTGTTCGGATAGGATCATTCTAAATCTTTATGTCTACATTTGCACCAAGGATTATTTGTGCACCCCCTCAATTTGGGCTTATTAGCAAAATTCAAACTGACCCAAAAGCACAATAAGTCAGCTAATTTTTGCCCACCAGTAGGGATGTAACGATACATCGATCCACATCGACATATTGATTAAATGATTAACAATTCAGTTACATCGATGTAAAATGAAAATATCGATCCATATCATGTCAAGAATTATTATTGTTGTTGTAAAATTAGAAGAATGCCGTTTTTGATTTAAATCCTTGACACCTGTAAGAGCTTAGAAATAAAATGGTCAAATACATTTTTTTGGTGAGTTTTTTATGTAAATAATAGTGTTAGATGGACAGATGATTTCACATCATATCGATCACTGACTTGTGAATTGCATTTAGTTAAAATCGCATCGTAACAGACTTTGTGATATCGGCAAATATCGTATCGTCATCCAAAGAAATCGATAAAAAATCGACGTGTGATAAAGCTGGTGATTTACACCCTTACCCAGTATTATTACTATTAATTATTATTTATAATAACTATAAATAAGATAAAAAGCTTCTGGGATTCTGATGAGTCAAAAGTGGAACGTTTTATATCTCCGGATCAGACGTAAACGTCTGGAGGAGGAAGAGTGAAGCGTGGCAGTGGCTGAGTGATACTTGGAGCTGCTTGACTTTCTCTGTGGCAGGAAATGTGGGGGTAGACATGGATTCAAACACTGTGTGTGAGGAAGATGGAGCTTAGCTGTCAGTGGAGCCTCAGACAGGACCGCAGTCACCAACAAATCCAAGGGTTTTGATTATGAAGAGTGGACTGAGACCGTTCAGGTGCTGGCCTCTGGCGCTGAGATTTGCAGCAGGTCTTACGAGCAAAAGGACGCTCTACTAAGTCGTAAAGATGCCTGTCATGAAGGAGTTGACTAATTTTGTAACTCCAGTGGTATTTTGTGTTCAATTTGCAGAAATTATATTAGCTCATCTGTTTGAATTGTTCTTGTTTGATGTGCTAATGGGAAGCAGCTGATAGTGACTAATTAAGCCGGCAACCCTAACTAAATTATAAGTATAGCCCAGATTTATGAGGACAGAAGTTGGACACGTGTCTAAAGTGGCTTTTTCATGTCATCTTTTAACACAACGTGTGGTTTTGTGGGTCACCACCTCGTCTGGTTGTGACACGCCTCCAACCGCCACGACTTCCCCTTCGACGCCTCCACTCTGAATCTGCTCACGCCGCAGTTCTGCAGGAAGACAACAGCACAGGGTCAGCCGCGGTTTCATGATGCGCCCATCAGAAAGAGACTTCCTGCAGTCATAACAGCAGGGACAAATGGCCGTGATGCGTTTAAGGAGAAGTCTTTGGCGAGCCGTCTCAGTGCACGCAGAGGGCGCTGATGGGTTTTCTAGTTTCTCGTCAGCAGAGCCGGAGGTAATCTTTCTCTTTGTTTGATTTCTCTAACAGAAAGAGCTGTAAATCCTCTGATGTGCTGAATATTCAGCGTGTGCACCATGAAGCCGAGGCTCCTCACTAAACAGCACACTTTGATTAGTCTGCTGTGCGTTTCGTTCTCCTGCGTACCTCCAGGCTGTTTGTTCGGATCCTCCATGTTTCATTCCCATCGATCCCCATGAAATAAAAGCATGGCGGCGCCCGGCTTTAGCGCACCTTGGAGCTCTGGTATTATTGATGACTCCTCGTTGCTGTGGCGAGGCGACGTCTGTGTAATGACTTAGACTTTGACTTAGACAACTTTATTGTCATTTTGTATGTACAGAGTGCATATAGAGCAAAATTTTGTTGCATACAGCTTACGACAGTGTAATGGGATTTCAGGTGGAATATGGCAGCATTACAATATAAAGTGCAGCAGTGATCAGATGTAACAGTGCAGAGAATGTTCAACCATTGTTTATGTGCAAAATAATGGTGCAAAAAGGCATTTGTATGCAAAAGTATCGCGCAGTGCCAATAATATGTGCAAAAATGCAGTAAACGTTGAGTTGTGTACTATTTAAATGGATAATGAAAGTTCGGCAAAGTTGGTAGTGCCAAATAAAGATTTAATGTCGACATTAAATAATCACGAGATGTTCTTCATTGAATTAATCTGTTGTTCGTGTGGCTTTTGACTGCCAGTCACATGGAGTCCTTGTTTGACTCATTCGTTTATTGTACTAGAAGTTTAATTAATTGATTAATAATTACTGGACCATATTATTTTAACACCTGAGAAGCTGAACCGAAATAAAACTACAAATTTAGTTTATGCTTTGCTAGCTCGCAGCATCTCCACCTTGATACTCATTCATCTCAGAATAGCAGCCCCAACCCCCAACATTTTCATTTATACGTGCGTATAATTTAAATCTATACCCTTAGTTTTCACATGGCGTAGTGCTAGATACATAACATTAGTTAAAACATTAGTTTTTTTTAGCTGCTTCATTTAGCGATTTTGCTAAGCGGTCTGATTTATGAATTTCTTCATTGCCTCAGAGAGGTTTCCACATATAGCAGACAGCTGAATATAGCAGACAGCTTAAAAAAATCAGTTTGAAACAGGATGTGAAACGTAAATGTCTATCTTTGAAATCCTGAAAGGACAGCAAGTAATGTTGTTTTCTGTCTGCAGACGCTTCTTTAGCTGCAGTTCCCTGATTCAAAACAAAAAAAGCAAACGGAAAAGACAGACGGCTATTTCAGCTTTGCACGGATTGTCAAATAATTTAAGTTTCCACTTTCCTAACTATGGTTTTGTAATTTTGCATTAAAATGTTTAAGTAATTGGGGTGTTTGGGCTAGAAGATACAACAAATCTTTACGTGTGGTTTTTAAGAGGAAAAGGACACGATGACCTGCAGCGAAGCTCTCGCTGCATGAAAGTTAAAAAGCCGTGTCCAGGCTCCAAGAAGGCATCCCAAAAACTATTCATTGTCAATTTTTAAGAGTAAGATCTTCCATATTTTGCTGTTTGTAGCTGCAGGGATCATCGAGTCCCAACTGCCTTCCTTAATGTTCTGCACACATCTTGAGTTTCACTTCCTGATTTCAACCGAACACGGGTCCGTGGCACCCCGCGTTATATAACAGCAGCTTCTTTCTTCCCCTCCTCCTTTGAGTTCATCTTGGAAAACTATTTAGAACCGCAAACAAAGTTTATTATTGGGTTTTACGTTCTAGCCCAACATGACCCTGGACATGTTTGTCAACTGGGAGGAAGATGTTGCAAGTTTTTCACATTTTCCCCCCACAAATGAACATCCAAACACATCCAGAAGGGCGGTGTGTATATCATCTTCTGCTGGAAATTCATCCCTGTTTTGTCTCTGGAAATCACTTTGGCTCAGTCAGGTTGGATGGAGAGCGTCTGTGAACAAGTCTTACAGATTCTCCAATTTTTGTCATGCTTCCGTGTTCCTGCTGAAGGGAAGCATCCCCACAGAACGATGCTGCCCTCTCTGTGTGTTAAAAATGATTTTTAGTTTTTTCTGTCAGAAATATCATTTTTGCATGTTGTTTTTTTTGTTTTATTTGACCTGAGCAGCACTTTAAATGGGACTTCTTATGGCTTTCTTTCAACAATGGCTTCCATCTCGTCACTAGAATTTGATGCATTTGATCCAACTCTCGGTTCTGATTATCGCTCTCGTTGCCTGCCGTTTTTTTTAAGGTACACAGAAAAGCTTAGGTTTCTATTTGTAAACAGATGAATAAGAAAGGCTCCTACACTGCAGGACTCCAACGTCGCCTCCTTCCCTGCACCACAATGTAGCATCAGGTGATGTTTTGCTCTGCCCCCCACCCCAGGCTAAGCGTCCTTTGTTTATTTGAAATGCTTCAATGTTTGAGAGCGAAATAAAACAGTAAAGTTTCCGTCAGGGAGGAAACGTCCTGGTGTAAATAAGCTAACACGCTAGCTGTTATTGGCTCGACGCGCCCCTCCTTCACGCTGCATGTCCCAAGCATTTTCTAGGGGGAAACCTGCTCTTCCTTACATAAAATAACTCATCAGAGCAGCTTATTGAAGGTTGTAGGACCGTATCAAGTAAACGAGAACATTTCTAACTTTTGAAACCTTCAACAAAGGTTGCTGGGTAGGCAGATCTACACGAACATCCACATAACGATTGAGAAAAGCATAAGTCAGAGGAGCACATCTTACCCAGAGCCTCTTGATCAGCAGCAGCAGATTTTCTGTGCTTCATAGTCACCATTTCATATTTATTTTCTGTAGTCCTGCTGTTTTGCACGCCGGCCTGGTGCCGATAAAAGTGTCCACAGGCTCACGACTACAGATTTTCTTTAAGTTTCATCACAGAACCCTCCTTCACTTTCCAGGAAACTTGTATATGATGGATTTACGTGCTCTGGTTTCCGTTTCGCAGACTGGATCTACGTCAGGCCAGGGCCGCTCCGAGTCGCCCGTCTACACCAACATCCAGGATCTGAAAATCACCAAGACCAGCCTGCCGCCGCTGCCGTCCGGCTCACCGCTCCAAGTCACCGGCGACTGGGAGACCTACAAGGACAACAGCGGCAGACACTACTACTGCAACCGCTCCTCCCTGGAGAGGACCTGGAAGCCCCCGCGGGCCAAAGAGGCCGGCAATGGGAGCTCCAGGGAGGACAGACACAGCGGCGTGGAGAGCTCTGAGGTACGGTTCGCATCCGTCAGGAACGTCCCAGGTGCCAGTGTCCAGATTTCATCAGCTCCATGTGTGGCTTTTATTTTAATTTGGTGAACTTGTAGAAACAGATCAGTCAGTTCCTGAAAAATAATCATTTTCTACACGTCTAGGTTGAAGGAAAGTCTGATAAAACTATTATTATGTTCACTCTGATTGGGTCTAAATGCTTTTTTAAACCGTTTTAGAAGGTTCAGTACAGCCTTTTAAAACTCCTCCACTGGTGGGTTTTATTATATAGGAACGGCCAATTACTAGTACCCCAGGCAGTATCCTGCTTTTATTTGATGAGCCATGGTTGAGGAAAAGTATTCATGTACTTTAAGCGTTTCTGTTTACTTATTTACTGTGGCAGGTAGGACTGTGCAAGTTTTTTAATGCTAGGTTTTCAGAGTGAGATTGCCTTGTGCTTTTTCTGAATGTTTAAGATTGTCTTTGGGCTTTGGCTGCTTTTTTACAGTGTGTGTGGGGAAAAAAGGGCAGAAAGTAGACAAGTTTATGAAAAAAATCTAAATATTAAAACACAAATCTCCATGTGAACTTTATTTTTAGTATCATGTAAGTCATGCAAAGGATTAGCGACAGAGTTGATTAGCCTGAGAGAGTCACCATTGTTTAGTTGGTTGTTGTTTTGTCGCTCGTCTAAACAACGACCGTTCACACCAGGAAGGCTAAAAAGGAAAATCCCATCCTTGATGCACATTTGGTCAGATGGTACTGGTGACTGGACCTCAGCCGTGGGTCGTTTCATCAGAATAAATCACGCCGTAATGGAAGGTATCAGAGGTGTGTCATATGCAGCGTGCCTCTGATTCCCTATAGATCACATTTCAGTCTGCTTCTTTGCTAAATTGTTAGGTGTGGAAACAATATCTGATATTTAGGAGCCTTTTCATGTCGGTTTCGCAGGTAAGTGTTAAATAACTCGACCGACTACTAAAACGTTCGTCTGAAGATGGACTCAAAAAGAGTCCAGAGCTCAGACAAAGACAGGATGGGTACCGAAACCCGGTATCAAAACGGCCGCGGGGCCACGTCGGACGGTCCTCGCGCACCGACAAGCTTCAGCCTTATCGGTCCTCTTAACAGTATTTTTAAGGTCACTCTCAATTTTTCAGGGAGACTCCAACCCAAACATTGTTTTGCTGATCTTCTCCACCTTAGAAACACGTCGAGGCGACTGGTGGGAGGAGCTGAAGTTCTGCTCTCACATGTTCGCCTCGCTTACGTTCGTCAACACTGACTGTTACCAACTATTTAGCAACTTTTCAGACCCCGCTTGTGACTTTTTTTATTCAAAAGCTAAAAGCAATGGATTTAGCGATTCTATTTTTCCATGTTGTTTGAGACTTTGTCAACAACTAAAAGCAGCGATCGCTCTGAGTTTCCGTCTCCTCAGCAAACGTCAGCTGTGAGCTCCTCGGTGGTCAGTCAGCGTCGCCGTGCTGCTGCAGCAAACTCAGCTTGAAGTTTCCCGTTGAAAATGAGTCACATGAGCATAACTTCCACTAGATTACAAGGCAGGATGTAAATATATTATAAATCTTTAACGGCTAAAGGTAATGATCTTTCTATGAAACTGTTACTTAAATAGATCCTCCCTGTTACTTGTTCACAGCCTCTGATTTATTCAGCTCAACCACCGTGGGTAACTCTGCTTTCTTTTGGTGAAAATTGATTTAAAAAATGTATAGATGTATTTTTCTGGTAAAAACGTTATTTAATACTTGAAATTATTTTATAGCTCTTTCTTTGTTTTGAGCATATTTAGAATGTTTTTAATATTTTTTTTGTCTTGTCAATGTAGATATTTTTCTCTCTTGCAACACAATTCTTATTCAAGATATAGTGTTTTATCCTTTTTTATATATAAAATTACTTATATATGTTTTTTACCCTTTTGTTTGATTAAAAAAGTACCGATAATGTTATCAATAAAATACCTATAAGGAGTATCGTTAAGAGCAGTAGTATCAATAAATCCTAAATTATACCCATCTCTAACCTCCAGGGAAATCTGGCAGCTTTATTAGATCCCACAGAAACCAGCAGCTTTCAAGCAAAAACAGAACAAAGTGAAAGACGAGTCAAGAGTTTTGCTCGGTATCGTAAAGTTAAGGGTGAGTGTTTGTGTTGTAGTTAAAGTGAGGCTCATTGAATCCTTAAAAAAACCCAGACAGGAAGCGTCAAAGAACACGCACGCATACTTTATTGGTTTATTGATCACGGTTTCCACGCTTACCTCTTTGCTGCAGGTTTGTGCAGTAGAGGTGGCAGTGTGTGGCTGAGGAGCGCCTCCCCTCTGAAAGCGCTCATGTTTTGCTTTTATGTGCTGAAACATGCACAGAGCAGTTTTTCTCAATGCAGAATACAACCTGCAGAGTTTGCACAGCTCCATTTACAGCAGTTTAAAGAGCCCGCAGCAGATTTATCACGTATTTACACTCCTGTGGCCCGAGAAGTTGTGACTTCCATGTAAACGAGACAATGTTAAAAAAGTGTCCAACGTTAATTACAAAAGCGCCGAAAACGACTAGCATGTTTAATTCCTGCTTTTTAACCTTTTACTCCAAAATACGCCTTCATGCCAGAAATGGGTGTATCTGTCAGAGCTTTCTGCTTCAATTCGCGAGAACATTTTAAGAGGGCTGAAGAAAGACGGGAGAACATTAAAACACAGTTAAACATTTTCTCATCTCTGAACGAGTTTGGTTTATTTGCAATTTAAATAGCAGAAGCTGTGAGCAGGCAGACAGAATGAAGCCTCTGCAAAGCCGCTGTCAGCTCTGACTAACAGTTATGGGAGATTCGGCTGATCAGATACAAAAAAAAAAAAAAAAATCATCTCAGACGGAGTCAAAGTTTCCTCTTTTGACAAGCAGCTCATTAAACACTCGCAGCAGAATAATTAGTCCTTAAAGCGAGAGCACAGGGGAAACGTGCCGATCTTTAATTGGACCGCCGTGTTTTCCTCCTAATGAGCCGACCACAGCTCGTCGGCGGTGGCCAACGTCTGTGATCAGGATCAGATCTCGCTCTGCGTGCCGTCACCCCCCCCCCCCCCCCCCCCCTTTCTAAGATGACCTCTGGCTCATCAGACGGCTGCACCGGGCTGCCACCTGCAGGCCAAAAGCACAAACTTCGTCCTCAGAGCTCCTCCTGCGGCGTCCGTCAGAAACAGGAGGGATGTTCTGCTCTCCGGGTCCCTGCGGTGTCTTCATGGTGGCGGGCCGGTTCTGATAAATCACTGCATGACTCTCCTCTGTCCCCCTCTTTGGTGAAAGATGCTCTCTGTTTCTCTCTCTCTCTCCCTTTCCTCTAATGGCAGACCACTCCTCTCTCGCTCTCGCCGTCTTTCCTTCCCTTCCTGTCGCTGTCCGTCGGGGGACTCCAGCCTCTGTCCTCAGAGGACGCCTGCTTCGGCACCTACTGCGGCCGGTCCGACAGCCGGTACGGCTCGCCGCAGCGTGGCTGGTCAGAGGAGCTGGACCAGCACGGCCACACGCTCTACGTCAGCGACTATACTAACGAGAAGGTACCGGCCGCTCAGAGCCCAGCAGTCTGTCTGATGTTCTGTCTGCGCCGCGTTGACAGAACCGGGCCAACGAGAAAAAGTTGCAGATCCAGTTGTTTTCTCAATGCCCATGAAGCACTTTAATAGCGTTTTTGTGATTTATAGAGAAAGAAAAATGCGTTGGCTGACAGATGTTGCCTAAAAAAACTGAGACTTCTTTTTCCTCTCTCTCTCTTTTCCGTGTCTCAATTTCTTTCTTTTTTTTTTTACTATACATTCTGTTTTTACGTTTTTTTTTTGCGTTTGCCTTTCTGCCGCTAGTGGTTAAAACATGTCGATGACCAGGGAAGGCCGTATTACTACAGCGCTGACGGCTCCAGGTCAGAATGGGAGCTGCCGAAGGTAAGACGCTGAAGCGGTGCGAGGAATAAAGTTTAAAAACCAAAGTCTGCTGCTAGAACAGCTGGACATTTTGCACTACCAACGCTGCCGAACTTTTATAATCCATTAAAATAGTACACAACTGCACGTTTACTGCGTTCTTTCACCATATGATTTTCCACTGCACTGAACTTTTTCATATTAATGCCTTTTTGCACCATTATTTTTGCACCATAAACATGGTGGAGCATTCTTCTGCACACTTTTTGTTTTAAAAACTGTTTTTCTCCTGCATTGTTACTTTCTTATTACTGCTGCACTTTATATTGTGATGTTATGGTAGACACTCTGTTCCAAGTCTAAGAAACATGAGAAAACGTTAAAAGGAGAAGCGCAGCTCGACTCCAAGGTTTAACTTTGCTGGAATGGGTGGTGAGAGTGTTGCTCTTAAGTCTTTTAAATATTTCATTTGGTAGTTTAAAGTTTTATTTATAGTTTAGGCAACAAGCAAGAAAAATGCGATTACTAAATTAAGGTTGATCCATCCATCCATCCATCCAGCCATCCATCACTCTATCATCATCCATCCATCAATCCATCCATTTTACATCCTTACATCCATCCTTACATCCATCTATCCATCCATCACTCTATCATCATCCATCTATCTATCCATCCCTCCATCTATCCAACCCCTCCATCCATCCCTCCATTCATCCATCCATTTTTACATCCATCCATTTTTACATCCATCCACCCATCCATCCATCCCTCCATTCATCTATCTATCCATCCATCCATCCATCCATCCATCCATCCATCCATCCATCCCTCCATTCATCTATCTATCATCCATCCATCCATATATATTTTCTGACAGTTTTTATACTATATTAGTCCAAAATCAGGCTTTTATAAAACAGGTTTGTTCATTTTCTCTTCATACATGTTTTTCTTTTCGCTGACGGATCTCTAAATGGGTTTTAGAAGACGTGTCTTTTGGACACTCAGGTTTGTGATTAAAGGACAATGATTTTACTTTATATCTTGTACATTTTTGTGCAACAGAATTATTAAAATCAGTCTCTATAATTAGGGAATGTGTCCAAAAGACTCGCTCTGGATAAACTTGTTTACGGATGTGTTAGGAGAAAGAAAAATATGCGTTTGAAATAAAAAAACACCAACCATTCAACCTGTTTTTAGGTGTTAAAAAGGCCTCACTCAACAAATGTTCAGAAACTCCGTAAACGTTTAAACCTTTTTGTGTTCATTCTTTAATTAATATCTTAAAACATTTAGTAGAAAACCCATCTCTGACGTTTCCCCCCCCCCCTTCCTACAGTATAACCTGTCGCCACCTAAACTGTCCGGGGACGAAGCGAAGAGTCGTAGCTTGGACAGGAAGAACGTGGAGCACATCGTCCTGACCAAGTGGAGACACAGCGCCTACACCCAGGAGCCGAGCGAAAAGGTCTCTGCTTGCACCGATAAAACAGAAAAGTGCTGCTGAGAACACACGGCAGCTGTAACCTGTATGGTGTCTGAGCCCCTGATCTTAGCTGTAGACTCGTTCCTTTGCAGCGGCTGTTAAAAAGCAGGCGTGTCCGCGCGGCCTCTGTCCGCCAACACCCGTACAAACAGCAAGTCAGTAGTCTGTAGCAAAGCTCCCCGATGCTCTGTCTGAATGAACACACAATCAGCGTGCATGAAGATGATCGCACAGCAGAAATGATTTGATCTGCTCCTCTGCTGTTATTGGATAAACAGATTAAATTCAGCCGGAGATTTTTTTTGCCTAATTGGGTTAAAGTAACGACCGGGAATGTCTGTTCCAAGTCTTTCCTTGTTTTTTATTAACAATCCGTTTCTTCTTAATACTCAGAGCTACCTTCACACACCTTGCAGTTTTGTAATCTCTCACCTAATCACCACCAGACTCTTCCAGCCGCCACCGCCGTCTTAAACTCACATCACCTCCTCATTAACCAGCTTTTGTCTGAACTGTGTGAACATGCTTCTTTGTTTTTTTTTGTTTTGTACCCATCTTTGTTCACTAGGAAACTCCTCAGATCCCCAAGTCCTCTCCTCCCGACTCTGACTTGAGCCCTACGTCACCCAAGCCCCCCGCCTCTGTCAGTACTCGCCACTAACCTCGCGTCCCGCTGCGCTGCTTTAACGAGCTTTGGTGGTGGATTGCGCCGCAGGTTCCTACACAGGGGATTAAAATCCTGGAAAAACCTCAGAGAACGTGAACATTTTGGACCTTTAAGACTTAAACTGGACACCCTGTGTAGGAATTGTTTGATTTCTTTTGTTGAAAGGAATGGGTGTAATTTGTTTTGCATGTTGAGATGATGATGATGATCCAAAAATCTGAATGTGTTGCTCTGAATAGATTTCGAGACGTGTCTGTGCCTCACCTCGCACAAACATCAGTTTGTCATGTTGCAAACAAACTTTAGGCTTATTTAGCAAGATTTCAAGTCATAGACCAACAGAAAGTAGCGTTACGTTTGTGAAGCAGAAAAAAAAGAGCCATGTTTAAAGCTTAAAACTATAAAAAACAATCTTTTAAGAGCTAATTGAAATCAAAAGTCATGTAATTAGTGAAAAGGGCGCACCTCGGTTTTGTGAAGGCTTCTGGGGGTTTTAGACAACAAACAGCATCATGAAGACGAAGGAACACAACAGCACTGCAAAAAGGGAACTCAAAGTAAGAAACTTTATCTTGAAATTTGTGTATTTTTCCTTAATTTGAGCAGCTAAATGAGACTATTTGCCAATGGAATAAGATTTTTGCACTTAAAATAAGAACAATTCATCTCGATCATCTTATTTTAAGTGCAGAATATCTAATTATCTTATTTTACAGGTAAGAAATACCTACCTCCTCTAATCCTACAGCCAGACCCGCAATGGACTGGTTTAGATCAGCGGTTCTCCGTCCTGGTCCTCGGGACCCACCGTCCTGCATGTCTCGATGTGTCTCTGCTGCAGCTGCTTCATGTGATCGCATTACCTCCTCAGCGTGCTACAAAGACGAGGCAAATTTATTTGTATAGCACATTTCAGTACAAAGACAACGCAAAGTGTTTTACATGATTAAAATACAGGGGAAAAAAAAAACAGAATAAAAGAAAGTTGGGATAAAATGTAGAAACAAAATCAAACATGGGAAAATTGAAACTAAAAGCAAATATTAACAACAGTTGGACTACAAAGTTGAACTAACGATGTTTCAGTAAAACAGTTTAACTAGAACAGTCAAAGGCAATCCTAAACAAACGTGTTTTTAATCTTGATTTAAAGGAACTCAGGCTTTCAGCACTTTTACAGTTTTCTGGAAGTTTGTTCCAGATAAGTGGAGCATAGGAACTAAATACTGCTTCTCCGTGTTTGGTTCCACTAAAGATGGTTTTACGAAGTACTGAATTAGAAGTGTCTGAATATAAATCCTCATCTTTGTGTTTGTAAAAAATAAAAATAAAAATTCATTCATCAGGTTCTTTCCACTATAATGCTTCGTGTTGGTCTATCAAATAAAATCTGTGTAAGGCAAATAAAAGCTGTGGTTGCAACATGACAACATGGAGAGTTCAACAGGTTTGAATACTTTAGCAAAGCACCGTACGCTGATCTAATTAATTTGATCATATAAGATCCATTTAAAGCGATTCTGGACTAATCCGACTGATCTGAGGGCTGTTGTGGTGGTTTGGTGCTTCCGGGCTTTTGTTTTCCCGGTGGAGCTGGAAAATGCTTTTTGTTTGTGAGGGTTTATTCCTGCCTGCTGCGGCTTTCAGTCAGAGCTGCGTGGAAAACGGTTTAACTTGTTTCTGACCCTCTGTGCAACCGCTCGTTGTCTTCTTCTGCAGCCGTCCGAAAAGGTTGGCGTTCTGAACGTGACGAAGATCACCGAGAACGGCAAGAGAGTCCGGTGAGTAACAGCGGCGGTAAAAGATGATGATCGGGCTCTGTTCCTCCGTCACATTAAGATCTTATTTCAAATTATCATTACTTTTCTCTTACTGGGTTCAGAAATCCTCAAAATAAAATGGTTCACCACATTTTTAGGTGAGGTTAAAGGATATTTCTGTAATATTTTTGTTGCATGCAGTGACGTTACGATTAAGAAATGCCCAATTATGTTTACTTGATAAAGCATTGATGTTTTAATCCTAATCCCATTTTTTTTAAACTATTAAAAAGTGATTGAACTGTAATTGCCAGACACCCCTGTTAACTAGACATTTAAAGTTGAGCGTCTGGTTTGCAGGAAGAACTGGACTTCCTCGTGGACGGTCCTCACTGGTGCATCGCTGCTGTTCGACAAAAAAGCACAAGGAAGCTCAAGCTGGGTGAGTTTATTTCAAATGTATTAGGTTATTACCGGGGGTTTAGTGTAGTCCAGCGTGGTACGCGTTGCTTCGTTAATAAACGCCTTGTAGAGCACAGAAACGTATGAGCAGTGTCTGTAAGTCTGTGAGATGCTTCTGCACGCCGGTGTTTCTGCTAATTGCTCTTTTTGGTGCAGCGTTTGTATTTTTGGACTGTGAAAGTGTTTTCTTTGGTATTTTTTGCTGGTTCAACTAAGGAAATACGAACAACTTGTGTTTCGACAGGCGTGGCAACAACGTGCTTAAAGATCCTACTTAAAAGTTTTTTTTTGTTTTTTTTTGTAAAGTTTCTTGACACGTTCAGACAAAATATTGGCTCATTACTTTTTTTAAATTAGCACCATTTGTTTGAAAGGAAAATCTAAAAATGTGGTGCTTTTGCACAGCGATGTGCTTTAAATCAGTGTCACATTTAGTTTGCGTGTTCTCTCTGTGCATCCATGTGAGCAGGTATAGACATAATGGAGGGCTGCATGTGTGCAGGTGTGACATTTCTACAACAAGCATTGACAAAGTCAGACTTGTGCACTAAGAAACATGAAGATTTTCGCCTCAGATGTTCTTGTATTCATTTTTTAAACACGAACACGCTGTGCAAAAACACATCAATCAGAAACCTGACCGAGGTACGTCGTTATGACGGCGTATTTACTGGGGAAGATGTCAGTGTGACTGCTGCTGTCGGCGGAGGCGCGCTCGCCGGCGTATCAGGATTCAAATAATTGTTTTGTTGTTCTTCAGCTGCTAAAGTACAAACTCCGAAAGCAGAACAGTGACGGCGAGCTCTAAACGTGCGAATTATGTGGACCATCGTCACATCAGCCTCTTTGCTATGATTTATCTCCTCCCTGTCCAGTTTGCAAGCAGCCAGTCCAAGCCGGAGTTCACCGTGGATCTCCGGGGAGCGTCAGTGGACTGGGCCCCAAAGGAAAAGTCCAGCAAGAAGAACGTCCTCGAGGTGAAGAACCGAAATTACTCCGTCTACATTTAAAGAGTCTGAAAAATGTCTCTATCTCTATGCAGAATTAACACAACTACGGACCCAGAAAGGCACCCTGAAGAGTAAACTCCCATTTCTAGGGACTGAAAAAATTATTCATCTGATCTTTACCAGGGTTTAAACAGATTTCACACCAGCAGTAAATATTAAAGAAACACGAAGCAAAAATAGAGAAGTTCTGTCTGGGGACAAATTAATCACACCCCGTGTTTGAAGAGCTTGCAGAACCACATAAGTTTTTTCTGTCTTAGTTGGGTTTTTGTCACATCCCTTTATTTCATTCAGTTTTACAGACATTTGTTTCTGCACTCAGTGATTAAAATGAACAGAAATAAAGCTTGAAATATATCAGAGTGTAATGAATCCGTATCAGTTTAACCTCAATTAAACTAGTGATGAACAACAACTTTTCCATGATATTCTAATTTACAGTGCACTTCCACCGTAGGAATAAGGAGCTTAGAATACACCGAGCTTTTACTGTTTCACTGTAATCTTTGTTCAATGTAAGAAATAAATAAAAAAAAAAGCTTTTAAATTGAAAGAAAAGTGTTTTTGAACCTTCCAGCTGTGGAAGCTGGAAGGTTTTTTGATTTTAGAAGATGGCTTCTGTTTTTACAACAAGATCTTTCCTTTTGTCTCCTAAAACCTGCAGCTGAAGGTCCGACACGGCACGGAGCTGCTCCTCTGGTCTGAAAACGACGTCGTGGTGAACGAGTGGTTGAAGGCTCTGCAGGACGCCATCAGCGCACATGTGAGGACCGAGTCTCTCACCCACCTTCTGCTTCACACAAGACGGCAGGAACTGAATTAGTGCCCAGAGGGGGAGAAAAGGTGGACGGGTTCTTCTGGTGGACATAAGAAGAACAAATAGAGGCACCGCGGTTAGGTTCCTGCTGTGAACCGAACTTTATTAGATCCTAGAATCATGCCATTAATTAGGTCAATTTAACACACAGAGCTCTTCTTACCCTCTCCTCACACGCTAAAAGTCTACAAGGTGACTTTGAAGCCAAACAAATCAAAAGAGAAATCATCAACTTGACTGATTCGGCTGAGCTTTTCTTGTAATTCAGAGCTCAAGCTTCCCGATTTCCTCTTCAGAGAACACAGAGCAAACGGAGGGACCTTTACGGCTCGTCATATCTCATTTCCTCCTTTGTGTTTGTGTGTTTTAGGCCTGGGAGTCTGATGAGGCCATTGAGGAGGACATACCCGAGTCGCCCGGTGCAGAAAAGCACGACAAGGACAAAGAGCAAAGGCTCTCCAAGAAAGACAAAGGTTAGCGAGAAATCAGTAAAACTGGAGGGGGGGGACAATTTTGATCTTTGTGCGCAATTCCTCTGACACGGACTGGACCGTAAACATGATCGGAAACGAAAGCACAAAGTCCAAAAGCAGCTCGGGGACTAATAGGCCGAGCAGGTGGTTTATAAAACGCCTGCTTATCAGTCTCAGTCCGACAGAAAGATTCAGACATGGCGACTAACGTGCTGAGGCGAGCGGTGAGTAACGGCGTCTTCTCTCATTTCTCCTCCTCAGCCATGAAGCCCTCGGCGAACGTGGAGGCCACCGACAACAAGAAGGCCCGACACAAGCTGAAGAAGTTCCTGCACCGCCGTCCCACCCTGCAGGCCGTCAAAGACAAGGGATACATCAAAGGTTTCACTCTTCATCCACTCGCCGCGCAAGACACCTTCTGCTTATGGTGTCTTCGCTATCAGCTCTTAAATCTACTTCCTGTTTTGCTGTGATTATTGCATAGTTTTGGTGTTAAATTGTGGCTTTTCTGACATTTTGGAGCACTGGAGGCTCCTTTTATTGAGCAGCGTACTTTTCCATTTAGAACTACGCGCAGAACATTTCATTCTGCAACTTCTTACGCTAAAAATAAGAGCACTTTAATTAAAATAAGGGATCTAACTCCTAAACCTGCGTCAGTGAAGACAGTTTAAAGTGTGAGACAATATTACAGGTCATCAGGGGGATGGGAGTCATTATCATTTTGGGGCTTTTAATTATTTTTTTTAACCGTTGTTTCAGCAGAATTGGAATATTAAACAACTTGATTACTGTATTTTTTAGACAATAAGGCACACTTAAAATCCTTAAATCTTCTCAAAAATCGATGGTGCGCCTTATATATGATTACCGCTGTGCTTACTGACTGATTTTATGTGGTACAATGCGCTCAAAATCTGTTAGAATGTGTAAGTACGACTTTGGTCACTACCTGATGGGACCCCTGAGCTGTCTACAAGACTGCCTGACTGTAATGTCTAAACTAGAAGTGCATTTATGTAAGGCAGCCCGCGCCGGAGTACACGCGAGTAACAATAAAGCAAGTAAGTTAATTCAACATAAAAGTTACGTTTATTTTGGCCTTATGTTAGAAACAGGGCAGTGTAGTACAACGTGAAGGGGAGGAGTGATATTACACACTGTAGTGCGCTTTATAATCCGGTGTGGTTTACAGTGTGGTAACATACACTGGTCTGAAAGACAATAGTTTGGTGCATAATTTTTTTTCCAAATTTTTTGGGGTTTCTGTTTTCAATTAAGGGGTCAAAACTATTTACATAGGTTTAAATATAAACACACACACAATATTATTTGGTTGCAAGTTGCACCTCCAGCATACACCGTTTGTAGCCATCAGCAGCAGCTTCTGGGATCATTCTGGCTGGATTTTTAGATATTTTACCTCTCTAATTACCAGTTTTGGTAGAGTTCAGTTACATTGGCTGGTTCCCTGCCATACATTCAGCTTTTACCCAAAGTCCACAAATGTCTAGTACATCTGAGGTGTGGATAATATTAGTTAATCTCTTAAACCCAAGGGTCTATTTTCCAAAAATTGCAAACTCATACTTTGTAAGGCATTTCTCAACACTAGAACTGCTAATCTTGTTATCAACTAACATAAATGTCCCGGAGGGTCATGTGAAAATTTGGGAATAGATTATTCTGGGCCTGAGTAAATGAGATTTAAATGCGCAAAAAAATTGTTTCACCTAATTTCGCCGTTTACATACAAAACTTCTTACTTTTACTGTAAGGAGGGACATAAACACAATAAATTGTAACTAAAACATCTTGATTACATCTGTAGTAACTTTGGTGTCCACACAACAAGCAATTGAGAAAGTATACCGTATTTCTCGGACTATAAGGCTCACTTAAAATCCTTAAATTTTCTCAAAAATTGACGGTGCGCCTTATAATCCAGTGCACCTTATATATGATTAAAGTTGTGATTACTGACCGATTTTATGTGGTACAATACACTTAACAAATGGAATTTGGCCAAAAACAATAACAGATGTTTACATACAAAACTTCTTACTTTTGCCGTAAAGAAGGAAATAAACACAATAAATTGTAACTAAAACACCTTGGTTACATCTGTAATAACTTTGATGTCCACACAACAAGCAATTGAGAAGTTATAAATGTTTAGATTGAAAAAAAAATCCAGGTGGACCCCTACTGTTTAGTTTAGAGTTTGGCAGAATTTTTGAAATATATAGAATTTATTCTTGAAATTGAAAAAATGGGATGCTGTTATATATTTGGTAGATACTTTTGTAGAGACGTCTCAGATGAAGATCTGGACGTATGATAAGTGTGTGTCCACCTCAGATTTAGTCAGCTACAATCAGGTTATTGTTGCTAAAGAGCTCAAGCCCCTTGAAAGGGGGGTCCCGGGCCTAAGGGATTAGCCAGAGCAGCGTTGTTAGACTATAAATGACAACAAAAGGCAAGTGGCTGTGGCACAAAGTCTTTTAAAGGGACATTTAATCAAATAGTAGTGAGCCTGTAAGTGTATGTTTGAGCTGGCATGTATAGTTTTACAGATTCAGAATAAATCCCCTGACGGTATAGGATGGAAAATTATCCAACCCTGGAAAAAGAACCATTTAGTCGTGAAAAGCTTCAGATTAATTGACATTCATGCGCAGGATGAGTGGAAGAATGTAAAAATCAAAATGCATGTTTATGCACATGAAGAGAAATAGCAGGAAACTGATCCCTTTCTGTCATTTGTGTCTTCAGATCAGGTGTTCGGCTCCAGTCTGGCCAGTCTGTGTCAGCAGGAGAACAGCACGGTGCCGACCTTTGTCAGGATGTGCATCGATCACGTGGAGAACAGCGGTGAGCGTTGGTCTCAGTTCCTGTTTACCTGCGTGTTGTGGAAGAAGGCCGGCTTTACGGCCTCCTGATAAGCTCGTGTGTCCGAGTCACTGATCTGCTCTCGCCCTCGCTTCCCCCTGCAGGTCTCTATATAGACGGGCTGTATAGAGTTAGCGGGAACCTGGCCGTCATACAAAAACTGCGTTTTGCTATCAATCATGGTGGGTCGCGACGAAACACCGTTTGTCCTCGAAGACGCTGGAAGAGGCTCTGCAGAGCTGCGGGTTTTAAGAGTGCTTGTGTTTGCAGATGAGAAGGTGAACCTCGGCGACGGGAAGTGGGAGGACATCCACGTGACGACCGGTGCTTTGAAGATGTTCTTCAGGGAGCTGCCCGAGCCCCTCTTCACCTACGCCCTGTTCAACGACTTCGTCAGCGCCATCAGTACGTGACACACAGCCAGCCTCTCTGTACATACGCACTGTCACCTTGAGCTAATTATAACAAACGCGCTGAACGTTACAAATTCACTGTCATGGTCAAAAGTCTTTGATGGGAGACCATTGCAGCTTAGTAGCTTTAAAAGTTAGTATCTTCATTGTATAATACCGTATTTTTCAGACTATAAGTCGCACTTTTTTTTTTTTTTGCAATTCCTGCGACTTATAGTCAGGTGAGACTTACATTTTAAATTTAAATGGTAAATCATCCTGACCAACATGAGCCAAGTAGTAAACGTTACCATCTAATAGCCACAAGAGGGCGCTCTAGGCTTGTGAAAACTATATCCTGCTCCTGTACCACTTAATTACATTAACTTATAGACAACAAAGACTGAACACATGTTTGTTTGTTGTTTCGCTGTTTCAGTCTGGATTCGCGCAGCAGAGCGATGCGCAGTGCTGCTCATAGAGCCAGACCACGACAGGACCCTGTTATTGGGCTATCCGTGAAACTAATAACGGCTAGCGCTAGCTCAAAGCTCTGTTGTAAGGGAGGTTTACAACTTTGCTGCTGAACGTGAGCTTTATGTTGCTCTGAAACCTCCGTGTCGTACTGTTAGCTTAGCACGTAGCACCATTAAGCTAATTTCATCGTAGTTTTGACAACTTTCAGCGTAACGGGCCGTTGCAGTTGCTGGCTTGTTATGCTAATTTACCCTAATTCAACCTCCCATTTATGTTCCATGTTATTCAGCCGGTTGTGGATGCTGCTGTGCAGTTGGCTTACCAAGTTAAATGTCAGTTTTAAGTCTTGGTTTGTGTGAAATACATTTCTAAACAAATGCTTATTGTCCGGCGTGACTTATATTCCGACAAATACGGTAAATAAAATGTACATGGAGAGTCAAAATTAGTGTTGTTTCCTTGACCTTCTGGTGGATATCAACTTTATCTACTGATTCTTGTCTGCTTATGTGATGTTAATGTTTAAGACTCGGGGCACGGCGCTCCAGCATGCTGGGAAATCCACAGATCAGCACTGAACTATGACCAGATTGCTGGAAGAAGCTGCTCTCTCTCTTGGAAGACATTTAGGTCTTGATCTGTATTCATGGTGGTGTTCATGGGTAGAATTGGGATTAAACCCACTCCACTGGATAGAGGAGACTCCAACAGCAGGATGTTTTACTGTTTTGCAAGACACAGGATCATGGTTTCCCAAAAAGTCCCAAACAGTCAGAAGCGCCAGTCCTTTCTTTCTTGCACGGCCTGCAGAAAACGTTTGTTATGTCTTTTCTTCTTTTCCAAAACTCTTGGCCTCAACGTGTATACACCTGCTGCCAATGCTGAGCAAGCTCTGCTCCGGTGGCAACACGCACTCACACAGCCCTGGCCATTGGCTCTCACGCCTACGTTCTTGATTAACTGGGAAATTGATTTCTCTAACAGCATTTTCATGGATGTGAGGCAATTTTGATTCAAAATGTTGATGACAACATGTTTTTCTTTTGAGGCAGCCATCAGCAATGCAAGAAGACGTTGGTTTCAGCCTGACCCGCTCCTGTTTTATAGCAACCAGTGTGATAATTAGATTGATAATGCGATCTCAGCTTCTTCCCTACCTCCTCTACTCAAAATGTAAAGGGGATAATTTTATCTCTGGGAAGAAATAAAGAGATTTTTTTTTAGATAAAGTAAACTTTTTCTGCACAAACTCCTTAGAATAATTATCATATCAGTTATAACCCATGGTGGACAAATGCAGACAGAGTCGATTCTCCTCTGCTCTCTTTTTTTAGGCAAGAAGAAAATATCTGTTCAATAATTTAATGCCCGAGAAGAATTTTTTTTTCCACTTGGCGAGTTCAGAACAAGCTGATAAAATACAACCTGTTTGACATACAGCCCTTTGGAAAAGTATTGATTGCTGCTGGACTTTTCCCCCATTTTTCACCTTGCAACCACACACTTCAAAGTATTGTGTTGGGACTTTCTGTTACAGACCAGAGCGCTGCAATCTGTGGTAAAACTGAGCGAAGTTTTCTCATATAAGTTCACAAAAAAAGCAGGTTTCAAGGTTTTTCTCTTAGTTTTCATGCAATATCTTGAGAAAATATCTTGAACTTGAGAAATAAATAAATGGATATTGTACTTTTTTTTACATTTTGCACAAATTTGGGATGTTCTTCTTTTATGTAATAGATATTTGAAAAAAATTATGTTTTACACAAATTTTATTTATTTAAAGAGGGGCAAACGTGGCTCTTTGGATTGCAAAGTTCACAAAGTAGCTCATTCTGGATAGTTTTCAGCATTTTCTGGCAGATAAAATCTGGTTCTGTGTTTATTTTAACTGGATTTTGGTCTGGACTTTGACTAGGCCATTTTAACACATGAATATACTTTGGTTTAAGCTTGGGGACTTAAGTTTTTCTGCAGCCCTCCTTCAGTTTTATTTCCAGGGTTGTATTTAGCTCCATCCTTCCTCCTACCAACTCAGACCAGCTTCAGCGTCCCTGCTTAACAAAAGTAGCCCAACCGCATGATTCAGTTCAATTAAATTTTATTTATATAGCGCCAATTCACAACACACATCATCTCAAGGCACTTTAAAAAGTCAAATTCAATCAAATCCTCCAGACAGATTGGTCAGAAAGTTTCCTCTCTAAGGAAACCCAGCAGGTTGCATCAAGTGTCTCCAAGCAGCATTCACTCCTCCTGAAAGAGCGTAGAGCCACAGGGAGAGTCGTCTGCATTTTTGATGGCTTTGCAGCAATCCCTCATACTGAGCAAGCATGAAGCGACGGTGGAGAGGAAAACTCCCCTTTAACAGGGAGGAAAAACCTCCAGCAGAACCAGAACCAGACTCAGTATGAACGCTCATCTGCCTCGACCCACTGGGGCTTAGAGAAGACAGAGCAGAGACACAGAAAGCACAGAAGCACACATTGATCCAGGAATCCTTTCTATGTTATATGGTAATAGTGGGTGATCTGTCTTCCCTGATCATGATGCTGCCACCACCATGCTTTGCTATGGTGATCGTGTGGATAAGGTGATGCGCTGCATAACTTTTCCAACAAACACGGTGTAAAGAAAGAAACTCGTGTATCGTTTACTCCCACTTCCCTTCTTTGTGTCCCTCATAAAACCTGATAAAAATATACTGAAGTTTGTGGTTATAAAGTTCCCTTTGAATGTCATAAAGGCAACTGCTACTCCAGCCTGTGTTTTTAACCTCCCGCTATGTCTTCAGCGTCGTCCCTCTACAGTATTTGTTTCACGTCTCATCCTTTTGCTGCTTGTGTTCAGTTCTCTCGGACATGTTTGTGCAACATGAGTGAGAAAAGTCTGACGTAGTTCATGCTGCAGCCAAATTTAAGCCTGCGGTGGATGCAGGCCTTGATCCATGCTGCCGTTTTCTTCTTGTGCAGAGATACAGGACTACAAGCAGCGGGTGCAGGCCGTCAAAGAGCTGGTGAGGCAGCTGCCCAGGTCCAACCACGACACCATGCAGGCTCTCTTCAAACACCTCAGGAAGTAAGAGAGATCACACAGTCTGTAGTTTTGTTTTTGGTGTAAAACTGGAGCAACAATAGGGTGTCAAGAATATGTAAATACGTCATGTCGTGTATTTTACTGGATAGAGACGTACGTCTGCTGTGAGGATGAGGGGACATTTTGATAACTTTGTGAATAAGGTGCAGAATTGCTTCACTGGCATTCAATTTCAGTCTGGAAAGAGAAAATGAGGAAAACTTTTTTATGTACTTCCAGCTGTTCTATCTACTCTTTCAGCCCATCCTTTCTTGTGTCCTTCCTTCCTTCCTTCCTCTCTTGTGTCCTTCCTTCCTTCCTTCCTTCCTTGTGTCCTTAGTTCCTTCCCTGTGTCTCATTGCGCTTCCTTCTGACTTGAATTTACTTCTGTCTTTAATATCCTTCTTTTCTCCCCTCCTTTGCTCCCTTCCTTCCGTCTTTTGTTTACTTCTGTCCTTCCTTTCCTTCTTTCCTTCTCTTCTATTTTTTCTTCCCCTCCTGTTTTCTTTCTTTCTTTCTGTCTTTCCTTTCCTTTTTTCCTTCCATTCTTCCTTCCTATCCTCTGTCTTTCCTTTCCTTCCTTCCTTCATTCAGTCTTTCCTTCCTTCCTTCTGTCTTCCATCCTTTTTCCTTTCGTTTCCTTCCTCCCTTCAGTCTTTCCTTCCTGTGCTTGCTTTCCTTTCTTTTGTATGTCTTTTCCTTCCATCCTTCCTTCTGTTTTTCCTGTCCTTCCTATCCTCTGGCTTTCCTTTCCTTCCCTCCTCCCTTTAGTCTTTTCTTTTTTTCTGTCCTTTCCTTCCTTCCTTCCTTCTTTCCTTCCTTCCTTCCTTCCTTCCTTCCTTCCTTCCTTCCTTCCTTCCTTCCTTCCTTCCTTCCTTCCTTCCTTCCTTCCTTCATTCATTCATTCAACCTGAAAAACTCTGAAGGCATCTAGAATTTGAAGCCAGGAATGAAGAGCTCCTGCTCTGTGACCCAGTGTGATCATGACAGGCTGTGTGTGTCTTTCCTCAGAGTGATCGACCACGGTGAGGAAAACCGCATGACCACCCAGAGCGTGGCCATCGTTTTCGGCCCCACGCTGCTCCGCCCGGAAACGGAGACCCTGAACATGGCTTTCAACATGGTCTACCAGAATCAGATAGTGGAGCACATATTGCTGGAGTATGAAAACATTTTTGGCAGGTAGACACCAGAGCCGCCTGTCCTGCTGTCCGGACGCAGAGCTCTTCCTAACCCAGCGGCCCTGCCTCAAAAAAGAGAAGACAACCCGGCTCGGCTTCATCTCAGGCCATCCCGCCCGGCATCGCTGGCCACCGTAACGCATCCCAGAGCAACCATGTGTCCCGTTCCTCTACAGTTACGACCAAATAAACGTTGACTCTTTGCACTTTTCAGTATCTCACTTTGTCCCGCAGCTGCATTTGTGCCACTTCACTGCTAAGGCGACGTCCTCCCAGTCCCGACACTGGATTTCCTCTGACTGTGTGGAACGAGAGGAGGAGGAGGAGGAGGAGGAGAGGAAGCAGCTCAGGCTGACTCTATTACAGATGAGGCGTCAGTGTTGGAGGATGCCGAACGGGATCTGTATGTGCCGCGCTGTAAATCTCATCGCTTGTAGTCGCTCCTGACACGAACCAAACCTGGGAGAACAGACAGACTTTACCTCCGCTTCGCTTTAGATGTTTATAAACTTAAAGGAGAAATAAAACGAGAAAATGACAGAGGGGGCGGGGGGAGGCTGTTTTTTGGCTATTTTTATTATTTTTTTTTTTTTATTTTATTTCCCCCTGTTGAATGTGCTTCTGTTTATGTTCCTGAGAAACAGAGAGGAGGTTCTCTGCATTAAATCTTTTAGAACAAATCATCTCACTGCCTCAGCTTAAAACAAGGGTACTCATCTGCTTCTTTAAGACTAATAGACGATAAAATATTTTGGCGGCAGCCTCTGAACTCTGTACAGTGTTGGTATGTGCGTATGCGAGCTGGGGGGGGGGGTGGACGGACGGCGTAGAGAGTGAATGGATTTACTGAAAATGAATTGTACAAATAGTAAATATAAGTTTGTATGCCTTTGAGTGTTCATAATGTGACACGAGGGAGAGATCGCTGTTTTGTGATTCTTGCTGAAGCAGCAGATGTGAGGAATGAATTGTTGAACCGGGGATGATGGTTTACATGAGAGTCCGGTACTGTTGGCTGCATCAAACTGGAAATAAACTGGAAATAAATACCTCTAAGAAGAGATGACGCCTTGTAGATCTGTGTTTCCTTCATATGTTGCTGGTCCGAAGAGGCCGTCTCATGTTCCTGTGGAGAAAAGTGTGGAAAAAGTCTGAAATTTGTCAGACGTTTCCAGTTCTGTCAACGATGGAGAAACATTTCTGTTCCCAGAGTTGATATTTTTATTATCACATAAAATAAACATTTATAATCCGACATTATTTAAAACTGGAACCTGCAGAAACACCCAGCCTTGATTTGGAGTAAATATTTGTTGCTGCTGCTTTACACAACCTCTCTTGTATTTTTTTTTTGGTCTTAGTGGCCTTTATTTGACAGTCGCTAGAGAGGAAATGGTTGGAGAAAAAAGGGCCAATGACATTCAGCAAAGGTCTCCAGGTCGGAATTCAAACTCGGGACAGCTCCGTTGAGAACCGAGGCCTCCAAACATGGGTCGCGCTCTCAACTCCACCACAGCCCCTCGTTTTACGAATAGTGCAGGACTTTGACTTCTGTAACGTTTCACAAAGGTTGGAGACAACGGCGAGGAGGATATTTGTCCTTTCCTGTTTGCAGGATTGCTCTAGTTCACCCAAAGTCCTCTGATGCCCTCTTCTCTTCTGCTTACTTCACGGAACATTGTCCTGCTAAAAGACAGATATCTGTCTTTCTTCATTTATGTCTGATGTCATTAAAGAGGGTCATGAAAGGCTGTGATGTCACTGATGTTTAAAAATAATTTTAAATAGATTAATAAAAAAATAAAGTTTGTGAAATAAAAAATCATTAGATAAATAATATGTAATATATTACATATTAAAACACAAATGTAATTACAAGAAAATATTGTTCAAAAAATATCAATAAAATATTGAAAAATAAATATTAGTAAGGTGAAAATTAAATAATTAAGGAATAACTCATGCAATGATTAAATGTATTATTTTTATATCTTTTTAATTCTAATTAAAAAGTTTATCTTAAAATAGAAAAAAATCTGGAAAACACCTATTGAGAATGTTTAAAAGTGTTTTTTTAAAGACAAAGTTGGTAAAACATCTGTCTTTCCCCTTTATGTCTGATGTCATTAAAGAGGGTCATGAAAGGCTGTGATGTCACTGATGATGTCACAAACTGTTACCTGTGGACAGTATAAATACAGCCCACTTTGGTCAACCCAGCAATGCTACAATGGCACGCAGAGCACCACGCAGGCGACGCCTCACCCAAACGGTCCGCCGTAGGAAGGGTCGTAGGGCTACCCGTGTCTACAGACGGAGGAGGCACCAAAATGTTTCCTCTGTCCGTAGACGTAGGAGGTACGCCCGCCGCCGCTAATCGCTCACGTTAAACATGTAGCATATGATTAAAAATAATTTTAAATAGATTAATAAAAAAATTAAGTTTGTGAAATAAAAAATAATTAGATAAATAATAATATGTAATATATTACATATTAAAACACAAATGTAATTACAAGAAAATATTGTTCAAAAAATATCAATAAAATATTGAAAAATAAATATTAGTAAGGTGAAAATTAAATAATTAAGGAATAACTCATGCAATGATTAAATGTATTATTTTTATATCATTTTAATTCTAATTAAAAGGTTTATCTGAAAATAGAAAAAAAATCTGTAAAACACCTGTTGAGAATGTTTAAAAGTGTTTTTTAAAGACAAAGTTGGTAAAACATCTGTCTTTCCCCTTTTATGTCTGATGTCATTAAAGAGGGTCATGAAAGGCTGTAATGTCACTGATGATGTCACAGACTGTTACCTCTGGACACTATAAATACAGCCCACTTTGGTCAACCCAGCAATGCTACAATGGCACGCAGAGCACGACGCAGGCGACGCCTCACCCAAACGGTGCGCCGTAGGAGGGGTCGTAGGGCTACCCGTGTCTACAGACGGAGGAGGCGCCAAAACGTCTCCTCCGTCCATAGACATAGGAGTTACGCCCGCTGCTGTTGATTGCTCACGTTAAACATGTAGCATATGTTTAAAAATAATTTTAGATAGATTAATAAAAAAAATAAGTTTGTGAAATAAAAAATAATTAGATAAATAATAATATGTAAGATATTACATATTAAAACACATATGTAATTACAAGAAAATATTGTTCGAAAAATATCAATAAAATATTGAAAAATAAATATTAGGTGAAAATTAAATAATTAAGGAATAACTCATGCAATGATTAAATGTATTATTTTTATATCTTTTTAATTCTAATTAAAAGGTTTATCTGAAAATAGAAAAAAAAATCTGTAAAACACCTGTTGAGAATGTTTAAAAGAGTTTTTTTAAAGACAAAGTTGGTAAAACATCTGTCTTTCTCCTTTTATGTCTGATGTCATTAAAGAGGGTCATGAAAGGCTGTGATGTCACTGATGATGTCACAGACTGTTACCTCTGGACACTATAAATACAGCCCACTTTGGTCAACCCAGCAATGCTACAATGGCACGCAGAGCACGACGCAGGCGACGCCTCACCCAAACGGTGCGCCGTAGGAAGGGTCGTAGGGCTACCCTTGTCTACAGACGGAGGAGGCGCCAAAACGTCTCCTCCGTCCATAGACATAGGAATTACGCCCGCTGCTGTTGATTGCTCACGTTAAACATGTAGCATATTTTTAAAAATAATTTTAGATAGATTAATAAAAAAATAAAGTTTGTGAAATAAAAAATAATTAGATAAATAATAATATGTAATATATTACATATTAAAACACATATGTAATTACAAGAAAATATTGTTCAAAAAATATCAATAAAATATTGAAAAATAAATATTAGTAAGGTGAAAATTAAATAATTGAGGAATAACTCATGCAGTGATTAAATGTATTATTTTTATATCTTTTTAATTCTAATTAAAAGGTTTATCTGAAAATAGAAAAAAATCTGTAAAACACCTGTTGAGAATGTTTAAAAGTGTTTTTTTAAAGACAAAGTTGGTAAAACATCTGTCTTTCCCCTTTTATGTCTGATGTCATTAAAGAGGGTCATGAAAGGCTGTGATGTCACTGATGATGTCACAGACTGTTACCTCTGGACACTATAAATACAGCCCACTTTGGTCAACCCAGCAATGCTACAATGGCACGCAGGGCACGACGCAGGCGACGCCTCACCCAAACGGTGCGCCGTAGGAAGGGTCGTAGGGGTACCCGTGTCTACAGACGGGGGAGGCGCCAAAACGTCTCCTCCGTCCATAGACATAGGAGTTACGCCCGCTGCTGTTGATTGCTCACGTTAAACATGTAGCATATGTTTAAAAATAATTTTAAATAGATTAATAAAAAAATTAAGTTTGTGAAATAAAAAATCATTAGATAAATAACAATATGTAATATATTACATATTAAAACACATATGTAATTACAAGAAAATATTGTTCAAAAAATATCAATAAAATATTGAAAAATAAATATTAGTAAGGTGAAAATTAAATAATTAAGGAATAACTCATGCAATGATAAAATGTATTATTTTTATATCATTTTAATCCTAATTAAAAAGTTTATCTGAAAATAGAAAAAAAATCTTTAAAACACCTGTTGAGAATGTTTAAAAGTGTTTTTTTAAAGACAAAGTTGGTAAAACATCTGTCTTTCTCCTTTTATGTCTGATGTCATTAAAGAGGGTCATGAAAGGCTGTGATGTCACTGATGATGTCACAAACTGTTACCTCTGGACACTATAAATACAGCCCACTTTGGTCAACCCAGCAATGCTACAATGACACGCAGAGCACGACGCAGGCGACGCCTCACCCAAACGGTGCGCCGTAGGAAGGGTCGTAGGGCTACCCGTGTCTACAGACGGAGGAGGCGCCAAAACGTCTCCTCCGTCCGTAGACATAGGAGTTACGCCCGCTGCTGTTGATTGCTCACGTTAAACATGTAGCATATGTTTAAAAATAGTTTTAGATAGATTAATAAAAAAATTAAGTTTGTGAAATAAAAAATAATTAGATAAATAATATGTAATATATTACATATTAAAACACAAATGTAATTACAAGAAAATATTGTTCGAAAAATATCAATAAAATATTGAAAAATAAATATTAGTAAGGTGAAAATTAAATAATTAAGGAATAACTCATGCAATGATTAAATGTATTATTTTTATATCTTTTTAATTCTAATTAAAAAGTTTATCTGAAAATAGAAAAAAAATCTGGAAAACACCTGTTGAGAATGTTTAAAAGAGTTTTTTTAAAGACAAAGTTGGTAAAACATCTGTCTTTCCCCTTTATGTCTGATGTCATTAAAGAGGGTCATGAAAGGCTGTGATGTCACTGATGATGTCACAGACTGTTACCTCTGGACACTATAAATACAGCCCACTTTGGTCAACCCAGCAATGCTACAATGGCACGCAGAGCACGACGCAGGCGACGCCTCACCCAAACGGTGCGCCGTAGGAGGGGTCGTAGGGCTACCCGTGTCGACAGACGGAGGAGGCACCAAAATGTTTCCTCTGTCCGTAGACGTAGGAGTTACGCCCGCTGCTGTTGATTGCTCACGTTAAACATGTAGCATATGATTAAAAATAATTTTTATATAGATTAATAAAAAAATAAAGTTTTTGAAATAAAAAATAATTAGATAAATAATAATATGTAATATATTACATATTAAAACACATATGTAATTACAAGAAAATATTGTTCAAAAAATATCAATAAAATATTGAAAAATAAATATTAGTAAGGTGAAAATTAAATAATTGAGGAATAACTCATGCAATGATTAAATGTATTATTTTTATATCTTTTTAATTCTAATTAAAAAGTTTATCTGAAAATAGAAAGAAAATCTGTAAAACACCTGTTGAGAATGTTTAAAAGTGTTTTTTAAAGACAAATTTGGTAAAACATCTGTCTTTCTCCTTTTATGTCTGATGTCATTAAAGAGGGTCATGAAAGGCTGTGATGTCACTGATGATGTCACAAACTGTTACCTCTGGACACTATAAATACAGCCCACTTTGGTCAACCCAGCAATGCTACAATGGCAAGCAGAGCATGACGCAGGCGACGCCTCACCCAAACGGTGCGCCGTAGGAGGGGTCGTAGGGCTACCCGTGTCTACAGACGGAGGAGGCGCCAAAACGTCTCCTCCGTCCGTAGACATAGGAGTTACGCCCGCTGCTGTTGATTGCTCACGTTAAACATGTAGCATATGTTTAAAAATAATTTTAAATCGATTAATAAAAAAATAAAGTTTTTGAAATAAAAAATAATTAGATAAATAATAATATGTAAAATATTACATATTAAAACACATATGTAATTACAAGAAAATATTGTTCAAAAAATATCAATAAAATATTGAAAAATAAATATTAGTAAGGTGAAAATTAAATAATTAAGGAATAACTCATGCAATGATTAAATGTATTATTTTTATATCATTTTAATCCTAATTAAAAGGTTTATCTGAAAATAGGAAAAAAAATCTGTAAAACACCTGTTGAGAATGTTTAAAAGAGTTTATTTAAAGACAAAGTTGGTAAAACATCTGTCTTTCTCCTTTTATGTCTGATGTCATTAAAGAGGGTCATGAAAGGCTGTGATGTCACTGATGATGTCACAGACTGTTACCTCTGGACACTATAAATACAGCCCACTTTGGTCAACCCAGCAATGCTACAATGGCACGCAGAGCACGACGCAGGCGACGCCTCACCCAAACGGTGCGCCGTAGGAAGGGTCGTAGGGCTACCCTTGTCTACAGACAGGGGAGGCGCCAAAACGTCTCCTCCGTCCATAGACATAGGAGTTACGCCCGCTGCTGTTGATTGCTCACGTTAAACATGTAGCATATGTTTAAAAATAATTTTAGATAGATTAATAAAAAAATTAAGTTTGTGAAATAAAAAATAATTAGATAAATAATAATATGTAAGATATTACATATTAAAACACATATGTAATTACAAGAAAATATTGTTCGAAAAATATCAATAAAATATTGAAAAATAAATATTAGGTGAAAATTAAATAATTAAGGAATAACTCATGCAATGATTAAATGTATTATTTTTATATCTTTTTAATTCTAATTAAAAGGTTTATCTGAAAATAGGAAAAAAATCTGTAAAACACCTGTTGAGAATGTTTAAAAGAGTTTATTTAAAGACAAAGTTGGTAAAACATCTGTCTTTCTCCTTTTATGTCTGATGTCATTAAAGAGGGTCATGAAAGGCTGTGATGTCACTGATGATGTCACAGACTGTTACCTCTGGACACTATAAATACAGCCCACTTTGGTCAACCCAGCAATGCTACAATGGCACGCAGAGCACGACGCAGGCGACGCCTCACCCAAACGGTGCGCCGTAGGAAGGGTCGTAGGGCTACCCGTGTCTACAGACGGAGGAGGCGCCAAAACGTCTCCTCCGTCCATAGACATAGGAGTTACGCCCGCTGCTGTTGATTGCTCACGTTAAACATGTAGCATATGTTTAAAAATAATTTTAGATAGATTAATAAAAAAATTAAGTTTGTGAAATAAAAAATAATTAGATAAATAATAATATGTAAGATATTACATATTAAAACACATATGTAATTACAAGAAAATATTGTTCAAAAAATATCAATAAAATATTGAAAAATAAATATTAGGTGAAAATTAAATAATTAAGGAATAACTCATGCAATGATTAAATGTATTATTTTTATATCTTTTTAATTCTAATTAAAAGGTTTATCTGAAAATAGAAAAAAAAATCTGTAAAACACCTGTTGAGAATGTTTAAAAGAGTTTTTTTAAAGACAAAGTTGGTAAAACATCTGTCTTTCTCCTTTTATGTCTGATGTCATTAAAGAGGGTCATGAAAGGCTGTGATGTCACTGATGATGTCACAGACTGTTACCTCTGGACACTATAAATACAGCCCACTTTGGTCAACCCAGCAATGCTACAATGGCACGCAGAGCACGACGCAGGCGACGCCTCACCCAAACGGTACGCCGTAGGAAGGGTCGTAGGGGTACCCCTGTCTACAGACGGAGGAGGCGCCAAAACGTCTCCTCCGTCCGTAGACATAGGAGTTACGCCCGCTGCTGTTGATTGCTCACGTTAAACATGTAGCATATGTTTAAAAATAATTTTAAATCGATTAATAAAAAAATAAAGTTTTTGAAATAAAAAATAATTAGATAAATAATAATATGTAATATATTACATATTAAAACACATATGTAATTACAAGAAATTATTGTTCAAAAAATATCAATAAAATATTGAAAAATAAATATTAGTAAGGTGAAAATTAAATAATTGAGGAATAACTCATGCAGTGATTAAATGTATTATTTTTATATCTTTTTAATTCTAATTAAAAGGTTTATCTGAAAATAGAAAAAAAATCTGTAAAACACCTGTTGAGAATGTTTAAAAGTGTTTTTTAAAGACAAAGTTGGTAAAACATCTGTCTTTCCCCTTTTATGTCTGATGTCATTAAAGAGGGTCATGAAAGGCTGTGATGTCACTGATGATGTCACAGACTGTTACCTCTGGACACTATAAATACAGCCCACTTTGGTCAACCCAGCAATGCTACAATGGCACGCAGAGCACGACGCAGGCGACGCCTCACCCAAACGGTGCGCCGTAGGAAGGGTCGTAGGGGTACCCGTGTCTACAGACGGAGGAGGCGCCAAAACGTCTCCTCCGTCCATAGACATAGGAGTTACGCCCGCTGCTGTTGATTGCTCACGTTAAACATGTAGCATATGTTTAAAAATAATTTTAGATAGATTAATAAAAAAATTACGTTTGTGAAATAAAAAATAATTAGATAAATAATAATATGTAAGATATTACATATTAAAACACATATGTAATTACAAGAAAATATTGTTCGAAAAATATCAATAAAATATTGAAAAATAAATATTAGGTGAAAATTAAATAATTAAGGAATAACTCATGCAATGATTAAATGTATTATTTTTATATCTTTTTAATTCTAATTAAAAGGTTTATCTGAAAATAGGAAAAAAATCTGTAAAACACCTGTTGAGAATGTTTAAAAGAGTTTATTTAAAGACAAAGTTGGTAAAACATCTGTCTTTCTCCTTTTATGTCTGATGTCATTAAAGAGGGTCATGAAAGGCTGTGATGTCACTGATGATGTCACAGACTGTTACCTCTGGACACTATAAATACAGCCCACTTTGGTCAACCCAGCAATGCTACAATGGCACGCAGAGCACGACGCAGGCGACGCCTCACCCAAACGGTGCGCCGTAGGAAGGGTCGTAGGGCTACCCTTGTCTACAGACGGAGGAGGCGCCAAAACGTCTCCTCCGTCCATAGACATAGGAATTACGCCCGCTGCTGTTGATTGCTCACGTTAAACATGTAGCATATGTTTAAAAATAATTTTAGATAGATTAATAAAAAAATTAAGTTTGTGAAATTAAAAATAATTAGATAAATAATAATATGTAATATATTACATATTAAAACACAAATGTAATTACAAGAAAATATTGTTCAAAAAATATCAATAAAATATTGAAAAATAAATATTAGTAAGGTGAAAATTAAATAATTAAGGAATAAATCATGCAATGATTAAATGTATTATTTTTATATCATTTTAATTCTAATTAAAAGGTTTATCTGAAAATAGAAAAAAAATCTGTAAAACACCTGTTGAGAATGTTTAAAAGTGTTTTTTAAAGACAAAGTTGGTAAAACATCTGTCTTTCTCCTTTTATGTCTGATGTCATTAAAGAGGGCCATGAAAGGCTGTGATGTCACTGATGATGTCACAAACTGTTACCTCTGGACACTATAAATACAGCCCACTTTGGTCAACCCAGCAATGCTACAATGACACGCAGAGCACGACGCAGGCGACGCCTCACCCAAACGGTGCGCCGTAGGAAGGGTCGTAGGGCTACCCGTGTCTACAGACGGAGGAGGCGCCAAAACGTCTCCTCCGTCCGTAGACATAGGAGTTACGCCCGCTGCTGTTGATTGCTCACGTTAAACATGTAGCATATGTTTAAAAATAATTTTAGATAGATTAATAAAAAAATTAAGTTTGTGAAATAAAAAATAATTAGATAAATAATAATATGTAATATATTACATATTAAAACACATATGTAATTACAAGAAAATATTGTTCAAAAAATATCAATAAAATATTGAAAAATAAATATTAGTAAGGTGAAAATTAAATAATTAAGGAATAACTCATGCAATGATTAAATGTATTATTTTTATATCTTTTTAATTCTAATTAAAAAGTTTATCTGAAAATAGAAAAAAAATCTGGAAAACACCTGTTGAGAATGCTTAAAAGTGTTTTTTTAAAGACAAAGTTGGTAAAACATCTGTCTTTCCCCTTTATGTCTGATGTCATTAAAGAGGGTCATGAAAGGCTGTGATGACACTGATGATGTCACAGACTGTTACCTCTGGACACTATAAATACAGCCCACTTTGGTCAACCCAGCAATGCTACAATGGCACGCAGAGCACGACGCAGGCGACGCCTCACCCAAACGGTCCGCCGTAGGAGGGGTCGTAGGGCTACCCGTGTCTACAGACGGAGGAGGCACCAAAATGTTTCCTCTGTCCGTAGACGTAGGAGTTACGCCCGCTGCTGTTGATTGCTCACGTTAAACATGTAGCATATGATTAAAAATAATTTTTATATAGATTAATAAAAAAATAAAGTTTTTGAAATAAAAAATAATTAGATAAATAATAATATGTAATATATTACATATTAAAACACATATGTAATTACAAGAAAAAATTGTTCAAAAAATATCAATAAAATATTGAAAAATAAATATTAGTAAGGTGAAAATTCAATAAATGAGGAATAACTCATGCAGTGATTAAATGTATTATTTTTATATCTTTTTAATTCTAATTAAAAGGTTTATCTGAAAATAGAAAAAAAATCTGTAAAACACCTGTTGAGAATGTTTAAAAGTGTTTTTTTAAAGACAAAGTTGGTAAAACATCTGTCTTTCCCCTTTTATGTCTGATGTCATTAAAGAGGGTCATGAAAGGCTGTGATGTCACTGATGATGTCACAGACTGTTACCTCTGGACACTATAAATACAGCCCACTTTGGTCAACCCAGCAATGCTACAATGGCACGCAGAGCACCACGCAGGCGACGCCTCACCCAAACGGTGCGCCGTAGGAGGGGTCGTAGGGCTACCCGTGTCTACAGACGGGGGAGGCGCCAAAACGTCTCCTCCGTCCATAGACATAGGAGTTACGCCCGCTGCTGTTGATTGCTCACGTTAAACATGTAGCATATGTTTAAAAATAATTTTAAATAGATTAATAAAAAAATTAAGTTTGTGAAATAAAAAATCATTAGATAAATAATAATATGTAATATATTACATATTAAAACACATATGTAATTACAAGAAAATATTGTTCAAAAAATATCAATAAAATATTGAAAAATAAATATTAGTAAGGTGAAAATTAAATAATTAAGGAATAACTCATGCAATGATAAAATGTATTATTTTTATATCATTTTAATCCTAATTAAAAAGTTTATCTGAAAATAGAAAAAAAATCTTTAAAACACCTGTTGAGAATGTTTAAAAGTGTTTTTTTAAAGACAAAGTTGGTAAAACATCTGTCTTTCTCCTTTTATGTCTGATGTCATTAAAGAGGGTCATGAAAGGCTGTGATGTCACTTATGATGTCACAGACTGTTACCTCTGGACACTATAAATACAGCCCACTTTGGTCAACCCAGCAATGCTACAATGACACGCAGAGCACGACGCAGGCGACGCCTCACCCAAACGGTGCGCCGTAGGAAGGGTCGTAGGGCTACCCGTGTCTACAGACGGAGGAGGCACCAAAATGTTTCCTCTGTCCGTAGACATAGGATTTACGCCCGCTGCTGTTGATTGCTCACGTTAAACATGTAGCATATGTTTAAAAATAATTTTAGATAGATTAATTAAAAAAATTAAGTTTGTGAAATAAAAAATAATTAGATAAATAATAATATGTAATATATTACATATTAAAACACAAATGTAATTACAAGAAAATATTGTTCGAAAAATATCAATAAAATATTGAAAAATAAATATTAGTAAGGTGAAAATTAAATAATTCAGGAATAACTCATGCAATGATTAAATGTATTATTTTTATATCTTTTTAATTCTAATTAAAAAGTTTATCTGAAAATAGAAAAAAAATCTGGAAAACACCTGTTGAGAATGTTTAAAAGTGTTTTTTTAAAGACAAAGTTGGTAAAACATCTGTCTTTCTCCTTTTATGTCTGATGTCATTAAAGAGGGTCATGAAACGCTGTGATGTCACTGATGATGTCACAGACTGTTACCTCTGGACACTATAAATACAGCCCACTTTGGTCAACCCAGCAATGCTACAATGGCACGCAGAGCACGACGCAGGCGACGCCTCACCCAAACGGTGCGCCGTAGGAAGGGTCGTAGGGGTACCCGTGTCTACAGACGGGGGAGGCGCCAAAACGTCTCCTCCGTCCATAGACATAGGAGTTACGCCCGCTGCTGTTGATTGCTCACGTTAAACATGTAGCATATGTTTAAAAATAATTTTAGATAGATTAATAAAAAAATTAAGTTTGTGAAATAAAAAATAATTAGAATAATAATAATATGTAATATATTACATATTAAAACGCATATGTAATTACAAGAAAATATTGTTCAAAAAATATCAATAAAATATTGAAAAATAAATATTAGTAAGGTGAAAATTAAATAATTGAGGAATAACTCATGCAGTGATTAAATGTATTATTTTTATATCTTTTTAATTCTAATTAAAAGGTTTATCTGAAAATAGAAAAAAAAATCTGTAAAACACCTGTTGAGAATGTTTAAAAGAGTTTTTTTTAAAGACAAAGTTGGTAAAACATCTGTCTTTCTCCTTTTATGTCTGATGTCATTAAAGAGGGTCATGAAAGGCTGTGATGTCACTGATGATGTCACAGACTGTTACCTCTGGACACTATAAATACAGCCCACTTTGGTCAACCCAGCAATGCTACAATGGCACGTAGAGCACCACGCAGGCGACGCCTCACCCAAACGGTCCGCCGTAGGAAGGGTCGTAGGGCTACCCGTGTCTACAGACGGAGGAGGCACCAAAATGTTTCCTCTGTCCGTAGACATAGGATTTACGCCCGCTGCTGTTGATTGCTCACGTTAAACATGTAGCATATGTTTAAAAATAATTTTAGATAGATTAATAAAAAAATTAAGTTTGTGAAATAAAAAATAATTAGATAAATAATAATATGTAATATATTACATATTAAAACACAAATGTAATTACAAGAAAATATTGTTCAAAAAATATCAATAAAATATTGAAAAATAAATATTAGTAAGGTGAAAATTAAATAATTAAGGAATAACTCATGCAATGATTAAATGTATTATTTTTATATCTTTTTAATTCTAATTAAAAAGTTTATCTGAAAATAGAAAAAAAATCTGGAAAACACCTGTTGAGAATGTTTAAAAGTGTTTTTTTAAAGACAGAGTTGGTAAAACATCTGTCTTTCTCCTTTTATGTCTGATGTCATTAAAGAGGGTCATGAAAGGCTGTGATGTCACTGATGATGTCACAGACTGTTACCTCTGGACACTATAAATACAGCCCACTTTGGTCAACCCAGCAATGCTACAATGGCACGCAGAGCACGACGCAGGCGACGCCTCACCCAAACGGTGCGCCGTAGGAAGGGTCGTAGGGCTACCCGTGTCTACAGACGGAGGAGGCGCCAAAACGTCTCCTCCGTCCATAGACATAGGAGTTACGCCCGCTGCTGTTGATTGCTCACGTTAAACATGTAGCATATGTTTAAAAATAATTTTAGATAGATTAATAAAAAAATTAAGTTTGTGAAATAAAAAATAATTAGATAAATAATAATATGTAATATATTACATATTAAAACGCATATGTAATTACAAGAAAATATTGTTCAAAAAATATCAATAAAATATTGAAAAATAAATATTAGTAAGGTGAAAATTAAATAATTGAGGAATAACTCATGCAGTGATTAAATGTATTATTTTTCTATCTTTTTAATTCTAATTAAAAGGTTTATCTGAAAATAGAAAAAAGAATCTGTAAAACACCTGTTGAGAATGTTTAAAAGAGTTTTTTTTAAAGACAAAGTTGGTAAAACATCTGTCTTTCTCCTTTTATGTGATGTCATTAAAGAGGGTCATGAAAGGCTGTGATGTCACTGATGATGTCACAGACTGTTACCTCTGGACACTATAAATACAGCCCACTTTGGTCAACCCAGCAATGCTACAATGGCACGCAGAGCACGACGCAGGCGACGCCTCACCCAAACGGTGCGCCGTAGGAAGGGTCGTAGGGCTACCCTTGTCTACAGACGGAGGAGGCGCCAAAACGTCTCCTCCGTCCATAGACATAGGAGTTACGCCCGCTGCTGTTGATTGCTCACGTTAAACATGTAGCATATGTTTAAAAATAATTTTAGATAGATTAATAAGAAAATTAAGTTTGTGAAATAAAAAATAATTAGATAAATAATAATATGTAATATATTACATATTAAAACACAAATGTAATTACAAGAAAATATTGTTCAAAAAATATCAATAAAATATTGAAAAATAAATATTAGTAAGGTGAAAATTAAATAATTAAGGAATAACTCATGCAATGATTAAATGTATTATTTTTATATCTTTTTAATTCTAATTAAAAAGTTTATCTGAAAATAGAAAAAAAATCTGGAAAACACCTGTTGAGAATGTTTAAAAGTGTTTTTTTAAAGACAGAGTTGGTAAAACATCTGTCTTTCTCCTTTTATGTCTGATGTCATTAAAGAGGGTCATGAAAGGCTGTGATGTCACTGATGATGTCACAGACTGTTACCTCTGGACACTATAAATACAGCCCACTTTGGTCAACCCAGCAATGCTACAATGGCACGCAGAGCACGACGCAGGCGACGCCTCACCCAAACGGTGCGCCGTAGGAAGGGTCGTAGGGCTACCCGTGTCTACAGACGGAGGAGGCGCCAAAACGTCTCCTCCGTCCATAGACATAGGAGTTACGCCCGCTGCTGTTGATTGCTCACGTTAAACATGTAGCATATGTTTAAAAATAATTTTAGATAGATTAATAAAAAAATTAAGTTTGTGAAATAAAAAATAATTAGAATAATAATAATATGTAATATATTACATATTAAAACGCATATGTAATTACAAGAAAATATTGTTCAAAAAATATCAATAAAATATTGAAAAATAAATATTAGTAAGGTGAAAATTAAATAATTGAGGAATAACTCATGCAGTGATTAAATGTATTATTTTTATATCTTTTTAATTCTAATTAAAAGGTTTATCTGAAAATAGAAAAAAAAATCTGTAAAACACCTGTTGAGAATGTTTAAAAGAGTTTTTTTTAAAGACAAAGTTGGTAAAACATCTGTCTTTCTCCTTTTATGTCTGATGTCATTAAAGAGGGTCATGAAAGGCTGTGATGTCACTGATGATGTCACAGACTGTTACCTCTGGACACTATAAATACAGCCCACTTTGGTCAACCCAGCAATGCTACAATGGCACGCAGAGCACGACGCAGGCGACGCCTCACCCAAACGGTGCGCCGTAGGAAGGGTCGTAGGGCTACCCGTGTCTACAGACGGAGGAGGCGCCAAAACGTCTCCTCCGTCCATAGACATAGGAGTTACGCCCGCTGCTGTTGATTGCTCACGTTAAACATGTAGCATATGTTTAAAAATAATTTTAGATAGATTAATAAAAAAATTAAGTTTGTGAAATAAAAAATAATTAGATAAATAATAATATGTAATATATTACATATTAAAACACAAATGTAATTACAAGAAAATATTGTTCAAAAAATATCAATAAAATATTGAAAAATAAATATTAGTAAGGTGAAAATTAAATAATTAAGGAATAACTCATGCAATGATTAAATGTATTATTTTTATATCTTTTTAAATCTAATTAAATATTTATCTGAAAATAGAAAAAAAATCTGGAAAACACCTGTTGAGAATGTTTAAAAGTGTTTTTTTAAAGACAAAGTTGGTAAAACATCTGTCTTTCCCCTTTATGTCTGATGTCATTAAAGAGGGTCATGAAACGCTGTGATGTCACTGATGATGTCACAGACTGTTACCTCTGGACACTATAAATACAGCCCACTTTGGTCAACCCAGCAATGCTACAATGGCACGCAGAGCACGACGCAGGCGACGCCTCACCCAAACGGTCCGCCGTAGGAGGGGTCGTAGGGCTACCCGTGTCTACAGACGGAGGAGGCACCAAAATGTTTCCTCTGTCCGTAGACATAGGAGTTACGCCCGCTGCTGTTGATTGCTCACGTTAAACATGTAGCATATGTTCAAAAATAATTTTAGATAGATTAATAAAAAAATTAAGTTTGTGAAATAAAAAATAATTAGATAAATAATAATATGTAATATATTACATATTAAAACGCATATGTAATTACAAGAAAATATTGTTCAAAAAATATCAATAAAATATTGAAAAATAAATATTAGTAAGGTGAAAATTAAATAATTGAGGAATAACTCATGCAGTGATTAAATGTATTATTTTTCTATCTTTTTAATTCTAATTAAAAGGTTTATCTGAAAATAGAAAAACAAATCTGTAAAACACCTGTTGAGAATGTTTAAAAGAGTTTTTTTTAAAGACAAAGTTGGTAAAACATCTGTCTTTCTCCTTTTATGTCTGATGTCATTAAAGAGGGTCATGAAAGGCTGTGATGTCACTGATGATGTCACAGACTGTTACCTCTGGACACTATAAATACAGCCCACTTTGGTCAACCCAGCAATGCTACAATGGCACGCAGAGCACGACGCAGGCGACGCCTCACCCAAACGGTGCGCCGTAGGAAGGGTCGTAGGGCTACCCGTGTCTACAGACGGAGGAGGCGCCAAAACGTCTCCTCCGTCCATAGACATAGGAGTTACGCCCGCTGCTGTTGATTGCTCACGTTAAACATGTAGCATATGTTTAAAAATAATTTTAGATAGATTAATAAAAAAATTAAGTTTGTGAAATAAAAAATAATTAGATAAATAATAATATGTAATATATTACATATTAAAACACAAATGTAATTACAAGAAAATATTGTTCAAAAAATATCAATAAAATATTGAAAAATAAATATTAGTAAGGTGAAAATTAAATAATTAAGGAATAACTCATGCAATGATTAAATGTATTATTTTTATATCTTTTTAAATCTAATTAAATATTTATCTGAAAATAGAAAAAAAATCTGGAAAACACCTGTTTAGAATGTTTAAAAGTGTTTTTTTAAAGACAAAGTTGGTAAAACATCTGTCTTTCCCCTTTATGTCTGATGTCATTAAAGAGGGTCATGAAAGGCTGTGATGTCACTGATGATGTCACAGACTGTTACCTCTGGACACTATAAATACAGCCCACTTTGGTCAACCCAGCAATGCTACAATGGCACGCAGAGCACGACGCAGGCGACGCCTCACCCAAACGGTGCGCCGTAGGAAGGGTCGTAGGGCTACCCGTGTCTACAGACGGGGGAGGCGCCAAAACGTCTCCTCCGTCCATAGACATAGGAGTTACGCCCGCTGCTGTTGATTGCTCACGTTAAACATGTAGCATATGTTTAAAAATAATTTTAGATAGATTAATAAAAAAATTAAGTTTGTGAAATAAAAAATAATTAGATAAATAATAATATGTAATATATTACATATTAAAACACATATGTAATTACAAGAAAATATTGTTCAAAAAATATCAATAAAATATTGAAAAATAAATATTAGTAAGGTGAAAATTAAATAATTGAGGAATAACTCATGCAGTGATTAAATGTATTATTTTTATATCTTTTTAATTCTAATTAAAAGGTTTATCTGAAAATAGAAAAAAAAATCTGTAAAACACCTGTTGAGAATGTTTAAAAGAGTTTTTTTTAAAGACAAAGTTGGTAAAACATCTGTCTTTCTCCTTTTATGTCTGATGTCATTAAAGAGGGTCATGAAAGGCTGTGATGTCACTGATGATGTCACAGACTGTTACCTCTGGACACTATAAATACAGCCCACTTTGGTCAACCCAGCAATGCTACAATGGCACGCAGAGCACGACGCAGGCGACGCCTCACCCAAACGGTCCGCCGTAGGAAGGGTCGTAGGGCTACCCGTGTCTACAGACGGAGGAGGCACCAAAATGTTTCCTCTGTCCGTAGACATAGGAGTTACGCCCGCTGCTGTTGATTGCTCACGTTAAACATGTAGCATATGTTTAAAAATAATTTTAGATAGATTAATAAAAAAATTAAGTTTGTGAAATAAAAAATAATTAGATAAATAATAATATGTAATATATTACATATTAAAACGCATATGTAATTACAAGAAAATATTGTTCAAAAAATATCAATAAAATATTGAAAAATAAATATTAGTAAGGTGAAAATTAAATAATTGAGGAATAACTCATGCAGTGATTAAATGTATTATTTTTATATCTTTTTAATTCTAATTAAAAGGTTTATCTGAAAATAGAAAAAAAAATCTGTAAAACACCTGTTGAGAATGTTTAAAAGAGTTTTTTTTAAAGACAAAGTTGGTAAAACATCTGTCTTTCTCCTTTTATGTGATGTCATTAAAGAGGGTCATGAAAGGCTGTGATGTCACTGATGATGTCACAGACTGTTACCTCTGGACACTATAAATACAGCCCACTTTGGTCAACCCAGCAATGCTACAATGGCACGCAGAGCACGACGCAGGCGACGCCTCACCCAAACGGTGCGCCGTAGGAAGGGTCGTAGGGCTACCCGTGTCTACAGACGGAGGAGGCGCCAAAACGTCTCCTCCGTCCATAGACATAGGAGTTACGCCCGCTGCTGTTGATTGCTCACGTTAAACATGTAGCATATGTTTAAAAATAATTTTAGATAGATTAATAAAAAAATTAAGTTTGTGAAATAAAAAATAATTAGATAAATAATAATATGTAATATATTACATATTAAAACGCATATGTAATTACAAGAAAATATTGTTCAAAAAATATCAATAAAATATTGAAAAATAAATATTAGTAAGGTGAAAATTAAATAATTGAGGAATAACTCATGCAGTGATTAAATGTATTATTTTTCTATCTTTTTAATTCTAATTAAAAGGTTTATCTGAAAATAGAAAAAAAAATCTGTAAAACACCTGTTGAGAATGTTTAAAAGTGTTTTTTTAAAGACAAAGTTGGTAAAACATCTGTCTTTCCCCTTTATGTCTGATGTCATTAAAGAGGGTCATGAAACGCTGTGATGTCACTGATGATGTCACAGACTGTTACCTCTGGACACTATAAATACAGCCCACTTTGGTCAACCCAGCAATGCTACAATGGCACGCAGAGCACGACGCAGGCGACGCCTCACCCAAACGGTGCGCCGTAGGAAGGGTCGTAGGGGTACCCGTGTCTACAGACGGGGGAGGCGCCAAAACGTCTCCTCCGTCCATAGACATAGGAGTTACGCCCGCTGCTGTTGATTGCTCACGTTAAACATGTAGCATATGTTTAAAAATAATTTTAAATAGATTAATAAAAAAATTAAGTTTGTGAAATAAAAAATCATTAGATAAATAATAATATGTAATATATTACATATTAAAACACATGTAATTACAAGAAAATATTGTTCAAAAAATATCAATAAAATATTGAAAAAAAAATATTAGTAAGGTGAAAATTAAATAATTAAGGAATAACTCATGCAATGATTAAATGTATTATTTTTATATCATTTTAATCCTAATTAAAAAGTTTATCTGAAAATAGAAAAACAAATCTGTAAAACACCTGTTGAGAATGTTTAAAAGAGTTTTTTTTAAAGACAAAGTTGGTAAAACATCTGTCTTTCTCCTTTTATGTCTGATGTCATTAAAGAGGGTCATGAAAGGCTGTGATGTCACTGATGATGTCACAGACTGTTACCTCTGGACACTATAAATACAGCCCACTTTGGTCAACCCAGCAATGCTACAATGACACGCAGAGCACGACGCAGGCGACGCCTCACCCAAACGGTGCGCCGTAGGAAGGGTCGTAGGGCTACCCGTGTCTACAGACGGAGGAGGCGCCAAAACGTCTCCTCCGTCCGTAGACATAGGAGTTACGCCCGCTGCTGTTGATTGCTCACGTTAAACATGTAGCATATGGTTAACACTAATACACTCAACACAACACTTTTCTGAAACTAAAACTTTTTCCACATACACAATATCACCATTTCCATGAAATATTGTTCACAAACCAGTCTAAATCTGTGATAGTGAGCACTTCTCCTTTGCTGACATAAGTCGTAGGAGGGGTCGTAGGGCTACCCGTGTCTACAGACGGAGGAGGTGCCAAAACGTCTCCTCCGTCCGTAGACATAGGAGTTACGCCCGCTGCTGTTGATTGCTCACGTTAAACATGTAGCATTATGGCAAGCCGTTTTAACATAAATTCGGTTTTACCGCCCTTACATTCGAGATATCTCTAATTGTTTTATGACTAGACGTTTTAGCAATTTAAGATATCTCTAATTGTATTTTGACTAGTCAAAATACCTATTCGAGATATCTCTAATTACATTCTGACTAGTCGAAATGACATCAGATTTTCCATTGAGTTGTATGGAGACGTCAATTCAAGATATCTCGAATGAATTACTGACTATCTGAAATACCCATTTCAGATATCTACAATTAAATTACGACTAGTCAAAATTACAATTCAAGATATCTTACATGGAGTTTTGACTAGTCATAATTGTAATCTCAAATGCCACCATAATTCAAGATATATTAAATGTATTTTTGGATAGGCGAAATGCTGTTTTGACTAGTAAAAACTAAATTTAAGATATCTTGAATTGTAATTTTGACTAGTCAAAATTCCTTTTAAGATATCTTAAATTGTAATTTTGACTAGTCAAAATTCCTTTTAAGATATCTCTAAATGAATTCGAGATATCTTGAATTATTCCTCTTTTCCATTTAAGATATCTTAAATTGACATTCTGACTAGTCAAAATGACGTAACGGATATCTCGAATTATGAAACGGCTTGCCATATCCGTCAAAGATTTACGTAGCATTTTGGCGGACATTAGGCTACTTGATTGTGCTAGTCAGTGGTCCACAATGTCAGGTCAGTCCAGCTCAAATGCTCGTGTTTTTAACACAATATTCAGCGCTGCAACTCGTGCTCGACATGAATTAAGAAATACGGATAATTTATTCTCTGCAACAAGAAGACTTTTTCGACGTCAAGTGCATAGAACTCAAGGTAAGTGGATGTTCAGATGTCGGTTCATATAACTGTAGCTTTCCAGGCTACGTTAGCTTCGTGCTAGTGGAATAATAAAATTCTACAACTTTCACGCATTGACTACGGTACGGAGCCTAGGGGACATGGGGATTTTTTTTATTTTTGCGTTAACTCGCAATACTTTTGCATTCCCTCGCTAAAACCTTTGCGTTCCCTCGCATTTTCGTTTCCAAAAAGTGTATGCCTGCTGAGATCCCCTGTCGCGGGAGCGCGCCTCGCTCTGTACAACTGAATATCGACAAGGAAAACAACAACGGATTGAAATTTGACCAACGCAGTTATTTGTTCTTAAAATGATGATACCAAAACATTTTAATATACCCCTTGTGGGAAGAAACTGTGGTTATTTCGCATTCATTTACAAAATTACGGGTGTTATGAACAACATTAAATCCAATGATTTTATCCGAGGTATGGCTGATTTATTAGTTGTTGTCTCTTGTCATTCACACACAATAAACCGTGGGAGCCGACGTGAGTTTTGAAACTGCAAAGCTTTGTTTTAAGCGGAAGATCAGACGTGCATCTACACAGCACCGCGTTCACAGACCAGTGTGATGCTTTCGCTAGCGTCAGAAAGCTATGGTGCATTCAGGAGCATGGGACATTTCAAATTTACAAGGAAAGAGACTTAAAACGGAACAGAGCTTAACTCATACAATAATGTGTCTATCCAGCAACAGTGTGGGCTTTCTTACAACACTGAATGCTCTATAATTGTATTTCTGTTATTTTTTGATTATGCACATCTGCCATTATACACTGGAGGGCTGATTTTGCCGAAAAACTGAAGTCACTGGCCGCCATCTTGCTACTCCCTACTCTCACAGAACCCCATAGGATTTGGTTGCAACAACAAGGAGATTTCTGGCTGTGTGAAAACGTTTCACAGGTAATTCTACAGTCAGTGGATGTACTAACACTATCAACTACTAGGAAATTAGGTGCTGAAATATTTTACGTCATTCATATTATATATATATATATATATATATATATATATATATATATATATATATATATATATATATATATATATATAAAAAAATTTAAATAAATGCGAAATATTTCAGCACATGACTTTCTCAGTACTTGATAGTTTTAGAACATAACATAAAAGTATATGGCATTTGACATTTTAAAAGTTTTAAGCCCCCCCTGAACATGAGAAAATTACAAGTGAATTCTGTGAGGGAGCTGAAGGAAAAGGTTGGCAAAAGCAGACTCTACATTCTACCACGAGCAGATGTGTCACAGGTATGATTGTTTTGCACACAAAAATAGTTTTATGTAGTATGGTATATCCACAGTAAATTCTTCCACCATAATTTGAAATGTCTTGGCCATGTCTAGGAAACCTACTCAACCTCAGCAATGTCCAGGACTTTGATTCCAGAACCCTCAACTGTACCAGAAGTACAGGATATCTCTCCAGAGGCTGAGAGTACCACAGACAACATTTGGGGGAAGAGCAGGTCATTAATTTCAAGAACAACATATGCATTTTAGCTTTGGATCTTATTTCTGTTGTTGACTTTAACAATCTCTGTGCTGTATTCACAATAGACACTTCTAGATTGGCGATCTCTGCGGTCCCAGCAAGACAAAGAGTATGAAGAGTCTTTGCTAGCAGACCAAGAAAAAGTGACTTACCATTTTTGTTACCATCATTTGTTGTTGTTGTTGTTGTGGCTACTCACATTTTTTTTTTCTACCAGGAAAGGAGAAGGCAGTGTTACAAGGCCTGGGAGGAAAGACGCATAAAAGTAAGAACTATTACATTTTTTGGATGATAGTTGTTTATGGATTCCCAAAAGGCTTTAGTGCTCTTGTTTTAGGCAATTGAAGAACGCCAGCAACGACTGGCGGTACATGAAGAACCATCAAGTGGGCTGCTTTTGAAGTTCAAATATCCGAATGGATTTATCACAAAGAGAACTTTCAATGTGTCTGACCCAATCCAGGTAATGTGTTCATTCAGAGAATGTATATTATTTAGTTTTGAAGTAACTGAAAATGCATTACCCTTTCTTTTTAAAGGTCTTGTTTGACTTTGTCCGACAAGATGAAATGGCAAGTGAAATATTCAGTGTTCAACAAGCAACATCATCCACACCAATTGAGAGTACCTCATCAGGCTCATTTATGGATCATGGCATTACAACATCTGCAACTTTGTACGTGCTTTGGGTTTCAACTGCAGATATTGAGGTAAAGTAATTAAGTCCAAATCTCATACAATGTTGTCTATGTTTTGTTTTGTTTTTCCCAAAAAAGTTTCAATATGCCGCAGCTATACTTTTGACTGAATCCCAGAAACGAGAGCATATAACACCAGCAGTGTTTCCCGCAGCACTATCTTGGCGAGGCGGCCGAAACTCGAGCCATCGATGCAGACGCTCGCCGCCGACTCCCCCCCCCCCACCCCATTGGTTTTTAAAACTTTACATGGCCTAGCTCCAGCTTATCTTCAAGACCTTCTTCACGACCATTCCAGTGCTAGAACACCTCGGTCAAATAATAAATTGCTCTTACATATTCCTTGGACCAGACTGAGTGACAGCGAATAGGAGTAGCATTCGCTGTCACTACTCCTAATCTTTGGAACAACCTACCTTTAAACATAAATAAATTTGACATGATTAGGTTTTTGTTTTATTTTGCTTAGGAAAGGACTGGCCCCAACATCTCCTCAAGTGCTGTCGACCATGCCCAACTCCTCAGAAACATCAACTTGGTTCTCCTCCTGGGCACCTGTGTCCCAGCCTTCCACTCAAGTACAACTCATTTTGCCGTCTTATGAAGTTGCTTTGGTTGCAACCTCAAGGCTGCCCCTCTCCCCACACTCTACCCTGACTCCACAGGTGATTATCATTGAGGACCAGGCACCAGCTTCTCCATTAACTGAGCAACCTATAATTCTACTGGAAGACCAAGAAGAGTCACCTGAGTCTCCACAACATCCACCTGAGTTGCCTTTGGATGAGTGAGTCAAAACTGCATATTCTGGCAGTGTCTTATGTAATTAATTTTGACAGTTGCAAACCATTGTTTACTCCAACAATACACAATAAAATATATTTTCTTTTTACAGAACAGATTTTCAGACTATATTAACAAAACTATACAGCAAAGTTGATATGACTTTCTGTCCTACAAGCAACCAAATAAATGTGTGCAGGGACAGGATTTTAGAATGTAGCCTGCATGCCTTCAGAAGACGCCGTTTTGATCCAGCAGCAAAACTGGATGTTGTTGTTGTGGATGAAGAGGACAACACTGAAGGGGCAGTTGATGAAGGTGGTCCCACACGAGAGTATCTAAGACTGTTAATGAGGGCCATTCATCAATCGAATATCTTTGAGGGGCATGACAATGACCGCCATCTAGCTTTGGACACTAGTGGTCAGTATTCTTTCTCCCCCCCCCTCCCTCCCCTCAATTGTTAAGGATGGAAAATTGTCAAATAACATTTTTTTTCTTTAGCGCTGGAGTTAAAAATGTACAACTGTATTGGAAAAATGATATCAGTCTGTTTGGTGCATGGAGGCATTGGACCACATTTCTTCTCTCAGAGGCTGTATGACCACATTTGTGGCACATTGTCTCAACCTACCCTGGTTGAGGAAGTTGTTAACCATTCATTCAGACAGCAGTTGATCAAAGTAAGTATCAATTTTAAGAATTTTGGATATTGATCATAAGCTTAAATTCAGTTTCACATAATTTTTTTTTCTTTTTAGATTCAGGATGCAAACACAGTCGTGGAAGCAAACGAAGCCATCATGCTGGCTGCAGATACCCTGAGCATTGTTGGAGCATTAAGGCGTGTAACTACGCTGGAAGAGAGGGACTCTCTTGTGCAATCTGCTGCAGACTTCTTTGTAAATGGCAGAGTGTGCACTGCATTGCAACAGTAAGCAAGATCCTATTGTTTTCTATTAGAAATCTTGGCGTATTCTAAAAGTAAGACCGTATTCTCATTTCTTAAAGGTTTGTGGAAGGTTTGGAGACTCTTAATGTGCTAGACGAGATTCAGAAAAACCCTGCTGTCTTTCATGAATTATTTGTCTGTGAGGAGAAACCACTCTTGGCACGGGACCTGTACACACTTTTCCAAGTGTGTTTTTCTGTGCAAGGCAGCAATAAGAGGAGGATAGAAAATCAAACCATATGCTACTGGAGAGAATGGTTGGTGGATATTGAAGGTACAATAAATTGTGATACTGTAAGCACAATCGGTATCAATTACATTTTGTGACTGATTCATCACCACTGTCCAAAAAGAAGTAATCATAGTTTGAGTATAGAGGCAGGCTTTTTAAACGGCTAGTGACAGGACCAAAAAGCAGTTAAATTACTAGAAAAGTCTCTTTACTGGTAATATCATATTATACAGATTGGTCAAAAATTTCCTATATAAAGTAACCAGTTGATTGCATCAAAGTCCCGACAAGCAGCATTCACTCCTGGAGAAGCATAGAGCTACACTGGGTGCGATTTGCCGGGGGGGATTTTCCCCCCCTCTGTTTGTGACGTCCCCCCCCTCTGGTCATTCATGTTTTATTCCTGGGGGGCATACATTTCCCCCCTCTGGTCTGAATTAAAAAATGTATATAAATTAGGGCTGTCAGTTTTAACGCGTAAGACCACAATGGCAATTTTTTTTTTTTTTGTCGCCGTTAATTGCGCGTCAAAACACACACACCGTTCCCTAATGTTTTTTCCCCGCCGTGCTCTCCGCTGTAGCAAAACATACCCGGCTCACTGTAGCACAGACTGTTTATTTCATGCGACTTTGGGCTTGTTTTATTCTAAAGGTGCTTGCAAATTTCATAAGTCACGGGTTGCGTTTTTTTTTTTTTGGGCACGTTTCTGAAAGTGAAATTGCTTATTTGGGCTCTAAAATACGTGACGAAACAGCGGTTATTAAGAGGTTGGTTACATTGGTTCTGAAGATGAGTTTTTAACATCCTGATAACATTGCAGAAACCCCAACCCATAAACCGTACTTTAATCCTTATTAATTTGTTTTCTCTGTATTTGACAAACTAAGGCTGAATTACGTTGCCAAACGAAGGACCTGGAGTTACTAAACAGTTGCTAAACAGTCTCAGGGTATTAAGCTCCTAGCCCAGTTGCAAGCAAAGTGTAAGACTGGAATGACCTGGAAATTTAAAACCTTTTTCCAGGCTTACACTGTATGAATATGGATATAAACAGCAAGCAAAAATATTCAAATAAATTATTGTTGTTGGTGTGAAAGCTCAGAATTAGATGTGTGAGAGAGAGTGAAAAAACGAACAATAAAACTTATGACTTTATTGAAATGTAAAATTTTTTTACACATTGTGTAAACATCAGGGCGTCATGATTAGTCATTTAGCCATCATAGTCCAGAGTTTAGCATTTGGCACTATGATGTTTTCATTCCAATTCTCAAAAGTGCTTGAAAAATAACAAAATAAAAATATTTTTTGTACAAGCATGTATTTTATTAGTGTCATTTATTGCAAAATTGCATATTAAAATGCCCAAACAGGCTATTACACTTTCAGAAATAAAAGGATAAAGCATGCAATTAATTTGCAATTAATCTCGAGTTAACTATTGACATCATGTGATTAATCGATTCAAATTAAAACATTTTAATCGTTTGACAGCCCTAATATAAATACATGTCTTGTGTCCTTTACGTTCGTTAATTGAATTTTTTGTTGTCTGTTTTTAAAGAGTATTATTACGTTTTCTGCTCAAAGGGGTTAAAGTAAACTAATATCCACTCCCGAGTCCAGACAGTAGATGGCACAAGTTTAAAAACAATAGTCTAACCTACTGGATCTAGCTAGCTACCTGAAAGAGCAGCTGCTAGCTAACCAAGTAATGAATGAAAACGTGTGGCAGCATGAACGTCAACAAAGTGTTTTTTCATATTTCGGCCCGAAAAATTAACAGAAAAGGTCAAGAGTAGATGACGGGACAAACAGCCATGGTAATGTTACAGGATGAACTTTGGTGGATGATGATTTACAGGCAGCGTCACAAGACAAGAAGCAGCAGCAGCCGATTTCTCCACCCTCCCGCCCAGGAAAGGTTACATGTTGTCTCCAGCCAGACAGCATGCAGGCCACATAACCTTGTTGTTATGTTCATTTATAAAACACTTGAAATGACCCCCCCCCCTCCCCCCTCTGTTTTTTATTGCAAATCGCACACTGGAGCTACAGGGAGAGTCGTCTGCATTGTCCATGGCTTTGCTGCAATCCCTCATACTGAGCAACCATGAAGCGACAGTGGGAAGAAAAACTCCCCATTAAGGGGAAGGAAAACCTCCAGCAGAACCAGGCTCAGTATGAACGGTCATCTGCCTCGACCGACTGGGGGTTACAGAAGACAGAGCAGAGACACAACAAGACAGACAAAAAAGCACAGAAGCACACATTGATCCAGTAATCTGTTCTACATTAGATGGTAATAGTGGTGATCTGTCCTCCCTGGATGATGTCACAGTTAACAGAACGTCAGACCAGGTGTACCTACTATGAAGAAAAAAGAGAGAGAGCTAAAAGTTAAAAGCTGAAATGACAACAGTCATTTCAATGCAAAACTGGAGAACAGTAGAACTCAGTAGAGTGAGAAAAATAGACCCTGATGTCCTCCAGCAGCCTAAGCCTATAGCAGCATAACTATAGAGGTAGCTCAGGGTAACATGAGCCTCTCTAAATTGTCTGTCTTTTAGCAGTGAATATATATTGGGTAATTTGTTGCATAAATGCATACTTTTACATACTATTTACAATGATCATGCTTTGTCATGGTTCGTCTTCAAAATGTTTAAGTTATTGATTTATATTTACTAACAAGAAATGCATTGTCATCACCAATATAACAAGATTGAGAAGGAACAAAGACAGACATTTAACTCATTTTCTTGCATGTCTTTAAGAGTACACTGGATACCACAGTGTCCTTATAACTTGACTGTGTGTCCTTAAACATTTTGTCTTTCAGAAGGAGAATGCAGTCCCATTACCCTTGAAATGATACTCGAGTTCGCTTCTGGAGCATCCAAGGTACCTCCACTGGGCTTTCCCCATCGTCCACAAATTGAATTCCTCCATGAGGCTAACAAAGTCTTCCCAGAAGCAAATACTTGCCTTATAGTACTCCGCCTTCCTGTAAACCCAGACTATGAGTCTTTCACAAAGTACATGACAGATGGGGTGCTGCAGGCACCTACCTTTGGTGTTGCGTAATCAGCCAATAAGTGTGATAAGCAGTTCTTTTAAAAAAAAGAGTTGGAATGTTTTGAAAAGTTAAGTGTTTTAAAGCAAATTATAATATGGTTAATGTAATGGCCAAACTTGGAAAATATTGAACTGTAAATACAATATTTGCTTTTTTTTGTTGTTGCAAAGAATAGATGTCTTATTTACCATTTTTTTAAAAACAAAATCAAATTCTAAAGAAGCTCAAAGGGTCAAAAAGATGCATTTGAAATGGGGGTTGGGAGATACTATTTATTTCTACATGAACATTTTCCAAAGTAGAATTTTTTATTGTTCTTTCCCTCTCCAGAATGTATATTTAATTTGTCATGTCTTTAAACACCTTGACATTTTATAATTAAATTTGTAAGGTTACCTACTCAAGTCAATTCAGAGTTTTATTTGTAGTAATTGTACCTTTAGAACAATGCATTTGATCAAATGTTCTTGATGTTTGTCACTCCTCAAACATAGTGACATGTACTTAAATCAATAAAGCATTTGCAATTTCTGCACAACAGGCCTGGTATTTCTCCTTCAGATCTGAAATATGATTGACTGCAAGATTAACTGATTGAAGTTGCTGCTGACTGAGCCTGGTTTGGGGTGGTTCTACAACTACACTAGGAACCTCTTCAGCATCAGTGGTTGGTAGTGGCCTAAGGCCATACTGTTGCAGAAGTTCTTCAAGAGTTTCTGGTGTGTTGGAACTTTCACCAAACACGTTAATTGCTGTGCTGTTGGCTCCCATGTTTGCCAACATCCGTTCAGTCCAGATTTGTGTTGGTGTTTTATTGTTTTCGGTACACAAGGAATGGTGGTTCCATGCCTCTCTGAATTGTTCTAGTCGGCTTTGAATCTCAGGAAGAAAAACTGTGTGAAGAGAAAGTTTGTGCACGTCGTTGCTAGGATCCAAGAGAGCTGAATCTTCAAGATTATAAAACGTGCTATAAAATGGTTCCAGAACATGTAAAAACACATCCCTCCAAAGACGCTCAATTCTCTGATTATGGATGGATTCCCCAGTTAGATGACTCCGACGTTCAATGCCCTGAAGGAGGTTCATCACCAGTGCCACTTGCACATTCTCGCCACCATGATCTGACCTCACTCTTGAAGGTAAGCCATAGAGGCCTGTTGCCTTGAGAAAATGAAACAGCACTGTTGAGGCGCGATTGTCTGTGCTACAGTTCAAGTAAGTAATTAAGCGAGAACATCCATCGATGCCACCATGGACCACAAAGCCCCACCTAAATGGAAATACAAAAAATGTATGAGTAATTTATGCAAATGTGTATAGTGAATTTAGTTCTAGGACATCTACTCTGAAAAATATCCTTGATATTTTCAGATACCTTATGAGACGCATGTTGCCATCAATATGCCATAAACTGTTGGGATATGGCACATGATAGACACGTCGAGACACTGCACTGCTCCACCTCCTTGCAGTTGCCATTGGGTTGATTCGAGCCATCATGTCACGGACCTTACGCCGTGGAACAACTAGTCCTTGTGCATGCAACAAGCCTCGCATCATCTGGTTCAAGGAAGGACATGTGGTCTTACTATTTCGAACCACCACAAAATTTAACATTATGAAAGTAATCTTTTACAAATTATAGGTTTCAGATTTCACATCTGGTCATAAAATATTTTTTTTTATCATCATTTGTAACACTTAACATTTACCAATAAAATAATTAATATCCTGCACCACCACTGTTGAACATATTACTTGTTCAGAAACTATATTTAGATTACATACCTCAGTCCCAGAATTTGGATACAGGGATTGAAGTTGTCTGATGTTACTTTCAAGGTCTTCATCAGTCACTGCAGCCAACCTTCCCCTGATTGGTACACCAAGTGCCTTGGACTTCTTATAAAGAAATGATGTTGAGCATCCAAAGATGTTTGCCATCCTCTTGACTGTGTGTCCTTGGGCCAAAAGAAAGTCGATCTGATCTCTTGTAATATGAATAGCTGGTCTACCTCGACCACCTAAAATAGAATCATATTCAAATGCCTCAGCATAATGTTTACTTTATGCATCTGTTTTTCTCTGTCTGTCTATATCTGTATAGAGGTGTCCCTGTGTCTCCTAAGGGTGAAACTATGCATTTCACACAATGTATACATTTTTTTTGATATACATATTTTTCTGTTGCAAATGCATAAACACAAAGCTTTAAACTTTTCTAGACGCTGGAAAGCAACTTAAAGTGTGAATCAGACATGAACCGGAGGTGCGCTTTTATTTTTAGAGGAGCCAAAGGAGGGTGCTGTAATGCCTTTTGCCGTCTAGCATGTCAAAATCAAGAGCTAGCTGGCTTTACTATAATTTCCGAAGAAGCAGATAGCTTTACCACAGTATAAAAACTACATCTGGTTATTACCTGAACTGGCCCGGGCAGCGGAATATTCATTATTTCCAGCTTGGACATGGGTCGATAGTAGCACTTTCAGCTCCTCTAAACCGTTTTTCAGTTCGTTGTGAGTGTCGGCCGAAAGTAAATCAGAAATTCTTTGCAAATTTCTTAGGCAGTCTTCAATAACACGTTTTTCGCGCTCTCCGCATATCCCATAATGAAAAGCTCTTTCAATATTGTGGCATTTTCTCACAATTTTGTCCAAAACTGCCAGCGCCATTGAATCTTTAAGCAATTGTTTGGACAGTTTACAGCCAATAAGGGGCTTACACGCAATGTCTTATTTCAGATATCTTAAATTGTAATTCTGACTAGTCATAATTACGTTCGAGATATCTTAAATTACAATTACGGATCTGTGACGCTTTCAATGACGAATCCGGTGACGTAATTTGAGATATCTTGAAAGGAATTCTGACTAGTCAAAATGTAATTGAAGATATCTTGAATTATTATTCTTCCTAGTCAGAATGTAAATAAAGATATCTTAAATTACCATTCCGGATAGTCAAAATGTAGTTTTATCTAGTCAAAATGCATTTTAAGATATCTGGAACGTAATTACGGATAGTCAGACCAAACCGAATTTATGTTAAAACGGCTTGCCATAGATGTCTTAAATTACCATTCCGGATAGTCAAATTGTAGTTTTGTCTAGTCAAAATGCATTTTAAGATATCTGGAATGTAATTACGGATAGTCAACGAAACCGAATTTATGTTAAAACGGCTTGCCATATGTCTGATGTCATTAAAGAGAGTCATGAAAGGCTGCGATGTCACTGATGATGTCACAAACTGTTACTTCTGGACAGTATAAATACAGCCCACTTTGGTCAACCCAGCAATGCTACAATGGCACGCAGAGCACCACGCAGGCGACGCCTCACCCAAACGGTCCGCCGTAGGAGGGGTCGTAGGGCTACCCGTGTCTACAGACGGAGGAGGCACCAAAATGTTTCCTCTGTCCGTAGACGTAGGAGGTACGCCCGCCGCCGCTAATCGCTCACGTTAAACATGTAGCATATGTTTAAAAATAATTTTAAATAGATTAATAAAAAATTAAGTTTGTGAAATAAAAAATAATTAGATAAATAATAATATGTAATATATTACATATTAAAACACATATGTAATTACAAGAAAATATTGTTCAAAAAATATCAATAAAATATTGAAAAATAAATATTAGTAAGGTGAAAATTAAATAATTGAGGAATAACTCATGCAATGATTAAATGTATTATTTTTATATCTTTTTAATTCTAATTAAAAAGTTTATCTGAAAATAGAAAAAAAAATCCGTAAAACACCTGTTGAGAATGTTTAAAAGTGTTTTTTTAAAGACAAAGTTGGTAAAACATCTGTCTTTCTCCTTTTATGTCTGATGTCATTAAAGAGGGTCATGAAAGGCTGTGATGTCACTGATGATGTCACAGACTGTTACCTCTGGACACTATAAATACAGCCCACTTTGGTCAACCCAGCAATGCTACAATGGCACGCAGAGCACGACGCAGGCGACGCCTCACCCAAACGGTGCGCCGTAGGAAGGGTCGTAGGGCTACCCGTGTCTACAGACGGAGGAGGCGCCAAAACGTCTCCTCCGTCCGTAGACATAGGAGTTACGCCCGCTGCTGTTGATTGCTCACGTTAAACATGTAGCATATGGTTAACACTAATACATTCAACACAACACTTTTCTGAAACTCTAAAACTTTTTCCACATACACAATATCACCATTTCCATGAAATATTGTTCACAAATCAATCTAAATCTGTGATAGTGAGCACCTCTCCTTTGCTGACATAATCGGCAGGAACTGATACACGCTGTCGTATACGGCGATCCAGAGCATCCCGAACATGCTCAATGGGTGACATGTCCGGTGAGTATGCCGGTCATGCAAGAACTGGAACGTGTTCAGCTTCCAAGAATTGTGTACAGATCCTTGCAACATGGGGCTGTGCATTATCCTACTGCAACACGAGGCGATGTTCTTGGATGCATGGCACAACAATGGGCCTCAGGATCTTCATCACTGTATCTCTGTGCATTCAAAATTCCATCAATAAAATGCACCTGTGTTCTTCGTCCATAACAGACGCCTGCCCATACCATTTGATTTGATTTTACAGTTCATGATAAGAAATACCTTTATTGTCCCACAATGGTGAAATTCAAGCGTGAGTGGTGACAGTGGCAAAAACATATAAGACAGAGTTTTACACCAGGCTAGTAATGATTAACAAGTTAAGTTCTAAAACAACAGTGAGTGAATTTATCAGAACGGCAAAAAAAGGGAAGTGTTGCACAACTGTTGATAATTGCGCAAATATTTGCCAACATATAGGTAAAGCTAACAAATTGTTGCTTGTTTATGCAGAGCAGGAAAGTTCTTAAATGTACAAATCTTTATTGCAGCCTCTTTATTATGTTTTATATTTGAGCTAGATATAGAGGAAGTTTTTGAAACTACTATAACTGGAAATGTGAGACATTTGTTGTAGCTGGTGTTGATGCTGATGGTTATCAGAAAGCATTCTGCAAAAGTAAAAAAAAAAGCTACCAGAAATAGGACAGTGTTTTTAGCGTAGAAAGATAGAACACCGAATGATTCCCCTTTTATGAATTATCTGGATGGCATTAATTCCACGGTAAATTACAACCTGTCCAAACAAACTGTCACCTCCACCTGCAATTCCTGTGTTTGAGGTAGGGCTTAAAAATACCATCTCCGATTTTATTATACCAAGTCTGAGTCATCAATTTTCTTTCCTCCTTTCCGCTTCACAAAAAGAAATTAAATAAATTATTTCAAAAACATGCTTTTACGTCTAGCATTTCATCTGGGAGTTGACCTGAAATCAAAGTACAACTAAACACAAGCTGTAAAACATGCTTGTGAAACAAGATGGCGTTGTAAGCAATGAAAATATAACAAAATGTTTGCTGCTAGCGGTTTTACACAACAAGCTAAGAACTGGATTCACTTCACATGTGTAACTTCAAACTAACTCAAAAATGAGCGAGTAAATTAAAGTGTCTTGTATTATGGTAAAAGAAAAACCTTCCTCTTTACAATATTTTGACAATATATTTTCCTAAACATATACTCAGCATTGCTGTTATTCTCTTCTTGGAAGCCCAATGAGTGCATTAGCAAAATAAAATCCAGATTTTCCCAAAAATTAAATCAACTGGTATGTTTCATATCAAAATCTACTTTTTTGCTATTATCTGTGTGGCCTGGTAAGTCTAAACTAAACAGGAGATTCAATTTAATTCAGAAATACTTTATTAATACCAAAGGGAAATTAACTACTGGTGTAACTGGTGGTACAGGGGTTTCCTTACCAAGTTGTTGTAGATGGTGATGGCTGCAGGCTGGAAGGATCTCCTGTATCTGGAGAAGCCTCTGACTGAAGACACTCTGTTGTCTGACCAAGAGGATGCTTAGGGTTGTCCATAATGTTCTTAATTTTATGAAAAATCCTTCCTTACAAAGTCATCTCCATAGGTTCTAGAAGAGCCTCCAGAACAGAGCCAGCCTTCTTTATAAGCTTGCTGAGCTTCTTTAAGTCAGTAGCTCTGATGCTGCTACCCCAACACATGATGGCAGAGGAGATCACATCCTCCACAACAGACTTACAGAAGATCTGCAGCATCTTACTGCAAACCCTGAAGGACCTAAGCTTCCTCAGGAGGTACGGTCTGCTCTGTAGACAGCTTCACAGCTCCAGTCCAGTTTGTTGTCTAGGTGAACATCGAGGTATTTATACTCCTCCACCACCTCCACTTCTTCTCCCAGGATGGTAATAGTTGGTCCTATTCCTGTTTCTCCTGAAATCTACAACCATCTCCTTTGTTTTATCCACACCGTGCCACAAAGCGGTCCACCAGCTACCTGCAGCCAGCTTCCTGTCCATCTCTGATGGATCCAAAGACTGCAGAATTTTCTGAGTATTTTTGCATATAATGGGAGTCTGTCTTGTTTTGGAAGTCTGAGGTGTAAAGAGTGAAAAGGAATGGTGAAAGTACAAACCCCTGTGGTGCTCCTGTGCTGCTGACTGCCTGGTTAGACACACAACCCTTCAATCTCACAAACTGTTTGTCAGCTAGTCTCTGATCCAGGCGAATGTTGAGGCTTCCAGCCGAGCCTTCTGGAGTTTCTGACAAAGCAAATCAGGCTGAATTGTGTTAAATGCACTGAAGAAATCAAAGAACATGATCCTCACAGTGCTGCCTGCCATGTCTAAATAACTGTGGGTTTGTTGAAGCAGGTTTATGATGGCGTCATCAACTCCACAGCGATAAGCAACCTGCAGGAGTCCTGATAGCTGCTGTCTGCTTACTCAGGTGGGTCAACAGGAGTCTCTCTAGAACCTTCATGATGTGAGATGTCAGAGCATCCATTTAGGATGGATGGCTGAGTTTTCTTCAGTACCGGAACAATGCAGGAGGTAGGGTCAGACCGCTATATAGAAGTTTAAACTAGAAACTTACTGGTTCTGCCCGTCTTCCCCCCATGCTACAATGTTTTAAAGATTAAACTCAAATGCTGTAAGTAGATTCAACACAAGTTTCTACAAGTAACTAAACACATCACAAGCAAACCAGTCAAAGTTTTCAATGCAAATGTCTAAAAATGTAGAAGAAATATGGCTCTTGGATTTTAATGAGATCTTTGATGTCGGGTCAGTGTTAAACCGTGATAATAAATTCTTTTATATGTGAATACAACGCATTTTCAGAGGGGTACAGGCTTTCTTTTTTTTATTCAGCTGTGCTGATATCTTCTGTGTTGTAGAAATTTTCAACATTTTATCTGGCCTCTGGCTTTACATCCGACAGAAAATTATTTTTTTGCTCGTTGTGAAATGCAGATCAAATGTAATCCCAGAAAACAGAGATAAAGTTTATAATTTAAAATCAAGAGGCAGAAGCTTTGAAAGGGAGGTATCTCCCTATAGTAAAAGCTGAGGTCACACACACTCCTTCCAGAGCATTCAGAGGAGCAGACATGCAGAGGTCACATGGATTCATATCATGTGAAGTGCAGCATTGCATATTTAAAAAGCACTGCATCTCCTGCTCTGCTTCAAATTGCAGATAAATACTTGTTTTTAACAGAAACAGCATCTGAGACTTTTTGTTCCAAGAGGCTTTCAACCTTTTATTTCCACTTTATTCTTTGGTGCCAGTTAGAAAGTCATGCACATAATCCACATGGATTATGTGCATGACTTTCTTCAGATTCTTCAGTTTGCTTACCTGAATTCATTAGGAATTCAGATATACATACATATATTCAGGTATATTATATATATATATATATATATATATATATATATATATATATATATATATATATACATATATATATATATATATATATATATATATATATATAAAATCAGCCATTCAGTAACTGCATAAAGTTGTCTTCATCCGCATCATGAAGGCCCACTGTCTGTCGACCCCTAAAATAACCTCTACTTTCCCTTCAACTCCTCCATTGCAAACATTAATTAAGATGATGACATTAGTTTGTCTTAATTAATAGATTTCAAGAGTAAGACCTTCTATCTTTTAAATAAACTACTTCAAGATGCATAGATCACTTTCTAACATAGAAGGAAGAGCCAGCTTCACCAGAGACTTCACTGGTGTGTCCAAGTATAGCTTGATTATCAGGTATTTAGGCTTTGTAGGCTTTACGCTGCACCTCTAGCTACTGATTTCCTGTAAAGCACTGTGTGCGATATTAGTAAACTTGCCTTGCCAAGTGTTGCAGATGTGCTGTATGTCTGAAAAGTTGTGCATCAACAACCCCTACACTCCAAAGTCGCATCAAATATACATGAAAGGTTAGCATTGAGGACAATGAAAGCCCTTCCAACCGGCCATCTATATTGCTGTCATGCAAAGTTTGCATACGTGGCACTTAAACATAATATCCTGCCAAATTGCATTCAAGCAGCCCTTTGTGAATGCGATATTGCAAAAAAAAAAGATATTGCCACAATAATTGCTAGTCAATACATTGTACAGCTCTGCATAGATTTATGTGCAAACGTTTTAATTTGCATGTTTTTGTCTATTTGTTTGCTTTGACCCTTAATTTCTGTTCAGCCTTTATACCCGAGTGCAGTGTGTGCTTCAATAAATAGATGGAGAAGAGGGCCGACGTGTGCAGCACACTGTCATGCCCTTGGGAAATGGGAAAACGTCCAGCAAATATCCGATACAGGCCCTATCATCCCACCAGTGGATTATCATGAACCTTTTTAACTCTTTTATCATTTTAAAGCTTGAAGAAAATCTATTTTAATTTAATTGGTGACAAAGAAATGTGTTTTGGACATTGAAGTTGAACGCTTTTGTCTCGGGGTCCGCATGGACTTCTCTTTTCTGCTGAGCATGGAGTCTCCTTTTAAGCTTTGTCCTACTTTAAACTGTTCCAGTTACAGAGTCACATCTGCAAAGAAGAGGTCACACAGGCACTTTTCCCTCAGTGTCGCTTTGCAGGCTGAATACAGATTTACAGAGTTTGGGAACGTCACGGGAGAACCAAAGGACTCCTTCTGCCCCATCCAACTATGGTGTTTGCGATGCAGATGAAATTTTATGAACATATATCAATCATTTCTAGTTATTGGAAGTAAATGTGATTAAAAAATTAAATAGAAAAATGTAATAGCAAGGCTAATCTGCAATTTCAACATGAAGTGAAGGTTTCATAACTGTTTAAAGTTTGCAAGGACGACAGGATCAATATATTAGAGATTTCAATTTTCTTAGACTGCTGTCATTGGCTTTACTTGTTAATACAACAGGATTTATGACAAATATTCTCAAAATGAATTTAACAAATAAAAAGAGCAAATATTTAATTTAGAAAACCAAAAAACAAATAGTTTGGCATATTGGATGAAACCTCTGGCTGTTAACAAAGACTGCGGTATTCTTCCACGAAGGACATCATCTAATTTAGCAAATTATCACTTTAAGTATGCAGACTTGGTTCTGAAGAACTTAATCCATGAGTTGAGCACTGACCTTGCGGAGCGTCCTGTGAAATACTTTTAGCTAAATTTAGAACCTTAATATCAATATTTGTTAACTCAGACCGTTCAGAATGAGCAGATTGTGTGCCGTCTTTGAAATTAGATAGCGACAGTTGCTGCTGGTCCTCCACAGAGATTCAGTGCCTCAGGCCCGGCGTCAGCCTCCATCAGTGGGGAGCATCATTAACGGACTCTCTGAGGAGCTGCTTCCCTCTCAGCATCCGCTCCGCTCTGCCCTCAGAGCTTTGTGGCCTTAGCTGATAAGGCCCAGCTAATATCTGTTCATGCGTTGACTGCGAGGGAACGATAAACACAGGCTGAGCTGCTGTCCACTTCCTCACGACAACAGAAAGTTGGATACGGCTTAAAAAATCCACTTAAATTCAATCCTTTTAGGATGCAATTAATCATGTCCGTCCTGTTGGAGTTAGTGCAGGAACAAAGTTCACTGGAAATGCAGCTGCGCCAGAAAGTTACAACATCAATTATGGTTTTAAATGTTTTCACTCAGGTTAGATAGAAAATCAGTTTGATTTCTAATAAAAGGACTCGAAGTTATAGTTAAATATAACGTACCAGCCAGGAATAGCTAACATATGTTTTTGATTGACTCTAGTTGTGTTTGTTGAGGCTGATTGGACAGAGCCACCTGTGAAACTGAAATCTGACATTTAGTGCTTTGGACTCAATATCATCTTGGCCGTGGTTTAAAACATTTCTTTGACAAAGACAATTAAACAAAATTATGTGAATATCTAATGATCATTGGCTTAACTGTAATTATTAGGTGCCCACACCTAAACTAGAGCTGTGTGACCCTAAAGGTCAAAGCGGTAAAGCTATTGTGATGATGGAAGTGAAAGAGAGTAGTGAGGTAAATGTGGGTTAACTCCTTAACTGGCGCCCCCAAAATTCCGGAAACGCATAAAATAATATTAAAATTAGATGCTGCTCTTCAACGCTTTGGATTAGAGGCAAAAGCTTGGTGTCTCTGTGAAGGTAACACTTTCAATCTTCAAACTAAGAAGTCCAGTATGGTGTTCTGGTAACCAGTCTTTAGTTATTGAAGTTGGAGCGCACACAAATTGTGTTAAAGGGAGTTACTACTGTCTATTGTAGCTTTACAGTTTACGTCTTATATAACGGCTAAATGAGGACTGATGTGAGAAGGTTTGACCAGTCCAGGGTGGATGGAGGGACCTAAAGATCTGATGGCGGAGAAAGTGTATGAATTCAACTGTATGACCAACTTTAAGGTACTTTGCTGAAATCTGACACGCGTCAATTAAAAAAAAAGTCCACCTTGGGGTATTTTTTACCGTCTTTGCAGAGTAAATATGTTTTTCTTAAGCAGCACACATATATACCGCCTCGCATAATGATCACAGTGCCTGTGTACACAGGCAGGCTGGTGGTGCGCTCACTTGGTGCTCGGATGAAACCCGTGGAGAGAAATCTGACTCTACATGCAGCCCAAACACTTCTTTGTGTTCTGATTTGACATATTGACTTTTCTGTGAAGGTCTGTCAACTGATCAGGTTGTGTAAACCAAACATTTTCCATTGCTTTTTTTTAACTAACTGGAATGTGTAATGATTTGTGACGAGAGAACCCAAAAGTAAGCCGGACACTGAGCTGGAACTTAAAGAAAGGGTTTTAATAACAAAATCCAGGTGGCAAAAGGCAGACTCAAAAAAACAGGACAGGCACGGACCGACAGACAGGCAGGAGGGATACAAAAATAATCAGAGGCTGGAGAGGGCTTACCGCAGACTGGCGCGAGGGGTACACACAAAACGTTCCAGCAACAAACAAACAACTAAGGCAGGCTTAAATAGGAGAAAGGAACAGGTGAGAAGGGCGGGACCAATAACCAAAACAGGTGAAAGCAATAGAGGGAACGTACTGACTAATAAAGAAAACCCCTAAGCAAATAAAACCAAGACTAGAAGACTACAAACAGACTAAGCACAAATCAAAACACCACAACACAGAAATGAATCCTAAAACAGAAAGGTTGACTAACTGAAAATAACCAAAACCACAACAGAACATTACAGAATGCACATAAGCCGCCTGTTGTTTTCAATGGTTAAAACAATCCATCCATCCATTTTCTAACACGTCTGGGGTTGCGAGAGGTGCTTGTTCCAGCTGTCAACAAGAGGCGGGGTTCACTTGGACAGGTCGCCAGTCTATCGCAGGGCAACACAGAGACACGTTTTAACACCTATCCAGGAGTCTCTGTCAACGCTGGCGGCTCGCACCTGAGGAACCTGCAGTTGGAGCGCTGCTGGTTTTAAGCACATGGAGCCCCATCCTCCCAGGTCCAGGTCAGATGCAATTCAGTGACATGCCCGTCACCGTCCTGGGTCGTTGGAGGCTATTGGTTGGTGTGAGTGGAGTACTTGGTCACCTGAACTACCAAGATGTCGAAAACATTTTCAGAAAGGCTAAGCATGAGTCTGGTTTCCTCATTTTTAAGTCTGTTTGCTGTCGCCATGACCCAGATGACTGAGAATTTGCTTACACACCTTAGCATAGAGATGAGCTGAGGGTGAACTCACTGACAGGAAGATGCAGAGGTCCAGTTCAGGTGAACAAGCCCAAGTCATTATCGCTCCTCCACCATACTTGAGTGTCTGGATGAGGTGCAGCTATGTTGTTGTTTTTATCTTTGTCAAGCATGGCCACTTCAGTTTCATTGGTTCAAAAGACATTGTTCCTGAAGATCTGTGGTTAATTCAGATGCAGCTTTCTAAACATCATCATCTCTCCATTTCTAAACAAGCCATGTTTCGCTTCATGCTTGCTCAGTATGAGGGATTGCTGCAAAGCTATGTACAATGCAGACGACTCTCCCTGTGGCTCTACGCTTCTCCAGGAGGAGTGAATGCTGCTTGTCGGGACTTTGATGCAATCAACTGGTTCCCTTATATAGGACATTTTTGACCAATCTGTATAATCTGACCCAGTCTGTATAATCTGATTAAATTTGACTTTGTAAAGTGCCTTGAGATGACATGTTTCATGAATTGGCGCTATATAAATAAAATTGAATTGAATATTTGGCCAGTCCTTTTCTAACTTTTAGAAACTACGAGTCTAAGACGCAGCTCTTGGGTTTTTATCATTTTCTCTGAGCATTGCTTGACCCCGCGGTGAACTGCTGGGATTTCCACTGATGGGAAGATTGGCAGCCGTCCTAAATCTTCTCCGCTGGTGAAAAATCTGTCTCACTGAAATATGAATTTTTCAAACTTCAAACGTGTTTTGAGATGACCACATAGCCCTCTTCAGTGTTACGGGCAGCAACACCTGCTTGTCTAAGCTCACCGCTGATGCCTTTCTGTCTCGGCATTCGGTTCACAGGAAAGCAAAACTGCCAAAACTCCTGCCTTTTTTTTGGATGCTGCAGATTGAGATCTGAGTATTAAGGCTCTCTCTGTTAGCATTTGTCTCCACAAGGCTTTGAGCTCTAACGCTTGCTGCAAACTGTGCAAAGGATCCCTTTATAGATTGACCTGAGCGGCAGTAGCTCCAGGTTGTTAACAAGCTGTGTCCGTCTCCTGCTGCTTGGCTGGGATTGGACAGAATCAGTCTTCAGAAGGAAAAAAAGTCTAAACATCAGGATAAAAGCCTTTCAAGAAACATTCTGAGTTTCTGCTGTATTTTAATTCCCATACAGGGCTGGCTACTATCAGTCAGAGAGAGCTGAAAACTCATCCTGTCAAAAAAGTATTTTTTATTCCACCTGGATCTTTCTCCCTGTTATCTGATCTTTTCTGACAGAGGCTGCCTAAAGAGACTGTACCTCCGAGCTGATTCCTTAAAAAAAAAACCACAAGGCCTTTTTTTTGTAATAGCAGCATGTGTTCGGCGGTTTCTAAGGACCTGTTGCAACATAATAAAACTTATAAATCAGCGTCCGTTGAATTATAACAGCACACTCCAGAGCTTGTTAAAGTGATATTCAAGTTATTTCTACTTTGGAATAAATATGGAGAGAAAAGTTGTGGGTTCTTCGTCTCATTTGTCCTAATGTAGTTAAAAATTGTTAACCCCCCCAAAAAACAAACAAACACGTACAGTCTATGTTTCCATAAAATTGCATGTAGGTGCAGTTGTATTCATTTCAGTAATTTGTGTGCAAAGAAGATACGTTTATGGTTAATTGATATTGCACAGATGCTGTTTCTTTTAAAAGGATTGATGATTTTATTGTCACAGAGTGCGAATTGATCCCTCTTTTAACGCAATTATTTCATAAGACCCAGCACCATACTTCACTGTGCACATTATTACTTCAGTATCGAGTCCGTTTTCAGAAAAAAAGCCCATAATTGCTAAGCCATCAGGCTTTACCAGAGCAAGAAGAACCAGGTTTATGTCTCCTAACCATTTGACTCCCTTGTTTGAAATTTCTCTCTGCGTGGAGCAAAGGTCCCGGATTTCTTTTGGCATTCTGGTTTGATGACTGACAGCAGAATGGCAATGTTGCAGAGTTAATGAGATTTTTCCTCAAAGGCCAGCCTGCCGATCCACAGCGACGCGGTGACATTTGTAGATTGATCGATTGGTGGTCACACCATCCTCATAGGACAAACACAGAAAACAAAACTCTAAGAAAAGTATGAGCTTCTGGAGTTTAGAGAAACAGATCTTTTCAAAGCAAAGAGAGAAAATAGGAATGAATGAGTGCAGCGATGGTTGATTTGTGCTGCTGCCTCCGGACACGGGTAGATCTCAGAGTGGAGAAGAACGTAAAAAAATGTTTCTAACTTGTGGGAGGTGCTGCCGCGCCTTCGGGTTCACACTGTAATCCAATCAGAGTAGAAAAATGACGCTGTGATATCTGCAGGAGTGTCTTGTCTAATTAGACAGCTTTGGGCTTCCTCAGACTGATTACACAGCAATGTTTTCTGTTTTTGTACAAGACGCAAATGTTGAAATTGAGTTTTTCTCCTCATAAAAAATAAGCAAGTTTGCCCTAATCTTTCAAAGGTGCTTTGAGGGCCATTCTCTGATCAGGATGCAGAATGTCACTGTTTGTTAAGCAGTTACAGTAATCACCTGGTCAGAAGTTTGGTTGGAAACAGATGTTCATCTTGTAAGGCAAGTCAAGTTTATTTATAAAGTACTTTTCAGTAATGAAATGATTCAAAGTGTTGTGCATAAAGAGAAAACATTACATAGGAATAAGCTCAGTAAATCTTTGACTAGACTTCTTTCATACATTAACAAACATCCAGAAAGCATAATATCATAATACTTGATCAGGTCTAAGACCTTTTGGGGCAAATTTCCACCGGGACGTTTTTATTTAATCGAGTGAAACGTCTTAAAGGTTTCAGTCAAGTGTCATACATCCTTTTTTCCATGGATAAGCAGATTTTCCATGATTTATAACTGTGTAGTGCTCTTAAGAATGTAATAAAAGATCTAGAACCATAAATACAAAGAAAACTTTTAGGTGGAATTGATCCTTACAAAGTTTTATTGATAAACACGCATCAAACACCAAGGACCAAGCTGAAAAGCATCTGAAATATGATCTGCATTGTCTACTTGAACAATAAGCATTTTTTTTCCATTTGTAGCATATCTACAAATATTTTTATTGTCCAAAAGAAAAAAAGGCACTTATTTGTATGCAAGTCTCTACCTAATACTGATGGTAGTAAAACAAAAAAACTGTTCCTATCAGCTATGAGGCACAGTGGGACATCACAAAAATGCTTTTCCAGGGTGTGGACTGCTGCTTCTTCTGCTTGGCCAAACAGATCACACACTTCCTCCTCCCATAGGATGCTGGGATCATCCTGTGGAGTACAGGGCGCTGGCAAATGTTCCCCCGGTGCTTTGGGTAAATATCTGGCACATCACTATCACAGATCAGGGGGGAGTCTTGTGGAACTTGCAGTACTTCACATATAGCAGCTAAAAAATTAAGTAAATGAGTAAAACTAATTTACTTATGATGATATTATAGGCACCATTTAATTTTTAGGCCAAAGGTGTGAAAAAGAAAGCAACAAATAAGATCCCAGTAAAACCTAAAAATAGTTTATCCAAAGAAAAACTACTACTAGAAATTAGATTTTTATTAAATCAATGTTTATTAACATTTACTGGTGGCAAGTCTACTTCAGTCTTACAACTGACTAATAATTGTTAAGTAATAGACCTAATTGCTAGTTATCATCATTAAGGGCTGGCAGCCCGTCATCACAACCATTTGGAAACATTTTTCATTGTTGCTTTCCCTTGATTAGAATAACATATCAATTATTATACCTAATTAGAATTCTTGATAATATTCATAATCAAATAGGTAAAATTTCAGCTTGTTAGATGTTGCATTCAAATTGCAAATGTGGATCCTCCTTTGTTCTCCCAGGCAGGATATCCGAGCCTTGAAGCAGTTTCAGGGTATGCACCCCCTTATCCCCAGCTAGGAGCTCTTAGGTTAGGGCCAAATGCAGCAAAAGCAGGTTTGTGTGTGCATGGCACAATATTTGTAGAGATGGAGAGCTCTGATTGTTCACTGCAGCTGCAGGATGAGATCCTTTTGGTTTAAGAAAGCATAGCAGGCACTCTTGGAGCTCATAGCACCCTCGCTGCAGACTCTAATTTCTCTACGTTCTAAGAACTTTCAGAACTCGGTACGAGTCTTAGCAAACCCTAAAAGACCATTTTGCACGCTCAAGTTTCTTAGGATGTCTGTCTGTCTGTCTGTCTGTCTGTCTGTCTGTCTGTCTGTCTGTCTGTCTGTCTGTCTGTCTATCTATCTATGTGTATATATATATATCTATACAGTTTTGTGTGTATGTTTTGTGTGTAGGACATTTCAAGGCAAATAACAGCAGACCGGCTTAAAGCGTTGGGAGTCAGCACAATCATTTGTCTTCACATTGTAAGGAGAAATATGCTTTTCATAAAATAAATTACTCCTGTGAATTCTTTTGAAATCCACTCAACCCTGAATAGTTATTGTGATTTTTTTGTTGTTGTTCTTGTTTGTTTGTTTAAAAGAAACTCACAGTGCCCGGACCTTGAATTCTTAAATCTATGACTAAATCCTGCAGCATCTGCTGCCGCAGCATGCTCCATTAGATCATCGAGCTCCACTGGGAGAACGTCAAATGCTGTGATTTCACATGGTCTGTTGACTTTATCCACCCTGTTGGCTTTAGGCCTCGCCGTCTTGCTTCATGAATTCCAACAAGTTCCACTTCTTCGGTCATTTGATGTTCCAGTGAAAAACATCTCACGCTTTGATTTTTCCTCTCATTTACATAAACGTTTCCTAATTCGTCCCTTTACCCTTCTGTCTGAATGTTTACTTCGACCAAAATGTCAAAAGTACACTCCAAATTTCAACAAGTGTAGGTGGAAGAAATCTGACCAAGTGAAGAATTTTCTCCATAAAACGATTAATCACATCTGTTTTCAGAGAATGGAGATGTGGTTAAAAAAGAAAACAACTTTGTCCCCCATCAGAACTGAAATGTGACAGATGGCTGCGTAACGCCGCTGTAAATCATCAGTGTAACTTCAAGAAAGGAAATCCTTTGACTGCATGTTAACAGGTTTAGCAGAGGAGCGGCGGATAATGCAGGGAGGCTTCAGAGAGAGGGAAGCTTTCACTCTGAGTTATGTTAATTTTCACAAGCTGTTTCCAGTAATCTTCTCCATTGTAGTTTGTGGTGTAATTGCTCCTCTGTTTGCTGCTGATAAACGTGTGGAAGAGTCCAGTCTCCTCTGGATTGTATCAGGAAGTCGTCAGGCTGAAAATGCTGGCTGAACCCAGCAGCCAGGAGGCTGTTTTAGCATCTGCACTCTTGTGTCTGCAGCAGCAAAATGACGCAGCACGGCAGGAGAAGACAGAGGTCCTCATACATACGTGCAGCTTGCTGTACGCTCTTATCTGCAGCAGCTCATGGTACCAGCAGATTCAGATCGTCCCAGCAGAAATAAAACCGCTGACCGTGGATCTGCTCCTCTGCAAGTAAAGATTGGTTGAACTCTCTGTGGGTCACGTTGAGAACTTTCAGAAGTTTGCTCTGTAGTAATCTAAAGGTTCAGGTTTATGAAAAAAGTTGCAAGGTAAATCTGAGAGTATCTATCATAAATGTGTATATTTTAGTATATATTTTTGCAAAGAATATATTTGCTAAACAAAAAAAGTACAGAACTTATAGGAATCTGCTGCAAAAGTCATAATACCAGATACTACAACACACAGTTCACTCTTTATAAGCAGTTTTTCCAGAGAAATTTTAAGTGAAAATATTTTTCTACAGGCAAACAACAGTCAAAAATAGTTTCCTTCAAAGAAAAGTCAAATCAAATGTCCTGTGATAACAAGAGAAAACATGTAAAGAAGAAGCAAAGGTGCGTTACAGCTCGGTTTGCTACTCGGCGGCGCTCTGGGTGATGTCCAACAAAGACACAAAAGCTTGGCGTTTTATTTCAAAACCTGTTCAGTCCAAAAGTGTGTGGGTGATGTCTGACAGATCCTCATCAATTACTGCTTCCAAATATTAACATAAAAAAATAAATAAAACTGGTTACATTCATTTCTAAGGGCTCTATCGGCTAACCTGACAATAGCCAGATGCATGTCTCGCTCCGCCTAGCTCCACTCACATACATCTGGGACACCGCCCATAGAAAGTGATTTCTCCAACCAATTTTATGGTCTGGCCAATCAGGACGCAGGGCTGGAATTTCATAGATGTGACGTAGTGGAGACGCGACCATGACGTGAGACTGTTTTGATAGCAATGGCGGCTCGTCGAGGAAGCAAGCGTTAACGTTGATGCTGCTATTTCTTCCATGTTGTCCAATCTACCTAATATTGTTTCATTAAAAGAACATCAGAGAACGGCTCTGAAGGCTTTTGTTGGTGGAAACCATGTTTTCGCCCTTCTCCCGACCGGATTTGGCAAGTTTTGTTTTCCGGGGCGCGTCCGCTGCGGACGCGGAAGCGCCCCGGAGCGGTTAGCGCGAACCATATTAGGAGTCCTTTAGTCCTCAACGCGGTCGGCCCGGGATCGACTCCGACCCGCGGCGCTTTGCCGCCTGTCTTCCCCCCTCTTCCTGTGAGCTCACTGTCAATAAAACGCATGCCACTAGAGCCGCAAACACATAAAAAAAAAAGTTTTTTTTTCCTGTGTCGCTCTCATCAGCGTCACGGGTTAGCTTCGGTGTGAGTGGTTGAAATAGCACGTCGATAAAGATGACAGACAAGTGGCTTATCCAATCATATGCAAGAATTTTTGATAAGGCCCAGCCTTCAATAAAGGCCATTCCTATGGCGGTGTCCCAGATGTATGTGAGTGGAGCTAGGCGGAGCGATATGCATCTGGCTGCTGTCAGGTTATCTATCGGCAACTTTTCCAGAGTAAATTCAAGTGAACAGATTTTTACTGGAAAACAAAAGCTAGTTTTCATAGAGAAAACACTAGTGGTAGCAAGAGAAAATAAAATGCCAGAACGAAACTGAATTGAAAACCGAAAATTGTAAAAACTTTGTTTGCTGCTCACTGGTCTGAGTCAGATATTCGGTGTCTCATCAATGTTTGTGGTAGGGCTCTGAGCTCAATGGATATTCAGAGCATTACGGTACACCACCTGATAGGACCCCTGAGCTGTCTACAAGACTGCCTGACTGTAATGTCTCCAGGACGCAGCATCACAGTCCCTCTGTTCTCACTGACAGGTGGGAGTCTGCTGGAAGAGAAACGGCTCTAGGTGCTCAGCTAGCTAATCACACGTTTTACCATCTGTTCTGTCGCTTCCTCCCACTGGCAGAAAGTTTGGGAATTGTAGGAATTTACTACAAGAAATGTAGGCAACAGTACGCTGTACTATGAAGTTAAAACATCCGCGGAGAGTCAGCGCAGCTCACATTATGCGCACAGTATGCGTATGCAGCCTGCGGCCGGAGTACGCGCTAGCAACCATAAACCTAGTAAGTTAATTCAATATGAAAGTTAATTTTATGTAAGGTTCCTTATGTTAGAAACAGGGCATTGTAGTCCAACTACTCTGTCCTCCTGACAGAGACGGATAGAGAGCTGTGTACATGAAGGGGAGGAGAGATATAACACATTATTATTTAGTGCGCCTTATGATCCGAAACGTACGGTATATGCATTATAGAGTTGGAGGCACACTCAATGATCACCAGTATCCACACCATGTGTCTTCAGATGCCTACATCATTACCCCTGCATTTTGCTGCAGTCATCCACAATAACAAAGCAGTTAAAGAGAGAAATAATACGCTTGATCAGTTTTCCATTTATTATCAAGCAGAAAATCGGTTTATTTAGACATTCTCAATCTCTGCAACCTCACAACTTTCTATGGTCAAGCGTTTGGCGACATGGACCAAAAATAATAGCCTGATATTTTTAGGCTGGATGCCGATATACGGTATTTATCTCGATATGTCTTTTTCCTAAAGTAATTCTAAAAAGGCATCCATGAATCAAAGCTTTATCCCAAATGTCTCACAAATGTCTCATTTTTTAACACACGGCTGTAGATAAATATGTGAAACGGCTGAAAATTAGCCTGCTGGAACACATAAAAATATTATTCTAATGCAACATAGACCATCTCGAAATAAACAATATAGTCTCAATGTATATCTGTTTTTAAAAAATCTCAATATCTTAATAATCTTGATATATTGCCCAGCCTCACTATGGTCACAGTTCTGGATCAGACTTGACAAAACCTGAATTATTATTGTTCCTACTTCCAATTTACAAAGACAAATCTCTGAGTGCAACTTTTTATTTATTGCTTTTACATTATGAAGATGTTTATACTTAATGCAATATGGTTAAGGTCTTCCACTTTAAAACGTGTTAAAATAATATATTTTCCAGAATTCATTTACTTTGTTGAGCTGAAGTTTTACACATTTGTTAGATAAAAAAGCCCCCTCTTGGCAAAGCTTTGGGTCTTTTAGATTGTACTTATATTAAGTTAAACATCTCTGAAGTCCTGTTTCTTTTGCCAAATTGGAATTCTGCAAAAAAAAAAAAAAAAAAAATGCGAAGTTGGAAATATGACCTGCAAGTCGATGAGAAAGATATCACAAGGTGATAGCAAAAATCATTTTGTCAGCATGGTAATTGACTGTTTTGACGCTTGGTTGGCACAATTTGCTAAGCTGCTTAGCTCACAAAATCCATTATTTCCCCTCATCAGTGCAGAAAATATTGAGTAACTGAGTAAGCAGTGTTGTGTGCAGGAACGAAGCAATGTGTGTGCTGGGATAATAAAAAGGTGTGAAATAAACTGGGACAGTTTTTAAATTGTAAATAAGTAAGGATTCTGCAAACTAGGATCTACATTAGATAATATTTTGATTGTTTTTGGGGACAATTCGTACCACTATAATGACCAGCATAACAAAAAATAAAACTTGAAGCAGCAAAGCTTTGATGTTCTGTCTGTTCTGGCGCCGTGTTCCAGCAGCTCCCCACGTAGTCCTGAACTTTTATTTTTTAAATCCATTTTGTTAATCTGTTGTATCTGTTTTTCCGCCGTACCTGTACACATTATGGAGCCGACTGTTTATCTGTTCTTTTTTGAACGGCCTTTGTGTTTGGAGACCACAGCCGCGCTTCCCTTGCTTTACACTAGAGATCAGCCGTCAGCTCCCGGTGGCCCCGCTGAGCCGCCTCGTACCAAGCGACCCGGTATCAAAGATTCAAAAGATTATTTATTGTCACTGTGTTTTACCGTGGTGAAATTTATGTTTTTGACATTCTGGCTAGAGAACACATAACAAACAATGAACAAGGGTTATAGTTTTTTTCTTTCACATTATAAAAAGATGCTCAAAAGTTTGCATCAGACTCCGAGGGCTTTGATATCAGTCCCTTTGCGAGTGAAATGAGCCCTGTTACACGAATTAGTTGTCCTTCATGGGTCACAGATAACAAATAATGAGGTAATGAAGTGCTTTTGTGCAAAGATTTGAGGTTTCATCTACAGAAACGTGCATTTAGATATCCCTGAGATAATAGTGTGCAAATAGGCAATAACAGTATAGTTGATTGCAACATATGATGGACTTGAACATATTTAACACTAGGTGGATTGTAACATAAGGTTGTAACGTGTGATGAACATTGATGGACAGACTCTCAGCAGGTCTGTCGCTCTCTGTTGAAGAACGGCGGCAATAACTGGACGATTTTAACATGTAAATGTAGGACCGCAGTCTCCCATCAGGGGGCGATTGCCCTCACAGCTCTTGGAAAGAAGCTGTTCCTAGGTTTATTAGTTTTGAATCCATCTTCGGTGGGATCAGAGTAGATGCGTCTGACCCTTCTTTGGACTCGTTCTGTATAAATTGGGTCCAAATCCTGCAGACGACATCCCACAATCCCCTGCACTGTCCTCACCACCTGTGCTAAGTCCTTCTTTTCCTGCGTTGTGCAGTTCCCATACCACACGGTTATGCTGAGACAGAAAACACTTTCTATGGTAGCTCTACAGAAGTTTTTAAGCAGTTTAGTGGAAAGTCCAGAAGTTTTCACTTGTCTGAGGAAGAACTTGCCCAGCAAGTTCAGATGGACGACTCGTCATCCCATCCGTCATCATGGTGGCTCTAATCAGGCACCAAAGACAGCAGTTTGGTCATGCTAAATAAGACACAGCTACCCAGCAGTAAGAAAAGAGGAGGATGGCAGATGGTGCAACTTTTAACTATCAAGGAGGCCGTGGTTCTCGTGGAGAGGACCGCCGACTGTATGCACAACATTGTGTCCCTCAGAAAGTGTTTTTTGAATTAAGTCTGGATCATGTCTGACATAAAGGATCTCCTCAAGGTGAAGAAGAGAGCCTTTAGATCAGGAAAAGAGACGGAGCTGAGAGTGATGCAGATCTAAGAAGGAAGGTCAAGGATGGGAAATACATCTACAGGAAGATGAAGCAGGACCAGCTGCAGCAGAAAAACATCAGTCGGGTTTGGAAGAACCTGAATAAATTTTAGGTTTCAAACCAAGCTTAAACGCTGTAGGGGATTTAGGGTGGGGGAATAATCTAAAAAAGTTTCAGGACCTGGACTTTAAGAAGTTGATGGAATCTTGAAGTCTGCTCCTCATCAAATGAGCCCGACTCGCTTTATTTGTCATTTGAAAATACTTAGGCAACACACGCTCAATATATTATAAATTTGCATCGGCTTCTTTCCAACGTTTCTCAGAGTGAGATAAAAAAAGGATGACAGCAGAGGTCTTTATTGGTTATGAGAAAACAATCTCAGACGGTGTGAAAACGTAACAGAGACAAGAACTAGATTTAGAAAATGTGGTCTGAAGACTGAGCTTCGTCTCAAGAACCACAATTACGCTTTGGAGCTTATTTATGATCTGAAGGCAGTCTACTGCTAATGTTGGACAAGAAGCTTCTTCCCAGCTGTGACAAAGTGGGTGAGAACACCATTAGCCTCAGTTAAGTTTATTATTTTCATGTAGCGTTCTTGTTTGCTTGATTTAGCCGTATTTCATTTATTCTGTAGTCTGCAAGCATTTCATATCCTGGGTTTATGTTTTGAATTCTTGAGTTTTGGTTTAAATCAATTCACAGTTTTTGTTAACTCTACATTTTATTTATTGTTTTGATCATTCAATTTTTTTTATTTTTTTTATTTTTGTGAATGTATTTTTCCACTTTTTTTGTAAATAAACCACCTGCTACACTGGACATCATCTGCCTAGAAGAGTGAACAGAGAGGAAGGGTATTATAATAATTCAGCACCCTAGCCAGTCTCCAGACCTAATTCTTCAGAAAGGTGTAGAAACCTGAAGATTTATTTGTGTAGCGGCTTTAAAGCTTTAATTTTTTGGGATTTTTTTGTAGAGTAGTGAATCAAATGCCCTCCTGAGATGAGTGCAAACTTTGTGAACAACTATAAGAAAGCTCTTACTGCTGTGCTCATAAACAAACATCTCTCCACCAAGTAGTAGATCGCGTTTTGCTGGGGGGTCAAATTCTTTTATTCATACACTCAAATGAAGCTGTATTTTTCAGTTAAATTAAAGTCATACAGATCTTTTTTTGAATGCGTATAAACTTAAAGGCCAGATATGTTTTTCCTCCATTATACAAAACACAACAAAAGAAGGTGTGAACTCTTGAACCCGAAACGGAGAACATCTCCCCTGTGAAACCAGTAAAGCACGCGTTCTGAATTTCTCATGGTCTGAATGCTCACAGAGTGTATTTCAAATTAGACATAATGCAAAACAAGAGCAAACAAACCCCTGATCAAACACAAGGAGCAAGCTCTTTAACAAGCAAAAAACATACGTTGTGTAACTACAGGGTTACGGTTTGGACAAAGTATTAGTTGTTCAAGAAGAAGAATCCACTTTAATCAGTCTTTTAAAAGGGATATCCAGCCTTTCTTACACCTTCCACTTGTTGCTTAGGTGCTGTGCAGAAAACAGAGTAGGTTGATTATTTTATGCCACCTAGTCAGGGTTCATAATCACTCCTGTGCAGAAGCAAAACTTCCCATTCTCAAAATGCCTGTTTGATATGAAGGATCGCCTTGAATCACCCATGCTACCCAGGAGAGCCATGCAAGGAGATCCTTCCCCGACAGGAGCACGCGTATTTATCACAGATAATGCAAACACTCTGTCTAATCTAATAATTACCACGCTGGGAAATTATCAGCAACTAATGAAGCATCTGTGTAGTAAACAATCGACCAATAAGCAGCTCGTCTACTGGAAGATTTCCAGAAGCCCCAGACAAATGGCTGTGACAGAGGCGGGCTTCCTCCAAGGACTTTTCTGTTAATGCAAAGCAAAACTTTGAAAAAGGTTTGAAATGTCCCGGAACAGGAAGTCCAAGGTCATTTCATCCCAGCAACAACAACAACATCACGATGCGTTTGAGTCCGATGGGACTGGGATTTGTTCCCTGACTTGAGCCCGCTGAGGTGGGCGTGTGTCCTTGGCTAAACTCCTGTTGCTTCGTCTTAGCAGGATGAACAGTGAGCTCAGCTGTTAAAACTCGGGCTGGATTTGCACAGACACTTGGGACTTAAAACTACTTTGTGTTGCTGTAACTGTGGATTATAATAAACTACTCTGAATTGCAGATTGCCTTAATCTAAATTCAATGCGTTTTTTGGAACAGTCCGAGGCTGCCTGTGTTTCTAGCTGCAGCAGATTAAAACAATTTGTTGCTCTGTTGAACAGAAGAAGATGATAACTTATGCAATCCTTCCTCCTGCCTAACAAAAAGCAGACTTTTATCACCGGTTATAGCAGACGTCTAACCCCGGGCTGTAACTTTCTACGAACTTATTAAGTTAAAGAAACAGTGGGTCTCCAACTAATTTTCATTTTAGTAAGGGACACTGCATGTCCCTGGACTAATAAATTAAGGTTTAGTAGTGCTTATCTTCAATGTATGTTGAAGATTTGACACTTACTGGTTATAAACTTGAGCAGCCAGATGGAGTGATGACAATTAAATGACACTAAACACGTTATAAAGTGTTCACAGAGTTGTGACGATCTCAATATCAGAACAACTAAATAAGGCTGTTTGGTAATGAGACTAAAACTATCATTAGAGTCTGGCGCACCCTCTGTATGCACGCAAGCAGCAGTTTGATGATGAGCTGTCAGGACAGCCGTATGTTCGTGTTAAGCCCACCTGTGGATGTGTATCAGATTATCTAGAGAGAACCATTACCGTACATGCGGGGCGTTAACTTGAATTTATATCGTCATTTGGCATTTGGTGTAAATTATAATTGGCCTAGTTTTTCATTTGAATCAGGAGGTTATATCCATCAACCATGGGATGTCACTTTCTGTGTCATACTGCAGTGAAGGTGTTGCTTCTTTTGAGATCAGTACTTAATGTTTAGATGAAATTTAAGCAGCTGGCTCTCCCTAAAATTACAGCAAGGCCGTGCTAAATAAAAAACAACTGTCCTGTTTTAATTAACCATTTCAAAAAGCTGTAAGGCAGCTTTAATTGTTGCTAAGTCCAGATTTTGTCTACTTTATTAATTTGTTCTCTTAAATTTGAAAGTTGGCCACCCTGCATAATATTATCTTCTAGCTTCACAAATTAAAGGACAAATTAATGTGGTAACATCTGCTGCCATTATCTAATTACCATTTTGTAAACGGTTGACATTCCACATATCTTTTGCTAATATTTTTCAGTTTGCATGTTTATGAATCCCCTGTTATAAAGATGTCCCAGAAAGAAACAGGTATTTGGATGTAAATTTGCAGGCGAGTCCCTGCAAAACGTGTACTAATGGGTGAAACAAACCCAACGTTCAGTCCCAGTTAATTAACTCCTGTGGATTGTTGGTGTAACCCAGGGAATCATTCAGCTGCAGCATAGCTGGTCCACACAGCATGCAAATGCCCTCAGGCAAACCCATAATTTAGTACAAACTTTCTAGTAATAGAATAAACAAATCTTTGCTTAAGGCTTAATCTCCATATGCCTGATCCTTGGAACTGAAAAGAATAACTCCAACTAAATGTGAACAGTCAGGACTAAACAATGCAGGATATGTTTCAAAACTGAAAACCCTGACCTGTTCTGTTGTGTATTGACATGTAAAAATGCTACAAAGGCTTTAAACGCATTTATTGATTCATAAATCCCAACACTGAAAAGCCTTGTAATGTAAAGCCTAGTTCTGAGGTCAAAACTTATTCAGTTCAATTCAGTTTTATTCATATAGCGCCAATTAACACACATGTCATCTCAAGGCACTTTCCAAAGTCAAATTCAATCAAATCCTCCAGACAGATTGGTCAGAAAGTTTCCTCTCTAAGGAAACCCAGCAGGTTGCATCAAGTCTCTCCAAGCAGCATTCACTCCTCCTGAAAGAGCGTAGAGCCACAGTGGACAGTCGTCTGCATTGTTGTAACTATAACATTAGTTTACAAACAAACAAAAAGTAAAAATTGGGTTTAATATGTTAGTTTTATTTAGGGCTGGGCGATATAGAAAAAAAGCTTATCGATAAAAAAAAAATGCATATTGATCGATATCGATAATTATTGAAAATATTTAAAACCATATTTTATGTGCAGCTCTGCCTGGACATTTTATGATATTGCTAAATGATTTGATTTAAATAAAGAACACAAACACAGAATTCCAATTAAATCTTTATTTAACCAACTTTTTTAACCATAACAGATTTTTTTTTAAGAAAAATAACTTAACTTTATATCGCGGATCAAGAGTGGCAGGTTTTTCAGCTGCAGAGAACAGCAGACATATCTACCACTATGAAGCATGTTACTGCATGCGTTATGTCCTTATGCCGCTTGGACGCTTTGTCATTTTATCACAAAGAAGGGAGCCCAGTTTAGCTGCTGTACCTGCTTTGTTTTGGAAGAACTTCCAGATAATTCCGACGACGACGACCCGGAGCCGCACAGCTCGCGCTGCTGCGGGTGTGAGCGGCTTACGTGATGAATACTGGTGGGTTGCGTTAACCTGACAACAGCCAGCTGTATGTCGCTCCGCCTAGCTCCACTCACATACTAGGCGGAGCGACATACAGCTGGCTGTTGTCAGGTTAGGGTTGCGTTACCAGACTCCGCTTTTACCGGTTCCTTGCAAGTTTTACAAATCACTGTGGTTTATTTCTATCAGGCTGGCAAACTATTAAAACCCCGTTTAGGGACCGTTTCCTCCGCAGCTCCTTGCTGCAACATATTCACATGCTCTGTGTTGTGGTTTGAGAGGGCGGCGCTTTGTGACGGCGTGCCGACTAAAGCAAGGAAGTAAAACTGTCTATCGAAGTTTTTATCGACCCTATTTTTTCCTATCGCGCCACACGTCTATCGATCGATATATATTGTTATTGAATTATCGCACAGCCCTAGTTTTACTATATCCTCCACCAACCACAACCTTCTTAGTACTTTTGCTTAAAATACGATGCCGTGATTTGATGTTGCTTGTTTCCGCGCTCAATCTTTTAGGACAGATCTATGAATACGGCACAAAACGTGAAGCCAAAGAATCAGTTTGTGCTCTCTTAGCCATGTCAAATGCTACAGCAAAGAAAAACTTTGAATCAACAGAATTAGGTCAAAATTTAATGTTACATAATCTGACATGGTAGAGTTTTGTAGTAAATTAAATTTGTAACACATAGACTCTTCCAGAGGTCCTTACCTCTGGAAGAGGTAAGGACCTCTTACCTATTCATTGCACACCTGAACCAGTATTCAATATCTAACATGCCTGCCATAGGGGTGACTGTGGCTTGTTGGGTTGAGTAGTCGTCTTGCAATTGGAAGGTTGTGGGTTTGATTCTAGCTTCCCCTTGTCACATGCTGATGTGCCCCTGGGCAAGGCACTTAACCCCAAGTTGCCTACCGAGCTGTGTATCTGTGTATGAATGTGTTTGGGTGAATGCGGCTCTAGTGTACAGCGCTTTGAGTGGTCAGTATGACTGGAAAAGCGCTATATAAGTTGCACAAATAAGAAGTTGCATACATGCAAAGTACTGTATAATTTCCATTTTGGAACATGCTTTGTATAACATTTGAAAGCAGAAAATCCAGAAAAATACGTTGTTAGTGACTTGAATCAGCCTGGTCACTAAGAGCAACAAACTCTGATCTTATATTGGATCGTATCTGTGTTCGGCTGAATATGGGGTTCACTAGCAGCATTCATCACAATCAGATACAAATATATGATTATTATTACTACTACTATAACTAATTCTGTTTTGTTTGTCGCACTTGTTGTGTCCCCTTTTATTCTTTCCCCTTTAGCTCTTTATGATTGTCGTGGTCCGTCCAGTTTTGCTTTCTCTCCTGTTCCATCCATGACGTCTACTGTGCGTCTGAAGAAATGTCTCATTTTAATCTTTTTTGTAGAGGAAGTCTGCCTTTGACACAAGACAACCAGACTCACTGTTTATATAAGCGAACAGGACACAGAAAAAAATATCTGAGCTCTGATATTAATTGAATGCAGAGTGACAGACTTTATCTATACCAGTTCTGCTTTTTTTTAATCCTTCCATCTTATTGCTGAGCAACAAATAGATTTTTCTTTTTCACTTTTTAAAATTTCATCCAACACCATATTCTGTTGGAACATCTAAGAAGTAAGATTAACAGTAGATTTTTTTTTTTTTAAAAAAAGGAAGAAAGCAAAAAACAACACAAAAAAGAGGCTCTGCAAAATAGCAAAGTGCAGTAGCCGACCGAAAGCAATTTCTCAAATAAAATGTCGCTTGTATTGCTCTGGCTGCTAGAGACTCTGAAGCTAAGAGGGCTGAGGGATTTCTCTGCTGGGTTTTGCTACCTATTGGGAACATGTGTTCTACCAAATGTACAAAAACTTTAGATGAAAGCACCCCAAAAAACATTTTTATGTAGTTCTCTTTTCTTGTTCACTTCCAAATCCCCCATCAGGCGAGAGGAGAAAGAGGAGGCGAGAGAGAGAAACGAGGGCAAAGAAAGAAAAATCTACTGAGAGGTATGAGTGCGACACAGGAGGTGGGAGAAAGAGAAAAGCAGGATGTTGAGCACGGATCTCTCATTATAAAGGTCGTTTATGGTTCTAGCCTCCAGACGCTGATTAATAACATCATTTAGATCAAAAAGCAGCTTAACTGGGGACCTGTGCGTTAAATTTAAGTACAAAATAAGGTCGTCGGATGGAGAAGAAAGTTTTAGGGAGGGCTCTGTTTTTTGCAGTTGAATAAAAATCCTATCATCAAACAGTCAGACTTGCACAAGTCTAGATTACGTTCATTTAATTGTATGATTAATAAAAGCCTTTGTAAGGCTTCGAAAACGAATTGTTCAAACACTGGATCAGGAAAAAAAAATTGTTTCCCTTTATCTACTGTTGGGGGAAAATGAATTTTCTGTTTTAATTTCTGTATTACTCGCTTTGCTCTCTGATCTGAAACCAGTGGAAAGGAAATATAAGTCCTGATTGTTTATTCAGTCCCAACTTTTTCCTAATATCGTTTGTCTGACTTAATAAACCTGTTCGACTCTCTCACTCAGCCGTGCACCTGCCTCAGTTTAAAATTTAATTTCTCCTCTCGGCAGCGTTCATTATGTTTGTAATTGGCCTGTTTCTTTATTAGCCGACTTTTGCCTGCAGCTCAAAGAGCAGAACGGAGCTGCGGCTGGGTTGTTAATAGGAGTTCAGGCTGAAGGATAAGGAGACTCGCTGACAGAGATGCTGCTGTGCTGGGTTCACGGCTGACGTCAGCGACATGTTGCTTCACAGCAGGAGATTCACACGTCGCAGTTCGTCATTAGTCAGCCTCCTTCATGCTGTGAGGGTTATTGTCTCTCAGTGCTGTAATTGTTTTATAAACTTCCAAATTGGTTTAAAAAAGTCAGCGAGGAACATGGCTAAAGAATCCTGGTTTGAAACTTGTTCATTTAGGAAATTGATGAATACGTTAAAAAAACAACAACAACAACAACCATGGCATGAAATGATAATGGCCATCACAGTTTAGCATGATTTAGATATCTTTTGGCGCGCGTGGAGAATAAAGTTGGTAGGGGGTGTAATTGTACATGTATTCGTAGCAAAAATATCTGGTTCAGCCCTGTCGGTTCTGTATGCACATGTGAAACAAATACTTAAACATTTTGCATCTGTTCAAGCATAAAACAACTTTTTTTATGCTTAAGTGCACAAATCTACATTCTATAATGCAACTTTCAACAGTGACACCAAAGCTGATTATAATGTTGACCACAGACGAGGCTGCTCCATAGAGTTTATTATTATTATTATTATTATTATTATTATTATATATTTATTTATTTATTTTTAACCTAAATTCCCTGTTAGGGAAATTTGTGTAGTTGGGAGGTGCATGTATTGAGATAATTTAGCTGTGATTGTCCAGGGAATCATACCATCCATATAACTAGTGGGTGGTAGTGGTGGGGGTTGGTAGTGTTAGTGTGATCAGGGTAAACTGCTCAACATATCATTATGTTGATTTTAGGCCAAATTGGATGGGCCACTATGGCTGTGCATAAAAATTTATACAAAGATTAATGTCCATCTTTTTAAAAACGATTTTATATCGATATTCTGACTTTCAATATTGATATACCTCCCAACCCCTAGGGGGCGTTATTACAGCACACCATTACTGCAAGTGAGATGAATTTGCGGAATCGCAGACAAGATTTTAGAAGCGCCTTCGTCCCTAAAAAACAGACGTTTGGGCACATTTTTGGTTTCTGTGATACGTTAAATGCATTGAACCAACTGCACTTTATTTTCCTGTTAATATATCAGTGTTCAATAGATTCAACATAAATATTATATTTGGCTGGTTTTGTTGATTGAATGATTTTGAGCATTAATTTGAAAGTAATAAATATCAATATTAGAGTCAAATCAAATCAAGCTGAGCTATGTATCGAGAATCGTAACGAATCGGCTCATCCTCGATGACACACAGCCTTACGGGCCATCCCAGTTATAATTGACAAAGATGACAGACATAAAGAGAAAATAACTAAATAACCAGCAGAAGCGGCTTAGTGCAGATGCCCACAGAGTGAACACAAGTGAAGAGCCTGCAGGTGCCTTACGCTGATCCTACATAGAAATCTCCATTAAATCTCCCTCCTACCCACTCACCTTATCCATACAGTGTAACACCCCTACCCCACCACCAAGTTTTAGGAAAAGAACTTGCCACCCTGAAATCCCCACAGAGCAAAGCAAGAACATTGCCTAAAGACTGATAATTAGTGGCGGCCCCAAAACTCAGGCCCAATGCAGCCCACAACACTGGGAAACACCAGCATTGCTCTGCAACAAGTCAGACTGCCGTCTCATTCAGAGCAGAGCACCTCTCACACAACCAGTATGTGTATCTGAGCTCCATCAGAAGGCAGATCTATACTCATCTCCTTGTAGATAGCCATTAGAGTTGGTCTTCCAGTCCAGCCTGTTCCTGTGGTTTTCACCAACCTCCACTTGTTTTGCAAACATGCTTCTGGCGACCATCTGAAATTTCTTCCTCTTGCAATTGATGGGTAATTTCTTGTACTTATTTACATTCAGAATCAAATTATATTTTTTCGAGCCAGTCTCCAAAGCTGCCCACCAGTGGCCTCTACCTGGTTTCCTATTCATTTCTTGTAGAAGCTGCCTTTGCAGAGTCATTGGAAGACGTCTTCTTGGTGCCATGACATAGATTTGTATAAAGAGATCAGAGATGTGCAGATTAAACAGAAACATAGAAACATTTGCCTGCCTTGGTCATGTGATACTGATTACCACATTAACAGGATGCCTTGCTATGAATACTGAGATCTATCCAACAGATAATGAGCCACCCAGAAGAGGGTAGACCCACGTGCACTCATCTTAAGCGGCTTATCACTCAGCAAGGAGGCCTTAATAGTGCCGGAGGCAGTGGGGGGGGAATAATGAAACAAAAAGATTCTCAGAGTACTTCTGACCACCATACGGGGATGGGGGGGGGGGGGGGGGACATCAGGGGAACAGTTCAGATTACTGATTTTCTATTTAGTTATAGAGTGCTACTGGCAATGTGACCACCTTAATTTAGACAAAAGCATGTTTTTATATCACTGCATAATTTATTGGTTTTAGTCTAATAATATGTGTTCAGTTCAGTTTAAAGGAGCACAGCATAAGCTCCACGATTTTTGCAGAAGTTTGCCCCTTCTGGCAAAAAGTTGAAATGACACCTAGGAAATGACAATACATTTTAACCACATGATTACTTAAAATAAGCTCGATCATTTGTGTATGCATGCTTGCTTTTTTCTGCTTGTGTTTCCCTCTCCTCTCTCTAAGACTGGATAACAAAAGGTTTCAGTACGGTGTAATGGTGTCTGCTCACCATTTCCTTCTCGTTTCCTCAGTGGAGGAGGAATTAAATGTTGTCAGGTAGGCACGTTCTTCAGTGCTGGAATCTAAACCCACCATTTGTTCTTTTTCAGATCTGGTTTCACCCTGGAAGGGGAAACATTTGGCTTTAATTTTGCAAGTTATTCTAGTATATTTTCATGATTGATCTAAAATTGTCACACATAGCAAAGAAACATCCTTGTTGTTATGTCGAGAATTAATTTGTTAAAAGCCAAGTTCATCAAGAGCATTTCTAGACAAAAGTAATGGGTAAAAAACCAAATCACCGAAGCTAAAACGTTGTGTTTTTAGTTCGGTGTCGGACCCAGAGGCAGTCGGGAGGCGGGTCAAATCATGACGTTGTGTTTTTAAGGTGAAAACAGACTTGCAGAGACATGGCGAGCTTAGAAAGATGCAAACCAGCAGAGTAAACAGAAAAGAGGGTGATTACAGAGACAAGGATCAGTGAATCCAATGCTGCTGTGAGGGTGGCAAAAAAACACATAGGGAACAACCAAAACACAAGGAAGCACTAAGAAAAAGCAGAAAGCTAAACAACTTGCATAAACCAGAGAAATAACTCAGAACAATGAACTCAAACCCCAACAGATGATGAGAGGATGCTGAAGGTGAACCAAAATATTAATAAAAACTGAATACTGGGTTCTTAAATGCAACAGCCAAAATATCGATCTGTGTTTCTTCAAATTCTGTTATAGCTTTTACTTTTCAATTTCAGCTCAAAACTGTGTTTCGCCAAACAATTGGCTCAGTAGCTTTTACGCTTAATGAATTATTGATGTTTTTTTTGTTTTGAACAGTGAACTTTACTTTTTCTCTCCTTCATCCCTTAAAAGCTGTACAAGCAGTCACCTTCCACGAAACTGCATTAACGATTTCTTCTAAGAAAAAGTTTCAGCAGTGACCGTCGTCAGACCGGGCCTTCCCCTCCTGAAACTGCTCGCAGAGCTTTTCTTCGAAGTTCTGCACTCACATGCTTTCATTAAAAGCCTGACCCTGTCCAGGTGAAAGCACTGACGCTGCTTTCTAATGAAAAAGTCTGCGAGAGCGCCGAGCCTGCAGAGACAAGAGCTCTCCTCCTCCGCTTTAACTGCATCACCGGGAGCGTGCTGCAGGCATCCTGCTGCACCGGTCTGAGTCAGAGATCAAGCAGAAAGAAAGAAGGGAGACACAAAAAGATTGATTCAAACGAGGGAGAAGTGCGTGATTCAGCAAGCGGAGAGAAACATGTGGCTTTATGCTACCAGCTCGTTTCTGCGTTCGCATCTCATGTGGGAGTCTCTCATTTCCCCGCGCTCACTTTAATACCTCATCAGTTATCAAATCATTAATTAAGTCTCCATCAAATCTGCTCCCAAAGAGCCCATTATGTGTGGGCGCATGACCTGCAAGCAGTTACTCCCCCTTCTGACTTTCAAGTACAGAAATCATCATGTTTTCACTGGAAAATGTCTCCACAAGGAAAAATGTGTTGCCATCAAATTAACAACATAATTTCCCAGGTTTTAAATGAAGAGAAGGCACGTTTTGATTTCTTGGAATATGCTAGACAGCGTTACCATCATGTTGTTGTCATCTTTTACCTGAATTTCTTTATTTTGGAGCATGGGTTATACTTGTAAAATTGAATTACCATACAGATTTTTCTGTTTCAGTATCAGATAGCATTGTAAAAAAATCTATTCAATCTGTATCCTGATCCCAGAAACTATTTAGTGGACTATAAAGAGTTTTAATTATGCAATCAACCTTTATGATCAGTTTTAATAACTTTAATGAGTGATTGACAATTCAAGACTAATAAATGAAGACTAATAAATTAAGATCAATAGAATAATAAGACCAGTAAACACTCAAATCTTTATTGAATTTTACTGATTTTCGATTTAGTTATAGAGTGCTACTGGAAATGTGACCACTTTAATTTAGAGAAAAACCTGTTTTTATATTCTTGCATAATTTATTGGTTTTAGTCTAATAAGTTTTTAGTTTGAGTTTATTAATAATAATAATAATAATAATAATACATTTTATTTAACAGCGCCTTTCTTGCCACTCAAGGTCACTTTACAGAAAATAAAAAATGAAAATACAAAAATACAAATAATCTTTTCATTTTACTTGGTAGTTTAGTTTAAAGGAGCACAGCATAAGCTCCGCAATTTCGCAGAAGTTTGCCCCTTCTGGTGAAAAGTTGAAATGACACCTAGGCCTGTCTCGATAAACAAAAAAATCAATTAATCGCACAATAAATTTTAATCACATGATTAATTAAAATAAGCTTGATAATTTGCGTATGCATGCTTGCTTTTTTCCACTTGTGTTTCCCTCTCCTCTCTCTAAGACTATGGATTGCATGTTTTGGAAAGAAAATAAATAAAATTCAACTTCAAAACTTGCCCAATGACCTTTAATATTACTAGCTTAGTTCAAAGAGTTTGTTGACTAAAGTAATTTAACTGGAAGTTGAACTATTGTTTTGATAAAGTTTTGGTATTTTCGATAGAAGGTGTTTGTGTTTATACTAGAAATGCGAGTAGTGCTTGCTGTACAAGAACACCAGAGCGAATTCACTCCATCTATTTTTCTAAAAATAACATCACCGGGCAAGGAGCTCAAACAGGGCTACATGTGTGAAATATTTACATCCAGGCGTGATACCAGTCGACAGCTGGTCATCTATCCTAATGAATTCTTTTATTTTTCAGGTTATTTGCTTAGCCCTCTGACTGCCATGCTTATGTGTGCGTGTGGTGGCCATTGTGGGCGGTGTTAATTGCTGTCTGACTGCTCCAGGCATCTTCTTTTCATTCTTTGCAGTGAGCCTAAAAAAGACTCACCATACTCTGCCACGTGCTGGTCGTTAAATGTCATATTAAATTTGTTGTGTTGAGGCATTTTGTCATGCTTCCTCCGCAAGGTATTTTTGTGTTGCATGAGTTGCAGGACACAAACTTTACATCGATCTTGCAGACAGTGTAAAGGTTCCACATGGCAGACATGTTTGTTTAGGATTTGCTGCTGTGTGCTTGAGCAGTGTGAAAGAAAAGGAGAGACACCATAGACATCATATACGAAGAAGACGCCTTGTTGAGCGCGGGTTCGTACGTCAATGTGTGTGTAGATATAATATTATGAGAAGAACGCCATAATATGAGAATTAAGGGGGGACATTTCCAGAATAGTCACAGTTTGCAGAACTATTTCCTTGAGTAATAGGGTCAGGTTAGATTCTTTTAATTATTTTTATTCTTTACGAGTATAAAGTCAGGAGAATGAAGCCAAAGGAATACGAAAATAAACTCGTAATATTACAAAAATAAATAATTTACGAATATAAAGTATGTTCTGACATTAAACTCCCTCTGATACTGTTTAAGTGACTGAGACTAACTGCAGATTTGCCACATACAACATGGCAGACGCTCTGACGCATCTGCAGCATAGGCAGAACCCGCCCGACGAGGCGTCTACGTATATGATGTCTATGAGAGACACTACGCTGCACATGGGACCTCTGCAGGCAGCGATTATGAGGTACAGGTGATCCTATTTTGTGATTGGCAACAAAACACATTGATCGGCACATGCAGGTTACATACGCTTTCACGGAAATCGACAAATAATGATCAATGGTCGATGAAGCCGAACGCCAGTAGTTTCTAATCACGTGCCCCTGATTTCATATACCTATGTTCTTGACTTGTTAATGAAATGTGCGCCCTGCGATGGACTGGCGACCTGTCCAGAATGTACCCAGCCTCTCGCCCATTGACAGCTGGAGATAGACACCAGCACCCCTCGCGACCCCACAAGGGATAGACGTGTTAGAAAATGGATGGATGGATGAAATGTGCAATACAAATAAACTTGCTTTAAAATGGACAAAGTGCTTTTGATGAATAGAACATAAGAAAAGAAAACATGCAGAGGAAAGTACATTGCAGTGGAGTAGTAGCAGTAGGTCAAGATAAGTTGGACTGCAAACTTAATTTGATGAAGTTCCAGTGAACTACAACAGTTTGAATTGTACAATAACATTTAAAGGCAACTCTGAACAAATAGGTTTTTAATCTTGATTTAAAAAGAACTCAGCCTTTCAGCACTTTTCCAGTTTTCTGGAAGTTTGTTCCAGATAAGTGGAGCATAGGAACTAAATGCTGCTTCTCCATGTCTGGTTCTGGTTCTGGTTCTGCAGAGAAGGCTGGAGCCAGAAGACCTTAGTGGTCTGGAGGGTTGATGCACTGATAACAAGTCTGTGATGTATTTAGGTGCTAAACCATTCAGTGATTTATAGACTAACAGGAGGATTTAAAAGTCTATTCTCTGAGATACAGGGAGCCAGTGGAAGGACTTTAGAACTGGGGTGATGTTCTCTACTTTCTTAGTCTTAGTGAGGACGCGGACAGCAGCGTTCTGGATCAGCTGCAGCTGTCTGATCCACTTTTTAGGCAGACCTGTGAAAACACCATTGCAGTAATCAATTTTACCAGGTCCAAAAACCAATGCTCTAAAGAGATCTTTTATATATAGATCATTACACCTTTGGAATAATCTACCTCACTACATCCGCTGCACTCATAGTAAATTATCTTTTAAAAAGAATCTGAGACTCCATTTGATGCCCTGAAGTGTTTTTGTTTTATTAGCTGTTTTATTTTACTTGTTCTTTTATACTTCTTATAGTAATTTTTAAGAAATTACATTTTTGGAAATTTTTATATTTGTAACTGTGTTTTTTACTGTATGTTTTTAATGTGGACCCAGGAAGACTAGCTGTTTGCCATGGCAACAGCTAATGGGGATCCTTAATAAAAAATAAAAAAAAGTACAAATTAAAAAATTCGACTAAAAATAAACGCATGGATTAGTTTTTCCAGATCCTGGTTCATAGTTACCCGGTGACATGGTGATGTAGAGCTGTGTGTCGTCTGCATAGTTATGGTAGCTGATGTTTTTATGATCTGAACTAGAGGGAGCATGTAGATATTGAATATTAGGGGACCCTGAATGGACCCTTGGGGAACCCCACATGTGATTTTTGTCGTGTCTGATGTAAAGTTAAAGTGGCAATAAACATGCAGATGTTCTAATTTACTCCTCACGACAAATTGTATTTATTATTACATATGACAGAAAATTTCAAATGGTAATTCTCAGATTTGCCCTCCAGCTTCTGTTGTGCAATGATATTACTTGAACTGTCCACTATTGTTAAAATGTAAATTGAATATCTGCGTTCATATGTTAGACAAACATCTACGCACACACTCTGGCTTCAGTGTTTATTTGTTTAGAGATAAATCCATTGCAGCGTATTGAACCTTGAGATCTGGATATACAATGTCGTCTAAAGGGGGTTGTGTGTGTGTGTGTGTGGGGGGGGGATGTGGGCACAATTCTCTGCCCTCTTGAAGATGATGTTAAGTTGAAATTGTCCTAATCAGACTCTTTGAAAGAGAATTTCAAGATGGCACTCAAAGTATCCTTTCTGTAAGTCAGACAGAGTGAAGATTTTTGTTTCTGAAGAGTAATCAGAGCAGCGCCTGAAGGGCCCTGATTGGATGAGTATCTAAACTGACAAAGAGCCTCTTCTCTCTCCAAGGACAGACACTGAATGTTAAGATGAATTTAGAGGACTTCAGCAACCATTTGACGAGGAGAGACAAGGCATTAATCTGCATCAGGGAATGTTACGTCTCCTCAGTTTAGTCTTGCTATCATTTGTGTAAGCATCTATCTGAATTTCAAGTAAACAGTGTTTAACAAACAAAGTTCAAGAAGTGGAAATAGTTACAGGCTTGCCACAACACTGGTCACTGACTGGTCCGCAGTTTTTCTTTTGAAAAGCAGGCAGCAAATTTAAGGGAACATCACAGATTTGTCTATATTGTTCAAAAGGAGCAAAAGTACCTCTGTCTTTATTTTGACATAAACACCTCTTTTATTCAGTCCATGTTGGAGTCTAATAACACATTAGGTGACACTAAATATACCTCTCCTTTTGTTCCCTTTCTCCATCATTTCTCCTTCACTTGCTCTAACACACTCTGGTCTGTGTAGCTTTGTTTTCCTGCTTCGCTTTAAATGAAATCCTCCACTGTACCTGACAGAAGTCTTTTGGAGGTCTGTTAAATCGTGAATGGAGCCGCGTTAACTTCAGATTGAAGGAATTCTATTGAGGTGCAGCCAGACATCTACAGTGCCAAAGAACGACAGCATTCATTGATTAACCTTCATTTAGACTCAAGAGGCTTTTGAAGGGTGGCCATTCCTTTCAGTGACATTCAGCTGATTACAAAAGCAAGAAGATAAAAAGGAAAATGACCATAAAGCTATAAAACATAGTGGGAAGACTTCATCGCTGCTTGTTATAATGAAGAAAGTATTTGTAGAATGCATCTGAAATAACCTATATATCCCAGACCTATGATTCAATGTTTATTTAATTAGAAAAAGGATTACTGTTTTTGCAAAAACTGTACGTATGGGAAAGAAAAATAAATAAGATTTAACTTGCATTATGTACCTGAGGGTTTTAAACAACTGGAATGTACATGTTAGTGCCATGTTTGATACTTCAAGTGATACTTCAGTCCAGCTTTGTTTCATAGCTTGTTTACCAAAACTTGTTACATTTAAAACTTGAATTTTGCATTTTTGTTTTTCATGTGTGGTTGGTTCGATTATCACTATATACTTTATGCTGCAAATCATCAGCACGTTGGTGTGACACTCTTCAAGCATTTAATGAGAGGATTTAATCACAAAACATTTTAAATTAGGGGTCGACAACCTAATAAAGCCTGCCATCTAAAATTTCCTCAGAAGTCAATGTGCCATATCAACCGTTGCATCAACGATAGATGACGCAATAACGCTGAAAATCAACACTTTTATTCTATAGATAACTTTATGTAACTATATCTGGCAGATTTTGACAATGTGCAGATCAATTAGTTTCAAAAAACCCTTTTTAACCAAAACGTCTGCTGCATTTTCATGTCCTCTGTATCCAGTCAACTCAAGAGGGACAAATCTAACTGCTCAATAAAGCTTTCTAGTTTCAACAGAACAGAAAACATGGGCCCATACACCTGAAAGTCCTGAAAACACCTTATGAATTATGTCTCGTGTCTTCAGATGTATCCTGGTATGTCTGTGGTCCTGATGCTGCACTGAGTGCGAAGCTCCGCGAGGCGTTAGAAGTGGCGGGACGTTGAAGTTTCCACATCGTTTGGTAAAAAAGCTCCAATTTTCTAACAAAATCTTCCAACGTGTCTCACGTGTCCCAGATTGTTTGTCCTGCTCCCTGCAGTTTCAGATTAAGCTTGCTGGGTTGTCCAGTCATATCTGCAAGTAACAATAGTTTTGCAACCCACTTTCTGTCCTTTACGTGTTCAGGATGGTTTTGCCTCTTTTTTTGTTGTTGCCAGGTCAGAACAATCCACAAATCCTTTCAGAACCTTTCCCCAGCCAAGCCATCTAACAGCTCAGTGAAGCGGTATGTCTTTGCATGAGATGCCCGTCTCCTCGAGCAGAGATGCTTCAAAGCACTGCATAAAGGGAACTAAAAGTAAGTAAAATTTTCTTGAAATAAGTGTATTTTTCCTTGATTTGAGCAGGTAAATAAGACTATTTGCCAATGGAATAATGTTTTTGCACTTAAAAATTCATCTCCATCTTATTTCAAGTGCATAATATCTAATTATCTTATTTTAGGGGTAGAAATACGCATTCCGCTGGCAAATAGTCTTATTTAGCTGCTCAAATCAAGGAAAAATAACTAATTTCAAGAGCATTTTACTTACTTTTAGTTCCCTTTTGCAATGAGCAGATCGCTTATCTATAAAGTTGACGTCTCCTGCCACTGTGGACATTATAGCGTTTGAGTTCTCAATTTGACCTCTTGCCACAGAAGTTTTGTTGGTGTGTTATACAGTGCAGTTTCATGATGGGATGGCTGACTTGTTCCAAGCATAGTGATGCACCATCAGTTGTCACAGCAAAAATCGTTGTAATGTCAGCGCCTCACTCTGCAGAATGCTCCTTAAAAACTTTGTATCGCCACGACAACCAAATGTGGCTCATCAGTGCTTCTTTGATTTGTTTTAAATGGCTTTGACTGATCATTTCGATTTTATTACCACCAATGTTTAGATCAGGATAAATTAGGATTAAGAAGGTTTTTCAAAGGCTTAATTTATTTAATGTTTAATCAGAGGTCAGAGAAAGTTTCAGCTTTCTCATAAATAGGAAATGCATTCCCAGCTGAGCGAACACTAAACATACAAAATCACAAATCGTTAAACCATGATTAGATGTATAACTAAAACCTGAACACATCAATAGCATGCCTGGGCTTGCTGCCAAACACTCTTTGCAGACCTGCAATGGGGGCAAATATTTACCATTTACGGCAAGGATTCCCGTTTAAAAGTAGCCTGCAGACACGGGGAGGCAAAGTGGCCACAGATGAGGTAATTGTTTGTTAGCAGGCACTCGATGAGAACATTAATGGGAATTGGGGCGCTGCTAATTCCTTTAGATATGAGGCTTTAGTTTGCTGTGATCTCTTTATTTTTAGCCTCTCATTTATATTACAGACAGGATACTCTGACTGTGTCTAATGGGCGATAATAACACAGAGGTGAGAGAGTTCAACTTAAAGACACAGCGTTACGTGACGATGATGGGAGGAATTCAGTGTCCACCGATCACTGCAGAAAACCATTATCGAATTTCCAATATAGCTTGGTGTCAGTAAATATGCAGTTATGGGATAATCTAAGGACACCCTTGCTGAATAAGATTTATGAGCAAAAGTAGTAGATGAATGCTGCTAATCCAATGGATTTGGTTAATTGGTCGTCATCAGTGTGATCACCTTTTAAATACATTAACAACAACCTTATTGAAAGAACTGTAACTGCCCATTAACTTGGTAATGGTTAGAAGTCCATTTTAAAACATCATAATATAATGAGACATCTTTATTCACAAGGAAAAAGTGTTTAAGTCAACAGAATGACTCGTTTGGAAGGGTTTCCAGAGCAAAAGCTTGAGAATAAACAATATAGTAGCATGAACTTGGCTTATAAAGTGTATTCTGAATGTTTTTTTTTTTTTTTTAGATATTTGTCACAGCTCTAGTGGCTCGCTTTTTATGAAAGTAGGCTGACAGGAAGGGGAGAGACATGCGGCAAAGGACTGTGGGTCGGATTCGAACCCGGGTCGACTAAGGCCTCCATACATGGGTCGTGCTACCCGCTACGCCACGAGCGCCCCCGTGTATTTTGAATGTTTGGAAGAAACCAAACACAGTAAATTATTGTGATTAGTGTTGGGTGGGTGAATTTGACTCGGTTTATACCCACAGGATCTTTTTTTTTCTTTTCTTTTTATACCCACAGGATCTTTTTTTTTCTTTTCTTTTTATACACACAGGATCTGAGCACCTTGCAGTCATCGGGTCCGCCATCAACTGTACAGTTTATGTGATGTAAACCAAATTATTCTCGAGTCAAACGTGATCGGTCGTCTTTCTGACAGCTGAGGCTTTGCTCAAACCGGGTCATCAACAATACGACGATCCTAAACACAGCAACCAATCTACAGAAAATTACAGCTGGACCAGTTAAACCTGATTATAATGCCGTGGCGGGACCTTAAGAGAGCTTTGCAGCAACTGCCTGAAAATTCCCAATAAAATGTTGGCAATGTCGCAGACAATATGGCTACTTAAAGGTTTTGCTGCCTAAGATATTTCTACAAGCTGCTGAACCATGGAGTGTATTACATTTTCCCAATTACTGCATTGGCAGCCATTGGACACCTTTTCTTTTTCCACGGCAGCATTTCTAATGGATATGGGAGTTTAATGTTGTCCTTTCCGCTGGTCGGTATGTTAAAATAACTCTGCTCTCACAAAAATGAATTATTAAGCAATTCAGAATGAATGACCAGCTGCATTCTGGCTATTTGACACCTTCAAGAAAGGCTGAGAGGCAGCCCAAGCTTAGGATGGAGAGTAAAAGAGCGAGAAATAAAAGAATTGGAAGCTCTCCTTTCTTCGAATTATTTCAGCACATGATTTGCCTTCCTGACCCTGGAGCAGAAATGATCCATTAACCCGTTGTACCTGCAGCTACCGAAGCACAAAAAGCTTCACTCTGAGTCATTAGTGTTGCCATTAATCACACACTCAGCACCTCAGCTCCCGCAGACAACAGTTTAAACAGCCTGTGGACTAAATGAGCTGGTCCACAGCAGAGTTATTCATTCATACTGGGAGCAAAAGCAACAATTCAAACAAGCAGGAAAAACTGAATGAAAAGATGATCAGTGGCAGTTTCAGACTGACTGCTGGGTTTGTGCAGAGCTTAAAAAAATGCAACAGCATGACAAGGAAAAGGCCAAATTGTTCAATAATCCATTTTTTTTTTAAGTTTTGGGAATTGAGATGTTGAATTTCTTCTCCGGGCATATTTTGAAAACCTCAGTGTGGGCAACATTGTTTCATTCGCCTGAGAATGACTTAAAGTCAATAACAGCTTCATGCTGGCATGTAGTAAATTAAGGAATGATTAGGCCAGCAAAATATTAAGAAAACATGCAATTGCCAAAAAAAAAATAGTGCAATTACTATAAAAACTGATTATGGCGAAATTTCCTCACTCTCTGTTGCGTCATTATAATGTGCAACCAATCTTTGTGAGCCGGAGCACCTCAGTCACCAAAGGGAAGGATAAGTCCATGCAGCTGGCCAAAAATTATATTGCCATTCATCTCAACCAGATGTCATAGCTATGACCTCATAAAACCCGATATTCTGTTAATTCTGGTTTGGTGTCACTACCTCTGCACAGCCTGCTTGGAGCAGCTCAGTGTCACATATGAAACAGTTCGATGTGAAGACTTCTTACCACCGAGCAGTTTATAGTGTGACACCGTGCACGTGTTTGCAGTCCTAAAAAATTATCTCTCTGCACGGTATCCGCCTTGAGTCTGTGCAGACTCCGTGAGGCCAGGGGACCCATGGGTCTTGCAACAGGATAATCACCCAAAACACAACTGAAAACACCCAAGAATGACAAAGAGGAAAACATTGGAAGATTCTGAAGTGGCCTTCTATGAGGCTTGACCCAAATCCTATTGAGCATCTTTAGAAGAAGCTGAAACATGCTGTCTGGAAAAGGTACTCTTCAACCCTGAGACAACTGGGGCAGTTTGCCCATGAGGAGTGGGCAAAGAAAACTGCGGAGAGGTGCAGAAGTAACACTGACAATTACAGGAATCGTTTGATTGCAGCGATTGCCTCAAAAGGTTGTGCAACAAAATATGAAGTTAAGGCAGGGGTGTCCAAACTTTTCTGGACAAGGGCCAAAACTGTCAAGTCAAAAATACTGGAGGGCCAAAAAAATTATAATAAAAGATTTTCAAAAAAATCTAAATATTTTGTGATTTTTTTGTTTTCCTGCTCTACAAAATAGTCTAATTCTCTGTAGGAAAGGCATGCGCCAATCACTGTAGAAATAAAACTAAAACCAGGTTTTGCTCATTTGCTTTATTAAAAGATGGTCATCCAGTTTAGCTACGGTAATTATTTAGGCTCAGTTGGAAAACAACTGCGCAGACTCCGTGAGGACGTCCCTGGACTCAAGTCTATGCAGGTATGTGGGAGCCTTAAAAAGAAATGGTGATTGCTTTGAGTAAAGATTTACTATATTTTTTGGACTATCAGTATTATCAGTATAGAATGGACATTTAATCTGGTGAGGCATTTTATTAAATAGGACAACTGCATCCACAACAGCCTGGATAACATAGTGGAACATATTTGGGAGGTTGAATCAGGTGAATTAGTATAACAAGCCACCAACTCCAAATAGCAAGTCACCCAAAGTTTTCGGCAGCGCATTTCAAGGTTGTCAAAGTTACGCTAAAATTAGACTGTGAGCGCAACAATGCTACGCGCTAAGCTAACAGTACGACATAGTTATTTGAGAGCGGCATAGAAAGATCAGTAAAGCTCTTCAACGTACAACAGAAAATTTGGAAACCGCCCGGACAACATAAGCTAGCGCTAGCTGTTATTAGCTTCACGGACAGCCCAATAACGGGGTTCTGTCGCGGTCTGGGACAAATTCAAGCTGCACCACGCAACACTCCGCTGAAACAGCAAAATAACATTGTGTTTAGTCTTTGTTGTCTAAAAGTTAATGTTTCAATTAATATTTAACTGGTACAAGAGCAGCATATAGTTTTCAGAAGCCTAGAGAGCCCTATAGATGGTAATGTTTACTCCTCCATTTGAAAACATGTTATTTTTTATATACATCGCACCTGTCTATAAGTCGCAGAATCAGACAAACTATGACAAAGTCTGATTTACAGTCCGAAAATTATGTTATGCCAAAGTCCAGTGAAAATCTGTTTTGCTGGTTTTTGTCAGTTTCTTATGTAGTTCTTTGGTGATGAATATAATTTTCATAAGGATTGAACTCTTTAACATTTAGTTTGGACTTTATGTGATAAAACAACAATAGTAAAGAAGTGTATAAAGTAGTATGTAACTCTAAAATGGAAGGAAAAGGAATAAATGGTTTTACATTTTACTTACAAATGAAAACCTGGAAACTGTGGCTTGCATTCAATTCCTTAACGTCTAAAAATCTAGTTATTAACTCATTTTGAAAAGATCAATGGGAAAAGAATTTAGTCTGGAGATGTACAAATATGGTAGAGACATATGCCAAAGCACTTGTAGCAAAAAATCTAGTGAAAGGTGGTTCTACAAATACTTAATCATGGGTGCTGAATGCCAAACTATTCAGATTTGTATTTATTTGAAAACCTTGTTTCATTTTCAAGTATGCTTTATTTGTGTTATTGCATTACATCACAAGTTTGTGGTTGCAACATGATAAATTGTGGATAAGGTTAAGGGATATGAATACTTTTCCGTGACACTGAAATCCACTGATCAAGCTTTAAAATGAAAATAATGATAGAAACATTTTTAGACTATTACTGCTGATTTTAGAGCCGAATAGGCTGAACATTTGCATGTAAGCTACTGAAGTGTTAATATTTCTAAAATAAACTGTTTTTACTGCAGGTTTTTCCATCTCATTTCAGTTGCTGCCACCATGGTTGTTGCAGATCTTTTTGGGAAAATTCTTTCAGAAGCAACTGAACCTCAGAGTTTTAGTAATAGAAGCAGGCTGCTTCATAATGCCATTCCTACCTGTTGCAAAATTGAGGTCATAGCTTTCCCCGGGCTTTTGTTTTGTGGGGGATGCAAACACCTCGTGGTATCTTACATCCTCTCACCACCTCTGACTGTGTCTCGGTCGGTGGTCAGTAATGGATCTTTACAAAGGAGGAGACATAGTTTGCTCAAATCAGCTCTGGAGCTGTCAGGAGGAGATTGGTGCAGGGGCGGGGGGTATCAGCCACGACAGGAAGAAACTGCAGAAAAGAGTGACTGACAGAAAGATGGAGAGAGGAAGGGAAAAGGGAAAAATGAAAATGGGCTGACTGATGAGAAATGGGGAGAAAAAAAGAACTGATGAAGACAGGGACACGATAGCAGAGGATGAAACCATGTAAGTGAAGCAGAAACTTAATTTAAATGGTCAATGCAACCTGAGACTTTCCTGAATGTATTGAATTTTAGTGAAGAGCAGTAGAGCAGTGTACACCAGGTTGTTAAAAATAATAATTGTTCAAATAGTTATGTGAGCAAGTTCCTCTCAATAGATTAGATTTTAATTCCTTAAAAGAGACATATCATGCAAAATGCACTTTTTTAGCCCTTAAATACATTTTGTTGTGTACTGTGAGTCTCCCAGAGGTGCAGAAAATTTTAATGTAGTCTGTCAAAGAGCTGCGTAGATGTCTTTATATTCTTTTTGGTTCATACTTATCTTACTGTGCAGTGGCCTCAGCCCCCTGCTGGGAGACAGAGGGCCAACACATTAAAATCACTCCACTGTTACTGCGGTGGCTATCACCCTCTGCTGAAAGTTTGTCCATCAAATATTTATCATGTGTTACAACCATATGTTACAATGCATCTAATGTTAAATATGTATGTAAGTCCATCATATGTTACAGTCACTTTACTGCTATTGGCTGTGTGCACATTTCCCTCAGGAATATCTAAATGCAAATTTCTGTAAATGAACCCTCAAATCACTGCACAAAAGTACTTCACTATTTGTGATTCATGAAGGACGACTAATCTATGTAACAGGGCTCATATCACTCGCAAAGGGACTGATATCCAAGCCCTCGGACTCTGACACAAACCTTTTTTTTTTAATCTTTTGCACATTAATGGGAAGAAAATTTACACATTATTTATTGCCTGTAGCTTGTACTCTAACCCGGATTGACCCGCGGTGACAATAAAGAATCTTTGAATCTTACTAGTGATATCTGTGCTGAGATTTCTGCGGTTAACAGAACACTACTCAGTTATGATTTTACATTTTAAATTTTACTCTGCAACGCTGGCACCCTATCAAACTTGGCGCTTTTGTCACATAAATGACATTATTTGGTCTTGGAATATGAACAAATAAGCCTTTTTTTGTTTCTGTTTTAAAGTAATTTTATTTTTTGCTATCCGAAATGGCAAATGAAACTGAAATCATTTGTCAAATTTTGCTTATCTCTTATTGACGCTGAAAATAAGAAATGATTTATATTTTAATTTAAATGTTTGTATTTTAAAACAAAAATCAAATAACCTTTTTTTTTTATCCCAGTTTCTAAAACGAAAATCAAATGACCAAAAGATACTGTATGCATCACAAAAAATTTGTTGAGTTTTTGTGCCCCACTTAACTTGCCATGCCAGACACGCCACTGCATACTCAGTGGACAAAACACATACATTTAGTTTTCTTTATAGTTCAGTGAAGAGCATTTTGCGCTATCAAAGAAATCGAACTATAACAGTGATCTCCAAAACCGTTTCACACGTTTTTATAGATGATAAAGAAAGAAAATGCACCAAATCAGGTTCCTTATTTGAACGTGTGATACTGGCTGTAGCCACATCTTCAGGCGCAGCAGGGAGTCTCTCCTGGTCCGTGTGACTTCCAGCGGTGCCATCACCCTGTCCAGCGATCTGTGTCTGCTGTCCACTGTCGTAACAACTTCACTAAGTACCATTTAAAGCTGACAGCGCTCTCAGTTTGTTCAGCAATCTACAGACAGTTTTTCCTAACGGCAGGTTCAGTTCGTTGACCTTCTGTCCTTAATTTCACACTATTGGAGCGATCCAATAGTTCCAGCTGCCAGCCAGTGCCGATGGGTCGCAGATGCTCACAGATTGTTAGGACTCCTGAGCCTCCTGCTGTGAACTTGAGGGTCCAATATCACGCTTCATAACTCTGTTTAGGGCTGCCCAGCTGGATGGAAACCAAACAGCCGCCCTGACAATCAAGGAGTTGGTTTTGATTCAACTATATAGCCTTTTAGAAATCTAAAAACAGAAAAATTAGTCAAAATGACCTGGGAATGTGTAAAAGCCCCGAAGGAAATCAGTTGTAAGTAAAAATGTTATAAAATAAAGTAGAAACTTGTTTCCCGATTTTATTTTCATAGTACGATTTCTTGACAAATAATTGAATACGTTTAATTTACTGATAAGAAAGCATGAACATCTTTGTAAAAGTAGAGGTTATGATCCAAACCGGTGCCAAGACAGGAACATTAGTAATGACCTTCCAGCAATTATTTTTGGTATTTTGTAGGCTTTTAAATTTCAAGTGTCCTTCAGTCACGCTCTGAATCTTAATTGATATATTTTGTCAACTAGATGTACTCCTACCGCCCTTACCTCCCACATCTGATATATATCTTTAAAGATGGAGATGCTGAAGCTCACGGAGTGTGATGGGGACACTGTCTAATGGTGAAGACAAAGGGGTCGGGTAATGGGTTGATTGAATATTTCTTCAAGATAAGCAGCCCTAGTGGACATCAATACAAGTTCAGGCTGAGGTCCCATTGCTTAATAGCTTAATAAGACAAAAAAAGACAATCTACTTGTCTGTCCATATGTCTGAATATATATACCAGTAAGAGCAACAATAGAACAAATGAACAAGAAGGAACAGCTAAAAACAATAAAACAGTGAGTAAAAGACATAGTTAAGGACGCCTCGTATTTTGCTCAACTGAAATTAAAAGCCAAGTTCAAAGGACGTTTTTTTTAAAAGGAAATTAAAATCAGTAAAGGTGTTGGCTGTCCTCATAGTAAAAGAAAGATTGTTCCAGAGTTTAGGAGCAACAGCAGAAAAGGCTTCGGCTCCTCGGGTCACAAGACGAGTCCTGGGAACATCTAAGAGCAACAGAAGCTCTGACCTCCGACTTATTCTGGGAACTTGTTTGTGCAAAACCTGATTGTCCGTATTCAGAAAGATCCTCAGAGTCAAAAGCTCGGATCTCCACACTACTAAATCGTAGAATTCGAGAAATTCTAAGATTTTTCCTAAAATGACGTCATTAAGAGCTACTTTTAGTTTTAGGATTCTTTGTGAATACAGGCACTGGTAGATAAAAAGGTGCCAAACCATCTAAACACTGGAAAACCAAACTTAAAATCTTAAAATCAATCCTAAAACGTACAGGCAACCAGTCTAGAGGTAATAAAAGCATGACCCACCCTTTCAAACTGCACTGACCTGTTTATCAGATTTGAAACAGTTATCAAAGACCTCACCAAGATTATTGACAGTAGTACCATTAAAATAATCCATGATCTAATAAATACACTGCAGCACTAAACACATGCAGCATTGGACAACAGCAGCTGCTGCTGTTCTGTATTCACACACCGTCTTGTGTTGTATAAAAAGCATATTTGACCTGACGTGACAAATCACATTTCATTTCTCGCATTCAGGGTAACATTTGTTTTTCTGCCTGAATTTCAGCTTTTTTTCTTTACGAACATCTCAGCAGTTCAAAGGTTGTCTCACATTTATGACTGGCGTCTCTGCAGATATTCTGTCCTTAAAGTGTTGTCATATAAATAAACTCACATCGTAGTAAGTAATGAACCTTAACATAGGCACATCTTAGCTGTGTGAGGCAAATGTTTACCATCTTCAGATTTGCAGATGGAAGCAACTGAAAGGAGCCAGCTGGGGTGGTTTGGGCACCTCATCAAGAAGCGTCCTCACGCCTCCCTTTGCAGGTTTTCCAGGCACTTTCCAAAGGGAACAACACACAGGGCAGAGCCAAAACCTGCATGGCACGCTGTATAATCCATTTACATAGCAATCTCTGTTTCTGCTCATCCATCCTCACCATTTTGATAGATTGTCAGATGGTCTGGCAACCGTCTGATCATTTTGTTGTACCAAATGACATCAATATTGGAGTCTCTCTTCTGGGTTTTTCCTTACTGTGTAACAGATGGCTTAGAATCGTCTCTGCAACATTCTTAAGAAAAGTGACCGGCAGAGTATCTTCCAGTTATCGAGAGAGTACGCCTCTCAGCCTCCTTGGGAAAGCTTTCTCTGGGGTGTTGGAGACGAGGCCCCAGCTTATATTTAAACATCAGATCAGGGAGGAGCAATGTGGCTTTCGTCCTGGTTGTGCTACAGTAGACCTGGGGTCTCATTTATAAAACTTTGCCTAGAATCCATAATAAGAGTGTACGGACGGCAAGAAAAGTCCTGATTTATAAAACCATGTGCACTCACACCAGCACACAATTTGCCTTCATAGATCCCAGTTGTACCTGAACGTTTGCGTACCTGGATCCTCCTCAGGTTCTGCCCTCTACACACCCGGATTCAATCATGAATTGTCAATGCAAAAGCACCTCATAAATGTTCTTGTGTATAAAAAAATGAGTCAGCTGATCATGGTGATGAGGCAGCCATGCAGAAAAAGCAAAGAAACTCAGAAAAATGTTCCCCATACAGGCGTTTATTAAATTTGTAAATCAAAGGTAAAAGCACAGATGTTGTCCACATTGAAATAACTTGTTAAAAATTAAAGGAACAGTAAGTAATTATAGGCCCGTTTACACTACACTTTTTTAACCGAGCCGAGACCAGTCCGAGCTCGGTAACCGAGATAACTCTTGTGTGTAAACGGTCAGCAGACTGAACCAGACCGCGCTAAACATAACCGGACCGCGCTAACTGCAGACCAGCTCTTGAGTAGGTCTCGGCCTGGTTTTATTTCTGGCCCAGTTTTTTGATAAAGAGCGCATGAGCAGACCGCGTCATTCCCTTACAGTCTGCTGACTGTCCGCGGGTTTTCCGGCAGTCTGGCTGCACGTCCCGATTCACACTCCATTCAGACAAATTTCAGACATTCATAATAATACTAGCTTCCTTACCGTGCCACACGGTTTCCAGAGATGAATCTGCTTAGCAGCGCAATGAACCTCAGCGTCTGTCGTTGTTTCCTGCGTCTGTAAATCCTTATTAGACGTTCGTTTGTCTCATCCACTTCCCAGAAAAAGCAAACTTTCTCAAGTAAATTCACCAATGGTTGTCTTCTTCCCCTGACTCTCCGCAAACACCGAAATATCACAATATCAAGCATAACTTCCTGAATGTTACGGGCGCAGTGCTGTTTTGTTTGCTGCTACCGCCTTCAATCCCAGAGAGCGGTAGTACCGCAGATCGCCACTAGGGGGTGAGGAGCAAACAAGGAACCGAGATAAGCTTTGTGTGTAAACGGGTCGGCTTGTCTTGGATAACTGATCCAAGCTCGGACTGGTCTCGGCATGGCTCGGTTTTTAGGTGTAGTGTAAACGGGGCTAATGACACCTAGTGGTTAAAACTGGAACAACACATACACAATGCCATTTACCCAAAGGTCCTGCGGCTGTGAAAGCCCACTGAATTTTCACTTACACAGGACGGATATATAATAGTGTATTCTGTTCTGTTTCAGGTCTGCTTCTCTTACTGGCTTCCATATTTGCAGGCTGCTGCTCTTTTGCCTAAATGAAATATCAAATGCTGCGCTCTGTGTCTGGATTCTGGGAACTCTCATATGATTGGCTCAGGAACCAGGAAGTAAACACGGGCTAAAAGGGCTAACAAGGAGAAAAATGTGACTGAGACATTGTTGATGGAGAGGACCGATTGTTTATAAGGAATATTATTTCCATCCCAGGTGACAGATGATAATGATTTAGATTTATTTTACAGTAAATATCTTACTTATAGCTCCTTTAAACCTGATTGCTGTTTTAAATGTCAGAGGACAGCCATATTCCTCTGAGAGTGTGCCTTCAGATCAACATTCAGAGAAGAGAGCGAGACCAGGAGGAATGAAAGGTTTCCCCCACAATGATAAAAAAAATAAAAAATAAATAAAAAAATAAAATAAAACAAAAATAAAAGAACACTGAAAAAAGCATTTTAGGAAGCTGATGGATGCTGCACTGCATCGGTGTGAGCGGTAGGCACTCTGATGGCTGGGGAGTTGCCTTTCAGCACCTGCAGGGAGGTGTAGCCACTTTCCCCTGTAGGTCATATCAAAATGCAATGCTCAAAGTCTATAGCAGCATATTGGCCAGTCATCGTCCTTGGCCAGGAAATATTCTCCCATCTGCAAGGTCTTCCAACTGTGCCAGTGCTTCCACCACACAGCATTACGCATGAGTGTGTTTGACCTTTTCCAGCAATCAAATTAATCTCCTCATACCTTGTCACAATAATCTGTGGATCACATCACCCTGGTGATCATCGGAGAGAGGAATGTGATGGTGGGAAACGCTGATAAAACGTTGTACGGACTTTTAGTCAAGATTTAAAATGGCTTACGGGATTTATCTTATTGAAAGGTCCCTATGTGTAGTTATGTGTCACCAGCGCAAGCATGAATAACACTGCGGTTTTTAACCCTTATGATGAAGGCAATCTATGAATAAAGTCTGATATTGGGTGAAACTGAACATCTGAGAGGAATCATGGTGCAGTTTGGCTGCAATTCACCACTTTACCATCTGTGTCTCCAAAATGAGCATACGCCTGGGTCAGAGTTGCCGTGAGGACCGCGCATTTTCCAGTCAAGTAATTTTTTTATTTTGTCACTCAAGGTATTTTGCAAAGGGTGGTGGGGTATGGTGAGATTTCAGATAATACAAAATGAAAAAGGAAAGTCTTTAGTCCTTTCTGAAAAATCTCTTTAGTCCATGCTGACCATGCTGTTTAGTTTTGAAGGTCTGAACATCTTCCTCTGCCAGAGGAACAAAAACTCTTGATTAAACTGTCGTTATGACAAGATGACATTAACAGAGAGAAACAAAATATTGTTATGACTATATTTTAATTAGATTAAAAGAACCAAAACTTTCTTTGTAATGACAACGTGACATTAACCATGAAATCATAACCCATTATAAATATGTCATAACAGGTCTAATTCTAAACCTTTTAAAAGTTATTTAGATGTATGTGTTAACATTACATTACACTGTCATACGTGATTGGGTTTAACTTTGTCTGTCATCAGACCATTTTAATTGTGTCATTAATATTTTCCCATACCTCAAGTAAAGTGGGACATGTAGAACTAGTTGCAAAGCGGTATTATACTGACAAATAAAATGTTTGTCACTGTAGATCCTGATCTGTCAATGAACATGTTCCAGCTACACAAAATCGTGATCGCAAAGCTAAAGATTTATCATGTGGCCCATAATAAAAGTTTCCTATACAAGTGGGAGTTATGACAAAATTGCCTAAAAAAAGGAAAGCACCATAAGACAAAAGAGCCTTCCTAACCATATTAAAATCAGTTTTAAAAACGTTGGCAACTTCTGTCATACAGAGGAAATTTCCTTCCATTTTTAAGACTTGAAGAACTCTATGTCTTCAAATGTTTTGCCTAACTTGTACCAGTTTATTATTTAAATTTCAAAAAACATTCAGTTACAGATGCAGATCTAGGACCAAGTCATTGTAACGTCTCCAGTCCAGTCAAAGTCCTAAACTTTTAATTTCAAGTCTTAAACAAGTAAGTTGATCAGGGTCTATTTCTCTCACTCTGCTTAGTTCTCCTATTGTTTTCTAATTTGCATTCTTTGTTGTTATTTCAACTTTTAACTGTATGTTCTCTCTGTCATTTTTTCTCTTCATAGAAGGTACACCTAGTCTGGCGTTCTGATAGCTGTGACATCGTCCAGGGGGGCCAGATCATCCGCTATTACCAAATAACATAGAAAGGATTCCTGGATCATTGTGTTCTTCTGTACTTTCTGTGTCTCTGCTCTGTCTTCTCTAACCCCCAGTGGGTCGAGGCAGATGAGCGTTCACACTGAGCCTGGTTCTGGTTCTGCTGGAGGTTTTCCTCCCTGTTAAAGGGGAGTTTTCCTCTCCACTGTCGCTTCATGCATGCTCAGTATGAGGGATTGCTGCGAAGCCATCAACAATGCATACGACTGTCCACTGTGGCTCTACGCTCTTTCAGGAGGAGTGAAGGCTGCTTGTCAAGACTCTGTGAAATCTGCTGGGTTTCCTTAGAGAGGAAACCTTTTGACCAATCTCTATGATTTGATTGAATTTGACTTTGTAAAGAGCCTTGAGATGACATGTACTGCTAATTAGTTACCTGACGCCGCCAGATGGATTTGCTCCGCATATCCATCTGGAAACCTTCCGTTGAAGTAATTTTGGGAAGAGGCGAAAATACTGGTTAGCTGATTGGCCTATGTTGGTGATAGACGGGCCAAATAAACCAATCAGATCAACGAAGCATATGACGTACTCGTCAGCGACGACGAAAACACAACCACAAGCCAAGCTACTCTTGCTGCTGCAGGTAAAGGCTCGTTAGCTCAGCAAAGAAATACTCTGTAATTCCGATAAAACTTTCTCGATAGCCACGCTAACGCTAGTTTCATCGGCTGAAGCCGCCATGTTCTTTAGACTGAACTGACACGCTTCTGGTTGCGTCACACCTCAACCCGCCTCAAAGCCAACGCTGATTGGACGTTCGTTTGGTGAACGGCTCCAAATTTTCTTTAACGGAGATTAGCCAGACTGATCTGCGAGTGAAACCTTGAAAGCTCGCGAGATCAGGATGGTCTCACGAGGCTAGCTAATTAGTGCTATTTAAGTAAAATGTAATTGAATTGAATAACTAATATTACTTTACTTCCATATATATATATATATATATATATATATATATATATATATATATATATATATATATATATATATATATATATATATATGATATCGATCGAGAGGATACAGCTGAAATGCAAAGCCTGCCTTTTGGACAATCTCAACATCTCTGCTCAGGCTGCTTATCAACATTTTCTAAACCTCTATGATTTAGACATAGACAGGTTTGCAATGTACATTTGAGCAAAATTTCGTTGCAAGGCTCTGAGTAAAAGACAACAGAGAAACATTCTAAATATAGTATTTGTCATTGGACAGGAATCTAGCGGCCAACAAGATCGTCAGGTTTCCCTCCCTTAATCTCCCACTCCTGATTTGATTTATTTCTTTTCATTTGTTCAAAATGGCTTGAGGAGATCTGCTATCTTAACGATTACACACAAAATTTACAACATTCAGCCTGCTAAACATAAAATGTTTGTTACTGTAAGATTGGAAATAGGTTTGAATGGCAACAGATAAGTTCATGTTTTCTTCAGGGTTCAGGTACAGATTCAGGACAGCACTGAGAGTAAGAGGTAATGATTCGCAAAGGAAACAATACACAGACGATGATGCTCATTAAGGTGAGATGGTATGTTCTTGCTGTTTCCAGAGATGGAGTTTCTGGGGGCAAGTAAGTATGTCCACAGGAACTGAGGTTGGCAGTGCAGGTTGGTTGTGATCCTTTGTTCTCTTTTCTAGATGAAGGCGGAGATGGGCGGTGGAGCGCTGCAGAGTGGAAAGGCAGGTGAGGGATAATGAGGGAGCTGTGGAGGAGTCCAGACAGTAAATCCAGGACAGCAGCCAGTGGTGAGGTAAAGAGATTGACAGAGGGATTCCTGTAGCGACTCCTCCGATACTGATGACTAGGAGGCAACGGAGTGAGATCCAGGAACCGTGGACTGGACGCAAGGGTTACCGCAAGGAAGACAACAGTGAGGTAAGTTAAGGGACATAGATAAATGGAGCTATAATACTTGAAGGCCTGATTACCACTCAGTGACTTAGACCATTCTGGCATCTGCACACAGCACGCATACAATACAATAAATATATTTTTCAGTTTCTGCAGAACAATATTAGACATTTTGGACAAACTGTTGATACTTTCCATAGCAGGGAAAGCCCCGTCTGGGTGTGTATTTATTTGGCATTTAATAAATCATTATCAGGAACACAGAGTGCATATCCAAAGCCACGAACTGTAGCATGAAAGTGGGCTTAATTTAAACGGGGCATAAAAAAAACATTCTTGCATTAGTTTGGTGTGGAGCGCTTTAGGTAGTGACATTATCAGCTAAACTAAAATATGTGCATCTTCTTCTGACTGAGTGAATGAGACTTGAAAACAAAGGTTGATATTAAGCTAAATGCAAACACTGCGTTTTATACTATTACTTTTTCGCGAGCTAACTAACATGTCAACATTCTTTTTTAATATGAAGTGAAAATCGTTTGAACAGTTAATTAGTTAACCTCTGACCAATTAAGCTGACCTGGTGTAAATATCTTTACAAAGATACGTAGCACTGTGATCTATATATATAAATATAAGTCTGACATAAAGGGGCCAAAGTGAAAATTTGAGAATAATAATCATAATCTTACGTTGTCAATGCAGCAAACATTCAATGAAATGTGTCCGCTACATTTAAGCCAGCGTACGGGGACATTTCAAGCTTTCCAGGATTCAGGCGCCCTGCTCTAACCACTATGCCAGCCACCACTTCCCCTAATAGTAGATCAGTGAAAGCCAAATGTGGCTCTATCACATCCCAATGTCTCTGTAGTTTCTTCTGTTCACTTAGAGCAAATTATTTCCCCACATCCTACAAGTTGTTGTGCAATTATACACTGTTTAAAGTTATTTAATGTTTCATAAATAACTGTCAAGTTAAGTATTGTCTGGTGATAATCAGCTCTTAAGCTGATATCAGGACAATGGTTGAAAGGGGTAAATTCGAGCACTAGCGATCTTTTAACAGCAAACTCTGCACACACATAGAATAAAGGAGTGACAACTTCTTCAAGTTCAAGAATTTAATAACAGAAATAGAATGAACATCCAGAGAACATTATTATATAATGCTGTTTACCTGAATTAACACTATAATTCGATTAACAAATCCTCTCTGCTAGACTAGTGAAACTTAACTAAACCACTACGCAAAATGAAGATAAAAAGAAGCTAAGCTAAAGAACTATTTACATGCAAAAACAAACAAAAGACAAAACAAAAGTGGTTGATCATAATCAGAATAATTCAGTGAATCCCGTTCACTGCAGATCTGATCCAAAGAGCATGGAATGGAGTTTAATTAGCTTAACTAATTTAGAAAAACATTTGCCATGTTTTCAATCCATTCACAATGTGAATCCTAAGTAAACAAAACGTTATTTGATGAAATAACATTTTGTTTGAGTTAAAGAACCAAAGTTTATCTTAAAGAATGTGAACTGAGGTTAAATTAGCTTGACTAATTCAGAACAACATTTGATATTTGTTTCAACCCATTCACAATGCAAATCCCGAATTACACAAAACATTACTTTGAGGAAATAATATTTTAAAGATGGTTTGCTCAGTAAAATCATTTAAACTTTATGCACGGCCGATTTTTAATGCAATTCTACCTCTGGGCGCTAGGGGTCACTGTAGCGATCAGTCGCTAAAATTGGTTACTCCTAAAGTTAACCAAAACGCCTTTAAATCGACATTAAGATTCCATATTAATGCGGTAATAAGGTTCATAGCACTATCGAACGACGGTGGAGCGAAACAAACAAGCCTTATGCTTTAAAACAAGCTCCTTTGAAAGTCCGGCACCGGATGTAACCAGGAGCTAAATAGCATTTTGGCTAGTGGATTTTCGGCGCTGACTTTAAAAGCTTCGGCTTTTATTTTAGTCATAATGAGTGGCAGGATAACAAAACATTAATATCCCATCAATGTATGAAACCCCTGTGGAGATAACCTTTGTTATAACCATAAAACACATTTGAACCATATCAGCCATGCCATGGAACCGAATGCTAGCAATGAGCTATCTTCGTTAGCTCCTTCATTGTTTTAACCACCATGCACAACGCATTACCCAAACATTTCCAAATGACAGTGTAACCTTTCCCTCTGGTTTCTCTGCCGAAACTGTCAGTGCCTTGTGTGAGTTCAGTCCACTTTGGTCATCCGAGGAAGGCAGTGAAAAGGGAACCGTTGTTCCTTCAGCAGCGGCTAGTGGCTTAGCAGCAGCAGACGTGGCCATGAGCTGACACGGGGTCAGGATCGGCCTGGTCGGGCTCTGCCGCGTTCTCTGACCTGGATCCAGTCACGATTTCAGCAGATTTTCCCCTCAGCATTGGAAAGTGGGTCGTTTGTTGGCTTTCCAGCTCCGTCTGGAGTCCGCTTTCCTATAAAGACTGAGAAGAAGTAAACAAAGCTGTTTTTGGCATGGAAGTATTCCTTTCCTCCAGCGTTTACACTGAAGTTAAGACAGTAGGCTTAACTTTGATTTGCCCAGTCATGTTCCCGGTTGAAGAGAGATTTCTCCCAGGTGCTGGGTTGTGCGTCTTTCTGGCCCTGCCAGGGCCCATTGTTGTTCAGGCCAGTCTCCCTCCCCTCCTTTTGTCTCAGGGAGGAAGGAATGGTGAAGAAGAAGTAGCTTTGTCCTAGAGTGCTCTAGGAAGAGGTGGTCTGAGAGAAGTGAGGTTCTGGTCAGAAGTGCTCAGACCCTTTGTCTGTGGGGAGTGGTCTAACAGCATGGAACCCTGCTGAGAGGCCGTCCCAGCCTGAAACTCTCTTTCTCACAACCCAATTATAATCATCCCCAATGTCACATAGTGTTCAAAATTCACAATTTAGCCATGGTGTGATGGCATAACAAAGTTTATTCTTTAAAAAATATGTATATTTTTTTGGTTTAGTGTTTGAGTGTAAAACCTTCTTATCTTTCTTGCTTTGCTTGTTCCCCAGCCATCCATCACTAAATCAGTTTGACTTCTTTTCATGTCTTTCCCTCTTGCTGCCTGTCTACACGCTTTGTTCGCTTGCCAATTCTCCGGGTAATTGAGTCATTTTGGATGAAGCTATTCTCCATCTCTGTACAGCTACATACATTCATACTGGTGCAGAGTGAGAACTACGCATGGCAGCTGTGACTGGACGAATAACAGTGCTTTTTTTTTTATCGGAGGGCTGTTAAAATTTTTTAGTTCCAAGAATGCAGCTTTTCTTCTTTTTTCTGCAAAGATTTGAACGAAGAAAAGCTCTAAAATCAATTTATTCTGTAGATTTCCACTAAATAAAAAACGTCAAACTTCTTCATTGGCTCTCTGCACATTTATTTTATAGCACCAACCTACCTGAACTTCCAAATTCTCGAGTGCTGCCCGTACATATTCCCACATATTAAACAGTTAGTGATTTATTTTTAGCTAAGCCAAAATGTGAGTGTTCCAGTAAGAGTTGATCATTTGATTACATTCAAGGGGATCATCTTACTTTAGTAAGTAGAGTTATCAGCAAAGCATAATAAAATCTATGGAAAAGTGCTTGTCAGCCCTTAGTAGCTTTTATTTTAATAACAGCATCGACCTTGGTAATTAATCGCCTTGAATTTTCCATCCATTTGGCTTTTATTTGGGACAAATAAACATGCTGGATACTTGCATGTGCACAGGCAAATTAAACAAGCGTCAGGTCGGAAAACCTTATCAGCAAACCCAATGTATCTTCCGTAGAAAATCATCCTTCTGATAAATGATTCGACTTAATTATCCCCCCAAGCCTAATGAACAAAGAAAAACGGAAAATCTAAATTTAATTTAGTATGGTGTTTCATTTTGCTGGGGAATTGCATAAAGGTAGAGCTACTGAGCAATCAGCTCAGATTTAATCTTCAAGAATGCCTCTGGTTGGATCGACTTTGTTAAAAAAAAGGGACCTAAAATATAGAGAAACTAGATGGAATAGTTGTGTAACAGGGTTTCAGAGGTAAAACAGATGAAAGTTATGCCTAGTTTGCTTTTAATCTGGTTTTCCTTTCTCCTTCTTTCTTCAGCTTCCAAGTGTTTTAAAGTCTGGTTTCACGAATTTTGAGCCTTGAAAACCTAAATGCTTTTTCTAAATATATTAAAACCAAACAGGTTAGGTAAAAAAAAAGACGCAATTATACCATCAGACAGCGGCTGATTCGCTACAATTTGAAGACAACGTGAGACAAGACAGATCAGCCAGTTAAACAGCATGAGTTTCAGCCTGTACTTTAAAACAAAAGTATGCTTTGTATTTAATCAATCAATAAAAAAAAAGGACTCAACTGTTAATAATTAAGAAAGTCAAACTGGGAAAAAATGTTTTAGTGCAGTGACTGATAATAATTTCAGAGGAAAAAACAAAAGGAACAAAAGGTTTAGGAAAGTGCTTGAATAGCATGATATTTGAAAAAAGGAAATTTGACTTCTATGTGGAATTGTTTAAGATAGAGGTTTCTCTGTAGATATGTATAAGCAATAATTAGTAACTTCATTTTCCAGATAGTTTTAAAGCAGAATAGAATAAAATAACAACCACTTCGCCCAAAGTCATGGAGGAAATCTTCATGGAGCAATCTAAATGAGGTAGTTTTTGGTGTCTGAACCAGTTCAGTGAATCATCACAAAACATGTTTCTAGTCAAAACGAAGGAATAAATTGTGACATTGTGATGTGTGGTAGCATAAGCTCTGACATTAGTAGTTAAAACGGAAAATGTGTTGTTTTTTCCACCAACTTTAATCAAAATTTTAATCAATTAACAGCGATTTTAGCTTGTCAGTAGTTAAATACGAGGGTAATATTAGGCCTGCAATGGCTGCTGTTGAATCTTACCTTTAGCAAAATTCTGGAGTTGGATTTCACTTGACTCAGGTTGAGACGTCGAGCTTCAGGTCATCCTTAAATTTCTTCAGCAATATAAATATAAAGTTGACACTGACAATATCTGGTGCTGCTCATTGGATTCTAAACTTGTTCTTCACCGGTTCATCATTGTTGGAAGCTGAGTGAAGGTGACACCCCAACCACATTAAAAATTCAAGCTGACAGGCGGAGCTGTTAGTGCGTCAATTTTACTGGTTTGTGCCATAAAATCTTTAGTTTGTGCTACTATGGTTTGTGAGATATTAAAAGTTATTTTTTTAGGATGCTCAGATGAGCATACGACCTTACTTGAATTGATCAAGGCTACATCCACACGGAGCCGAATACTGTATTCAAACGGAAACATTTATGTGTAATGATGAAACCGGACAAAGACGTAATAGGCATTGTAATTCCTATGCCACACCAGTGCGCGCCGCTGTAACGTTGCCACAACAGTAAACGAGAAAAAACAATTAATGAACGCAGGAGCGGGAAAAGAGGCATTTGTGTGGACCGACGCAGTAGATCAGCAAAATATGTTGCTGTAAAATCCACGATTAATTGAATAGTCTTTGAAACGCAACTCCAACTCCGAAGTCCACCATTGTTGTTTGTGTTAGTGAATGTGTGATGAGGGACTGGGGAGGTCTACATTGGCTCGCATGCTCAAACATGTTTATAGCTGGTTATGCAGATAGGTGTGTCCTGACGTCGCTGCCGCGGGGAGCGGTTTCAAATGTTGTCAGTTTTGCAGCTGCTTCATCTGAACGGGATCTTCTATCCGACCAAGAAACCAGACCCGTCTTCGTGCGGACGGGGCCGAAGTCTGTGGTCTGCACCAGACATCCACACACTATTGTCTGTGGCAATGGGTTTCACCGGCTGTAGGTTGACCTGAACTGATGACGTTGGTGGTCTGTGACCATTATAACATAATGTTTATATATATAATAACTAAGACATCTGATGCTTTTCAAATTGTGTTATTGCTGGAAAATGTCATTGTGAAATGACTATTTATGTGTGTAGATTTGTTCAATAAATTTTGGTTAAAAACATGTGGGTGTCATAATTTGTGAACGAACCCGAACACAACCACACACAGAGATATGTTTTAAGGTTTTTATTGAAGAGATGGTTTGGAAGAATGAGACCAACAATCTGAATTGGACTGGAGCATGATGATGGAGATGGCTGGAGCAGGTGGACCGGAGAGCACTGGAGGACTGCCGGTGCTGCACTGTGGAGCCAGGAAGCCTACAGAGGAGGTAGGTTAGCACTGGGGTTGAGGTGGAGCTGGCAGCGCGGCAGAGAGCGAGTTCTTGGAGGGCATGGGTTGCAGCAGAACCAGAGGTGCAGTGGAGAGAGTTCTTGAGACACGGGGGCTGCAGTAAATCCAGCAGCAAAGCAGAGAGCGTTCTTGGAGCACTGGGGTAGCAGGAGATCCAGTAGCACAGAAGAGAGGATTCTTGGCTGACAGACGTGGTGTGAGAGGAGAGAGAAGAGGTGAGCAATAATAAGCAGACGAACCGACAGGGAAGAGCTGACTGAGGGAGGTTTAAGTAGGAGTGATGACAGGTGGAAAGAGTCCAGGCTTGATTAGTGGCTGACAGGTGTAGGTGATTACTGAGGTGTGGAACCGGAGCTGTATGGGAGGCGGAGGCTGCCATGAATGTCCATGGTGCAGCAGGCAAAGCTGCACCATGACAGTGGGTTTTTTTGTAACTTTTTTTGATAAATGAAGTTCTAGTCCACTGTCAGCTGGGACCGGCTCCACCCTCCTCCCCAAACCCGAGACCCTGTTAACTAGTTAGCGGTGGACGATAGATGGATGAATGAAGTTTCAAGTTCCCGTTGAATACTTACACAGAAAAGTAAGAAAAATGGTACTTTTAATATCTAAATAATTTTTTAAATCCTTTGAGTAAAATGAAAATACTGAGTTCCTGCTGCCAGTGCAATCCTGCTTAAGATTAGCTGAGAGGAACAGATGGATGGTTGGATGGAGGGTGGATGCTGTACTCAAGCATTCAATAAAACCCACAACTGGTAAAATAATTTGCAGTCCACACTACAAAAGGAAAAGGACATCACAAAATTGAAAACAAAATACAAACTGAAATTGAAGCATGGTAAAAAAACAAAAAAAGCAACTGCTGATGAATTGCAGTAAGAAAGCTATCTTGAACTAACGTTTTGAGTTATGATTTTAAGGTTGTAAGTAATAAGTGTGCAGAGACAGCTGGAGACCTATGTTTTGTGGCTCCAGCCAGATTTTACAGGCTAGAATTAATCTTTTGATCAATGCTAATCATATCTTTTTTATTCTTTAACTAGATGCACTGACAGCCATCAGTACACAAGGACTCTCTTTTTGTAGTTCTCTGCACTTCAAAAGAGGCCATACTCCAAAATGTTAAAATAAACACTCCAGGTACCACTGTCTGGACAGATCAGCGTCAGCAGCTGCAACACAAGATGTATGCAAAGGCCCTGTATACATTTGTCAAGGTTAAACACAACATCTGGTCAACGTTGTCCTCCAGCTGTTACCAGTAACTACACAAATATCAGAGGCTTCAGTAAAGAGTAGTAGTGTTGAAATGACATGTGAGAGTGAGCCAGCAGCCAATAGCCCAATGGTGCTCCATTCCATGAAAAATGCAGATACCTCCCTGCGCACTGATCGTTTGAAGTGGTTCATGGTCTGGAAACCTGCATCAGCAGACTGTAAAAGAGCTGTGTGAGGGCAGGATGGAACCAGCTGTATGGAGGTACGCAAAGGTAGCAGATCTGATGGAGGTTGGAGATCCTGAGCCAAACCACCTGCCAAATTTTGGCCACCCTGCGGAAAGCCAGACAAAAATTAAAAGCTTTGGAATTCGGGGACAAAGATCCCATTGTATCTTTGCAATTATTAAAACACAGAACAGCTCACAGTGGTAGCGTTAGAGATAATGGACTGGACACGTTTTTTTGTCACTATTAGCTGCATGTGTACAAGACATTGCCCAAGAATTGTCCTACTGAGCCGAGTGGCTCAGTAGTGAGAAGACTGGTGAGCCCAAATAGCACATATGACCATTTCTTCCAGTTTCAAGGCTTTCTTATAGAGCACAACTGATCCAGCGTCCCAGTGGTGCAAATGCTGTTAGAGAGGCATGACGCTGCCTTTGCAACTCGGTAAACAGAGCGGATTCATTCTGGTGCAGGTGTTCCAAGGGAAGCTAGGAGAGATTTTTCACTGGCTATTCTTAGAGCTCTGGTCAAGGGCTTTATTCCTCATCCTGATCTGGAGGCTTACATTAATAAAGGCTTTCACCTCTAACTTGGGAATCAGTCTACAAAACTTCCCCCTTGTTTTACCAGACACTGCATCAAGATGATCTGCCAATGGCACTGCCTGAAAAGCTTAACACTCGGCGGATTGGTGGCGCAGCGGGTAGCGCGACCCATGTACGGAGGCCTTAGTCCTCGATGTGATCGACCCGGGTTTGACTCTGACCTGTGGTCCTTTGCAGCATGTCTCCACCCCCCTTCCTGTCAGCCTACTGTGTTAAAAAGCGAGCCACTAGAGCTGCGAAAAATCTCCAAAAAAAAAAAAAGCTTAACACACCTTGGTGTCAGGTCAATAGCAAAGCTTCTTCACTTGGACCATGCAATACAGCTCTTATGTGCAGGTCCGGAGCCCCTCTCGCATCAGAAAGATGCAAAAAAAATACCTAAAAATCCAAATTGCAGAAGACTCCAACATTATTCCGGATGAGGAGAGAGAGAAGGGACCTTCACTTTGAGGGCAGTCATCACTTTTAAGGAAGGCTTGACCAACTACGGCCTGAGGCATTACGCTGCATACTGCAGGAGGACGCCATGTGTGTGGGAGCTGTATGATGACCTGAGAAGCATCTGAGAAGGAAAAAATATAACCAATGCAGTGTAATGTACAGCAGATTGAGGATTTACGCTCAGAATGAACCCATTACATTTTGGGGGGAGTCGGTGGTTGTGAATGGACAGAAACGCAGATCAAAGGGAGCCCCGCTCGGAAATAAGTTCTGTTTTTAGTGGCAAATTCTTTGATGGCAAAGCTGTCCCACACATTGTACTTTGCCCATCCTGATCTGAGAACGCTTACATCGTGGCTCATGGGAGAGTTTTTCATCTGTAAATTCAGTGTATAGAGTATATATTTGCTGCATGCAAGACAGAAGTAGTTCATGTTCAGTTGTTGTTCATTCAGGACTTTAGAATGTTGGTTTTTATGTTTAATTGTTTTGTTTGAACACAATGTATGAAATAAACATTTTTTTTAAAAGAGTACATTTTTTGCTGTTGTAACACAAATCAGATTGCCATGTGAAAACAGGCATTTTGATTATAGATTTTGGTTATCAGTATGTTCAGTTATTCAAATGAATTAAAATTTCCAAACCAGAATTATTTTTTTTTTTGCTTCTTTTTAAGTCTTTGTTTATTTGATCTTCAAACCCACAGTCACTTTCTTCTGTATCCTCTTGGAAGTCAGGGTTAATTATTTCTCTCAATTAATTAACTGTATTGATCATGTGCTGACCTCATGGTCTCTTTGCTCTGACATGGTCCCTTTTCTACCGGTACATGGCAACCTCTGTAGTATAAATCCAGCATGCTCAAATTAACACTTTTAACAGGAATTTAATCTATACAAACAAACATCTGTCCTAAAATGGCTATAGTAATAATGGTGATTAATATAGAAAAACTATTTAGAAAAACTATGTCCATTAAACACAAGTAACTTCTTGTAACGTCAAGGTTCTTCTGCAGCAAGAAATTAAAGATTTACATTTTGTTCCTACTTGTGGTCGTGACATCTGATGACTGCATTTTGTTGCTGAGTTAATGGCAAGCAAGAACCTACTTCAACATACAAAACTAATGGAAAACTGTGAAAAGGTGCCCGATTACAGCCTGCAGCTGGTGAAATCCATTTCAGAAATGATGGTGTTGATGTATAGCACAGATCACAGACAATTTAATCAGGTAAAGTCATGGGATTACAAAAAAGTAGACCAGTTTGGGTTATTTTTTTAGCCAACTGTGCAAATTAAACTTTAATGCCATAAACCAGCACAAACAAAGCACTAAAACTGACCAGTCTGATCAATTTTGGTGCAAACTGTGGGGATTATGGCGTCTGAATGTACTAAATAATAATCTTAGATTATTTCAGAAACAATAGTAGCAGAAACTAAGCACTATCCGCACCTATTTGCCTGAATTTTTCATTTGGGCAGAGTGTCAACTTCTGCCAGCAGATCTTGGATGGTGCCATTAGCTGTGTTTCCATCCGATTCTCATGCAAATTTTGAGCAAACTTTTAAAATATCGCAAAAAAGAAAATGAGCATCAGACGTGTTTCTAATTTACGGGTTAGTAGCGAATTAACCAGGAGACGCACAGAGTAACGTCGTCATACGTTGACGTTGGCTGTAATAAACAGGAAGTAGATGTTAACTAGCATGGACCACAGATCAGTAATGGAGCGAGGCTTTAATGAATGTGGCAACCTTTTTATTTATTTATTTATTTTTACGGCTGAGACTTAGAAATGTTTGCTAGCGTTACGGGAATATCCGAGAAGACGCCGTCAGCAGAAACAGTTGATCAGTCATGTGAGGTAAACCTTCGCTACGCCAGAACTGATTCGACAAATGTGTTTCCATCTCCTCTTTAGCACATTTACTGTTTTTCAAAAAAGTCAAAAAACGTCTCAAGCGAGCGTAAAAATCTTTTTGTGAAATTTAGTGAGTTAATTTGAATTTTGCCTTTTCCATCAACCCCTTCTAATGCGATACTTCAAAATGCCCATTAATAAAAAGTTGACGGAAACGCGACTATAGGTAATTTGGTTGCACAGAGAGACTCTGCCTCTGACAAAGATCTTGTCTTGGAAACACCTCAGTATTCAGCTCTCATTTGATGACGGTCCAAGTCTTGGGTCCACAGAGGAAGATGGGCAGTATCAGTGTGTGGATGAGGCTCATCTTGGTCACCCGTGGAGACATATTGGCCTTTTTCCAGCTGCACCATCAGAGAGTCGTAAATACCAACTCAGAACATCCCAGGTCGGAAGTGGATCTGGCCGGTTGATGCATACCTCCAATGTTTCTAGAGAGCCAAGAAGTTGGAACGTTAGAGCCGGTATCATCTGACCTCACCACAGATGAATATTAGCTGTTGAGCCAAGCATTGCGTTTCTTAAGGCCATGAGGCTTAGGCATGTGTTTAGTGTCTGAGGAGCTCTACAGGGCTCTCAACTTGACTTGGAGAATGAATTTTAGGTCAATGTTAGCAATCCCCCCACAGGTTCCTTTTTTTTACTGGCAGAAGATGAAATTCTGGTCACAGCATATTTCTCCAGGTCAGACATCTGCATGGTCTTTTCTGCTGATTTGCTTGTGGAGTTTTTAGAGCTTTAATTGCCCATTTATTCATCAAAATGGATGGAGCAGTCGTTCTTGCACATTTGACGGTCCTGTTCAATCCCATATTTTTTGTCTGATTTTGCTCATCACGTTGAGTTTTAAAACAGCACTTTAGTTCTGCATTCATTCCTTCAGTTTGGATTTGGATGATTCCAGAGGCCTTTTAATTTTCTGATGAACTAATCGTTAGTTTAAACACCTGGAATGTAATCTCAAAACCATCATGATAGCATGAAAAGGGTAAGTTTATCGTGGGTTGGCCAGTGGCCTTTGAGGCTATTTTGGATTGAAAAGTTAATTGAAGAATAGCTGCAGCCGTTCAGATGACGACTGCAGAGACCGCAATGTCTGGTTACTACGTTTTCATTGATTAAGGTTTTATTTTCTACTTTGGTAAATCTAATGTGGCATTGTTCCCTAACTACAACAGCTGGTACACCAAGTAAACCATTCATACAATATTAGCCTTCATATTTACTACTGTGCCCCTCAGAACTAGTTCTTATTAGGACATGTTCCTTCAGTCAAAGAAAAAACCAACAGCATAACAAAACATGATTGTGTGCCGCTGAAAGAGCAGATGAAATACAGCTCACCTGTTGTTCCCTAGGAGGAAAAGTTGAAATCTACTTCAGTCTCTATCAGACTGTCAGCCAGACTGACAATATTTTTCAACAGATAGCATTCTCACAAAAGCTCTTTATGAAGAGAACAAACAGTTAGCAGAAGATGCTTTAAGGCGAATAGGGATTTCTCCCCCTAGGTATAAATTTTTTACATTTGGGTAGAGTAAATACAAGAATGTCATCAAAGTGCTTTTGCTGGTTGATCATATTTATCATATATGTTTTATCTAATAAATGTATCTGGGATATTTTTGCACGTTGTAGGATGTAAAGGTAGTTTGTTTAATACCGTATTCTTCAGACTATAAGTCAAATTTTTTTCATAGTTTGGTCAATCCTGCGACTTATTGTCAGGTGCCACTTATATTTCAAATTTAATGGTAATTCATACTGACCAGCATGGACCAAGGAGTAAACATTGCCGTCTATAGCCTCAAGAGGGCTCTCTAGGCCTGTGAAAACTATATGCTGCTCCTGTACCACTTAAAAATTTATTGAAACACTAACTTATAGGCAACAAACACAGAACACATGTTTGTATGTTGTTTTACTGTTTCAGCCTGCATTCATGCAGCGGAGCGGAGCGGAGCGGAGCATGGTCCAAAACGAAGGGCCCAGACCGCGGCAGAACTATGTTATTGGGCTAGCTTACAGCTCTGTTGTCCGGGCGGTTTACAGCTTCACTGATACACGTGAGCTTTATGTTGCTCTGAAACATCCGTGTCGTACCGTTAGCTTGGCACGTAGCATCTTTACGCTCACAGTCTAATTTCAGCGTAATTTTGACAACTTTCAGCGTAACTGATATGCACTGGATAACACCTTCCCGGTTGGAGTTGCTGGCTTGTTATGCTAATTTACTCTATTCATCCTCCCAGGTATTTTCCATATTATTCAGCCGATTGTGGATTCAGCTGTGTAATTGAATACATTGGTTTAACAGATTACATGTCAGTTTTTAGTCTTGGATTGTGTGAAATTATAATAAAACGTACATGAACGGTTATAATTCTAAGTTTAATTTGAAATCTGCCTTAAGTGTGGTTCCAAGCCAACCTGGCCAGCGAGATCGATAATGTGTAGCACTCTATTACCCCATTTACACTACCCTTTTTTAACCGTGCCGAGAACGGTCCGAGCTCGGTAACTGAGGTAACTTTAGACTGTAAATGGATCGCAAACTGAACTGAACCGTGCCAGACACAACCGGACCGCGCTAAATCTAGACCAGTTCGATGGGTGGGCTCGGCTCGGTTTATCAGTAGCTCGGTTCTCTAATAACAAAGAGCACATGAGCAGACCGCGTCATCTCCTTACAGTCAGCTGACTAATTTTGCGGTTTCAGACATTCATAAAAATACTAGCTTCCCTACCGTGACACACGGTTTCCAGTGATGATTCTGCTTAGCAGTGTGATGAACCTCGACATCTGTCGTTGTTTCCTGCGTCTGTAAGCCCTGATTAGACATTCGTTTGTCTTATCCACTTCCCAAAAGCCGACTCTGTCAAGTAAATTCACCAAAGGTTGCCTTCTTCGCCTGACTCTCCGCAAACAACTAAATGTCACAATTATAACCAAGCATAACTTCCTAAATGTTACGGGCGCCGCCATTTTGATTTGCTTGAGTCCCTCCTTCAATCCTAGAGAGCAGTAGTACCGCAGATTGTCACTAGGAGGCGAGGAACCGAGATAGCGTGATGTGTAAACGGTCGTCAGAACCAAGCTCGGCACGGTTAACTGATCCAAGCTCGGTCCGAGCTCGGCATGGATCGGTTTAACAAGGGTAGTGTAAATGGGGCTTATGTTCTGCACATTATCCATCTTGGACTGCTCCCATTAAATCCGTTTGGGGAAATGAGGGACATTCAGCAGACCTCTCCGAGCTGACTGGACGGAGCGACACTTAGTGCCCGCCTACCAAAGGTTGGTTTTAGCCAATCATGGTATCAAATGAAAATGAAAGCAGCCGGCTCCATGAGAAACTACAACAACATAAGCTACTCAAGGCACTTCTTGCTGTTATTCTGTCATAGAAGGAAAACAGATGAGAACTTACAAAACAGACGTTAAAGCAGCAGCTACCTGACGTCCTCCTGTGCTGCCTTGTTTATGTTGGTGCAGCTGTGGCCTCGGCAGCTCTTGCTTCAGTAACAGCGGTATTTCCAGCCTTAAACCACTAAACGTGATTAGCCCAAACCGTTTTTGGTTCCGGAGCGGGACAAGATGGATTGTCCTGTGTTTGTGAAGGAACAAAAACCGTGAGAGCTCCATCTTGCAGGCATGGTTATTTCCAAGCAGCAACAATCTCTATCATTCTTGTTTATCACATCATTGTGTAGAGATCAACTTTTGAAATTATCATTAATATCTTGGAAAGCCAATTTAATGAGCAGTCTCGTTAACCCTCCCTACAACATTGTGTCAGAAATTTTGGATGTTTCTATGGTAACGCTAGACCCATATGTTTGCTGCCTGAAAGGCTTTCTTTAACAAACTGAAATAATTCATATCGTGATGCATTAATTAGGGTTCCAAGCCCGCAGCGCAGGCGAACGGCTATGCCGTTCGTCTGCTCTGTGAGCAGAGAACCCTATTGTTTTTCTAGTGTTTTTAAATTATTTATTAGGGTTCCAAGCCCGCAGCGCAGGCGAACGGCTATGCCGTTCGTCTGCTCTGTGAGCAGAGAACCCTATTGTTTTTCTAGTGTTTTTAAATTATTTATTATTATTATTATTATTATTATTATTACGGGTAATTATTATTCTCCGCTAAAACGCGTTGGGCGGCCCAAGCGGATTTGTAACGAACCTATTGAATCAGGTATCCAAGTACAGAATGTGCACCGCTACTCAAACCCAGAAATTCAGACCCCTCAACAACTAGGGGGCGCTATAACAAAGGACAATGCGTTTTGGCCTATAACCACCAAACTACTGGTCCCACACTCAAAAACTTCACATCACTTTGTTTATTGGATGATTCTGCAAAATAAAGGGAATTGGCACACCCTTCGTTTCCCAGCTAGTTTTCGCGCTACATGGCTACAAAGGTTAAACCTTTCTTGTTTAACTCCTCCTACATTTTTTATGCAATCCGCGCAAAACTCCACATATAACAGCGTAATGGACAAATAAAAAAAGTGAACGCGCCGGATTTTTGAATTTTGACTTTTTCGAAAAGTAACGCTAAAATAAGTGATTGTTAGCTAGCTAGCTCTAAATGTAATTGCTGATTATTCTAAAACCATAACAGATTTTGACATGTCCTTCATAACCCATAGTCCAAATAAGATTTTGCACATGTGACCCGCGTTTGAGGATCGTCCATCACTAGGGGGCGCTGTGATGTCAAGAAATCTACTACGCAAGAATGGCTGATCGGATTTTTACAAAACCTTCTTCATCCCCTTCCAGTCATACCCCTGAACTCAGGTATTAAATATGGTAATTATTAAAACAAGTGGGCGGGGCCTATTTCCAAAAGTGTTAAAAAACCTGGAGAATAATAAAAACAATAAAGTAAAGAATAAAAAATGCTTTAAAATCAATTTTTTGATCCCAGATTTTCAGGATGTATTCTGTGAATAAGGTGTAACAATTCTCTCACTGCATGTATTGTTTTTTTTTGAAGTGCTACACTCTGAATTTTTAAAAGTTTGTAAAATGGAGAAATCAATGTATTTTCCACAAATATTGTTCAACCCCCCAAAATATGGCCTCTATTTGTAAAGCACATGCAGAATAAACATGGATTTCAGTTTGGTAAAAATCCAGGCGAGTTTGACCAATTTACAAGACTTTGAAAATAAATGGTACAAGACTATAAAGTTTAATATTTTATTTCTCTGAATCCATTGTTTTAATGACCATAAAAAAAATCCTGTGGTTAGATAAAGCACTCTTTGAGATCCATGAATATTTTCAGAATTTTAGAGCCAACCGTTGATTATTAACGAATTTATGAAGTTTGTGATCAGTTCACAGCTTTCATCATCCAGAGCTCTGACTGCAGAGCTTTGAACAGGGCGGCCATTTTGCCCATATTTGGGCACATCACAGGAAGTGACGTCAAAGCAGCCATCTTAGGTCAGACCAAGCTGCCATCTTAGGTCAGACCATAGAGAACACAGACATGAATACGTAGACGCCGCGTCCTCGGTTGAGAGGCGTGCCGACAGAGCGGCCATCTTAGGTCAGACCAAGCTGCAGTCAGACAGAATACAAGTCATTACAGGAAAATGTACTTTATGTTTTCAGACACTCTGAATCCGGTGAAATCTCACCCGATTTCCAGATAAATCAACTGACTGAAAACGTCACCCCTTTAGGGGCTACATGGGACCAATTGATTGAATTAAATTATTGTCTAACTTAATAAATAATTTCGATTTTGTATTGAAAGTAAGCAAACTTCCAGAGCTACGTCCCAGGAAGCCCGACTTTTACTCCGCTTATGGGTGCGCAAATAAAAGGACACTAGGAACCAGATCCTGGGGAATTACCTTCCATAAGTAAGATTTTATGATAGATCATCCTCATGCTTTACAGTTACAGTTTTCCGGCATAAACACAATATGTGCTAATGGGTACAGCGATGGAAGTAGAGAAAAGTACATTAAACACCAAAAACAAACAAAATGGTCCTAAATTACTGGATAGACATGATTTGTGGGGAGTGGGGGGGGAGCCCGTGCTGAGGGTGATTTTTTTGTTGATTTCTTTTTGTTGATAATTGCTGTTGTCTGTAGATCGGTGTCTGTGTATATAGCTTAAATATATATATATATATATATATATATATATATACACTCACCGGCCACTTTATTAGGTACACCTGTCCAACTGCTCGTTAACACTTAATTTCTAAGCAGCCAATCACATGGCGGCAACTCAGTGCATTTAGGCATGTAGACATGGTCAAGAGAATCTCCTGCAGTTCAAAACGAGCATCAGTATGGGGAAGAAAGGTGATTTGAGTGACTTTGAACGTGGCATGATTGTTGGTGCCAGAAGGGCTGGTCTGAGTATTTCAGAAACTGCTAATCTACTGGGATTTTCATGCACAACCATCTCTAGGGTTTACAGAGAATGGTCCGAAAAAGAAAAAACATCCAGTGAGCGGCAGTTCTGTGGGCGGAAATGCCTTGTTGATGCCAGAGGTCAGAGGAGAATGGCCAGACTGGTTCGAGCTGATAGAAGGGCAACAGTGACTCAAATAACCACCCGTTACAACCAAGGTGGGCAGAAGAGCATCTCTGAACGCACAGTACGTCGAACTTTGAGGCAGATGGGCTACAGCAGCAGAAGACCACATCGGGTGCCACTCCTTTCAGCTAAGAACAGGAAACCGAGGCTACAATTTGCACAAGCTCATCGAAATTGGACAATAGAAGATTGGAAAAACGTTGCCTGGTCTGATGAGTCTCGATTTCTGCTGCGACAGTCGGATGGTAGGGTCAGAATTTGGCGTCTACAACATGAAAGCATGGATCCATCCTGCCTTGTATCAACGGTTCAGGCTGGTGGTGGTGGTGTCATGGTGTGGGGAATATTTACTTGGCACTCTCTGGGCCCCTTGGTACCAATTGAGCATCGTTGCAACGCCACAGCCTACCTGAGTATTGTTGCTGACCATGTCCATCCCTTTATGACCACAATGTACCCAACCCATGATGGCTACTTTCAGCAGGATAATGCGCCATGTCATAAAGCTGGAATCATCTCAGACTGGTTTCTTGAACATGACAATGAGTTCGCTGTACTCAAATGGCCTCCACAGTCACCAGATCTCAATCCAATAGAGCATCTTTGGGATGTGGTGGAACGGGAGATTCGCATCATGGATGTGCAGCCGACAAATCTGCGGCAACTGTGTGATGCCATCATGTCAATATGGACCAAACTCCCTGAGGAATGCTTCCAGCACCTTGTTGAATCTATGCCACGAAGAATTGAGGCAGTTCTGAAGGCAAAAGGGGGTCCAACCCGTTACTAGCATGGGGTACCTAATAAAGTGGCCGGTGAGTGTATATATATATATATATATATATATATATATATATATATATATATATATATATATATATATATGCTTGTCGGGACTTTGATGCAATCAACTGGTTTCCTTATATAGGACATTTTATCCAATCTGTATAATCTGACCCAATCTGTATAATATGATTGAACTTGATTTTGTAAAGTGCCTTGAGATGACATGTTTCATGATTTGGCGCTATATAAATAAATAAATTGAATATATATATAATATTGGAAGAATTTTAGAGCAAACTGTTGATTTTTAAAGAATTTATTTATGAATTTAAAGAGAATAACATTTCCGAAATGTGCCCATGTAGGGATTTAAAATTTCCAGTAGATGGCAGTATTTGATTATATATGGATTTTTTACACACACACACACACTTATATACATAAGCTTTACATTGAATGTAGCTAGTTGCGGAGCCAGAGGGGTGGCAGGGGTGGCATTTGCCACCCCCAACAGAGCCCTTGCCACCCCCTACTGCCACCCCACTGGAAATGGTAATTTTAACATATAATACTTATGAGATCGGCAAAGATTTGCCAGGAAAACTGTAATTTCCGACTGTCCCTGAAGGCAGCCCATACAGTAGCAGCCTACATGCTGCACACTGACGCTGTTCATTGGTTAAGCTGACATGTGGTTCCTGCTTGATCCAAAACACACCCGCGGCTTTAGAGTACACCGTTGAGGAGTTTTGCAGGTATTTACAACATTTTACCGCTCAGCGGTAACCGCTGTGTTACCTTCCTAATGAGAGGCGGCACTTGTCATACATTTCTAAAAAGAAAAAAAAAATGGTTGTGCACCGCTCCGTCCGTAGTGCCTCGTTTATTATATTAGCCATGCTAGTGCTGATAGATCGTGTTTTAGACAGATTCTTTTAACATATGTTTCAGTGCACATGCTGCCCTGTAATGTTTTATTAATTTCGCCAGGATATATCTCCCAGCTCTTGCTTGAAATGTGTGTGGTAAGAATATGTGAAAAACCATTGTTAAGTTTATAATGACTGAAATGTAAATAGGCTATGTCATATGAAAGCTTTGAATTATAACCTAACTAGTTATATTAATTAATTTAATTAATCTATTTTTAATTTAGTATTATTTTAGCTAGCTACAGAAAACTAAAAACTATTGTTTAAATAATATTTAAAATAGTGTTGTCTTTGCCATACAGTCATGGAGTCTAAATACCAGGCTGCCTTATTTTGTGTAGAGCCCAAATGAAGAGAGAAGAGAATATCTCACAGTTCTTCTTAAAGAGGCAAAAACCAGGGCCAGACCAGGACCAGACAGAACCCTGCAGCAGTGACCAACCTGGAGAAGCCAGCCAGGAGACACCAGGCCCAAGTGTATCACCAGCAGGTTAGAGGCTGTGACAGAGAGTTATTAAGTAGTAAAATCCAATAAGCCTAATTGTAAAGGTTAGCATGATGCTTTTTGCATTTTTTATTGTGTCTGTTTATGAACACAATTGAAACAAGTGGGCAGGGCCTATTTGCAAAAGTGTGAGAGTAGGGAGTAGCAAGATGGCGGCCAGTCACTAGGGGAGGTCACTGGCCGCCATCTTGCTACTCCGTTCTCACACAGAACCCCATAGCATTTGGTTGCAACAACAAGCAGTTTGGCTGTGTGAAAACGTTTCACAGGTAACTTTACAGTCAGTGGATGTTATACTTACTATACAAATTACTTTTGTTTAGGTAACACTTTATTTGTGCCTAAGATTTACATGATACTGTCATAAACAGAGGCTGCACAGTGAAGCAGTGAGAAGTGTTGTTGCCTTCTGGGTTCAATCACCTGGGTCTTTCAAATCCTCCCGGGTCTTTCAAATCCTCCCGGGTCTTTCAAATCCTCCCGGGTCTTTCAAATCCTCCCGGGTCTTTCAAATCCTCTGGGTCTTTCTGCATGGAGTTTGAATGTTCTACCTGTGCATGCGTAGGTTCACTCCGGGTACGCCGGCTTCCTCCCACAGTTCAAAAACATGACTGTTAGTTTAATTGGCTTCTCTAAATTGTCCTTAGGTGTGAGTGTGTGCAAGAATGGTTGTTTGTCCTGTCTGTCTCTGTGTTGCCCTGTGACAGATTGCCGACCTGTCCAGGGTGTAACCCGCCTCTCGCTCAGTGAACGCTGTGTATATATATATACACACAGAAAGCTATATACACGGTAGACTGTGCGTTAATGTAACGCAGAAGGTCTGGAGATGCTACGTTGGTGTAGCTTGTAGGACCTGAACAGGGGAGAGAGGCAGAGTCAAGTGTCACGGGGCCTCTGGGCCGTGTTAATAAGGCTGGTAGCGGATGGGAAAAAACTGTTTTTGTGTCATGAGGTTTTGGTCCTGATGGACCGCTGCCTCCTGCCAGAGGCTTACAGGTCCTGGAGAGATGGAAAATTGCAGCCAGTCACGTTCTCTGCAGACCGGATGACACGCTGCAGTCTGCTCTTGTCTTTGGCGGTGGCACCAGCGTACCAGATGGTAATGGAGGAGGTGGTTTAGACACACCTTCTCCTTCAAAGAGTTTTCTTAATTTTCATAACTATGACAATTGTAGATTCACACTAAAGGCATCAAAACTATGAATTAACACATGTGGAATTATATACTTAACAAAAAAGTGTGAAACAACTGAAAATATGTCTTATATTCTAGGTTCTTCAAAGTAGCCACCTTTTGCTTTGATTACTGCTTCGTACACTCTTGGCATTCTCTTAATGAGCTTCAAGAGATAGTCACCTGAAATGGTTTTCCCTTCACAGGTGTCCCCTGTCAGGTTTAATAAGTGGGATGTCTTGCCTCTTAAATGGGGTTGGGACCATCAGTTGTGTTGTGCAGAAGTCAAGTGGATACACAGCTTATAGTCCTACTGAATAAACTGTTAGAATTTGTATTATGGCAAGAAAAAAGCAGCTAAGTAAAGAAAAACGAGTGGCCATAATTACTTTAAGAACTGAAGGCCATTCAGTCCGAAAAATTGGGAAAACTTTGAAAGTGTCCCCAAGTGCAGTCGCAAAAACCATCAAGCGCTACAAAGAAACTGGCTCACACGAGGACCGCCCCAGGAAAGGAAGACCAAGAGTCACCTCTGCTGTGGAGGATAAATTCATCCTAGTCACCAGCCTCAGAAATCGCAGGTTGACAGCAGCTCAGATTAGAGACCAGGTCAATGCCACACAGAGTTCTAGCAGCAGACACATCTCTAGAACAACTGTTAGGAGACTGTGTGAATCAGGCCTTCATGGTAAAACAGCTGCTAGGAAACCACTGCTAAGGACAGGCAACAAGTAGAAGAGAATTGCTTGGGCTAAAGAACACAAGGAATGGACATTAGACCAGTGGAAATCTGTGCTTTGGTCTGATGAGTCCAAAGTTGAGATCTTTGGTTCCAACCATCGTGTCTTTGTGCGACGCAGAAAAGGTTTAACAGATGGACTCTATTCAATTCAATTCAATTGTATTTATACAGCGCCAATTCATGAAACATGTCATCTCGAGGCACTTTACAAAGTCAAAATCAATCATATTATACAGATTGGTCAAAAATTTCCTATATAAGGGAACCAGTTGATTGCTTCAAAGTCCCGACAAGCAGCATTTACTCCTGGAGAAGCATAGAGCTACAGGGAGAGACGTCTGCATTGTCCATGGCTTTGCAGCAATCCCTCATACTGAGCATGCATGAAGCGACAGTCGAAAAAAACCCCCACCCATTAGCGGGAAGGAAAAACCTCCAGCAGAACCGGGCTCAGTATGAACGGTCATCTGCCTCGACCGACTGGGGGTTAAAGAATACAGAGCAGAGACACAACAAGAGAGACAAACAAGCACAGAAGCACACATTGATCCAGTAATCTGTTCTACATTAGATAGTAATAGCGGGTGATCTGTCTTCTCTGGATGATGTCACAGTTAACAGAACGTCAGATCAGGTGTACCTACTATGAAGAAAAAAGAGAGAGCAAAAAGTTAAAAGCTGAAATGACAACAGTCATTTCAATGTAATGCAATGCAAAACTGCATTGCATCTACTTTTTTTAGACAAATGCAAGAAAGTAATAAATATTATGACATGCTTAATTGGAAGGGAGTGGGGAGCAGATAGATGGTGCTGCTGTAGAAGGTCGTGAGGATGGGCGGGGACAGGTGGGCTCTCCTCATCCTCCGCAGTAAGTGCAAGCACTTCTGTTCCCTCTTCTCCAGTGACATGGTGTTCACAAACCAGCTGAGGTTGTGTGTTATGTGCACCCCGAGGAATTTATTGCTGCTGACCACCTCCACAGCTGAGCTGTTAATGAGAAGTGGAGCATGGCGAGGCCATTCCTTCCTGAAGTCCATGATGATCTCCTTCGTTTTCTCCACGTTAAGGATCAGTCCTGGTCCTGGTCCTGGTCGTTGTTGTCTCTAATCAGGCCCACCACCGTCGTGTCGTCTGCAAACTTCACGATGTGATTGGTGGTGAACCTGGGGACACAGTCGTGTGTCATCAGGGTGAACAGCAGGGGGCTCAGGACGCAGCCCTGAGGAAAGCCCGTGCTGAGGGTGATGACATCAGTGGTTTTCTGTCCGACCCAGACCAACTGAGGTCTGTTGGTGATGAAGTCTAGTAGGCAGTTGCGAACAGGTGTGCTGAAGCCCAGATGTTCCAGTTTTAATGGTGTTGAACGCTGAACTGAAGTCCAGGAACATGCTCAAGGGGGCGGTGCGTGGGTGGGCTTGGAACCCGTTAATAACTGCTTGCAGTTCTAGTTATTATTATTATTATTATTATTATTACGGGTAATTATTATTCTCCGCTAAAACGCGTTGGGCGGCCCATGCGGATTTGTAACGAACCTATTGAATCAGGTATCCAAGTATAGAATGTGCACCGCTACTCAAACCCAGAAATTCAGACCCCTCAACAACTAGGGGGCGCTATAACAAAGGACAATGCGTTTTGGCCTATAACCACCAAACTACTGGTCCCACACTCAAAAACTTCACATCACTTTGTTTATTGGATGATTCTGCAAAATAAAGGGAATTGGCACACCCTTCGTTTCCCAGCTAGTTTTCGCGCTACATGGCTACAAAGGTTAAACCTTTCTTGTTTAACTCCTCCTACATTTTTTATGCAATCCGCGCAAAACTCCACATATAACAGCGTAATGGACAAATAAAAAAAGTGAACGCGCCGGATTTTTGAATTTTGACTTTTTCGAAAAGTAACGCTAAAATAAGTGATTGTTAGCTAGCTAGCTCTAAATGTAATTGCTGATTATTCTAAAACCATAACAGATTTTGACATGTCCTTCATAACCCATAGTCCAAATAAGATTTTGCACATGTGACCCGCGTTTGAGGATCGTCCATCACTAGGGGGCGCTGTGATGTCAAGAAATCTACTACGCAAGAATGGCTGATCGGATTTTTACAAAACCTTCTTCATCCCCTTCCAGTCATACCCCTGAACTCAGGTATTAAATATGGTAATTATTAAAACAAGTGGGCGGGGCCTATTTCCAAAAGTGTTAAAAAACCTGGAGAATAATAAAAACAATAAAGTAAAGAATAAAAAATGCTTTAAAATCAATTTTTTGATCCCAGATTTTCAGGATGTATTCTGTGAATAAGGTGTAACAATTCTCTCACTGCATGTATTGTTTTTTTTTGAAGTGCTACACTCTGAATTTTTAAAAGTTTGTAAAATGGAGAAATCAATGTATTTTCCACAAATATTGTTCAACCCCCCAAAATATGGCCTCTATTTGTAAAGCACATGCAGAATAAACATGGATTTCAGTTTGGTAAAAATCCAGGCGAGTTTGACCAATTTACAAGACTTTGAAAATAAATGGTACAAGACTATAAAGTTTAATATTTTATTTCTTTGAATACATTTTTTTAATGACCATAAAAAAAATCCTGTGGTTAGATAAAGCACTCTTTGAGATCCATGAATATTTTCAGAATTTTAGAGCCAACCGTTGATTATTAACAAATTTATGAAGTTTGTGATCAGTTCACAGCTTTCATCATCCAGAGCTCTGACTGCAGAGCTTTGAACAGGGCGGCCATTTTGCCCATATTTGGGCACATCACAGGAAGTGACGTCAAAGCAGCCATCTTAGGTCAGACCAAGCTGCCATCTTAGGTCAGACCATAGAGAACACAGACATGAATACGTAGACGCCGCGTCCTCGGTTGAGAGGCGTGCCGACAGAGCGGCCATCTTAGGTCAGACCAAGCTGCAGTCAGACAGAATACAAGTCATTACAGGAAAATGTACTTTATGTTTTCAGACACTCTGAATCCGGTGAATTCTCACCCGATTTCCAGATAAATCAACTGACTGAAAACGTCACCCCTTTAGGGGCTACATGGGACCAATTGATTGAATTAAATTATTGTCTAACTTAATAAATAATTTCGATTTTGTATTGAAAGTAAGCAAACTTCCAGAGCTACGTCCCAGGAAGCCCGACTTTTACTCCGCTTATGGGTGCGCAAATAAAAGGACACTAGGAACCAGATCCTGGGGAATTACCTTCCATAAGTAAGATTTTATGATAGATCATTCTCATGCTTTACAGTTACAGTTTTCCGGCATAAACACAATATGTGCTAATGGGTACAGCGATGGAAGTAGAGAAAAGTACATTAAACACCAAAAACAAACAAAATGGTCCTAAATTACTGGATAGACATGATTTGTGGGGAGTGGGGGGGGAAGCCCGTGCTGAGGGTGATTAGGTTTTTTGTTGATTTCTTTTTGTTGATAATTGCTGTTGTCTGTAGATCGGTGTCTGTGTATATAGCTTAAATATATATATATATATATATATATATATATATATATATATATATATATACACAGAAAGCTATATACACGGTAGACTGTGCGTTAATGTAACGCAGAAGGTCTGGAGATGCTACGTTGGTGTAGCTTGTAGGACCTGAACAGGGGAGAGAGGCAGAGTCAAGTGTCACGGGGCCTCTGGGCCGTGTTAATAAGGCTGGTAGCGGATGGGAAAAAACTGTTTTTGTGTCGTGAGGTTTTGGTCCTGATGGACCGCTGCCTCCTGCCAGAAGGAAGTGTCTGAAATATTTTGTGACTGGGGTGTCACAAAATCGGCCACAATCTTCCCTGCACGCCTCAGAGTCCTAGAGGCTTACAGGTCCTGGAGAGATGGAAAATTGCAGCCAATCACCTTCTCTGCAGACCGGATGACACGCTGCAGTCTGCTCTTGTCTTTGGCGGTGGCACCAGCGTACCAGATGGTAATGGAGGAGGTGGTTTAGACACACCTTCTCCTTCAAAGAGTTTTCTTAATTTTCATAACTATGACAATTGTAGATTCACACTAAAGGCATCAAAACTATGAATTAACACATGTGGAATTATATACTTAACAAAAAAGTGTGAAACAACTGAAAATATGTCTTATATTCTAGGTTCTTCAAAGTAGCCACCTTTTGCTTTGATTACTGCTTCGTACACTCTTGGCATTCTCTTAATGAGCTTCAAGAGATAGTCACCTGAAATGGTTTTCCCTTCACAGGTGTCCCCTGTCAGGTTTAATAAGTGGGATGTCTTGCCTCTTATATGGGGTTGGGACCATCAGTTGTGTTGTGCAGAAGTCAAGTGGATACACAGCTTATAGTCCTACTGAATAAACTGTTAGAATTTGTATTATGGCAAGAAAAAAGCAGCTAAGTAAAGAAAAACAAGTGGCCATAATTACTTTAAGAACTGAAGGTCATTCAGTCCGAAAAATTGGGAAAACTTTGAAAGTGTCCCCAAGTGCAGTCGCAAAAACCATCAAGCGCTACAAAGAAACTGGCTCACACGAGGACCGCCCCAGGAAAGGAAGACCAAGAGTCACCTCTGCTGTGGAGGATAAATTCATCCGAGTCAGCAGCCTCAGAAATCGCAGGTTGACAGCAGCTCAGATTAGAGACCAGGTCAATGCCACACAGAGTTCTAGCAGCAGACACATCTCTAGAACAACTGTTAGGAGACTGTGTGAATCAGGCCTTCATGGTAAAACAGCTGCTAGGAAACCACTGCTAAGGACAGGCAACAAGTAGAAGAGAATTGTTTGGGCTAAAGAACACAAGGAATGGACATTAGACCAGTGGAAATCTGTGCTTTGGTCTGATGAGTCCAAAGTTGAGATCTTTGGTTCCAACCATCGTGTCTTTGTGCGACGCAGAAAAGGTTTAACAGATGGACTCTATTCAATTCAATTCAATTGTATTTATATAGCGCCAATTCATGAAACATGTCATCTCGAGGCACTTTACAAAGTCAAAATCAATCATATTATACAGATTGGTCAAAAATTTCCTATATAAGGGAACCAGTTGATTGCTTCAAAGTCCCGACAAGCAGCATTCACTCCTGGAGAAGCATAGAGCTACAGGGAGAGACGTCTGCATTGTCCATGGCTTTGCAGCAATCCCTCATACTGAGCAAGCATGAAGCGACAGTCGAAAAAAAACCCCACCTATTAGCGGGAAGGAAAAACCTCCAGCAGAACCGGGCTCAGTATGAACGGTCATCTGCCTCGACCGACTGGGGGTTAAAGAATACAGAGCAGAGACACAACAAGAGAGACAAACATGCACAGAAGCACACATTGATCCAGTAATCTGTTCTACATTAGATAGTAATAGCGGGTGATCTGTCTTCTCTGGATGATGTCACAGTTAACAGAACGTCAGATCAGGTGTACCTACTATGAAGAAAAAAGAGAGAGCAAAAAGTTAAAAGCTGAAATGACAACAGTCATTTCAATGTAATGCAATGCAAAACTGCATTGCATCTACTTTTTTTAGACAAATGCAAGAAAGTAATAAATATTATGACATGCTTAATTGGAAGGGAGTGGGGAGCAGATAGATGGTGCTGCTGTAGAAGGTCGTGAGGATGGGCGGGGACAGGTGGGCTCTCCTCATCCTCCGCAGTAAGTGCAAGCGCTTCTGTTCCCTCTTCTCCAGTGACATGGTGTTCACAAACCAGCTGAGGTTGTGTGTTATGTGCACCCCGAGGAATTTATTGCTGCTGGCCACCTCCACAGCTGAGCTGTTAATGAGAAGTGGAGCATGGCGAGGCCATTTCTTCCTGAAGTCCATGATGATCTCCTTCGTTTTCTCCACGTTCAGGATCAGTCCTGGTCCTGGTCCTGGTCGTTGTTGTCTCTAATCAGGCCCACCACCGTCGTGTCGTCTGCAAACTTCACGATGTGATTGGTGGTGAACCTGGGGACACAGTCGTGTGTCATCAGGGTGAACAGCAGGGGGCTCAGGACGCAGCCCTGAGGAAAGCCCGTGCTGAGGGTGATGACATCAGTGGTTTTCTGTCCGACCCAGACCAACTGAGGTCTGTTGGTGATGAAGTCTAGTAGGCAGTTGCGAACAGGTGTGCTGAAGCCCAGATGTTCCAGTTTTAATGGTGTTGAACGCTGAACTGAAGTCCAGGAACATGCTCAAGGGGGCGGTGCGTGGGTGGGCTTGGAACCCGTTAATAACTGCTTGCAGTTCTAGTTACTCTTGAAATCACACACTTTGAATTCTAACCAGTCACCTGTGACTTATCCACATCTCAGAACAGTTGAAATGACTTGTTGGCCAAAATTTCTCTAGATCAGGGGTCTTCATCCTGCAGCTTGAAATGTTCACACACCTCAGGATGCTTGATACTTGAGGCTGGTAGTGAAACTTGACCTACTTTTTCATTAGTTTAGCTAATTATCTTGTCTTTTGGGAGCGCTCATAGACCACTTAAATCTCATTTGTTTATGATCAATTCATCCTTAAATATGAAGATTAAAAGCTGACAGATGCCATAAAATAGTAAGCCATTCTGTACTGACACATCCAAACACTGAATGCTACACCCTTGATCCAAATATTCATGCTGTATTCAAACATGGAGCACATTAAAAAAAAAAAATGACATTCATACCGCCAAGACAGAGGAGTTGATGTCACACCGCTTCATTTCCTCACGTTCAGGCCTGCACAGAACCCATTTTTCAACATGCCAATTTAACCTTTAATGCTTTGGGAGCTGTTTTGTGGACTTTTCTGAACATCTGCTGTGATGTGAGAAACTGTCAGAAAAAGTTGACCTGAACAGCGCAAGCATATTTGGTGGCAATAGGAGACACTTTAAAGGATGGCAGGTGTGTACTGTCTGCTTTTTAACAGGAGTTATTTAATTCTGAACTCAGCCGTGTCATGTTTGGCTTGATATGTTTCGCCCACATGCAGAAAACACTCGGGAGAACAGGTAGTAAGAAAAAGGTTTATTTTCACTAGGACCACGGAAAGAGTACAGTCTGAGTGGAGTTGAGTCGGGAACCAAGTGGATGTATGACCGGACCAATCTGAGGAAATGGGAGAAGGAATTAACAAATGGAGGGGACGAGGGGAATGTGCTGCTGGACGTAAGCTTACCACTGGGTTTGGAAGTCGGACCGGGGAGGAGGAGGTGTGGACTCAGCGCTTGCTTGGTGGCGGGGCCACAGGTGTCCGAGAGACCAGTGAGCGAAGGCAGAAGTGGGTCCGAGCAGCACCGAGATGTCCAGGGGTCCAGAGCAGCGGGAGTCACCAGTAGATGTCCGGAGGGAGTAGGATCCCAGAATGAGGAACTGTTTCGAGATGAACCCAGAGGAGCTGGCACGAGAGGAGGACTTGGAGGTGACTGACACTGGAGGTGGATTTCGGAACGAACAGAGGAACCTGGGAAACACAGAGGTAAGAACATTTAGTTTCTTTGCTTGAGATCATAAAGCTAGAGGCCACGACTGGTTGCATACCACGACGGTAACACTCTGGCATCTTCCCGCTGTCTGTGAGCTGCTTAAATGCAGCAGTCAGTGCTGCTCAACCATCCGCAGGTGTGTGGGCTCCGCCCACTGGTCAACACCGAACACCTGTGGAGAAAAAAGACAAGAGCAGCAGAACCGGTAGCAAGCTACACAGCTCTGCTGACTGAGTCCTGACAAGCCGTATTTAAGCAGATTGCACACTTATGCAGTTCCACTATTTTAGTTTTATTTTATATTTCCCCCCTAAATAATTTATATTTATTTTTCCTTTGTGCTGTACATGTTCTGCATCATGGAAATGTAAAATTATGTTTTTTTAAACTGATAATTTAAAGCTGGCTGTCTGCTCAACAGTACCTGTAATCTCATCAAACTACACCTGACATCAGTCAATGTTAGATGAAATAATGAAGGCACCATTAAAAATGTTCCGTCATGTAATATAAGTCAATTACTGGATATCGTTCCTTCTGAAGTGAGAGAAAGAGAAGGAAGCTAGCTTTAATCTTTGAGATAAAGGGAGGTTTTAGAGCGGAGCCAAAACTTTTCTCATCATTTGCTGCTGCATTTAAAATAAGCATATGGAGAAAATGTTACGGGTCAGAGTTATAATCAGATTTTAGTCTCATTCTTCAAAAGTAACTTCAAAGATAAGCTAAAAGCTGTAAAAATAGAATACGTTTGGCCGACAAAAACATAACTACAACACAAAATCTCAGAGGAGAATTTTCTGTGTTGCTCTGCCAAATAAAAATATGTTACATTAATTATTTACACTAAGTAAAACTGGAACAAGAAGAGCCAAAAAGCACCTTAAAAACAGGAGGAAAAGCCTCTGTTCAATTGAAGCTGAAAATGTTTTTTACAGGCATGTAACACAGAAATGCACGAAACAACCTTCAATTGAATTCAGGCTGTGAAAACAAGATTTAGAACAACAACAAGATTTTAAACACTGCCTCCAAGCAATTCACATCAGAAATGTGGTTGTTGAATCACAAGTTAGGCATGATGTGTTTAAGGTTCCCGTGATGGAAAGGCTGCAGGAATGTTTTAATCAGCTTAAATATCAAGGATGAGGACTCTGAAAACACATTATTACACCTCTAGCCTGCACCTCTGCCTTAATGTGTTATTTATAAAGCTGTGGGCCAAAGCAAAGGCTTTTACTGGATTTCTGAAGGTTATGAACACAGCTCGTTCACCCACTAACTTGATAATGAAGCAAGCTCCAGGGAAAATCACTCCTATTTGAAAACATGTAAGAAAACGTATAATACGTTGCAATACTCTGTACCAACACTGAACTCAAATAAAAAAAGCTCTCAATGCTGGATTTCAAAAGGATTTTGGATTTGCTCAAAAAAAACCTATGACCTTAAAAATGAAAAGACCATTTGAAAACTGAGTATAATGTTTTCTTCCTCGCAGTCTGACATTAAAACAGTTTGAAGTTTTTCTGTTAACAAAGTTATGATTGCTAAAATAATGTTTATGTCATGTGAGCTACTAGGACTATTATCAACCTTAAACCAATTTAGAAAAGCCCAGGTGAAGATACAGTATCATGGCTTTCTAAGGCTCTGATAAGTGAATTCACATCATTTGAGTTATACTTGGAGGCACACCTTAAACATCCTGCTTCCTTGTGTAAAGTAAAAACAAAAGGTGCTACCTCCATCTGTTCAAAGTTATGTACAAGTAGTGTACCATAGTAGTGTCCAGCATTCATATATTTTCATTGGAATTGTGTAGCTTAAGTGGAGGAAAAACAATTGAGATGTTGTGAACATCATGACTGAAGCTGGTAAGAGAGTGTCTTTATCCACAGTAAAACAAGTCCCATGTCTTATGAGCTGAAAGGCCACTCATTGAGGAAGAAGCCATTATTATAGAAGCAACATACAAAGCCAGCTCACAGTTTGGAAAGGCACTCAGGAACTGAGATCTTAATTTTGGGAGACATGTCCTGTGATCTAAATAAATCAAAGAGTGTGGTCATAATGACCATCGTTAGATTTGGGAGAAGCTTTGAAACCCGAGAACAAGGAATAAAAAAAAAACTTCAGTTAATTTATTGCAGACAGCATTTTTATCGATACGGTTCTGAATCTGAGCTAATCCCAAAGGTTGTCCCGTGAGTGGCAGCGTTTGTTGGGGCACTTCTTTGGATAAACGAAAAATAATCGACAAATGGCATATCTATCCCCAGTGTAAGAGGAGAGGCCATCAGCTCAGGGTTTGCTTTCAGTAAAGTCAATATGCATTTGTATTCCAGAGGAGAGCCCAAACAGCACTGCAGTCTAACAAGAGTCCAGCAGGTAGTCTCATCATAACCGGCAACACAAAGTTGACTTGAGGAGACGGTTAAAGTTCTCAGAAACAACCAATGTGACCAGAATTGGTCCAGAAGATTGTTTTTGTTTGTCTGAAACAAAACAGCTAGTGGTCTTGCTGGGAAGACAGACATTCAGAGGCATTGAAAAAGCAAGGACCAAATACCAAGAGACTGTGAAACGTATAGCTTCCCCACACTCCCCTGGATTTATTGGCTCATTGCTCTGAGGAGCCCTCATCTGTTGAGGACACAGAATCCAGACAGCTGTGGATTCAGCCGGGTGATCAATAAACTGCACAAGGTACCCAGACACAATTAGAGGTCAGAAACACCCAATAACCCCCAGCTAGTTAACCGATTATTAGTCTGAGTTGCAAAATAAGGTTTCATTCAAACATGCAATGGTAAAAAAAGTGCACTCTCTTTGAAATGTTAAGTTTTATATGTTTTTAAATATCATACGTTTTTTTTGGGGGGGGGGGGGATTAAATACTTTTCGCACATTTCTGCCATTTTTTTAAATAAAAAAAATAATCACCTTATTGAATATTTGGTTTTTGTACACTTGAGGTTAGTTTGAAATTAATTTTGAAACTTGGCAGAGACCACATTGTAAAAAAGAAAAGAAAAAAAGTAAAACATATTGACAGAGGGAATATGTTTTTTTTCCCCCTATGACTATCAACAGTATAAACAAAATAAAACAGTTGAGGTTATTAATGTTATTTTACTGTAAGCCATTAATGCTACCTGTTCTTTATTGCTAGAATGAAAATTTGGAATTGACTGGGTTCAGACAGCCAGGATTTTAAAAGACTTTCAAATTTTTCAACAAATGCTACTAGGGATGCAAAAGCTCAGCATTTTTAAGCAAAAAGTACAAAAAATCTTAAAGCCTCAGAAATGCCGCAAGAGCTTTAAATTCTTAAATGCATATACTAACTCAATCTTCCTCTGTATATTTTAAAATACTGGAAAATAATTTCTGACAACTACTTTAATACGGATTTTATTATTTCAGATTCTTTATTTGATTCTGTTAGCGCTTCTCCTGAACACTCTTCTGTCCAGATAGTCTATTGATGATGTCACAGCCCTTTCATTCTCAGCATTTTACTTTATTAAAGGAGCAATAAGCGAAATTTCATTATTTTAGATAGAATTAAAAATTGTTTTTTGAAGAACTAAAGGCATCTTTTTGGATGGACTATGGTTAAACGTCACACACCATCTCTTTGTGTTGTTCTCCAATCTCCTGTTTACATAGCTTGTTTACACGTACGTGCATGTGAACAGCTGCCCCCTCCCTGCCCATGAAATGCCACCGCCAGGCACAAAATGGCAAGGAGCCAACTACAACGTGCAAGATACACGTCTTGTTTTGGTCTACAGGCAGTGCTCAAGCTCCACCTAGTGGTGAAAATCTCTTATTTATCCTTTAAAGGTGCAATGCGCAAGTTTTGAATTAAAATATTATTTATTTTCTCTCCCATATTTACTTTTACAACTGCTCGATGTGTAAAGTGAGTTATCTTCTATTTAACACAGTTGCTTCTATAGGCTGCATTAGTCAGCTTATGAGACGAGGTTTTCATTAGTCAATGACCTGCTAAACGAGGTCATTGACTTACAGCTTTAACTCACTTCTGTCACTGAGTGCTTTTAAGGTCACCTGTAAAGATCTTGAGAGGGAATCATTTGTCTGTAAATGTTTTAATTGTGGGATGTTTTAGTATTTTATTTGTGATGGCGGTGATTTTTAAATTTTTTGTATTCTATGTTTTGTTGTGATTGTCATGTGACTCTGTTTGCTTCTGCCAGTCTTGGTTGGTATTCTCTTGTAAAAGAGAGTCTTAATCTCAATGGGGTTTTCCTGGTGAAATAAAGGTGAAATAAAAACAATTAGTTTTGGATTGTGTATGGAAGCATTGCTTCCTTCAGAGAGACACACAAAATACTTAAAACATGAACATGTTTTTTTTTTTTTTTTTTTAGGTTACTTTAACAGTTTTAGATACTTTTTAATGAAACATTAATACAACATGTCTTAAGTCCTTTTCTGTCCTCAATCTTTGACCCTCTGCTGTGGGCAGTGTAACTGAGCTCTATGTGGTCAGGAATGTATGTTCAAAGCACTGAAAACGGCAAAAGCCACATAGCTCAGCTTTGTATTTGACTTCAATGGCTTTTTACAGTTAGTGAGGGAGAAAGACTTTTTTAGCCTTTTTAAACAGAGAGCTCCACTAAACTTGCAGAACGCAGCAGGCTTCTCTGAAAAACACAAGTTTTTCCTATTCCTTTCTGGATCCTCAAAGCTTGATCATCTCTTTAACTATGGAAAGAAAAGTAAAACCTCTTCATCGCTTTTCTCTTTCATCCAATTGGCCGACTGGTTGAGCAGCAGGTCTCCAACAGCCTGCAGCTGCTGCTGTGAATATAAAGGGGAGTCAAAGATCATTGATCACCAGCTCACTCCTGGAATTCATCACAAATTCAAGTGTGGACAAAAAGCAAAGCTGAAGCCTGTATCGTTCACTGCAAATGTTCTCATTGGCTGAAAAACACCTACAGCCTTCTGGCTCTGTAGCTTTTATAAACTAAACCTACCCTTCTTTTGCTTTAATGGCTTGTCTGTTATGTTATATCTAGGGTTTATGTGGTATAGTATCACTCCGAGGCTGTCTTTGTTTTCTGATTTACCTCTTTCTGTGTCCTCATCTTAAATGAGCAATATGTAAGATCAAGCTAAATCATTCTCATTTGTTACCTGGGATGGAGGTAAAATTCCCTATAAATAATCGGTCCTCTCCTTCGACAATGTCTGAATCAAGTTATTCTCCTTTCAAACTTAGAGGTACGGTCCAGAACGACTTCGGTGCAGTGTGTAGCCCGTGTTTACTTCCTGGTTCCTGAGATGAATGTGGAGAGCAAAAGTTAAACAAACGATTACAGTACTTACTGCTGGGAAGGAAATTGGCCTGGTAGTTACAAACCGGCTCACTTTCAACTGCTGGGTTGAAATTTTAATGAAAAACGTAAGTGTATATCAGTTACAGCTAATGTGATATTTTATTCCTCGATGGCCAATATAAAAGATGCGACAGATATTTTAGCCGGCTCGTGCTATTGCAGCAGCAGTCCAAGCAGGTCTCCTTTCTTCCTGCTTCTCGGTGAAGGCCTCTCCCCTCCCCATTTCCCTGTCTGCTTCTATCAATCGATTTGGAGCCTCTTTTTACATAACTTCCAAACTATAAATTACGTATCTGGTCAGTGGAACTCTCAATGCAGTTGATAAACTTTTCTCAACGAGAAGACTGGGCGAAGGAGAGCCCACCTGTGCCCGATGGGACATGTGCAGCAGGACACACGGTGGGAGGAGGATCGTGCGTCTGTTCATTTTGTTAGTTGAGGATGTTGAAAATATGATAAAAATTGGATTTATGATAACAGGATTTCTGATTTTTGAAGCTGGTGGTTACCAGCATCGGCATCTGTTTCGGCCCATGTCAAGACTGCCTGAACTATGTGAGGGATATGTTCACTACCAGCACTCAGACTGAAATGCTGCGTAAGCAGAACTGCAGGCCAGCTGTGGTTTCTGAACTTGCTGGCAGGAAGGGAACAATCTTGGAGAAAGCTGGAAGCTGGACAATTTAGGCCGTTTTGGGATTGCCATTGAGAAGAACCAGCGAGGCAGACAGAAAAACAAGAGTCTGCCTACCCAAAACAAATGCTATTGTCAGAATTTGGCCTCCCCTGTGCCAGCCTTGAAAGGCAAACAATCAAAATGCTCTCCTGGATGTTATGTAAATAAGAAACTCTGTGATATCTGTGACCTAGAACAGAGAGCCACTGGACTGCCTGATGACGTTCTATCAATATCAGACCCTGGCTGCAAGAGCTATCTGCCACAGCTCACAGACTAACACACATGATTACACTAAAACACACAGGAACACACACACCGCCTCTACTGTGCTTCTTTCCCTTACTCTGCTTCTATCTGATTTAGCTGTAGCTACAGAAAGGTCAGATCACAGACCTCAAGCTTTAGCTTTATAAATATAAACAATTAAGTTTAGATTTTTTAGTGATAAAGCTTGTTTCAGTGAAACTTTATTATGTATAGAAACAGTTCTACCATTTTAGCTGTGCTTTAGAAATGTCAGATCAGGGACCTTAAGTTGTAGATTTGAGGAATGTATGAATAGAAAACATTAATTTTGAATTTTTGGTGATGAAGCTTGTTCCAGTGAAACAATGAAACAAAAGAAGTTATTTTCGTTGTAGCTTTGGACGAAATTACTTTGGATCGAAAATCCCCAAGAATATACTTAGCTTATTTCTTATTATTAATATAAATGATTAAGTCTTTCTGTATGTTTGTTAATGTATGAAAGAAGTCTAGTCAAGGATCTACTTAGCTTATTCCTTTGTTTTTTTCCTATGTGTGTAATGTTCATGTACAGCACTTTGAATCGTCTTTTTACTGAGAAGTGCTATATACAGTAAATAAACTTACTTTGCCTCTTAATAGCTGTTGTTGCACAGCACAATAACCAGAGTAAGGGGTTCCGGTGGGAAAAAAGCCAAGCCCAAATAAGCAACTTCACATTCAAAAACAAGCCCAAATAACCACAACTTGCAAGTCACGAAATTTATAAGTGACTTTAGAAAAAATCAAGGCCAGAGTCGCTTATAATAAGCAGACCTGGCAACATTGCATATCATGACTAATGCCGACTTATTTAATGTTGCTCATAGCATCCGTGAATGACAGATATCGATCCATGGAGGAATGATATGACGCGCTAGAGCCACAATATCAGGCATCTCTGTGATAAATGTGAGGGACAAGCTAGGAGGTTTAATAGAGAAGAGGCTAAGCGGGGCAAAGCAGGACAGGGCCTCCATGGGCCAAACTACAGGCCCACAGAGGAAATCCGTCAATGTTTTAACACTGCAGTGATAGGGTGAGTAGTGGCCTAGTGGTTAGAGCATTGTGCTTGTGTCCTGGAAGTTGTAGGTTCAACTCCCACAGCCTGCCATTATGGCTCCCTGAGCGAGACCCTAAGCCACATGTTGCCTTCTGGTCACAGTGGCAGCCTGCTGCTCCCCACTGAAATGTGGATTAAATGCAGAGAATTAATTCATTGGTATATTTGTTGCAATGACAGTAAAGATTATTATTATTAGTAAAATAATTTACTTCATTTACGTGGTGCGTTGTCATGATTTTCATCTGTACAATCCCATGAAATTGTGACTCATGAGCCCAGTAGCTAGGGGAACTAATCCATTCAGAGAATTTAAGAATCAATATTGAATTGGGAAAAAATGTGTTGCAATACATTGATGAATCAATAGTTTTTACCCACCCCTACAATATTTCGAATCAACACATGTCAGTGTGTGCAATATTGCAATCCCCGGGGACTACTAGGATGTGATATTTTGTAGAATGTCCTATTTAAAGTGTAAACTATTCATGCTCTGCATGCTGCTAATATACAGTACTAGCTCTTTTGGACAAACTAACTGTCCTAGTTTAGATTAGATTAAATGTAAGATAGTTCACTACTTTTCTGTTTTTAGCACAAATACCAGTGCAGTAGTCTCACAAATACATCCTGTTTTCTGTTAAGAATGTCGTATTACTATTATGTCTACAAGTCTTTTCTTTTTGCTTTAAATTGGTTTTGTTTTCTGTTAAGAATGTCGTATTACTATTATGTCTACAAGTCTTTTCTTTTTGCTTTAAATTGGTTTCGTTTTCTGTTAAGAATGTCGTATTACTATTATGTCTACAAGTCTCTTCTTCTTGCTCTAAATTGGTTTTGTAACTTATTTCTGTAATGTGAAAGAGGAAGAATTCATCTGCCAACTAGAAGGTTGACAGTATGATCCCATCATTCCCATCACAAATGTTGAATTGAACCTTGGGCAAGGTTCGTCGGCCTCAATCTGCTGGTCGGTGTCTGTGTGGGTGTCTGTGAGCTGGAGTATAAAAGGCCTTTGGGTGATCAGCAAATCTAAACCTAAGAACTAAACACATCTGGTCCAGGATTAATGTTTTCACACATGCCCATCCTCATTTCACTTCATGAGTCAATTCTGTCTTATTTTTAATAAAGTTGATGAAGCTTCAGTTTTCTGAAAACTAGTTATTGAAAGCTACAGTTTCAGAGATTAAAACACCCAATCAGAATAGATTTCTAATTAAAAAACGTCCAAGTCCTCACACTGTATGTCACGCTTTCAGTTACATTCACACCAAAATCCGCCTCTCTTCTTTTCATAAATCTGCTCTGCATCTCCTTGTAGCCCTTTAATATGTTTCTATGGCAAAGCAAAAACACTCCATCAGTGACAATGTGGCAGAGAAGAAATGTGTCACTTCACCACAGGGATCATTTGAATTGTAGGGTCAAAACCTAAAAGAAGGCTTTGACCAGCGAACTTGGCAGCTCTGAAACAGAAATTGCTTCTCAGTGCTTTGATGGAGGAGGGAAAACTTTAGTGGTGAGGGGTCCAGGAGAGCTGAATGAGTGCTCCAACAAAAACAAGTTGGAAGAAGTTTATTGAGCCACTGAATCCTTCACTGTTTTGGATTGGGCCTTATTGAAATAAAGCCATCTGGCCACGTTTGTCACAAGCTTTTTTAATTTATTTTTTTAATGAACTGTCAAATTTACAAACTGCCCTCAAATACAGTATGCTGGAGATTTCCTTCAAAGTCTGGGAGTGATTTATTTTCCAGGTCAGGATAAGGATGAAAAAAGAGAATGAAATATGGAAAAAATAATGTGTTTTCAAACTACATTTAACACTGTCAAAATGTTTCTATTCCTCCGTCCGTCCATCCATGAATGTTTCAAACATGCATACATCCATCTGTCTGTGTCCACTGATTCATCTATCCATCCATACATACATACATATAAAATATAATCAACCTTTTTGTTTCTTGTGTCTCAGATCTCTGGTAATTTGTGTCTGAAAATTATGACAATTAAACATGAAAAATGAGTAAGAACCAGAACCACCACCACTGTGTCCAAATTTGTCAAAATGTTTGACTCAAACTTCTTGAAAGAGTTGTTGGAACATTTAGTTATTTTAGTTATTTTCATTTTATTGTTATTTTTTGCATGTCAATATTAATATGATCTTAAAGAACACATTGCCATTTTATTTCAAAATCCAGTTTTATTGTTCCCCCCCCCCCTAAGATTAGCCACAACTTTCCCTATTTGTAATCTAAAATGATTGTTTAAAAGTTCCTTACTTTGTTCAAATATTGTCTGTAATTACTCGATAAAGATGAAACCAAAATAGAAAAGCTGTCTCTTTGAAACTATGTAGACTCTCGCTTCTAGCCTGGGATTTAAGGTGGAAATTAGCTGCCATATGATCCTGATCAAATTAACTTAATGAGCTGATTTTTAGTTACCACCTCTATTAAACCACCTGTATAAAAGCAAGAGTTTCAGTAGTTTGCTGATCAGGTGTGCTCACAAAATGCCAAGTTGAAAGATCACATCAGCAATGACCTTCACAACACAAAGGCTGTTGACCATCAACCTGGAAAGTGTTTCAGAGTCTTTTCCAAACTGTGTACATGGTTTTACACTGGGACAGGTACCAGTCTTCTCAGGTATGGACGTCCCATCGAAGTCACCCTAAGGTCAGACCGCTCACTGCTCAGAGAAATAGTATAAAAACCAAGAGCGCCAATTTAATCTCTCCTGGCCCTGGAGAGCCTGGATATTTTTAAACTGATTTCTGAAAAATGTACCTACTTTCACGTTTCTGAGTTTGTAACACTGTATGTTTATTCTTTGAGCAGCTGTTTAACAAATCTTTTCCTGAAATAAAGCAGTGAGATTCAGTTTGACTTTGTTCCCACAATTTGCATGCGTGCAGAAATAAAAATATTGAATCACTAGAACATTATTAAATTTCCTCAGTCACATCCTTCCTGCTTATCTGGACTTCTTTACTGCTGCTGTTCAAACCCTCGCTCACAGTGGGTAGAGTGCTCGGTTACACATAGAGGGCAACGATGTGCCTTTGGTAGAAGAAACACAGCGAAGCTGATGGAGACGTTTCACTTTAAAGAACCTGCCGAGCAAGCTTTTACCATTTTGGGAGAGCATAAGACACACATCCTCATGGTGTGCTGTCATAAGAGTTTTAGCTTCACTGATATGGTTTAGTTTTGCTGAGGTTGACTGTTCATGTGTTTTAAATTACTGAAAAGTAGAAAAGTAACATTCACCTAACATTGAGGTGTCCTCTAGCATTATGTCTAGATAAAACGATGTCAGCAATGACCTTGGAGCAGCAAACGTTACTACTCATCAATCTGAGAAGGGCCATAATGATATTTATAAAGTATTTAAGATCTGTCCTTCTACAGACATAAATATTATTTCCATGTGGAAACCATTTAAGACAGCTGACAGTCTTTCCAATCCTAACAAATCCACCCCACGCATGTGTCATGCTCAGAGAAATTACCAAAAAAATAACAACAAAGAACTCTGTGAACTTATAACAACTTAAATTTGTACTTCTCCACAACCAAAGAGATTGTTAACAATTTATGAAAAAAAAAACAACTATAAAAATCTTAAAGGCATACTATGCAACATTTTTCAGTTAATTAATATGTTCCATACCGTTTTGGATGATTAAATGAGTCATTTCAGGTCGAACAAAGGTTTTCTCGGCCGTCCTGGTGGTCTGTAGGGGAAATACCGTACTTGCAATTGCAGGAGCCCTCGGCCCGCACCCACAGGCTCAGAAGTCTCGTGCATCGCGAGAGTCGGTCTTGCTTTACGGCGAGAATTGCTACACACCCCCATTGAAACGCATGCTCGGTGCTAGCGCAGTGGCGATATTAATGCAGTTATCATGGCGGAAACAGCGAAAGCCCATGTCGGAGCAGGCAAGAAAGAGGAAAAGGGCTCTGGACAGAGAGAAGAGTCGTACACGGGTGAACATCGGGCAAGCTTTTTCCGAATGGCGAGAGCTAAAAGAAAAAGAAGGCTGCAAGGCTGACGCGGACCTCGCGTTTCTGCTGATGCGATTGTAAGTAACATTGGTTTCTCTCTCTCTCTGTGCATGTTCATACTTTCACTGTGTTAGTCATTGTTTGTACTGCCGTTTTTTCAACTTTTTGTTGCGTTCGCCTGTCTGCTAAGCTCAAAACAACCGCGCCTGGCTTGACGGAGAGACCAGGAGAACAACTGAGCATCTTTACAACAGTGCACTTTTACTTTCGCCCTCTGGGGGGAGCCTCGCTGGAAAATCAACCCCGGTTGCATAGTATACCTTTAAACCAGAGTGTCACGAGTCGATCATTTCAGATTCCTTGGTACTATTGTGTCCACTGATCTATAGTTGGTAATCCTGTTCAGAAACACTTTTTGTTATACTGGGTGAAATGGTCCTTCCATCCTAAAAGTAGTCAGTTCAATTAAATTTGATTTATGTAGACCAATTCACAACACGTCATCTCAAGGCATTTTACAAAGTCAAATTCAATCAAATCATACAGATTTGTCAAAAAGTTTCAATTCAATTCAATTTTATTTATATAGCGCCAATTCATGAAACATGTCATCTCGAGTCACTTTACAAAGTCAAGTTCAATCATATTATACAGATTGGGTCAGATTATAAAAATGTTCCTATATAAGAAAACCAGTTGATTGCATCAAAGTCCCGACAAGCAGCATTCACTCCTGGGGAAGCGTAGAGCTACAGGGAGAGTCGTCTGTAAGGAAACCCAGCAGGTTGCATCAAGTCTCTCCAAGCAGCATTCACTCCTCCTGAAATAGCGTAGAGCCACAGTGGACAGTCGCCTGCATTGTTGATGGCTTTGCAGCAATCCCTCATACTGAGCATGCATGAAGCGACAGTGGAGAGGAAAACTCCCCTTTAACAGGGAGGAAAACATCCAGCAGAACCAGAACCAGGCTCAGTGTGAACGCTCATCTGCCTCGACCCACTGGGGGTTAGAGAAGACAGAACAGAGACACAGAAAGCACAGAAGCTCACATTGATCCCCCCCCCCCCCCAGATGATGTCACGGCTAACAGAATGGCAGGCCAAGTGTACATACTATGAAGAGAAAAACCAGAGAGAACAAAAAAGTTTAAATAACAACAAAAAAAGCTAATTGGAGAACAGTAGGAGAACTCAGTAGAGTGAGAAAATAGACCCTGATGTCCTCCAGTAGCCTAAGCCTATAGCAGCATAACTACAGAGATAACTCAGGATAACCTAAGCTACTCCAGCTATAGGCTTTGTCAAAAAGGAACATTTTAATCCTGATGTTACAAGTACATAGGTTGCCTGCCTCACTGACTAAAACTGAGATTAGATTCCACAGGAGAGATTTACAGAAATTTACGGAACGGTTGTAAAGGTGGTCTCACCTTCTCTATAAGAGTATCGTTTGCATGATCAACATATTGATCATGTTGGCGATGGGTGTTTTGGTTGGGCTTGTTTTAAAACCTCAGGCAGTGGGCACCTTCCAGCCCCTGAATCATCCTCTGTAATCTAAAACTTTCTGGAGTGACTCAATGATATGAGAGACTGATAAGTTCATACAGAAAATTATCATGTTATTGCAGCTTTTCAAGCATGGAGTTCACTGTAGTGATGTGCGAGTACTGAACAAGTGAGTTGTTCAAAACCCTTGAGTCACTTTACTGACTCGTGACTTCTTTCTGCTCTGAGCTGTGGACGAAACACCCAGCTACTAGCAGCTAGCAGCGGTAGATCAGTGAGTCAATGATTCAACTCGGTGCAGCTCGGTTAGGAACGAGTCAGTGAGTTATTGATTCGGCTCACCAGCATCACACTTGTGCTCTCTGCAGGCTGGAGGACCCGTCTGAAAGTCTGCTGCCTGCTCTCTGCAGTCTGCTCCTGTAGTCTGAGTGACAGCGTAGAAGGAAATTATTCAGGTAATTCTTGTGCTGATACATTTTTAGCTTGTTCCATTGTTTATTGTGGAAATTTCAACTTCAGAACATTAATCACTACTGTTCGCATGGTTTAGTGCTAAAAGCAAGTTTTTGCCATGTCTGAAACAAAATCTCAGATCTGGAGACATTAAATAGTGTTACACTTACTCTATAGTGGGTAACTGACTCAGTGACTCAAAGACTTGAGTCAGTAAAAATAATTAAATTTAACATCACTAGTCATGGCAAGTCAAATTTATTTGTATAGCACATTTCAGTACAAAGACAAATGCTTTACATGATTAAAATATAGAAAAATAAAAACAGAATAAAAGCAAGTTGGAATAAAATGTACAAGAAATTAAATAAAATAAAACATGGGGAAATGAATACTAAAATATTAAAAACAGTTGGACGACAAACTTGAAATAATGATGTTTCAGTAAAACAGTTTAACTAGAAACGTCAAAGGCAATCCTAAACAAATGTGTTTTTAATCTTGATTTAAAGGACCTCAGGCTTTCAGCACTTTTACAGTTTTCTGGGAGTTTGTTCCAGATAAGTGGAGCATAGGAACTAAATGCTGCTTCTCCATGTCTGGTTCTGGTTCTGGTTCTGCAGAGAAGGCTGGAGCCAGAAGACCTGAGTGGTCTGGAGGGTTGATGCACTGATAACAAGTCTGTGATGTATTTAGGTGCTAAGACATTCAGGGATTTATAGACTAACAGGAGGATTTTAAAGTCTATTCTGTGAGATACAGGTGTACTGCCTTCGATAAATTGACTTACCATGTAACACGATGGGTGAACTTTTTCTTGACACTGTCCATAAAAACTGTAAGACAGATCACTCTGGAAACTTCTCTTAACTGAAACACAGTCTCTTGCCACAATTGGAACCCTTATTTTCTAAGAGGAGCATTTCAAACTTTTTAAGATAAGGAGACATTTTTCATTCAGATCTGTAGAATTTGCCACTGACAAAGCTGTAACTAGTGCACATTTTCCAAAGAAATCCTAACATCTATAGAGGCTAATCCCTATTTCTTTTGGCTCAAATTCTCTGACTTTATGTGTCACTTTCTGTGTCGTTGATGGTCTGTAGCCAAGTCCTATTTTCCCTTGTCTCCAGAAGCCCTCTGATTAATCCTGTCACATTCTTTTATTTCTTTGCTTTGCATAGTCTTAAGAAACCTTATTTGAACATTGGCTTCTCTGTGTGGGAAACATCTGCAGACCATGTAAGTGTGTTAGGGTCATGCTGAGTGTGTGTTATCTGATTCCCATGCTTCCTCTCAACAGGTTTTTTATCATCTCGTTCCATTTGCTATCCACACTCTCAGTAGGTCTTTATTATCAGATCCCCCTCCTAACTCTCTGCATGCCCCCTCTCCTTTCTCTCTGTGTCCAGAACCCTTTTCTTGACTGTGTAGTATTGACTGAAGGGTTTTTTTTTCTTTTCTAAATGTGTTCACTTGATATTGTGCCCCAGACCTGATGTGTTGAATGTGACACCATAACCTCATCCCCAGGCACTTCTGTGTTACACAAATTGGTCTGAAGCACCCGCTGTGTGGGGAACGGCGGCTGCTTCGATCGGAGAACATTCGGTTATGACTTTTACCAAGCCAGCCGCTAGCTAGCTGGCATCTTTAACTAAGTTTTCAGAAAAATCAAATTATTCAGTCTGTTATCGTAACTGTGTTTGAGAATAAGAGGGTTAAATGTAATGGCTTAAAAGGAGCTCCAAGGAAACTTTGACATGAACTATATTATAAAGCTTTCTTCACACACACATGAACTTGAGTAACATCCCTTAATTCTTAGGTTTTAATGTGACGCTGCCTCAACCTTTCTAGCTTTTGCACCTTCAACTCTTCTGGGAAACATTTGTACAAGGTATAGGAGGGTGTTTCTGTGAATTTTATTCCAGAAGTACCCTGCTGAAGTCAGACATTGATGTTGGACGAGGAGGTCTGGCTCTCCCTCTCCTGTAATTCATCGCATTCTGTGTAGTTGAGTTCAGGACCGGTCAAGTTCTCCCATACCAAACTCGTATTTCCATGACTTAATAGACATTTGCTTTGCACTGGTACACATTGATGTTCGAAGAGGAGGGGGCAATTGCTACATTGTTCCCACAGAGACAGGTGCATGAAATGGTTCACAATGTCTCATTAGGAGTTGCATTCACAGGAAGGAAGGGGCTGAAAACAGTCCCACACCAGGGTCCACTCTGCAGCAAACCTTACACTTGGCACAAAGCAAGGTGGCACAGGACCAAACTGGACCAAACTGGACCTTACTGAGCTCCGGAGAGCGTCCCATACTTTCACTGTTTGAAGAAGCAGTCTGCATGCCTGCTACCGGATCTTTGACACCGGTGGCCGTGGAAGTGATTAAAAGTCTGACCCAATGCTTTTGTACTGTCTAATCGTAGCATTTTGTTTTTGTTGCATTCATTTTAAAACAGCTTTTAACTCCTTTATCTGTCTTTTTTTTTTATCTAACTAGCGGACCAGACATTGAACAATGTAAAGGTAAAGCAGGAAAGTTTTTTAATTTGTTTCACATATATGGATTTTGAAAATGTATTGCTGCAGTATTACTTCATCTTCTGGTTTTTGTGGTCACTTACTTGAAGTTGGGTCAAAGAGCATAAAGCATAATGTGCTTTATTCATTTCAAATCCATTTTATTTCTATAGTGTCAATTCATAACACATGTCATCTCAAGGCACTTTACAAAGTCAATTCATTCAAATCATACAGACAGATTGGTTCAAAAAGTTTCCTAAAACTGCTGGAACACCAATGTTACCGTCCACAATCAGGCCTGAGGTGGGGGTCAACCAAGAAAAAGGTCAACCAAGAAAGATGGGGCTGCCTCATAATAAGCAACACTTTCAAACTGTTGCTCTTCAAATAAACATGTTGACTGCTAGCCCCCCCTTAGATCAGTTCAGTCAAACTATACAGAACCAAGTTACCCTGTACATTATTTCAAGGCCCTTCACAGGGCAAACAGGTCTGATTTACCCCCCACTATACACTACAACTACAACTGGTACAAATTCGTTTTAAAATAATTAAATTTCATTTGAGTACAATTACATTACACAGAGTCAACTTCTGTTAAATTATATATTATAGTGAAAGTTACGTTATTATTCGAGGCCTATTGGCAGAGGTTGTAACTACTTGTATTTACTCAATTACATTCACTTGAGTAACTTTTCGAACAAAAACGTTTAAGAGTAGTTGCACTGCACTGTGCTTTTCACTCTTACTTGAGTCGCATTATTAAAAAATATCACTATTTTTATTTGAGTAAAATGTCTGGCTACTCTACCCACTGTGAGTAACTTCACTAACTAAAGAACAGTATCGATTAACCAAAAATACACCAGAGAGAGACGCATACAGTGAAAGTTCTAGTTTGCACACAAGCTTTGTTGTTTTCATGTTATTTTCTATCTGCAGAGATCACTGAGCCATTTGGAGGTCAAGTGAACATTCAGTAAACAGTAGATACAGTTATTGGAAGTAAGAAAGAAAAATCAGAACAGTCTGTCTGAATTTGTTCTTTTATATTTATTTTGTATATATATATATTTTATTCTTGTCTTTAAAATACCAGCCTTTGAACTTCAAATTTACATCTATCCTTTTACGTCACTTTTACATATTAAATCAGATGTTGTGTTTAGTTACTCAGTGCTTGAGTAGCATTCCTACCGAATATTTTTTCACTCTTACTTGAGTAACTTTTTGATTGGCTACTTTTTACTTTTACTTAAGTAAAAATATGTTGAAGTATTACTAATCTTACTTGACTTCAGTTTTTGTCTATTCCAGCCACACCTGCCTATTGGTAAGAAGTTATCTATAGAAAGACTACCAAGTTGGACTACCGAGATTCACATTTAATCAATCCTGTTCTTGCTTTTCCGAGTATAAACCAAAAGTTTTTGAAGAAACCGTTCAATGATATTGAACTGTAAAGTTTATTTATGGAATATTTATGAGAGCCAGTGGTTAGAAAGGCAAATTTAGCATCCAGGAAGGTGTTCCTGTTAGTTTAAGGTGGCATAAAAATAGAAAAGTCTGTTGTCCAACTCACCTTGTAAAAAGTATTTTATGTTCAAGCTCCATGTACCGCAAACCGTCTTCTAGAGACACTTTAGAAAGGAAAAATGTCAACAGTGGTCGTTTTACATTTTTAGCAGCCACAGCTTGAAAGAACAAGTTTGGGTTTTAGACATTTTTAAATGTCAGCACATTGTAGACAGGAGACCTTTTAAGGTGCTTCCACAGTGGTAGCGCCGATCAGATTAGAGTGTTTCCTTTCTACATCCTGTATACAAATGTAGGAATAACACAGTCTGAACTAAGCAAATTCTCTAGTTCGTTCACCGTGACCAAATAAATATGTGTCCTCAGGATTTTAGCTTCTTTTGTCGACTTTGCAGATGTATTCAAACCCTCGAAGAAACTGGTTGGAAAACTCATTTACATAAGCATAAAGTCTTCTAATAGCAAGTGTCTCATTAAAAAAAAATGCCAAATGTATTGAACTGTTTTAGTCTTTTTGGCTTTCTGCCCTATCCATCGTTTAAATGCAATTAAGGTTACAAAGATGTTTGTTCTCACAGTTTTCTATTTCCAATTTTCGGCAGCTTTCCTTTTTTTCATCTTTTTTGTGAGCAGCTTAAAGAATACTGCTCTTTTTTTTCTAGGTGAAAACAAAACCATGATGTAGAAATCTGCTGAACACAGATAACAGATTAACTCCACAGATTAGTGAACAGCAGCGTCATTTGGATGATCGTTCAGCTGAGGCTCATAATGGGGTCTCCAGGCAACTTCATATTTCCAACACAAAGAATAGCTCTTTTTTTTTATTTACTGTTCCCTGCAAATAAATGATGCAATAAATAATATTTTGTTCACTTCTTTGGCAGAGTTTTAACTACACACTATTATGAATGCCTAATGCATGTTGCAGATGGTATAAAAAAAACTGCCACCTAAGTTTAGAACTCAGTTGTTTTGTATTTGAAATGTAGTTTTTACTCACTATTGTGAAACAGATTTGTTTAAAAAGGATAGCGATGGCGGGGTTGTTTGCAAAACTATTAATGCTTTTATTCAACCAATACTTTTGTCTTTCATCTCCTCCTCGTGTCCATGGGCTTGACCCAGCACGTCCTGACGGTCCTCGGAGCACTGTCTGAAAGATGGAAACGCAGATATTATTTGTTATGAACCTTTTGTTAATTCTTTCCATGTTTTTAACCAAAACATTTCACTTTTTTCTCACCTGTATTCATTATAGGAAGTTTATGCTCTTTGTCGTTTTTTTTGTTTTGTTTTGCTTAGAGTACACCCAGGCATGTGTTTAATAGATTAAAATAATTTAGTATGACTAGTCGGTGAAACTAAGTGGAATAATTGGTGAACAGAAGTTAATAAGGTGGGAGCTGCTGTATGTGGAGCTGCTATCAGAATCTACTCACTGTGCTGGATCTTTGCTGAGTCCTCCATCATTTCAAACAGCTCAAACTCCTTCAGCCTGATGCACAGCTCGCAGATTTCATCCTCTTCGCTCCACGAAGCCGGGCCGGGCTCCTCTGCTGTCACGGCGAAGGCGTCCAGAGGCCGGTAATCAGGAACCTTCAGGTGGACGGTTGATAGGTTGCAGGCGGACGGAGCTGGGACCTGCTGAGCCGTCAAGCAGATCCAATTAACGGAGCCGGTTTTAGTCCGGGACTCTCTCCTGACGGTGGTGGGCAAAGAGTTGATCTGTTTCAGCTTGGTGTCAAAAAGAGACCAGATGCAGCGGCTCCCCATTTTGTCATGGATGGAGGGGAAGTAGTTGCAAGCAGCCATTTTCTGTGAGGTGCATTTGTTTTGTTTGGATTTAAATCGGACGGAAACCGGCTTCAAATGTTCCAGAACCAAGAGGGTTTGTAAAACACAACAGGAAAATACCAAAAGCAGGTCAATTCCCAAAAATCCCCCCCAATCTTTTGCTTTGTTTTTTAATGGCTAAGGGCTATATAGTGTAGAAAAGCTAAAACAGAATGCCATTTCCTTAATTTCAATTAAATAAATGTGAATAAACAAAGAGACATAAGCATAAAATGTAACAAATGTATGATGTCACACGTTTTTCTGTGTTTTGTAACTAATGACAGTGGCTGTGTTGTTTGAATTTTCTCTTTTTGTTGGTTCTCAGGGTTTCAGCTAAAGTAATAAAGCTGTAATAGGTGGCACGCTCTGGAGTCAGGCTTTACACTAACACACACAGAGCAGGTTTCTGCGTTGTCAAGAATCTTTCAGGTCATTATGCAGCCATAATGAAATTATCTTGCATAATTAAATAACCTCTTTGTGTCAGAAAGATGTGAATTTCATTGATATTTTAAGGTTTTTAGCTATCACACCCAGAACAAAGCTTGTTCTGTAACTGAAGGGTGACTTCGGCTCAGTAGAAGTTGCAGCAATGTTTACAACTGGATCTGTTTCCTTTCGTTCAGTGCATGTCGCGGCAGTGATCCCAGAAGGTCAGACAGTTATTCATACACCTGGCAACTTTCAAAGTCACCTAAATCAGTCAATTCGTCTTCCCCTCATCCAGAGACCTAAATGTGGTTCGGGTTCATTTGGGATTAGAATGAATTGCTGATTAAGTGGCTGTGGATTGCATAATGTTGTGGATTGAATTTTGTTTTGTATCCATTTCCTTACACATACATTTTCTACAGTCATATCATTTTGATCGTTTGCAACCCCTCTGCTAATATAGCTTTAGCTAAAGGATGCAAAAATCAAATCTCTGGAGCCTTGTTTCAGGTTAAGGAGCTTTAGTAGAATTGGCTGCTTGTGTCAACTCAAGAGGAGGGAAAGCTGAAGTACAACAAAACATGCTTCAGTTAATACGGTTATTCAAATATAAAATTAGCCATTTATGATTTGCTTTGAAAATTAATTGGACTGATTGTGAACTTGATTAATTTCTCAGTTTGGTGCCCTGAGAGGAGTTTGGTCGGCTTTTATTTAACCCAATTAGTCCGTATTACTCACTTGTCCAGACAATTTTAGCAATGAAAGGATTCACCAAGGAGGGTTAATTTTGCTGTAAGCACTGTTTTCCAGGCTTCTGTTGCCCCCAACCGATTAAACACGAGTTTACAGCTAAATACAAACATTACCCTCAACACACATCCGGTCTTTTGACTACAGGGAACTCTTGATGACCAGAAATCCAGGCCCTACTGAGGAACTGAGGCAGAATCCATGTAAGGCCCACACCACATATTTTACATCTTCACACACACATTTATGCACTCACAGCACAGTAGCTGGGTTTCTCCCCCTCTCCCCCTGTCATGTTTTGCACCACTTTGGACATAACCTTAATAGCAATAAAATAATTAATCAAGGGAGGATTTATAGAAAGCAAATATGTTTGGCACAACTATGACAGCCAGAGAGGGCCACACTGCTAGCCATTAAGTTGATCATGACATGGAGGAAAAATCATATTTATAACGCTTGCGTATGCACCAAATGGAACCTGAAACGCGTGTACGTAATTTTCCACACAAAAGTTGGGATCTATATAAAAAAATAAAATAAAAAAATACTTGACGGGAAAATGTGTGGTCCTCACGGCACCTCTGACCCAGACGTACGCTTTGGAGCCGGGGGAAATTGGCGACACAGATGGTAAAGTGGGGAATTGCAGACAGACTGCATGATGATTCCTCTCAGATGTTCAATTTCACTCCTTGTCAGACTTTTATCTTTATCCTAAGCATTCAAAACCCAGTGTTATTCATGCTTGTGCTGGTGAATAACACTGGGGTTTTAAATATAAGTGGTTTAGCAATCAAAGTTTTTCGGATCAATGACTGGCCAATATGCTGCTTTAGACTCCGAGCATTGCATTCTGCTATAACCTACAGGGGACAGTGGCTACAACCCCCCAGTCTCTGGGTTAAACCCCAGAACACAGAGAAGGTGCGCGCTCACTATGCAGCGCTCTGCTGAGCCTCCCCTCAGCTTCCTAAACTGCTCTTTGCAGTTGTTGTCTTTTTTGGGTGGGGGGAAACCTCTCATTCCTCCTAGTCTCCGTCCCTCCTCAGATGGTCGATCTGAACGCAAAGCCTCAGAGGAGTTTCAACATGGAGGTCGTGTGAGGCTTTAATCCGTCGTTTGAAACAGTAATCAAAGATTTTCTGTACCTTATCGTAAAGTTTTATCGTGAAACATCATACCAAGTAATTACTGAGGAACTAATCATTGCTCAATCAGTCTATTATCCAATATTAACCAATGCCGTTTTGATCTCTTGCAAATAAAATATATCCTTAACTGGTCCATTAGATACAATTTCTATGATTAGATTAATCTGGGTGTAGTGTTGGACTCAGACTTGAACCTCCAAAAGCATCTAAAGACAATTACAAGGTTGGCTTTCTATTGCCTGAAGATCATTTCCAGGATTAAAGGACTAATGTCTCAGCAGGATCTGGAAAAACTAATCCATGCGTTTATTTTTAGTAGAATTGATTTCAACAACGGTGTTTTCACAGGTCTGCCTAAAAAGTGGATCAGACAGCTGCAGCTGATCCAGAACGCTGCTGCCCGTGTCCTCACTAAGACTAAGAAAGTAGAGCACATCACCCCAGTTCTAAAGTCCTTCCACTGGCTCCCTGTATCTCAGAGAATAGACTTTAAAATACTTCTGTTAGTCTATAAATCCCTGAATGGCTTAGCACCTAAATACATCACAGACTTGTTATCAGTGCATCAACCCTCCAGACCACTCAGGTCTTCTGGCTCCAGCCTGCTCTGCAGAACCAGAACCAGAACTAAACACGGAGAAGCAGCATTTAGTTCCTACGCTCCACTTATCTGGAACAAACTTCAAGAAAACTGTAAAAGTGCTGAAAGCCTGAGATCTTTTGAATCAAGGTTAAAAACACATTTGTTTAGGATTGCCTTTGACTGTTCTAGTTAAACTGTTTTACTGAAACATCATTAGTTCAACTTTGTAGTCCAACTGTTTTTAATGTTTGCTTTTATTTTCTATTTTTCCATGTTTTATTTTGTTTCTTCATTTTATTCCAACTTGCTTTTATTCTGTTTTATTTTCCTATATTTTAATCATGAAAAGCACTTTGCATTGTCTTTGTACTGAAATGTGCTATACAAATAAATCTCGCTTGCCTTACCTATTAGTATATGATTAGTTCCTAGGGCGTTCCCTAACTCCTACGCCACTGCCTCGGGTGACAGTGGCATAAGAGTTAGGGAGTTTGCTGGTCGCTGGTTTGATCCCTCGCTCTGACCGTCTCAGTCGTTGTGTCCTTGGGCAAGACACATCGCCTGAACTGCCTGCTGGTGGTGGTCAGAGGGCCTGGCGGTGCCGATGTTTGCAGCCTTGCTTCTGTCAGTCTACCCAAGGGCAGCTGTGGCTGCTAACATAGCTCACCACCGTCACGGTGTGAATGGATGAATGACTGATTGTAGTGTGAAGCGTTTTGGGTTTGTCAGACCAGTTAAAGCGCTGTACAAGTACAAGCCATTAATCATTTAATCATATTATGTGTACCTTATTGTAAAGTGTTACCCAATCAAGTTTACTTGTTCTTTTAATGTGGACAACACATGTGCTTTTACTTTGTCGATTTACACATTTAATAAACACCTCTCTGTAAAAATCTTCCAGAGTTTCTTTGCTTTTTCTCCATGATAAAAAAAACCACATTAACATTCATGAGATGCTTTGCATTGCCCATTTATGGTTGAATCTGTTATGAACAGGAGATCAGAGAAGCTGGAATTAAAGCCAGACACGGAGTTGCGCTTCAAAAGTTTATTTAAAAAAAAAAAGAAACAATTAAACTAAATCTGACATGGGAAAGAAAATGTCCAGGCTGGAGCAGGCTGCTCACAGCAGGCAGGAGAAAGCAGACAAGTACAGTGGGCTAGGCTGGAATCGTGGTCAAAACAGTCCACGGTCATGTCCAGAATCAGAGAGCCGATGAGGTGTAAGGCAAACGGGGAAAATCCAAAACTTCAGGCAGGCAGACAAGGAATGCTGGAAGGTTTACTCACACAATGGCTTTCTGGCAATCTAGCAGTGAGTGAGTGTGGGAGGCAGGAATAAATAAGCAGAGTCCCAGGTGAAATGACTTAAACGTAATTAAGAACAGCAGGTGAATTGAATGAGGTAAATTGGCTGGAGCTATGGTAGAGGGCGCAGACTGAAATAAACATGAACAGAGCTGAATGGAAACACAAGGACATAATCTGAATGAGAACATAAACACAGGACTCCAAATACAAATGAGTGTAAGAAATGACTTGAAGGCAAAAAGTAAAGAAATGCAGTAACAAGGAAAAACATCCAATAAATCAAAAACATGAAGAAGTGAACCTTATGGCAAAACCTCGACGGCAAAACTAATTGCTGGGTATGGCAGGAACTATAGAACATAAATGACAAGAAAAACATGAATCTAAATCACGTCCAATTCATGACAGAATCTGGGCGTGTAGCGAGGATGGAACATGAAGAGGAACCAGGTACTCAAGCATTCAGGTACAGATGTGAGCTATAAAGGAAGATTCTATGTTGGTGTGTGGGCACAGTGGCTCCATCCGAAAAACCTTATTGAGTAAGGACTCAAGTTTAGCCAAAGCGGAAGTTTCCAGCGGTCGCCATGATAAGCTGTTCGAATTGTGCAGTTAGTAAGGAAGGAGGTAGGAAAAGGAGCCTGTAAGCTTCCCCCTGCATCTAGTTTTGCCTTGGAATCCCGTGACGTCTCTTAAGCCAGGCATAAAATGTACGATATTTTCAAATGTTGTACTCATAAACAGCTCAAACTGTATGACAACACCGCAGGGTTTAAAAGTTCACAGCTCACCATATCTGTTCTTACTGTACGGCCCGACGCTCTGATGCGACCTGACTGCTCACACTGTACGTTCAGAAACCAGCCCCGTAGAGAGATGACGCTACTCGGACTCGTCTACCCGGAAGCCAAATGTCAACAGTAGAAGTAGAAAAAGACAGAAGTGTCGATGCTCTCTGTTAAATATGAGGCTCACTAGAACGAAACGCGCTGCCTTGGCAATTCTACGAGTTGCTCCTCCGTAGTTTGACTCCATGTCACACGTACCGCCGCCATGCTTCTCTCCACTCCTATGTTTTCGTCTGAGAAGAAGAATTTCCTTGTTTGCACATGCTCAGTGTGCGAGGTTGGGGGAAATCAGATCATAGACGCTCGTAGCTCTGCTTCAACAGCAGGAGGCGCTCACGATCACCTCACGAGGGCCGACTGAATTTCAAACATGTTTGATTTTCAACCGACCATCCGATTCCTGATGGGGAGGTGGTCGTGAGAGGCTGATCACCCCTCGTTACCCCCTGGATACGACACGACGCAGGACGCACGATCAAGCTGAAACTCGGCCCGATCCATAAAATTCTCGCACAACTGAAGAATCGGCACGAAAAGGGCAAAAACTCATACAGTGTACGCCCGGCTTTACTGGCGCTAAGCCTAAGGTATCCCACAATCCTTTGCGTGACATGACGTATCAGCACAGCCCCCTCATAGAAATCAACGAAAATGTCTTTCTGTCACGTAATGACGTCGGAGTTAAAGGCTGTCCGAATTCAGCACAGCTGTCCGAAGCTTCTTTCCTACCAGCGGTGACGTTCTTACTGTTGACCCCGTGAAAGGTTACGAAACAGGAGCTAGAAGCTACTATTAAGGGTATTCGGATGGAGCCATGCTTTGTTAATCTGATATTTCCCCCATTTTTTTTTTTTGGGCGTATGTACACTTTTGATATGGATTCCACGCAATCTTTTATAAATGAGAGCCCAGGTGACAGAGCCCTTTATAGCACAGCAACACACAACTTAAAGGATATCAGGCCGGCAAAAGATGCAGATAAAACAAAGATGGAAGATGGTTTTAAATAGATTTTTATAATCAATAATTATTTAATTTTTTTTGTCTTGTTTTTAATGACGCGTTATATATGAATGTGGATGAGATCTAGAGGTGGACACGTCCATCTAGAGTTAGTTTAGAGGGTGTGAAATGTGCCCCCCCCCCCCCCGGTGTCTCAACTCTGAAGATTGTTTCTGAGTGAAGTAAAGTGGGTTTTTTGTGGTATGAAAAGGCGCAGCCCTGCAAAGCTCTGCGCTTTCTCCCAAGGAGGAGGCGTTTCAGCGTCTCTCTCCCTCTCTCTGTCCACCTCTCCTCCCTCTCTGCCCGTCCTCCTCCGGCTGGATCAGAGGAGATCTCAGTCGGAGCAGGAGAGGAGTGGCGGTCGGTCGGCATCTCTGCAGCCTCCCCGCCGCTTCACCATGGACCTGCGGACTACGAGGGTGTTGGGGATTATCGCTCGGGTCGCTCTGCTGCTGAGCGGGACAGCAGCGGAAGGTGAGTCTGCGCTCAGTGCGTCTTTTTTTTTTTTTTGTATTTCTTTACCTGGTTTCTGGATGGAGACAGACCGGGTCCGGGCAACGCGGAGCCCGAGGGGGACGCTTCAAACACGGGCTGGCCCTTCTTCAGACCCCGGGGGTCCCCGCAGCTCGCTGCCAGCGATAAATAAACTATTAATGTCTCTGAAAGAGGTTTAATCAGCGGAGTTTAGAGCGCGGAGCTCCGCAGCGCGTCTTGGTTGCGCATCTGTGGTGTTGTAGTTGTGAGGACACATCGCGTCTATTATCCCTGTTCTCAGCAATGTTTCGCAGTTAGAGTTGTAGTTTTAGTGCATAGGAGTGCAGTCGTCTCATAGTAGGAAACAGTTCCTGTGCGTAAAATCAGGCTGGACCCGTTGGCTTTCGGGTTAGTTTAGTGCTCACTGCAGCTGCGTGAGGAGCGTCCTGGGTTTGCTCCACAAAGCAGAGAGGCTTCAGAGAATGGCTGTCTGACTCTGAGAGGTGCCACAGAGTCAGGTTTGACCTCAGCCTGCAGGTGAGCCGCTGAATCCCAGGCTGAGCGAAGCTGTGATGATGATGATGGTGATGGTGGTGAGGTGGTGGGGGGTGGAGAGCAGAGCTGTCATGGTGACATATGCAGGGATTTATTCAAATGAGGTACAAACAAACTCATTCTTTTAGCATTTTTTTGGGTTTATTTCTTATGTTTTTGCTTTCTCCTATCCAGATCCTGTATTTCTTTGTTTTTTTTTCTTTCTTTCTTTTTTAATTCTCAGTCAGTCCTCTGTAGCTGCTCAATCTAAACTCATTAACCTCCTCATTAAATCTCACATTTAACAGAATCGGTGATGTGAGCCCAAGTATTTCTTAAAGGTTTAGGGTTTCTTTAAACAAGGCTACCATTCAGTTTTGAAGGGAGGATGATTGTACCTCATGTTTCAGATAATGCCCGGTGTCTTTTTAAGACAAAGCTCAAACAGTGAGACAGAATAAACAATCTTATCTCCATTTACTCAGTCCGGCCATCTCTTTGCTCTAGACTCACAGAGCGGTTGCCCTCTGTTAGCGGCGTTGTTTGTGTTAATAACTCCACAACTGAAGCATGTTTCCATTTTTCCACATCAATGTCAAGCGTTAATGGCTTAAACATCAGAGGATTTTAAATTTTTTTCGCCACCGTTTTCACCACCTGCTTAAGAACTCATGGTGGAGCCTTTTTTTTTTTTTTTTAACTGCGGGTTTTTAAGGATCGTAATTCATTTGTGTTGGAGTTGAGATTGAAATCCATATTCCGTTATTATCAATACTGCAAAAAAATATTCTTTAATGATATAATTTTGCATCCAAACAGTAGAAAAAGAGTTACTTTTATCTCACCCAACTTATGAGATAAGTTGTTGCCCATCTTCTCACAGCAGTGCTGTATACACACGGGTACTCTGCCCCTTCCCTCCCTCCACCTCATTACGGTGGAAAATCAAAACACCGAGCTGCTGCTGCTGCTGCAAGTTTACAACTCCAGGAACAAGGCAAGTGCTTTTGAAGAAGAGCCTCCGCCACCCTCTTTAGTTGAAAATGCTAGGGAGATGTTCATAGGTCTTTGGTCCATGAAGGGGGCGAACAGGAAAAGCTGATGCTGCTGGTAAAACCTGAAAACCATTGACGCTCCATTATCTGCAACGATGGAGAATTTAACACGCAGGACAACGTAACCTTTTGTGTTTAAATATTAGCAACTTACTGATGGCCCATTATGGTGTTACATCATACTGAGTTATCCCATCTAGTTATTTCTCAGCCATGCAACAGCTCCATCCTAGCCTTTTAAATGGGGTAATAAACGTTAACGTTGGGAAATGACCAGCCCGCTCCCATCCATTAGTCCTCTGTTCAGGAGTGAAAGGATTGTTGCAGCTAAAGCCGGGCGTACACTGTACGAGTTTTTGCCCTATTCGGGCCGATTCTTCAGTCGTGCGGGCATTTTTTGAATCGGGCCGAATTTCAGCTTCATCGTAGAGGGGGGGAGGAGGGGGGCATGGCTTCTCACGACTACCTCCCGATCAGGAATCGGACAGTCGGTGAAAATCAAACATGTTTGAAATTCAGTCGGCTGTCGTGAGGTTTTCGTGAGCGCATCCTGCTGTTCAAGCAGAGCTACGAGGGGGCGCCCTCCCCTCCTCTCCGTCCCCGCCAGCGGAGGGAGGGGAACGGGCGTCCCTGAAGCGACCTCCGCCTGGCCCGCTCGCGGGGGCGTTGGGGAGGGCAGCAACGCGCTGGCCGCCTGTTTCGGCACTCCTCCGCGGTCCGCGCTGGCCGCCTGTTTCGGCACTCCTCCGCTCGCGGGGGGGGGTGCGGGCCGGGCGACCTGCCGTGCCGAGCGGCCGCCGGTGCGTCTCGTCCCTCCTCTCTCCCCTCCGTTCCCCCGACGCCCGGTGCCTCCTGCGGGCCTCGCCAGAGCTGGGCTCGAACCCCTGCTCTGGGTCCCTGTCACCCACCGTCGCTCGCCTGCCTCTGCCATCACAGCGAGCGGTCCCAGAGGGGGCACGACGTACAGTGTGAGCAGTCCGGTCGCGTCCAGGCGTCGCGCCGCACAGATCATGAGCGGTGAACTTTTTAAACACCGCGGTTCCGTCGCACAGTTTGAGATGTATATAAGTACCACGACTGAAAAACTCGTACAGTGTACGCCCGGCTTAATGTGGCTGATAATCAATCTATCCATCCGTTCCGCTTGTCCGGGATCAGGTCACGCAAGCAGCGGTTCATTCTCTAACCAGCTCATTCTGGGGAACCTCAAGGCGTTCTCAGGCCAGATGGGATATATAGTCCCTCCAGGGAGTTCTGGGTCTTCAAAAGGGAGGCGCCCAGGGGGTATTCTGATCCACCTCAACTGAATCCTTTCAATGCGGTAAAGCAGAGGCTCTACTTTGAGCCTCCCTCTGATAACAGAGCTTCTCACCCTATAAGGCTGAACCCAGCCACCCTCTGGAGGAAGCTCATTTTGGCTGTTTGTACCCAGGATCTTGTTCTTTTGGTCGTGATCCAGACTTAATGACCATAGGTGAGGGTAGGAACGTAGAGACACAGACCGGAGCAGCACCCACATTGCTGCAGAAGAAGCTCCAATCTGTCTGTGCCTTCCCTGTTTTACCCGACCATCACATGAAGATGTCAAGATGCTTAAACTCGTCCGCTTGAGGCAGAGACTGACCCCCGACCCAGAGGGGGAGAACCACTAACCTGGCAAGCCAGATTGATGTGATTCTGCACATTATCAATCTGGGACTACTCCCATTGAATCTGTTTGGGGAAATGAGGTACATTAAGCAGAACTCTCCGAACTGATTGGGCGAAGTGACACCTAGTGCCTACCAAAGGTTGGTTTTAGCCAATCACGGTATCAAATGAAAACATAGCAGCAGGCGCTATGAAAGACCACAACAAGGTAAGCTAATCAAGGCACTTCTTGCTGTTCTTCCATTAAAGAAGAATAAAACAGGTGTGATAGCAGCAGCTAAGCGTGCGTCTTCAGGCGTTGCCGTGTTTGCGTTGGTTCGGCTCTTAATTTTGTCTTACTGGTATGTCCCGCCTTAAACCAGAAAACTGCAACAGGATTGGCCTGAACCGTTTTTGGTTCGTATGTCTGAGCGGTCCAAGATGGATTCTTGTGTGTTTGTAAACGCTCAAATACAGCGAGAATTCATCTCGAAGGCGTGGTTAGAAAACCACCCCTCCTAAAAAACAATCCGAGTTATTATTTTCAGATGAAGAGTAAATGTTACAACAGTTGGACCCAAATAGAAACTGACAATTCAACCAGAAGCCTTTCAGGACCAGAAGCAACCTAACCTGCTGACTGTAGCTTGATCATTGAAGAAAATATGATTACCAGATCCACTGGATCCAAACAGGGGAGCTGCTGAAGACATGTGCACGGACCAGATCCTTGTTTACACTTTAAAACCATCTGTTTTATGTTTAGTTGCTCAACTGAATCCAAGACACACACTTCCATAAAGGACATTAACACTTCCTCTAAGCATTATCTTGCCTGCTGTTTTGCTGTACAGGATAGTGACACAAAATTGTGCTAAATTGCTTAGTGCTTAGTGGATCTGCTCTAATTAGTTAAACTATTGTAATTGGTTGTATTTTTCTGGTCAATATTAGAAGAAACCTTTGCTTTCAGAATGATTGCTGCTAGCACTGCTGCGACAACCCTACTACGTGATTATTACAATGATTAGACGCAATGCCTTGGTACCGGAATATACATATGGGCGCAAAACCGACCTGATCTTCCTTGTTTGTACAAAACTCCTGCTAAGTTTCAATCCAGGTAATGTTTGTGGCATGTTTTGGAGAGACCAATAGACTATTGTGGAGACAGTTTGCCAAACAATGTCCAGATCTTAGCATTGGGTTTGGAGTTTCCTTGGTTTCCTCTCATAGATGAGATTTTAAATTTTAAAGTGTCTCCCTGAATAAATAGAGGATAAATAAGCAAATCCTGAAATACGGGTTCCTGCCTCAGTTCAAAAGCATGCATATTAGTTTATTCAAAAATGTACAGTGTCTGCCAGAATTACCATCTTTATTTCTCTGTTTTGCAGCTTTCCTCCAGTGAATAAAGTAGTATGATCCGGCATAGCCAGAGCATGGAAAGGTAATTTATACAACAACATAACCACTAAAAATGGTCAGTGTTAGTGTTTAGACATTTTTCAACAACACATTTGAGAATAAAACGTGTTTAAATCACTTTAGTCTTGCTCTGATATTTAGACGACCCTGCTGTACCTGAATGCAGCAGAGCAGCTGTTGGGAAACTCGCCTCTCATCAACGGGTTTCCCAGAGTTTGGGCTCATTGGATGCTCAAAGTAGCAGAAACGGCCAGGGTAGAAACCAAGCAGCAGAAACCTTAATATTCCCACAGAGCAGAGTTTAGTGATAGCTGGGAGTCCTCTCTGGGTTGTTCTGGTGTCACTTCTTTAAAAGTTCCCTACAGAACGTTGTATTGCGCCCCTCGTTCCGCACAGAAACATTCTGCACGTGTTCAGGTAGAAAACAACGCTGAATTTGTTCGATGCATGCGTGCATTGAACCAACAGGGTTGTACTGAATGTTTCTGGTACGAAACCATTCAGAAGACATGCGCTGTTGATGTTGTTGGCCTTGACTTCATGATTCAAACATCTGGGTCCAAAGTTACTGGGTTTGCACTACAGAAAGAAATGTAATGTCGGAGAACAACAAACAGGCAAACAATTTCATCTATTTGTCTATTTCTGTAATCAAAACCAAACCCGTGTCTACTGAATGATTTGACTCATTAACTTATTAAATGCACTGCCACCACATGACAAGCAAAGCTCAGTTGGTGCTCTTTTCTTTTTAATCATCTCACAGACAGTAAAGTCGTCACCACTGTCACATTAGTAAAAATGCACAGAAAGCTTGGCAGGAGCACATAATGTTGAGATTGTTCTCCCCCATCCAAGACAATGTAAAGCAGTGATGATTGTGTTTTTTGTTTTTAATTTCAGAGCTACACTTAAAGGCGACATTATGCAAAATCCACTGTTTTATCCCTTAAATACGTTTTGTTGTGCACTTTGAGTCACTAGGAGAGCAGAAAATGTTAATGCAGTCTGTCCAGGAGCTGCATATATATCTTTTTATTCATTTTGAGTCATATTTTTCAAGCTGTTCCGTTTTCCCTGGTTTTTATTAAATTTTTTGAACAATTAAGTCACAGTATTTGCCACAGATCTGGTAAACAATGTCATGGACACAGCTCACCAGTATCGCCAATCCCCCATTTTCATTTCTCAAAGCAATTTTGTTTTCTTAGCTGAAGGATACCGAAATTACAAGTGGACAAGTCATTGGTTGTTTATTACACCATCCCACAGCATACTACAAAAATGGCCGAACGGGGTGGAGTGGAACGCTCTGCAACTTGGAGCCAGCCAGGTTGTAAAGTGCCTCCTTTAGATTTAAAGAGACAGCACCAAAACGAGTTGCTCTCAGAACAGGAGGAAAAAGGAGGAACGTGGGGGTAAATTAACGAGGAATTCAGACCAAAGCGTTGTAGTTCCACTTTACATAGACCACAACTGAATGATTTCTATGTGGAAAGCGAGAAGTGAAAAGCATAATATGTATCCTTTAATTAATTAAGTAATTAAAAAAAAGATGCTCTGATTGTCTTTAAAATACCACTTGATGAAAGAAATCAGACTGTATCTATTTGAGCTGTTTCTACTATAATCTAACCTGTAGGCACAGAAGATCCATATATCCACATTTGTCTTCTGTCCCCTTTGTGCAGATACCCCTAAATAAGACCCTGCACAACCTACTACTGGCTTCGTTAGTTACATAAAAAGTAAAGAAAGACAACCTTTGTGTGATTTAATATTAATATACAACATTTGTTCTGTGAATGTCTGTAGGAGAACATGAGTAAACGAACAGTATGACACACTTTTCCTTTGGTCAAACAAGGACGTGACAGCATAACGTTGTGGGGATTGGGACATGTTACCTCTCTTCAGCAGGGTCAAAGGAGCAGGTCAGAGGTGAAAGGTTAAATACATGGCTGTCCTGGAAGGAAGGCTTGTAGAGGCTGCAGAGGCTTTACTCGAAACTCACAGGCCAGACAGTTATAGTGAAAGGATTTAGATCAGGGATGTTAAACGTCTGGATGTGTGTCTGCTTTAACACAAGTTATTCAAATATTTTGGTCGTTAGCAGGAGTCTGTAGAACTGAATGCCGAGAAGACAATTCAGCCGTTTTATTCAGTTGTGTTGCGCCAGGGACACAGTTCGCAGGAGACTCTCAAGGCCTGGAATTTACCACGCCTGGCTTAGACCAAAGCATATTGTTGTGTTAGGATGTCAAAACCTGTATCTAAATCCAATTATGAATCTGTTCCAAGACTTCCAAAACGGATTTTCAGAGACACCAACCATTCATTCTGACGGAGTTTGAGCCTATTTGCAAAGAATGGCCCAAAATCTCTGTCTCCATATGTAAAAAGCTAGTAGAGGCATACCCAAAGGACTCTGAAAACAAATGCACAACACACTTTTCAGATTATTTGTAGAAAATGATAAAAAAAATGCATCCTTATAATGCCATACTTTGGGTTGTTCTGTCACATAAAATTCCAATATTTCAATAGGCATTGAAGTTTGTGGCTGTATAATTTAATAAATGCAAAATAGGTTATAAATACTTTTTGTAAGCCACTCTAGTTTCCAACCCTACCACTCTAAAATCCCTTAACATAAAGCACCTAAGCCTGAGTTAAAAATCATCACTGTTTTAGAGAGGATCCGTCTTTGCTCACTCCTCTGTGATTTGTTTGATTTTCTGCTACTTTCTTCTCAGCGTGGTGCATCTGCAGATTGATAGATGATAGGTGAATCTAGTCAAAGCTGTCTGGAGACTCTCAGAGTTGGTTTCTGTCTGTATCCTCAGACTTCATTTCTCGTGTTTTTCCTCCTTGAATAAAACCGCACCACTCAAAATGTCATTCTCTCATTGGAGTGCAAGAATAAGCTGACAAAATAGATCGCTCAGATGTTTCGAGAAATGGTGTTGGAACATTTTACTGGTATTTCAGGGATTACAGTTGGCTAAATCTAGGGCATTTTAATTGACTCTGAGGTCATTTTGGACCAATATTGCATCATAACTTGCAGGGGGAAAAAACATGTTCTTATACCTTCGTAAAGTAGATCACAATAGTTAGAAATTTCCACAAGCATTGTAATTCTATCCCTTCATGTCTGAATTAATCAATGAGAGAAGATATAATGGAGTTATATTATGAAGGAGTGAATTCATGCCAGGGCTAAATGGACACGCTGCTTTGTTTGGCCGAGCCGAGGTTCTCAGCAGGAATGACAAGGCCCTTAACTCCAATCGAGATAGATGGAAATTGTTCAATATTCGGAATGGATCGCAGCCTTTTGCCAGGAGCAGAATTGGATGTGGATCCCAGCCAGTAAAAAGTTGAACAGAGGTCCAGCAAATCTAAACTCCTGCAAAGCCTCTGCAGCCGGAAATACAAAACCTTTTTTAGATGTTGTAATGGGTTATCTATGTTAACCTCACCGATGAACAAGCATGAAATGATTCACGTTTTCTTATGGCATTTAATCTCAGCCGCAGCAGTTGCATTCTGGCAAATGTTTTTTGTTAAGGATGTATTTTAGTCTGGGAGATTATCTGAGTTTATAAGGAAATATCTTATCAATAAGTTTTTTCTGGAGCTATTCCTTTGCAGTCTGGAAAAATCAGGAGAAGGAGGGAATTTCATTTCTTTATTTCCCATTTCCGGATAAGTATACAAAAAGAGAATACAATTATAGAAAAATATTTGTGTTTCTAGACTTTATTTCCTATCCCACTGTCCAAATATTGTCCTCCCTCCCTTCCATCCTTCCTTTTTTGTTTCCTTATCTCCTTCTGTCTTGTATATCTTGTGTCCATCCTTCCTCCTTCTTTCCTTACCTCCTTCATTGCATTCCTGTTTTTCCCCTTGTATGCTTCCACGTAGTTTTTTACAAAACTGTACGTAACCGAGAAGGGATCGTGACGTTTTCATCAGACTTTAATTTTGCCTAATCACTGTTGAAACGTTTCCTGTGGCGTTCAGGCTTCTCCGTGTCTCTGTCCCTCTCTCCAGCTTTCTTTGTTGTAGGCTTGTGCCTTCTCTTTCTCTCTCTGTCAGCGTCTGTCTCTTACTGAGCTCATCTTGCCAAGCGTGACCCAGCAGCGCACTCATCATGCACGGACCATAAACCTCAGCAGCATAATAAGTTAAAGCTGCAGGGATCCCAGCTGCACGCTTCAGTCTGAGCCTCACGACTTCACCCACCACGGAGGCTTTCCGCCGTCCATAATAGACGGCGCGCTAAATGACAACAAAGTAGAGCTACATATTTCAGCAAACGATGGCGCTCTGATGACTTGTTAGCTGGAGCGGCGAGCTGGTTGTGTCACTGGATCTGACTTAATTAGATCCGAAGAAGTCGGTGAGTGAATCAGCTACCCGCAGGGCTGTAAAGTCACAGTGCGTTTAATCGCCTTCCAATATAACAACATTAAAGAGTCGCTGTGGGTTCAGTGGCTCAGAAACAAGCGGCCAAACGACAAAAATCTGAAGCAAAAATGACACTTTAAGCTGCCAAAAGCTCAAATTTATTGTTCAGTCACTGTTTGTGCTGAAAGGCTTTTAATTTAAATACATTTAATGTGTTTCTACTTAAAGGAACTTAAAGAAACCTTTCATTATTTGCTCAAAAGCATACTTTAGGGTCTCATAATTCAAGTTTTACTTTCTTGATTTAGACAAATGTGTGTAAAACAGTATGATGCATGTTGGAAAGATCTGTGAAAGGCACAAATAAATGCTGTAAAAATATAACATTTTAAAAGGAGGACAGTTTGGTGGTAATTAATGTAGTGGTGCATTGTTTCTGACTGAGAGACTCAAATTTGTCTTACTTAAATCAACTCCACGATGGCTATATGGCAGTCATTGCACTCTTTAATAGTTTAATGCATTCAATTAATACATATTTGGGAAATGGTGACTGAAATAAGTCAGTGGACACTTAATTCTAGAGCGTGAGTAAACTCAGTTTTTGTGGTATATATGAAACCACCTAAAGTGGCACACATAACTACACATTTTCATCCAGAGTTAATACCTTGTAGGAATGCGTTTTGAAGGGGACATACCATACAAAATCCACTTTTCTAGCCCTTGAATATATTTTATTGTATCCTTGAAGTCTCTAGGACTGCAGAAAAAATTTATGTAGTCTTTCCAGGCACTGCACAGATATATTTATATTCAGTTTGGATCATATTTGTCAAGTCGTTCAGTTTTCTTTGTTTTCTATTACGTTTTGTTGTTCATAGTATTTGCTGCAGAGCTGCTAAACAAGGTCCTGGGCTTCTGGCTAACCAGTTATGCGAATCCGCCATTTTCGTTTCTCAGAGCGGTTTTGTAGTCCAAGCTGAAGGATCACGAAGCTACAATTGGATAAGTGAAAAGGTTCTGTAGTTCATTACATCATTCCCACTATACTCCAAAAATGGCTGAACAGGGTGCAGTGGAACGCTCTGTGGCCTGGAGGGCTGCAGGGTTGTGAAATGCCTCCTCTAGATTTAAAGAGACGGCACAAAAACGAGTTGCTCTCAGACACACCTCAGAGCAGGGGTACAAGGGGGAACATGTGGGTAAATTAATGGGGAATTCAGACCAAAGCGTTGTACTTCCACTTTATATAGACCACAACTGAATGATTTAAATGTGAAAAGGAAGAACAAAAATGCATGTTCCCTTTAACTACAATTATGGTTGCAGAACCTTTGCACATCTAAAGACAAAATGTTTGCCCATTCATCTCTGTAAATAAGCTCAGGTTCAGTCAGTTTGAATAGAGAGCTTCTGTGCATATCATCTTTAAAGTTGAGCCTCAGATTCCTATTAGGTCTGGACTTTGAGCCAGTCTAACAGATGAATATGCTTTGATCTAAACCAGGGGTTTTCAAATTCATTGAATGTGAGACTCCCCTTGGAATAGGTAAAGATAACCACGCCCCCCCAATGCAGCAAATACATCCTTCTTTTGTGTTCCTGGAATGCTGTGTTTCAAAAACATCTGATAGCCCAATACATGTTTTTTTTATATTTATTTTAACCAAGTACATTCATAAAAAAGGCCTATTCATAAAATATCCATCCAAATATTTCCATCTTAGAGGCTACTTTTCCTGAAACATCACGGACAGAGGGCCTATTTTTAAAATTTAACTGTCATTAAAGCAAATTCATAAACAATTGTTTTTAACAGCAGACAAAGTGAACTAAACAGATGCCAATGTCAAACTGAACTCACGTCAACAGGAGACGTCAACTGAAATAATGATAAAAAAGATAATCTGAATTTAACAGACGTCAACACGTTCCATATTCCGATTTACTTTTTAGGCTACTTATACTGATGTTTGGCACTTTGTTTTACCTTTTGTTAAAGTGCTCTTTAAATAATGATGACAATGATGATGATTATGATCAGAATAAACTTTTGCATCACCTCCCAGAAGCTGGAAAAAAAAGAGACAAAGATATTTTTCACATCTCACTTAGTAACTCTTAGTAACTCTAATATTTAAGTCTAAATATTTTAGACTAAATATTTTAGGCTAAAATATTAAACTTTTTATTTGTTTTTCTTTTTTTTCTTCAATCCCAACGTAATGTTTAGTAATTTCTGCCAAAGGCTGCACTATTTTGATTTAATCCATCTGAATGCAGTATTTGCAAGCCATACTCTGATTGGATGGAAAAAAAACTGTGATTGGCTGGTGGAGTGGACAGTTTTTGAAGTTGCGAGCGCAGCGCAGAAACAGCCGAGCGAGCGCACAGCTGGTGTTGAACGTGGAAAGAGCAGGTGCGCGCGAGCTGAGATGGAACTGAGCGCGAGTTTTTAAAAAAACAAACACCTGATTGACCAGAGTGCTGCACAACAAGTAAAAACAAGACAGATATAAAGATAATTAAAACCGCAAGCGGTGATGATCGGCCCTCGCAGCCAAGCGCCGCTCTGGCCTAAGGGCCACCGCTAGGGTACGCGCACCTCCCGCCGCCAGCCACCGCAGAAGCTGTCATGCATTTTCCTCACCCGTCTACCATGCAATACACACGTATGCGTTGGGCAGCGCTCCCCCACGACTCACAAAAAATGTGGTGCAGATCGGTCGATGCACCGAGGAGACACAGCCGTTGAATAATAAAAATGCATTTGGCCACCGGGCCGGACTAAATCGTTCAGCGGGCCAGATCCGGCCCGCAGGCCGTACGTTTGACACCCCTGGTTTAAACATTAGTATACCAACTTAATCAAAGGTATCTTACTAGCTGTTAATCCAGCTTCATGTGAAAAGTTAACAAAACCTTTTTAGTTATTTAAAGTTAATTATTTCATGTGTTTAAGGGTTTCGTTTCTTGCATTAAGACAGCTTTTATGAAAGTTTGACAGTTAAATTGGTGGATACACACCCAAAAGTAATAATGTAAAAGTAACACTTTAACAATTGGAATATTGCTAAAGTAACACGTTAGCAATATTCCACATGTGTATGTTGTGTACAAACTTTAGTAATTTCTAACAGACCACTTCACTCTCAGAAAGCAGGTCTGCTAGTGGTTCCTAAAGTCTGTAAAACCAGAATGGTAGGCAGATCCTTTAGTTATCAGGCTCCTCTCCAGTGGAACCAACTCCCAGTTTTGGTCCGTGACGCAGACACCCTGTCTACTTTTAAGACTAATCCTAAAACTTTCCTTTTTCCATCCATCCATCGTCTTCCACTTATCCGGGGTCAGGTCGCAGGGGCAGCTTCAAGAGGGAGCCCCAGACCTTCCTCTCCCCAGCCACTTGGGCCACTTCCTCTGGGGGAATCCCAAAGCGTTCCCAGGCCAGCATAGTCTCTCCAGCGTGTCCTGGGTCTTCCTCTGGGTCTCCTCCCGGTGGGACGTGCCAAGAACACCTCATCAGGGAGGCGTCCAGGAGGCATCCTAACCAGATGCCCGATCCACCTCAACTGGCTCCTCTCAATGTGGAGGAGCAGCGGCTCTACTCTGAGTCCTCCCCGGATGACTGAGCTCCTCACCCTATCTCTAAGGGAGAGCTCACACACACTATGGAGAAAACTCATTTTGGCCGCTTGTGTCCGGGATCTCGTTCTTTCGGTCACGACCCAAAGCTCGTGACCATAGATGAGGGTAGGAACGTAGATCGACTGGTAAATCGAGAGCTTGGCCTTTTGGCTCAGCTCTCTCTTCACCACAACGGATCGGTACAGCGCACGCTTCACAGCAGACGTCGCACCAATCCGCCTGTCGATCTCCCGCTCCATCTTCCCCTCATTCGTGAACAAGACCCCAAGATACTTGAACTCCTCCACTAGAAGCTGGCTCTTGGGACTTTCCTTTTTGACAAAGATTATAGTTAGAGTGGTTCATGTTACGCTGAGCTACCTCTATAGTTATGCTGCTATAGGCTTAGGCTGCTGGAGGACATCAGGGTCTATTGTTCTTCAATTTTGCATGACTGTTGTCATTTCAGCTTTTACCTTTTTGTTTTTTCTATTTTTTCTTCATAGTAGGTACACCTGGTCTGGCGTTCTGTTAGCTGTGACATCATTCAGGGAAGACAGATCACCTGCTATTACCATCTAATGTAAAACACATTACTGGATCAATGTGTGCTTCTGTGCTTTTTTGTCTGTCTTGTTGTGTCTCTTCTCTCTCTTTTGTAACCCCCAGTCGGTCAAGGCAGATTACCGTTCATACTGAGCCCGGTTCGGCTGGAGGTTTTTCCTTCCTGTTAATGGGGAGTTTTTCCTTCTGCTGTCACTTCATGCTTGATCAGTATGAGGGATTGCTGCAAAGCCATGTACAATGCAAACGACTCTCCCTGTGGCTCTACGCTTCTTCAGGAGTCAATGCTGCTTGTTACGACTTTGATGAAATCAACTGGTTCCCTTATATAGGAATTTCTTTTACCAATCTGGATAATCTGACTTAATATGTATAATCTGATTGATTTTGACATTGTAAACTGCCTTTAGATGACATGCAGGCCGGCAGACCCGACATGTATATTAATAATATGTATTATTATTATTAATATTATTATTATTTTATATATCTGCCTCGTTATATTTGCATAATGCATGAAGAAAAATATCAGCAGCGCAAGAGTCTGTTCCAATCATCCGGCCCTTACCACAGGCTACTGCAGCCCATTGGTTATCATCCCTGACAGTCTAAAGGGCTAGGCCAATCATAAAGTAGAAAAACACCTTCACGCTCCATGTGGAACTTTGTGCAGCGGTGTTCACAGTAGTAATGGATAAGAAACGCAAGGGAGGCGCAGAGAAACTGCACGAAAAAAAGAAACGAGTTCTTCAAACGGATGCTGCGAAATGTGTCAAACTGACTGACATGTTCCCAACAGCAGGCCTTCATCTGCTCCGGTGTCTGGTGTAAAATATGGTGGTGGTTGTAGTCAGTGACGTGCGGTAGGGTTCATGGCTGGTGAGGCACTGACGTCATCAGAGTCAGATTTACACTCTACAGAGTAGACTCGTTGCAAAGTGCTGAAGGAGACTGATTGAGCCAAATAAATTCACCAAGATACATGGAAAAATATTGGTTCTTTGATGAAAAAAATTGTCATTTGATTGGTAACAGTTTATGAGTTATGATGGATTTCTGCATTTGTAACACATTCTAAAACTATAACCCACATTAAGCACATTTCATTACAGAAACAAAACATGAATAAGTATCGCTGTCTTACCTCTACTTATAATTTAAGTCCCTGTGGCGCTCTTTCTGAACAAAAATATCATCATTTTCCGGTAAAAGTTCTCTTTATCTTCTTCAGTTTTAAAAGTCTCTCAGTCTCAGTGGAGCTCACTGCCAGGGAGGAAAGCCTTCCCTGATCAGTCCTGTTCCAGCTGTATGTTTAGAGTCTTTTAGTGCTTTACTTGTTTAGCAAAACTCGCTAATAAAACATCAATAACTTGTTTTGACTCTACTATTTGGGGATCACGAGCGGTGCCCCTTGAGCGCCCCCTGCCTAGTGGCCAAGGAACTGCTGGCCTCACCTACAACCAGTTCTTTGCTGTTTATGATCGGCCAGCACCACGAAAACATGTTATCTGCACACAGTTTGATGACCAAAACACAATTCGTAATCCACATATATTAAATTGTGGAAAATCAGTTCATAACTGTTTGAACAATTGAATTTATGATCTAGAGACAGGAAGATGCATTCACAGAATGGAAGTCAGCGCAGTTACCATGGGATTGCGCAATCCCAGGGTAGGCCAAGCTCGCTGCGGCCTCACCGGCTTCGCTATGAAGCGCCACCAAGGATTTACATGAAAAATAGCGAAAAGTCTGCGATTTTAAAGAAAATATGATCAAAAATTAGGAAATTAGATAAATAAAATACTTATTACAAATGACTGAGTAAATCAAAATTTATATTATGTTATTATATATTTTCTTTCTTTCCATGATGACAAGTGAGGCATTTCTCTGGTTCATTTTGTCATTGGCATCCTCTTTTACACAGTGAGTGCACATTAGTCCAATGTTACCCTACAGTATCTGGAAGACTGAATAGATCTGATGAGCAACTTACAATAACTTCTTATAATGATGTAACGTGATAATATGTGTGATTGACCGTGACACCTCTCTTTCTCTCTCTCTCTCTCTGATCTAAGAATAATTGCTGTGCTGTGGTGGAGTTTACATTTTACAGTGTTAATAAATTAAGATTTTGGAAGTATGACAGCAGCGTTTGAGGTGAATATGCCACGCCGCCACGCCCCCCTGCTCCATCGAATCCAGTTGAGCCTGAAATCCACAACATACCAACATGTGTTCTGTCTGTGGACACAATTTCATGTTGATTAGCTCAGAGGGGTAACATAGCGACCGCTTACAACAAAACATGACACTTCCTGTTGTCAGGGGGCGTGGCCTAAGCAATGTCATCATTTGACCATTGGATATTATAGGAGACCTGATGATGATCAATCACAGAAAGTTTGGTGCCTCTGTGTGTTTCTGTGTAGGAGATATAACACTTTTATTTTTTGTGGCGAATAGGTGAACTTTGACCCCTACCAACGCCCCTTCAGCATGCTCAAAAACTCACCGTTTTGATAACATTTGATTGGCCATGCCTTATGATCAGACTGCCCGAGTTTCAAGCCGATCGCTCGATATCTCTAGGAGGAGTTAGATCTTATACCAATGCTGTAACTGTCAAAATTGAGGTCAAAATCAGACTTTCAGTCTAAAATGGCCGACTTCCTGTGATACTTGCATTATGACAATAATTGTAAATTCTGAGCGTCTTGTTGAGCTCTACAACTGTACCAAATCTCATGTCTCTACGACGAAGTAAGTGAATAGCAAAGGGTCCTTTGAAAATTTCTAGGTGGCGCCGTTGAGGCATTTTTCTTTAGATTTTTGTGACGACCTTAAAATACAAAATTTTTAAACAGTCACCATGCATCTGCAAAGTTTGGTGAGTTTTTGAATATGATAAAGCCCCCAAAAAGGCCCCTCTTTAGGGGGGCAGAATAAGAATAAGAATAAGAATAATAATAATTAAAACCGCAAGCGGTGATGATCGGCCCTCGCAGCCAAGCGCCGCTCTGGCCTAAGGGCCACCGCTAGGGTACGCGCACCTCCCGCCGCCAGCCACCGCAGAAGCTGTCATGCATTTTCCTCACCCGTCTACCATGCCATACACACGTATGCGTTGGGCAGCGCTCCCCCACGACTCACAAAAAATCTGGTGCAGATCGGTCGATGCACCGAGGAGACACAGCCGTTGAATAATAAAAATGCATTTGGCCACCGGGCCGGACTAAATCGTTCGGCGGGCCAGATCCGGCCCGCAGGCCGTACGTTTGACACCCCTGGTTTAAACATTAGTATACCAACTTAATCAAAGGTATCTTACTAGCTGTTAATCCAGCTTCATGTGAAAAGTTAACAAAACCTTTTTAGTTATTTAAAGTTAATTATTTCATGTGTTTAAGGGTTTCGTTTCTTGCATTAAGACAGCTTTTATGAAAGTTTGACAGTTAAATTGGTGGATACACACCCAAAAGTAATAATGTAAAAGTAACACTTTGGCAATTGGAAAATTGCTAAAGTAACACGTTAGCAATATTCCACATGTGTATGTTGTGTACAAACTTTAGTAATTTCTAACAGACCACTTCACTCTCAGAAAGCAGGTCTGCTAGTGGTTCCTAAAGTCTGTAAAACCAGAATGGTAGGCAGATCCTTTAGTTATCAGGCTCCTCTCCAGTGGAACAAACTCCCAGTTTTGGTCCGTGACGCAGACACCCTGTCTACTTTTAAGACTAATCCTAAAACTTTCCTTTTTCCATCCATCCATCGTCTTCCACTTATCCGGGGTCAGGTCGCAGGGGCAGCTTCAAGAGGGAGCCCCAGACCTTCCTCTCCCCAGCCACTTGGGCCACTTCCTCCGGGGGAATCCCAAAGCGTTCCCAGGCCAGCATAGTCTCTCCAGCGTGTCCTGGGTCTTCCTCTGGGCCTCCTCCCGGTGGGACGTGCCAAGAACACCTCATCAGGGAGGCGTCCAGGAGGCATCCTAACCAGATGCCCGATCCACCTCAACTGGCTCCTCTCAATGTGGAGGAGCAGCGGCTCTACTCTGAGTCCTCCCCGGATGACTGAGCTCCTCACCCTATCTCTAAGGGAGAGCCCAGACACACTATGGAGAAAACTCATTTTGGCCGCTTGTATCCGGGATTTCGTTCTTTCGGTCACGACCCAAAGCTCGTGACCATAGATGAGGGTAGGAACGTAGATCGACTGGTAAATCGAGAGCTTGGCCTTTTGGCTCAGCTCTCTCTTCACCACAACGGATCGGTACAGCGCACGCTTCACAGCAGACGTCGCACCAATCCGCCTGTCGATCTCCCGCTCCATCTTCCCCTCATTCGTGAACAAGACCCCAAGATACTTGAACTCCTCCACTAGAAGCTGGCTCTTGGGACTTTCCTTTTTGACAAAGATTATAGTTAGAGTGGTTCATGTTACCCCGAGCTACCTCTATAGTTATGCTGCTATAGGCTTAGGCTGCTGGAGGACATCAGGGTCTATTGTTCTTCAATTTTGCATGACTGTTGTCATTTCAGCTTTTACCTTTTTGTTTTTTCTATTTTTTCTTCATAGTAGGTACCCCTGGTCTGGCGTTCTGTTAGCTGTGACATCATTCAGGGAAGACAGATCACCTGCTATTACCATCTAATGTAAAACACATTACTGGATCAATGTGTGCTTCTGTGCTTTTTTGTCTGTCTTGTTGTGTCTCTTCTCTCTCTTTTGTAACCCCCAGTCGGTCAAGGCAGATTACCGTTCATACTGAGCCCGGTTCGGCTGGAGGTTTTTCCTTCCTGTTAATGGGGAGTTTTTCCTTCTGCTGTCACTTCATGCTTGATCAGTATGAGGGATTGCTGCTAAGCCATGTACAATGCAAACGACTCTCCCTGTGGCTCTACGCTTCTTCAGGAGTCAATGCTGCTTGTTACGACTTTGATGAAATCAACTGGTTCCCTTATATAGGAATTTCTTTTACCAATCTGGATAATCTGACTTAATATGTATAATCTGATTGATTTTGACATTGTAAACTGCCTTTAGATGACATGCAGGCCGGCAGACCCGACATGTATATTAATAATATGTATTATTATTATTAATATTATTATTATTTTATATATCTGCCTCGTTATATTTGCATAATGCATGAAGAAAAATATCAGCAGCGCAAGAGTCTGTTCCGATCATCCAGCCCTTACCACAGGCTACTGCAGCCCATTGGTTATCATCCCTGACAGTCTAAAGGGCTAGGCCAATCATAAAGTAGAAAAACACCTTCACGCTCCATGTGGAACTTTGTGCAGCGGTGTTCACAGTAGTAATGGATAAGAAACGCAAGGGAGGCGCAGAGAAACTGCACGAAAAAAAGAAACGAGTTCTTCAAACGGATGCTGCGAAATGTGTCAAACTGACTGACATGTTCCCAACAGCAGGCCCTTCATCTGCTCCGGTGTCTGGTGTAAAATATGGTGGTGGTTGTAGTCAGTGACGTGCGGTAGAGAGTGACACGGGAGTGGATTTTCACTCCTGTCCCGTCCCACTCCCACTGATAAAAATTGTGTCCCGTCCCAATCCCGGGCCAGAGTAGAAAAAAAAATCCTGTCCCGTCCCGCTCCTGGTAAAATTACTCCCACTCCCATCCCGCTCCCACTCAGAATGACTCCCGCTCCTGCCCTACTCCCATTCTTGTTGTCTTCATTAAGTTTTCTGGAAATACATTAAACCTGAATGTCTATGAAGGGTCAGTTAAGTTCCTGTTTTAGCTGTAGTAAAGGCCAGTTAAAGTGAAAGGAATAATAATAAATAAATAAATAAAGTAACAAACAGGGAAACAGACCATGCCTATCTTAGTTGAATAAACAAAATGTACAATGTTGCTTTTTACTAATTCATTAAGTAATTGTTTCACATGAACAATGAAGTTACTTTTACATTTCAAATTGCTGAAACTAAAGAATAATGCACCGAGAAAGAGATCTATACTCAGTTAAGAAAAAAGTGCATAAAGGCATTACTGTCACAATTTAGATAATGTACCGAAGTGGTTCAAAAACTCAGTTTAGTAAAACAAAAAATTACAAAAAAGTTGAATATCATTCAAGCATATTAGTATTTTTCCATTTGCAATAAAATATCCACAAACTAATTAGGGTTTACTATCAGAACCAATACATTCATTGAACATTAAACACATTCTTAGACAGATCTGTCAACTTTTATCAAAAGTTAAAAGTGAGATTATGTTAATTTTCGGGGATGATGCGGAGCTGGAGGCGGAGCTAACTGGACCCAGGAACAGCCGGTCCAGTCGGCTCCGTCTCATTTTTACCCGACCAGACATGGAAGTACATGTTTTACTTTTGTTAAATAGTGAAACAGAAGTGTTAACACATTGTTCAGTTATTGGGTTAAAACAGAAAAAAACACAACTGTTCAGACAATACTAAATAAAATAATAAAGTAGTTTTAAGTTATTGGCCGTATTATTACACTGTTGCACATTGGGAAATTAGTCCAGGAAACACGTTTTACAAGCAGGTACTGAGTGTTAACACCGTGACATTCAACTCTCCTCAAGTTTGTTAATATTTGCAACTTTACAGTTGCGCTGTGAGTTTAATAAATAAGTCCTTACTTTTGACTTTGCGTTGCCGATCCAACTTTTCCAGGTTGAGTTCGCCACTAGCGGTTGATCCCCCCCCCCCCACTCCCATTCTGTTTTTTGAGCGCTGGCGGAAAAAATAAACCGGATGCACTGTTGGCTTCTGGGTCGTGTAGTTCTTTGACCAGCATTATAGTTTCGGTTTCTTGGAAAAAAACTACAAAATGGCGGCGGCGAACCTACATTTTTGATTTTCTATTTTATTTAATCTTTTGGCTTCGATCCTAGTTAATTGTACCTGTTGTTGGTTTACTCCCGCTCCCGTCTGCTCCCGTTTATATTTAATCCTGTACCGTCCCAATCACGTGATATTTACTGATGTTGACTCCCATCCCGCGAGATTCCCGTGGGAATCACGTGACCCGCGGGATTCCCGAAAAAATGTCAGTCTCTAACGTGCGGTAGGGTTCATGGCTGGTGAGGCACTGACGTCATCAGAGTCAGATTTACAAATATATACACTCTACAGAGTAGACTCGTTGCAAAGTGCTGAAGGAGACTGATTGAGCCAAATAAATTCACCAAGATACATGGAAAAATATTGGTTCTTTGATGAAAAAAATTGTCATTTGATTGGTAACAGTTTATGAGTTATGATGGATTTCTGCATTTGTAACACATTCTAAAACTATAACCCACATTACGCAGATTTTATCACAAAAACAAAACATGAATAAGTATCGCTGTCTTACCTCTACTTATAATTTAAGTCCCTGTGGCGCTCTTTCTGAACAAAAATATCATCATTTTCCGGTAAAAGTTCTCTTTATCTTCTTCAGTTTTAAAAGTCTCTCAGTCTCAATGGAGCTCACTGCCAGGGAGGAAAGCCTTCCCTGATCAGTCCTGTTCCAGCTGTATGTTTAGTCTTTTTAGTGCTTTACTTGTTTAGCAAAACTCGCTAATAAAACATCAATAACTTGTTTTGACTCTACTATTTGGGGATCACGAGCGGTGCCCCTTGAGCGCCCCCTGCCTAGTGGCCAAGGAACTGCTGGCCTCACCTACAACCACTTCTTTGCTGTTTATGATCGGCCAGCACCACGAAAACATGTTATCTGCACACAGTTTGATGACCAAAACACAATTCGTAATCCACATATATTAAATTGTGGAAAATCAGTTCATAACTGTTTGAACAATTGAATTTATGATCTAGAGACAGGAAGATGCATTCACAGAATGGAAGTCAGCGCAGTTACCATGGGATTGCGCAATCCCAGGGTAGGCCAAGCTCGCTGCGGCCTCACCGGCTTCGCTATCAAGCGCCACCAAGGATTTACATGAAAAATAGCGAAAAGTCTGCGATTTTAAAGAAAATATGATCAAAAATTAGGAAATTAGATAAATAAAATACTTATTACAAATGACTGAGTAAATCAAAATTTATATTATGTTATTATATATTTTCTTTCTTTCCATGATGACAAGTGAGGCATTTCTCTGGTTCATTTTGTCATTGGCATCCTTTTTTACACAGTGAGTGCACATTAGTCCAATGTTACCCTACAGTATCTGGAAGACTGAATAGATCTGATGAGCAACTTACAATAACTTCTTATAATGATGTAACGTGATAATATGTGTGATTGACCGTGACACCTCTCTTTCTCTCTCTCTCTCTCTGATCTAAGAATAGTTGCTGTGCTGTGGTGGAGTTTACATTTTACAGTGTTAATAAATTAAGATTTTGGAAGTATTTTAAGTGTCCACTCTCACTAATTTCCATTATCCTGACTTCAAGGTATTGCACAGTTGGTATTGCACAGTTGGTATACACATTCAGTACACAAAAAAAATGTGGTGGGCCAGTCTAATCCAAAATGCCAGGGCCAATTTTTTGTCCCAATCCACCCCTGATGACATGTTTCATGATTTGGCGTTATATAAATAAAAACTGAAATGTATTGAACAAGAGTTTGTCAGTTTTCAAGCAGGATTTGTATATCTGTTCAACTTAAATATACAAGGAAACCAAAGAGTTAAGATCACTTACTTACCAAGAGAAATTCCTTTGGGGTTTATTTGTGGTCTCTTGCTGCCCCCTGCTGGACAAGTATGATCAAATACATATGCTTTACATGTCAACTTGGTATCAAAATTCAGATTTCAATCTAAAATGGCTTACTTCCTGTGATACTTGCAGTATGACATTAATTGTAAATTCTGAGCGTCTTGCTGAGATCTACAACTGTACAAAATTTCATTACTCTACGATGAAGTAAGTGAATACCAAAGGGTCCTTTGAAATTTGCTTGGTGGCGCTATAGAGAAACTAAGTCCTGCTCACTAAAGTTTGTTAAGGATTCCTGTTGGGGGGTGGATAAGGATGCATCCAAATGAGTTTTAAGCAGCTCGGCCCAAAACTGTGGAATTCAGAGCCAAACGTATGACAGCAGCGTTTGAGGTGAATATGCCACGCCGCCACGCCCCCCTGCTCCATCCAATCCAGTTGAGCCTGAAATCCACAACATACCAACATGTGTTCTGTCTGTGGACACAGTTTCATGTTGATTAGCTCAGAGGGGTAACATAGCGACCGCTTACAACAAAACATGACACTTCCTGTTGTCAGGGGGCGTGGCCTAAGCAATGTCATCATTTGACCATTGGATATTATAGGAGACCTGATGGTGATCAATCACTGAAAGTTTGATGCCTCTGTGTGTTTCTGTGTAGGAGATATAACAGTTTTATTTTTTGTGGCGAGTAGGTGAACTTTAACCCTTGCTAATGCCCCTTCAACAAGCTCAAAAACTCACCGTTTTGATAACTTTTAATTGGCCATGCCTTATGATCAGACTGCCCGAGTTTCAAGCCGCTCGCTAAAAATCTCTAGGAGGAGATCCATCAAATACCAATGCTATAAACGTCAAAAATGTGGTCAAAATCAGACATTCAATCTAAAATGGCCGACTTCCTGTGATATTTACACTATGACATTAATTGTAAATTCTGAGCGTCTTGGTGAGCTCTACCACTGTACCAAATCTCATGTCTCTACGATGAAGTAAGTGAATAGCAAAGGGTCCTTTGAAAATTGCTAAGTGGCGCCGTTGAGGCATTAGGTCACGCCCACCAAAATTTGTTATGGATTCCTGTTGGGGGGTGGATAAGGATGCATCCAAGTGAGTTTTATGCAGCTCGGCCCAAAAATGTGGAATTCAGAGCCAAACGTATGGCAGCGGCGTTTGAGGTGACTTCACCACGCCGCCACGCTCTCCTGCTCCATCGAATCGACTTGGGGCTGGAATCCACAACACAACAACATGTTTTCTGTCTCTGGACACAGTTTCATGTTGATTAGCTCAGAGGGGTAACATAGCGACCGTTTACAGCAAAACATGACACTTCCTGTTGTCAGGGGGTGTGGCCTAAGTGATGTCATCATTTGACCATTGGATATTATAGGAGACCTGATGATGATTAATCACAGAAAGTTTGGTGCCTCTGTGTGTTTCTGTGTAGGAGATATAACACTTTTATTTTTTGTGGCGAATAGGTGAACTTTGACCCCTGCCAACGCCCCTTCAGCATGCTCAAAAACTCACCGTTTTGATAACTTTTGATTGGCCATGCCTTATGATCAGACTGCCCGAGTTTCAAGCCGATCGCTCAAAATCTCTAGGAGGAGATCCATCAAATAGCAATGCTATAAACGTCAAAAATTGGGTCAAAATCAGACTTTAAGTCTAAAATGGCCAACTTCCTGTGATATTTGCACTATGACATTAATTGTAAATTCTGAGCGTCTTGTTGAGCTCTACAACTGTACCAAATTTCATGTCTCTACGACGAAGTAAGTGAATAGCAAAGGGTCCTTTGAAAATTTCTAGGTGGCGCCGTTGAGGCATTTTTCTTTAGATTTTTGTGACGACCTTAAAATACAAAATTTTTAAACAGTCACCATGCATCTGCCAAGTTTGGTGAGTTTTTGAAAATGAGAAAGCCCCCAAAAAGGCCCCTCTTTAGGGGGGCAGAATAATAATAATAATAATAATTAACACTACAGATACAATAGGCCTTCGCAGCGCTTAGCTGCTCGGGCCTAATTAACACTACAGATACAATAGGCCTTCGCAGCGCTTAGCTGCTCGGGCCTAATAATTAACACTACAGATACAATAGGCCTTCGCAGCGCTTAGCTGCTCGGGCCTAATAATGTAAAAGTAACACTTTAGCAATTGGAATATTGCTAAAGTAACACGTTAGCAATATTCCACATGTGTATGTTGTGTACAAACTTTAGTAATTTCTAACAGACCACTTCACTCTCAGAAAGCAGGTCTGCTGGTGGTTCCTAAAGTCTGTAAAACCAGAATGGTAGGCAGATCCTTTAGCTATCATGCTCCTCTCCAGTGGAACCAACTCCCAGTTTTGGTCCGTGACGCAGACACCCTGTCTACTTTTAAGACTAATCCTAAAACTTTCCTTTTTCCATCCATCCATCGTCTTCCGCTTATCCGGGGTCGGGTCGCGGGTGTAGCAGCTTCAAGAGGGAGGCCCAGACCTTCCTCTCCCCAGCCACTTGGGCCACTTCCTCCGGGGGAATCCCAAAGCGTTCCCAGGCCAGCAGAGTCTCTCCAGCGTGTCCTGGGTATTCCCCTGGGCCTCCTCCCGGTGGGACGTGCCCAGAACACCTCACCAGGGAGGCGTCCAGGAGGCATCCTAACCAGATGCCCGAGCCACCTCAACTGGCTCCTCTCAATGTGAAGGAGCAGTGGCTCTACTCTGAGTCCTCCCCGGATGACTGAGCTCCTCACCCTATCTCTAAGGGAGAGCCCAGACACACTATGGAGAAAACTCATTTTGGCCGCTTGTATCCGGGATCTCGTTCTTTCGGTCACGACCCAAAGCTCGTGACCATAGATGAGGGTAGGAACGTAGATCGACTGGTAAATCGAGAGCTTGGCCTTTTGGCTCAGCTCTCTCTTCACCACAACGGATCTGTACAGCGCCCGCTTCACAGCAGACGTCGCACCAATCCGCCTGTCGATCTCCCGCTCCATCTTCCCCTCATTCGTGAACAAGACCCCAAGATACTTGAACTCCTCCACTAGAAGCTGGCTCTTGGGACTTTCCTTTTTTTACAAAGCTTGAAGTTAGAGTGGTTCATGTTACCCTGAGCTACCTCTATAGTTATGCTGCTGTATGCTTAGGCTGCTGGAGGACATCAGGGCCTATTTTTCTTCAATTTTGCATGACTGTTGTCATTTCAGCTTTTAACTTTTTGTTTTTTCTATTTTTTCTTCATAGTAGGTACACCTGGTCTGGTGTTCTGTTAGCTGTGACATCATCCAGGGAAGACAGATCACCTGTTATTACCATCTAATGTAAAACAGATTACTGGATCAATGTGTGCTTCTGTGCTTTTTTGTCTGTCTTGTTGTGTCTCTTCTCTCTCTTTTGTAACCCCCAGTCGGTCAAGGCAGATTACCGTTCATACTGAGCCCGGTTCTGATGGAGGTTTTTCCTTCCTGTTAATGGGGAGTTTTTCCTTCCACTGTCACTTCATGCTTGATCAGTATGAGGGATTGCTGCAAAGCCATGTACAATGCAAACGACTCTCCCTGTAGCTCTACGCTTCTTCAGGAGTGAATGCTGCTTGTTACGACTTTGATGCAATCAACTGGTTCCCTTATATAGGAATTTATTTTACCAATCTGGATAATCTGACTTAATATGTATAATCTGATTGATTTTGACACTGTAAACTGCCTTTAGATGACATGCAGGCATGGACTGGTAATCGGGCGTACCCGGCATTTTCCTGGTGGGCCGGCAGACCCGACATGTATATTAATAATATGTATTATTATTATTATTATTATTTTATATATATGCCTCGTTATATTTGCATAATGCATGAAGAAAAATAAAATCAGCAGCGCAAGAGTCTGTTCCGATCATCCGGCCCTTACCACAGGCTACTGCAGCCCATTGGTTATCATCCCTGACAGTCTAAAGGGCTAGGCCAATCTTAAAGTAGAAAAACACCTTCACGCTCCATGTGGTACTTTTTGCAGCGGTGTTCACAGTAGTAATGGATAAGAAACGCAAGGGAGACGCAGAGAAACTGCACGAAAAAAAGAAACGAGTTCTTCAAACGGATGCTGCGAAATGTGTAAAACTGACTGACATGTTCCCAACAGCAGGCCTTCATCTGCTCCGGTGTCTGATGTAAAATATAGTGGTGGTGGTGGTTGTAGTCAGTGATGTGCGGTAGGGTTCATAGCTGGTGAGGCACTGACGTCATCAGAGTCAGATTTACAAATATATACACTCTACAGAGTAGACTCGTTGCAAAGTGCTGAAGGAGACTGATTGAGCCAAATAAATTCACCAAGATACATGGAAAAATATTGGTTCTTTGATGAAAATAAAATTGTCATTTGATTGGTAACAGTTTATGAGTTATGATGGATTTCTGCATTTGTAACACATTCTAAAACTATAACCCACATTACGCACATTTTATCACAAAAACAAAACATGAATAAGTATCGCTGTCTTACCTCTACTTATAATTTAAGTCTCTGCGGCGCTCTTTCTGAACAAAAATATCATCATTTTCCGGTAAAAGTTCCCTTTATCTTCTTCAGTTTTAAAAGTCTCTCTCTGTCTCAGTGGAGCTCACTGCCAGGGAGGAAAGCCTTCCCTGATCAGTCCTGTTCCAGCTGTATGTTTAGAGTCTTTTTAGTGCTTTACTTGTTTAGCAAAACTCGCTAATAAAACATCAATAACTTGTTTTGACTCTACTATTTGGGGATCACGAGCGGTGCCCCTTGAGCGCCCCCTGCCTAGAGGCCAAGGAACTGCCGGCCTCACCTACAACCAGTTCTTTGCTGTTTATGATCGGCCAGCACCACGAAAACATGTTCTCTGCACACAGTTTGATGACCAAAACACAATTCGTAATCCACATATATTAAATTGTGGAAAATCAGTTCATAACTGTTTGAACAATTGAATTTATGATCTAGAGACAGGAAGATGCATTCACAGAATGGAAGTCAGCGCAGTTAACATGGGATTGCGCAATCCCAGGGGAGGCCAAGCTCGCTGCGGCCTCACCGGCTTTGCTATGAAGCGCCACCAAGGATTTACATGAAAAATAGCAAAAAGTCTGCGATTTTAAAGAAAATATGATCAAAAATTAGCAAATTAGATAAATAAAATACTTATTACAAATGACTGAGTAAATCAAAATTTATATTATGTTATTATATATTTTCTTTCTTTCCATGATGACAAGTGAGGCATTTCTCTGGTTCATTTTGTCATTGGCATCCTTTACACAGTGAGTGCACATTAGTCCAATGTTACCCTACAGTATCTGGAAGACTGAATAGATCTGATGAGCAACTTACAATAACTTCTTATAATGATGTAACGTGATAATATGTGTGATTGACCGTGACACCTCTCTTTCTCTCTGATCTAAGAATTGTTGCTGTGCTGTGGTGGAGTTTACATTTTACAGTGTTAATAAATTAAGATTTTGGAAGTATTTTAAGTGTCCACTCTCACTAATTTCCATTAACCTGGCCTCAAGGTATTGCACAGTTGGTATTGCAAAGTTGGTATACACATTCAGTACACAAAAAAATGTGGTGGGCCAGTCTAATCCAAAATGCCAGGGCCATTTTTTTGTCCCAGTCCACCCCTGATGACATGTTTTATGATTTGGCGTTATATAAATAAAAACTGAAATGTATTGAACAAGAGTAAGTTTGTCAGTTTTCAAGCAGGATTTGTATATCTGTTCAACTTAAATATATAAGGAAACCAAAGAGTTAAGATCACTTACTTACCAAGAGAAATTCCTTTGGGGTTTATTTGTGGTCTCTTGCTGCCCCCTGCTGGACAAGTATGATCAAATACATATGCTTTACATGTCAACTTGGTATCAAAATTCAGATTTCAATCTAAAATGGCTTACTTCCTGTGATACTTGCAGTATGACATTAATTGTAAATTCTGAGCGTCTTGCTGAGATCTACAACTGTACAAAATTTCATTACTCTACGATGAAGTAAGTGAATACCAAAGGGTCCTTTGAAATTTGCTTGGTGGCGCTATAGAGAAACTAAGTCCTGCTCACTAAAGTTTGTTAAGGATTCCTGTTGGGGGGTGGATAAGGATGCATCCAAATGAGTTTTAAGCAGCTCGGCCCAAAACTGTGGAATTCAGAGCCAAACGCATGACAGCAGCGTTTGAGGTGAATATGCCACGCCGCCACGCCCCCCTGCTCCATCGAATCCAGTTGAGCCTGAAATCCACAACATACCAACATGTGTTCTGTCTGTGGACACAGTTTCATGTTGATTAGCTCAGAGGGGTAACATAGCGACCGTTTACAACAAAACATGACACTTCCTGTTGTCAGGGGGCGTGGCCTAAGCAATGTCATCATTTGACCATTGGATATTATAGGAGACCTGATGGTGATCAATCACTGAAAGTTTGATGCCTCTGTGTGTTTCTGTGTAGGAGATATAACAGTTTTATTTTTTGTGGCGAGTAGGTGAACTTTGACCCCTGCTAATGCCCCTTCAACAAGCTCAAAAACTCACCGTTTTGATAACTTTTAATTGGCCATGCCTTATGATCAGACTGCCCGAGTTTCAAGCCGCTCGCTAAAAATCTCTAGGAGGAGATCCATCAAATACCAATGCTATAAACGTCATAAATGGGGTCAAAATCAGACATTCAATCTAAAATGGCCAACTTCCTGTGATATTTACACTATGACATTAATTGTAAATTCTGAGCGTCTTGGTGAGCTCTACCACTGTACCAAATCTCATGTCTCTACGATGAAGTAAGTGAATAGCAAAGGGTCCTTTGAAAATTGCTAAGTGGCGCCGTTGAGGCATTAGGTCACGCCCACCAAAGTTTGTTATGGATTCCTGTTGGGGGGTGGATAAGGATGCATCCAAGTGAGTTTTATGCAGCTCGGCCCAAAAATGTGGAATTCAGAGCCAAACGTATGGCAGCGGCGTTTGAGGTGACTTCACCACGCCGCCACGCTCTCCTGCTCCATCGAATCGACTTGGGGCTGGAATCCACAACACAACAACATGTGTTCTGTCTGTGGACACAGTTTCATGTTGATTAGCTCAGAGGGGTAACATAGCGACCGTTTACAGCAAAACGTAACATAGCGACCGTTTACAGCAAAACATGACACTTCCTGTTGTCAGGGGGTGTGGCCTAAGTGATGTCATCATTTGACCATTGGATATTATAGGAGACCTGATGATGATTAATCACAGAAAGTTTGGTGCCTCTGTGTGTTTCTGTGTAGGAGATATAACACTTTTATTTTTTGTGGCGAATAGGTGAACTTTGACCCCTGCCAACGCCCCTTCAGCATGCTCAAAAACTCACCGTTTTGATAACTTTTGATTGGCCATGCCTTATGATCAGACTGCCCGAGTTTCAAGCCGATCGCTCGATATCTCTAGGAGGAGTTAGATCTTATACCGATGCTGTAACTGTCAAAATTGAGGTCAAAATCAGACTTTCAATCTAAAATGGCCGACTTCCTGTGATATTTACACTATGACATTAATTGTAAATTCTGAGCGTCTTGGTGAGCTCTACAACTGTACCAAATTTCATGTCTCTACGACGAAGTAAGTGAATAGCAAAGGGTTCTTTGAAAATTTCTAGGTGGCGCCGTTGAGGCATTTTTCTTTAGATTTTTGTGACAACCTTAAAATACAAAATTTTTAAACAGTCACCATGCATCTGCAAAGTTTGGTGAGTTTTTGAAAATGAGAAAGCCCCCAAAAAGGCCCCTCTTTAGGGGGGCAGAATAATAATAATAATAATAATAATAATTAACACTACAGATACAATAGGCCTTCGCAGCGCTTAGCTGCTCGGGCCTAATAATTAACACTACAGATACAATAGGCCTTCGCAGCGCTTAGCTGCTCGGGCCTAATAACAAAATAATAATAAACAAAACCCAAAAAACATTAAAACAGCACATTAAAAACAAACTGAACAGTGGAATCAATGTGAGACTCACAATGCATTAAAAGGCAAAGGGTAAAAGTGTGTTTTCAAGTGAGATTTAAAAACATCATCTGATCAGAGACAAATCGTTCCAGAGGTTTGGGGCCACAGCAGAAAACACTTTGTTGATTTAGGAACCATCAACAACATCTGGCTAGTGGACCTGGGGGAAGGAGATGGGCGTAGGGTGCTGTAGGTTCGGCAAATAAGCTGGTAAGAGACCATAAAGAGACTCAAAAACAAACAAAAAAACTCTAAGATTAAACCTAAAAGAAATGGGCAGCCAGTGCAAAGAAGCTAGCAGCAGCGGAGGGATGCGCTCTCGTTTCGTTGTAGCTGTGAAAAAGTGGTGAAAATTTGGATTTCTTGAAGACGTGACAATGTGCCCGGGCTAATTCCTGTTAAAAGCGTTAAGATAATCCAGACGGGAGGTTATAAAAGCATGAATTACTGATTCCTAGTTATGCCTAGAAAGGAGAGGTTTAATCTTTGAGAGACTTCGAAGATGAGAAAAAAATACGATTTTTCCCTGAATTAAAGTGGTTAATGTGGGGTTGGGCGATATAGATCGATAAAATAGAAATCATATTGATTGATATCGATAATTATCAACAAATTCAAAACATATATTTAAATGCAGCCTGGGCCATTTTATGCTGTTGCGTAGCAACCTATTTTTAGCTACAGAACACACAAACACTGAATTCAAACTTAACCCTTAATTCAACCAACTTTTCACCAAAACTGCAAGTATTTAAAGAAGAAAAAATAACAGGTGCTCTCTGAACTCTGAAGGGGCGGAGCTTGGTTCCTGAGTCTGCGTCTGTGATTGGTTAGGAGGATGTATTTACTGTAATATTAACCTATAGGGCTAGAATGCAAAAGAAAGGACAACTGTTATTCTATTAAACTTTTTATTGACCCTTTTTTTCTGTCATTGATATACGTCTACCAATCGGTATATATCGTTATTGAATTATCCTCCAGCCCTAGGTTCATTAACATGTTTTAATGAATACCTTGGTGACATTAGAATTCAAATGAGGGGTCAAGGAGAACAGATCAGCACAGATGGACCTGTAAGACGTGATTGTTCAAATTTCCACGGTTTTCTCAAAACTCCCTGCTGCAGCTTTAACTGTGGCTCTCTGCAGCTGCTCCACAGATACCAGGGCCACCAGGCTTCTTCACTGACTAATGCGCTCCTTTGCCTAGCCTGGTAATTTATGCATTCAGCAATGTGTTGGTAAGTTTATTTTGCCACGTTCAGATGATGGATTGAACAGAGATCTTCAAAGCTTGGGGTACTGTTTCTCTGTGGTGAACGTCTCCATAACTTTCTCCCAGACCTGTCTGCTCTGTTTCTTGGTCTGGATGATGCTGTTTGTTCTCTAAACAAAACACATTTTAGGCCTTCATACAGCTGGTTTTTATTCTGTTAAGTAAATACTTGACCTGTAAAGGTGGTTTGTGCACAGGCTTTTATTTAGGGTTATCACATAAATCCAAATAAGATTGACATTTGTAGTAGTAATGTGACAAAATCTCAAATGTTCAAGTCAAGACAGGCTGAGGATTATTTATAATGATCGCCGGGGTATGTAGTGGTGTAGCAGTAGTATGGGCGCCCCATAAGCAAAGGCTACAGTCCTCGACAGAGTCGTTCTGAGTTCGATTTCCAACCTTGAGACCTTTGCTGCATGTCTTCTCTCCCTATTTCCCGATGGATTACTGTCCATAAAGGCCACAAAAACATGTCACATAATAATCCTGGTATTTAGGACTCCTTGTAACTACTACACAGCGGGAATGAAACATTGTGTTAAATGCTTAAATGGCTTTACTAAGAAGCAAAATGATATAAACAATTTTTCCAGGAGCCAAATTTGTGCTTTAGGAACAGAAGTTAAGCTTAAAAAAAGAAACACATCCTACTGAGACGTTGGTACTGCTGCTTTAATATCAAAGGATTTTTATTTTTTTTTGCAAAGCTGACAGTGTATAAATGATGCAAAATGAAGCAATGCAGCCACAGAGGTGTGCAGCTCTCCTCTGAATAACAATAAAAGCATCGTTAAAGTTTTCCGTCCTTTTTTTCTTCACCTTGGAGCTGACTACCCTCCTCATCTCTGGGTCTCCAGTAACAGCCTCTGAAGGCTCATTTCGTTCTGGTTTGCTTCATATTCGTCTTGAGTCCTGCAGCGGTCTGCATGTTGAAGAATTTGGTTGGTTTTCTGAATTAAATTAATTTTACTGTGTTTAAGAACTCTTATTTTTCTTCTTCTTTTCTTCGCCTCCCTCAGAAATCTTTGGCATTTTCAAATGTTTGCTGCCTTACTTCTAAACGCGTGTTTGCCAACGATGTTTTGTTTTTGTGTGCTGTCACCTAAGACTTCTTAACATTTTACCTTTAAATAAACAGCAATACAGCGACCATGATTTAAAAAGAGAAAACTCAGTTTCATTCAAACCGAAGATTAACAATTGAAATACCGACGTTCCGTGTTTTTTTTTTTCTCTCTTTCCCTCAAAGCGGAGCTCCGCCGTGCCTCAATCAACACCGCGTATTAGTGCAACAATGTGAGGCAAAATGATTGGCTTTAGTGGATGAGTAGCAAAAGCTCTGATTGAATCTGTGGTGAGTCGTGTGAAAACTGAAATCCTCGCTGTTGTATCGTGAAAAGCTTTCGGACCCAGAGGAGTTTCTGCCATTTGAAAGCTATAACCAAAAGCAAATCCACAAACCGCCACTCCCTGAAACCAATAAGTGTTCCTTCAGCTATTCGCTCCTCCGAGAGCCCACCTATAGAACATCGCTCACTTAATAATCATCCTCGCCAAGTTTCCCCCCCCCCCACACACACACACACATTTCATTTGTTTTAGCGCTGCGACAGAGCCGGGGGCAAGGTCTGACTAAAACTGTTTATCAGAGAGACTTAAAAGGGCCTAAAACACATCCGGAGAGGTTTGGTGTTCTTGTTTCTTTACTCCTGATCTCTTAGCGCCTTGCTCTCTTGAGTTGCTTGAAAATTGGATACATTTTTAGACTATTTAAAAAAAAAAAGATCCAGCTCATCTCTGCAGTTGGTTATGAGACTGTTGATTAAGTTTGTTTAATCTGCGGAAAATCTTCTAAAATATGAAGGGAAACAAACTCAAACCGTCCTCTGTCCTGTTGCATTTAAAAAGTAAAAATGTCCATTTCAAATCCTGCGATTTAGGCAAACTACTTAAAATGTTCAGCCCTGTGAGTGAACAGCAGTTTGATGCAGAGAGACACAAAGCCCCTGAAAATTGCACCCAGCTGTTGGGTTCAGTGGTTTAACATAAAGCAGGAGTTCAGTGAATGCTGTCACAGGATATTTACATTTGAAAATTGTTTAGCTGTCGAAAGCTGTTGATGGCTTGTAAATTGCCAGTCGCTTTATGTCGTATTGTGTTTGAATCCAGTGACACGTTTAAATGTGTATATGAATCAGGAAATAGCTGTTTCAGTTGTACAAATGTGTACGTTTTCCTTGTTTTACAAACTCTGTACAAACAAAAGTTTAAATTGTTTAAATGTTTAATTTCACTTTGGGATTAATAGTGTTTTTGAATTGAAATGAGTTTAATTAAATCTAGTCCAGGTGTATATAAATATATATGTTTTTAATATTTTTCCTGGCATAGAGTAAAAGTTAAAGTTACCTCTAATTAAATACAGTCCAGCTCAACCTAACTCACCCAAAATAAATCAAATTCAAGCCAATTAAACTGTAGCATCAATTATAACAAATCTTATCTGTCGGACAGATTCCAGTTTGTTCATGTTAATAATAAATCTTCCTCAAACTCTAGGGTCACCTGTGGAGTACCACAGGGTTCAGTCCTTGGACCAATTCTCTTTACTATATATATGCTTCCGATCGGCAAAATTATCAGACAGCATGGGATTAATTTCCACTGTTATGCTGATGACACTCAGCTATTTTTATCCATAAATCCTGATGAATCCAATCAATTACTTCGACTGCAGTCATGTGTTGATGACATCAAAAGCTGGATGACTTTAAATTTCCTGCATCTAAATTCTGACAAGACCGAAGTTGTGATCTTTGGGCCAGAGTCCTCAAAAAATAAACTTCTTAACCAATCACTTAATCTGGATGGCATTAACTTGGCCTCTGGTAATAAAGTAAAAAACCTTGGTGTTATTTTTGACCAAGACATGTCATTTAAATCCCATATTAAACAGGTTTCCAGAGTTTCCTTTTTTCACCTCCGGAATATCGCCAAAATTAGAAACATTCTGTCCAGGAGCGATGCTGAAAAACTAGTCCATGCATTTGTTACTTCAAGGCTGGACTATTGTAATTCTTTACTATCAGGAAGTCCACAAAATGCAATTCAAAGTCTTCAGCTGATCCAAAATGCTGCAGCAAGAGTTCTGATGAAAATCAACAAGAGGGATCATATTTCTCCAATTTTAGCTTCCCTTCATTGGCTTCCTGTTAAATCAAGAATAGAATTTAAAATTCTTCTTCTAACGTATAAAGCCCTTAATAATCAAGCTCCATCATATATCAGAGCTCTGATTACCCCGTATGTTCCTAACAGAGCACTTCGCTCTCAGACTGCAGGTCTGCTGGTGGTTCCTAGAGTCTCTAAAAGTAGAATGGGAGGCAGATCCTTTAGCTATCAGGCTCCTCTCCTGTGGAACCAACTCCCAGTTTTGGTCCGTGAAGCAGACACCCTGTCTACTTTTAAGACTAATCTTAAAACCTTCCTTTTTGACAAAGCTTATAACTAGAGTGGCTCATGTTACTCTGAGCTACCTTTATAGTTTTGCTGCTATAGGCTTAGGCTACTGGAGGACATCAGGGCCTATTTTTCTCACTCTACTGATTTCTACTGTTCTCCAGATTTGCATTGCATTACATTGAAATGACTGTTGTCATTTCAGCTTTTTGTTCTCTCTCTTTTTTCTTCATAGTAGGTACACCTGGTCTGACGTTCTGTTGACTGTGAAATCATCCAGGGAGGACAGATCACCGACTATTACCATCTAATGTAGAACAGATTACTAGATCAATGTGTGCTTCTGTGCTTTTTTGTCTCTCTTGTTGTGTCTCTGTTCTGTCTTCTGTAACCCCAGTCGGTCGAGGCAGATGACCGTTCATACTGAGCCCGGTTCTGCCGGAGGTTTTTTTTCCCGTTAATGGGTGGTTTTTCTTCCCACTGTCGCTTCATGCTTGCTCAGTATGAGGGATTGCAGCAAAGCCATGTACAATGCAGACGACTCTCCCTGTGGCTCTACGGCTCCCCAGGAGTGAATGCTGCTTGTCGGGACTTTGATGCAATCAACTGGTTTCCTTATATAGGACATTTTGACCAATCTGTATAATCTGACCCAATCTGTATAATATGATTGAACTTGATTTTGTAAAGTGCCTTGAGATGACATGTTTCATGATTTGGCGCTATATAAATAAAATTGAATTGAATTGAATTGAATAGTTAATCAAGTTGCCATTAAAGCTAATGTATATTTTTGAATGCAAACTAGTCTATAAAAATCATTGATATGTTCGTGTAATTGGTGACCGTTCTGAAATAAGCTCTTTTTCCAGTATTTGTGAGTTAAAAAAAACCCGGGCAAATAAAGTCCAGATTTTGGGTATCTGACTGCTGTCTCTCTGAGGACCAGAGCAAATCCTCATTACATTGTTATTTTTAATATAAAAAAAAACACTTGTAAAAACTTGCTCTCTTAAGGAGACACATCTGCTACGTATCTCTGCAAAACATCATGACTCACCTTGCTGGCTGACGAGGACATCCTTGGTGTGTTAGTTATATTTTCACACAATATTGAGAGTAACATCAATTTGTCATACGCTCAGTCAGGCTGATGGATGTTCAAAAGTGTGCATAATTAACACAACAAATAGATGCCAGGACTTTCTTGCATTTCATATATACGGTATTTTTCACATTATAAGGTAGACTTCAATTCTTAAATTTTCTCAAAAATTTGATGGTGCGCCTTATATATCATTAACTTTATGCTTACTGACTGATTTTCTGTGGTACAATGCGCTAAAAAAATCTGTTAAAATGTGTAAGTATGACTTTGGTTAGCAACGAAACCGCTCTGCTTAATGGATAGTGCATTCATGTGAAGACCCCCACGGTCTTAGGCATACTTCATTCCGCCAAGGTCCGCGCGTACAGGTACGTAGAGAGCTACATTTTTACAACTTCTCAGGTGTAGGAAGTCTTCACATCAAACTGTTTCATATGTGACACTGTCACTGAGCTTGATTCACTGAGCTGCTCCAAGCAGGCAGTCTCCATCACAGTCCCTCTGTTCTCACTGACTGGTGGGAGCCTGCTGGAAAAGAAACGGCTCTAGGTGCTCAGCTAGCTAATCACACATTTTACCATCCGTTCCGCTGCTTCGTCCTACTGGCAGAAAGTGTGGGAATTGTAGGAATTTGCCACAAGAAATGTAGACAATAGTACGCTGGACTATGAAGTTAAAACATCCGCGGAGAGTCAATGTGGAGTCCACCCAGTTCACAGTATGCGCACAGTACGCCGAGTATGAGGGAGTCTTTAGGCAGCCCGGAGTACGTGCTAGCAACAATAAACCTAGTGAGTTAATTCAATATAAAGGTTACATTTATGTTGGCCTTATGTTAGAAACAGGGCAGTGTAGTACAACTACTCTGTCCTCCTGACAGAGACGAATAGAGAGCTGTGTACATGAAGGGGAGGAGATATATTACACACTTGGGAAGAATATTTAGTACGCCTTATAATCCGGTGCATCTCGTGGTCCGAAAAATATGGTGTACACACACATATATATATATATATAATGTGTATGTGTGTGTGTGTGTGAGTGTGTGTGTGTGTGTGTGGCAACTGGTCCCAGTTGCTGCTGTGCTGTGGGCAGGACCAGAGGGTGCCAGTTGGGGAGCTGGGCCCTCGGTAGATTCGTGCCAGCACCTTAATGCCCATCCCCTCCTCCCTAACATATGCTATGCCACACACCAGTAGGGCGTTGATGTGTAGGACGATGGACCTCCCAGGGTATGGGGGGACACCATGCAGTGGTGGTCAAAGTCAATATAAAGAATTTGCAATAAACACCCCCAATGTTGTTTTTGATTACTTTAAAATCCATTAAGACGTGTGATGCAAGTGTTTCCAGATGGCAAGAAGAAACATTGCTTCATGCGGTGAAGATTGCTTCATGAAAAAGATCCTTAGTCTCAAAATGACACTTCTTTTGGAAACTGTCCTTGCCATCCATGCCTAATATTTTGTAATGGTATTTAGATCAAGGGAAGATGTAGAATCACCTAAAAGAGGCACATGAATCTACTGGAAGAAGTCTTACGTCAGACAGGCGAACTGCACTGTTCTCCTGATTGAAGCCCCTGTACTGCACCAGTGACGTCCCTTCGTAAAGAGGGATCTCCTCTGCAACATCTCCAAGTCCAGCTGACACCTCTCTTTCCTATAGGACAGAGCTTCCAAATCTTTGTGAAGCCTCCTCCACTGTGTCGTGTAGAAAACATCTTATTGTCATACCAACAATGCAGGAAGTCATCAGGACTGTTAAATAATTAATCCTTCTTCTGCTTTTCAGTATCCTGTGTTGGTTGCTCCCTTGCATAGCCCAAATGGACATGTTTGTAGCCTGCAAGAATACCTGGCCTTTAAAGATGTTTATTGTCTCTTCAGGTCTTCTCTTGTAGATTCTGTCTGTTGGTTGTTGGACTACCATCATTGGTAAGGGTTTCAATCTCAGTTGAGGATCTGCCTGTATCCTCCAGCCCAGAGCATGTAAAATTATTTTTAAGTCTACCACTTGAATTTTTCGTCCTATAACCCTCAGGATCTTCAAAGAAATGTCAGATGACTGTCTTACTGGGTCCAACCTTGGCAACGGAGGCACCTTGTTAGAGGCCTCGCTTCTTCTGCACAACAATCCTGCCATTAAAAAAAGACTGAGAGCCTTATTGTCTTTGCTATGTGAAGGGTCCTGGCAATGTGAACACTTAACAGAAAATGATATAAAGCCAACATAATGCTAACATTTAACTTCTTAAGGCTACAGTTTCAAACTGTTGATCAGCCGATGGATGTCCGTCCGTCCGTTTTCTTCCGCTTATCTGGGGTCGGGTCGCGGGGGTAGCAGCTTCAGTAGGGAGGCCCAGACGTCCCTCTCCCCAGCCACTTGGGCCAGCTCCTCCAGGGGAATCCCAAGGCGTTCCCAGGCCAGCCGAGAGACATAGTCCCTCCAGCGTGTCCTGGGTCTTCCCCTGGGCCTCCTCCCGATGGGACGTGCCCGGAACACCTCACCAGGGAGGCGTCCAGGAGGCATCCTAACCAGATGCCCGAGCCACCTCAACTGGCTCCTCTCAACGTGGAGGAGCAGCGGCTCTACTCTGAGTCCTCCCCGGATGACTGAGCTCCTCACCCTATCTCTAAGGGAGAGCCCAGAAACACTACAGAGAAAACTCATTTCAGCCACTTGTATCCGGGATCTCGTTCTTTCGGTCACGACCCAAAGCTCGTGACCATAGATGAGGGTAGGAACGTAGATCGAACGGTAAATTGAGAGCTTCCCCTTTTGGCTCAGCTCTCTCTTCACCACAGCAGATCGGTACAGGGCCCGCTTCACAGCAGACGCCGCACCAATCCGCCTGTCGATCTCCCGCTCCATCTTCCCCCTCATTCGTGAACAAGACCCCAAGATACTTGAACTCCTCCACTAGGGGCAGCACATCCTCCCCAACCCGGAGGAGGCACTCTACCCTTTTCCGGTTCAAGACCATGGTCTCGGATTTGGAGGCACTGATTTTCATCCCGCACTCGGCTGCGAATTGCTCCAGTGAGAGCTGTAGATCACGCCCTGATGAAGCCAACAGGACCACGTCATCCGCGAATAGCAGAGACGCAATCCTAAGGTCACCAAAACGGATCCCCTCAACACCTTGGCTGCGCCTAGCCGATGAATGGTCTATTTAATATATTTAATGATTTACCAGCTCATTCCTTTGGACTGTTGATCCTGTTGCTTATTATTACATAATGCTATGGCCTTCACCAGCATATGACCTGTGATTGGTGCACTGGTTAAGCTGTTGGGCTGGCATTCCAGAGATCGCAGGATCACAACCCAGTGTGGGCATGTTTAGAGCTTTACATTTAGGGGAGTGTTGGCCTAGTGGTTAGAGTAGTGTGCTTGCACTCAGAGAAGGATGCAAGTACCTGGTTCAATCCCCAGTGCCTGCACTCTGGCTCCCTGAGCAAGACCCTTAACCCCAGATTGCTCCCTGGGTGCTGCACATGGCAGCCCACTGCTCCCCAAGGGTGATGGGTTAAAAGCAGAGAACAAATTTTTGTTGTAATGTATGTTTCAATGACAATAAAAGATGATATTACTTACTATTACTATAATGACCAGGATGAAACAACAGTGTTTATCTGATCTTTAAATATTGATGATGAGTGTATCTGTTGCTGGGAGAGGGGGTGGGGGCGATTTACATTTTGTAAGTAGCTCTGGAAAATGCATTCATCAGAAACTGTTGCAGTGTGCAAAGTAATGTCATCGCCTATTTATGGTTGGGATTAGTGGTTTGGCTTTTCTTTTACATCAACCTTACAAATCAATATAATAATGAAAAGAATTAATGATTTCAATACCCTTCCTATCTAATGTTCTTCTACATTTATATTTATTCTGTGGAGGAAAAATATATGAAACACCACCTTTTAAATTTCCAACTGAAATACATGTCTGCTGTAAAGTTTAAAAATGGGTTTTAAGGTAGTTAGTTAAACATCAATTCTTGTCAGGTGCATAAAATATATATAGTATTATGCTCACTTGGAGAAATTAAATGAGGAGGATATAGTTTTTTGTGGCTTATGAAGTGACAAGAAAGAAATCAAAATGCATTGAAAATATTTTTTCAGAGACTAAATTACTCAAAGGACGTGAAAGATATATCAGCAAGTGTAGAAGTTGTGGAAAAAAGTCAAAATTATGACAAAATTAGGAGGCGTAATAGGATTTTTTTAAAAAAAGTATCAACAATGAAATCAAAATTACACTGGGACAAAGATGTGCAACAGCCATGGCTCGTGTAAATAAGTTAACTTTACCTTTCAGAATAACACTCTTTTAGCACATTCCCCAAAAGACAAGTTTATTTGTATAGTGTATTTTAGTTTTGTATGTGTACTGTAATGGAAAAGAAAGAAAATCATACCCAAAAAAATCATCCCATTCCTCAGTAAAGGATGTGTGGAGAACTGAAACTGAAAGAATTAAAAATAAATTCAGAGATATATGAATAGCTCAATAAATGTATCACTATACGGTTGCTCTTTGTGATTTAAAAGTGCTTAAATAAATATGTTGGAAATAAATAGAGAAAAAACATGTGAAGGTCAATTAAATTATAAAACGTTGTAAATATATTGGATATTTTTTAACAGTCATATAAACTTACATTAAAAGTATAGCTCTTTTTTAAATTAATTGGTACATTTTAAATGCATTGCTTTCTTTATTGAAAAATTTACACATTTCCCTTTTTATTTTTAATTCTATCAATGTTGGTCCTCCATACTTTCAGCCCTAATTTTGAGAATATATATATATATATATATATATATATATATATATATATATATATATATATATATATATATATATATATATATATATATATATATATATATATTAGGTGGCACTTCCCTGTTTGGGAAAACACTAGACCAGATAATACTAATAGTATAAGTCTTAATATATTTTCTGAAAATCTAGCTTTTATTTAGTCATATAATAATTTTATTATAATTGCGTAACTTTAATTTGCCACTTACTACTTTAATTTACTTGTCAATTATTTGATGATACAGATACATTTCACTTCTTAGAGACAACTATCATTTTATATAACAATAAACAAACAAACAAACATGGATCTTGCACAGGCCAAATTTATTTTGCAGTGAAACTAAGGCCCTGGGTATTCAGCAGCAGCTTTGTACAATTCCTGTTTTTCTGGTCATTTTTGCATAACATTTTCTTCAGTGATCAACCACAGCAGCAGGGTTGATTGTTACGGGTTCCGTTTTTTTCTGCTCTCAGTCTCAGTCTGGTTCCACCGTGTAATCCGCCACATTCGCCTCCAATGTCTTTAACAACTAAATGGAGGACTAATGGAGGGAGGTGCGCTGGTTTGTTTCATTAACTGGCTGTTTATTAGCTGACCGAGCCGTCGGCTGATTCATATTTTCCTGCGTTGACTTGTACCGCAGCAGGAGCGAGTCGCTAACCAGGCCAGCCAGGTTGATAATGTGCAGCACTCACCGTACTGCACATTATCAATCAGGGACTTCTCCATTTGAATCCGTTCGGGGAAAGGGGAAACTCTCCAAACTGATTGGGCAAAGCAACGCCTAGTGCCCGCCTACCAAAGGTTGGTTTTAGCCAATGACGGTATCAAATTAAAACAAGGTCATGAGAAACCACAAGAAGGTAAGCTAGGCGCTTCTTGTTCTTCTTTCAAAGATGAAATTGTGGATTCTTACAAAACAGATGTGATAGCAGCAGCTATGCGTGTATCTTCCTGTGCTGCCATGGTAATGTTGCTTCAGCTGTAGATTCAGCCGCTCTTGGTTTTGTCACAGCTGGTATGTCCCGCCTTAAACGATAATACTGCAATGTGATTGGCCCGAACTGTTTTTGGTTCGGACACAAACGGTTGAAGCCAGAGCAGTACAAGATGGATTCTCGAATGTTTGTAAACGCACAAATACCACGAGAATTCATCTTGCAGAGACCGACAAAACCCCGTGACTGGGCCGTCCGTCAAACTATTATCAACGTTAGCTTGTTGTTCTGGAGGTCTACTCACTGTTGCAGAGACAGGAGCTAACTTTTTACCTTTTTATGTTGCTCTGAAACATACGTTTTGTACTTAGCTTAGCATGTAGCTTAGCATGTAGAAATGTTAGGCATGTTTTTGACCACCTGCCCTTTTAAAGTAAAGTTCCTCCGAACAACACTTTCATATTGTCTTCTCGCTGAAAAGGTCTTGCGTTTTTCTGGCTGTACTCGACACGTTACAGTTTAAAACATCTAGCAGCGGATAATTGTTGAGATGATTGGCTGCAGGGAGGCTCTGCTGTTGCAGTGGTGCGGTCGGAAGAGGTGCGACTGTTTGAGGAAACGTGAACGGGTCAGTTCATATCGATTTTGATGCAAATCCGTATCTTTGAATAATTCAATTTTTTTAGTATCGATTACTTCGAGGTATCAATTATGTTGTCAACCCTCGCTGCAGGGCAACAGTGCTACCGATGGCACCACTGTGCCGCCCCTTTACCACAAACCTTCTGTTGCAGCCTGGATCAGCTGGGGATCACACTACATTTGCTACAGTATCAGAAAGACTGCTGGATAACAATGTCACATCTCATAGAAATTAGAGAGATGCATGACTTATTTCTGCACTGAATAAACGTAAGGCTTTTAACAGATATTTACAGGGAATGACAGCACATTTGTTACCACCTATGTGTTAGAAGCAGGATAGTTTAAAAGCTCTTTTACCTGCCAAAAAAAATGCATTACTCCCAAGTTTCATTACTTGTCATCATCTTAACTAAAACTCTGAGAGATTCATCAGTCTTCCTGGAGGTTTTTATCTCCCCTCCTAGCAGCTTCGGCGCCACTGAAGTGTGTGCTGTAATCATAGCCTAATGACAGATTATCTCTCGAATACTAAATGACTTTAATCCTGTTTTAATGACAGATAATACCACCACACTCCAACTGCGCGCGTGTGTGTTTTGCATGCCGATTTGCATTTTCGCCCCTTTTCCCCGGCTGTATAAACGTTTGTGACTCACTGGTCTGAGTGATTCATTGTGCTCACAGTCTGAGCAATAAAATGAAAAGTTTGTCGTGAGTTTAGCCCGAGAATGGATCAGACGCACGGCCATCCTGTCCTGACTGGGACTGTCACACCGTAACGATAATAGATTTTAGTCAGTTTTCGCCCAGTTGTGCTGCAATCAAACTCCAAATTGGTGGTGATGTCGTCATCGCTTTGCAGCTAATGACCGACAGCGTGTCTAAGGCTGGGTCCGGTCCGGTCATCTACATGCTCACCGTGGCACCACAGACTTTTATTATTCAGCTGCTTCAGGCTGCAGGGACCTAATATGAGTTGCAGTAAATTATTGAGATGTTGGAGGCTGAATGGCAAAGTCAGAGGTGTTATTACTCACCCACTGACGGCTGTTGGGTGCCTTTAGAAAGAGTTGGTTATTTAAGCTGCGGAGGCTCCTGGGGAATATTAGGACGGCTTGATTAAATCTCCCTGCTCCTGAAGTATCCCTCATCTGTTCCGAGATTAATCTGGTGAATGCTGAGGGTGGAAAGTGTAAATCTGAACTCATTTTGAGTGTTGCAGAGCCCCATCCTGTGGGAATTTATGGCTTTTTTGTACACTGGCTGAGGGGAACAATACCACAGCTATTTCGTGTTAATATGTGTTGAAGTTTCCTTTAGAACCCCTGGGCTATTTATGATTCACGAGAGGACAGCGTGAAGGAAAAGGAAAGTACCTGAGGATAAATCCACCTTATATTTTTCTTTTAGCGTAATGTATAGGAATGGGAAGAGGCAAAGAAGAGTCATCAGTGGGATCTGGTGAGGTCAAGGTTGCAGAGCAAATGGGAAGTCATCCAACATGAAGGTGGCTTCACTAAGTCAGCATCTACAAGACTACCGTCCATTCATGTAAGGTTCGCATCACCTGGACTGGAGTGTCTATTCAGAATGAGTCTGGCACCCAGCAAAACAACGGAGGCATTTTTCAAACGCAGCCGCTGTCGTCGAAGATGAGTTGCCGTTGCTTCAGATATCAGCTTTCATGTGTGCAGGTCATCGCGCTTCATCACTGTGGGTTGACGGCAGTCTCAAACCGCAAATGGATGTTGCGCTGGTAGCTTTATTTGCAGCGGCTTGTGTATTAGTTATATGACTGTTATAATTTGGGGACATCAAATGTACCGACTGAAACAGCATTAGTCACCAAGGACGCCGTGCTGTTTTATTCTCTATTACAGCAGAGATTAATCTCTGATGGATTGCGACACACTCAAACATAATAAGTTATTCCAGTGAATAGAACACGATCGCTCTGAATAAAACAATGCAAACAAATTAAAAAAGAATGAAATATTTTATGGGGGATGGGGGGAGGTAAGCTTGTGCAATGAGCGTTTCAAGCTGAGTTAATATCTCTTAATGCTTATAGATCTTAATAGATCTTACATGCGCCCACAGGCAGAGACAGTGAAACACTCACAACCCGTCATTCTGCTGGGATATCGTTTGGTCCACACGAAGAGCAATGTTGGGTATGTAAATGATTCGATTTACAGGAAGCTGGCAAGTCTAGAACGAGCGTAGAGCGCTACTTTTATCAGGCAGTAACCAGAGCATCCAACAGTGGGTCAAAGCTGTGAGTTGAGGTCTCCAGAGAATGCTGTGTAGATGAACCAGACTGAACGATCAGCACTTAATGTAGTTGAAAGGGTCACACTGGGACTATGCAGGAGGTAAGGCTGTTATAGCGTAAATAGGCTGGTATGAGAGGCAGGCTCTGTGTATTGCTCAGCCAGAGTGACCGAAGAGTTCCCGTGAGCCCCACATTGCAGGAAATTGCATTGTTTCATTCATTTCTAGAGAGTTTCTAAATCTCTTGTTTTTGTTGGATTATTGATTCGTTTTTAAAAGTTTTAACTTGACAGGAGTGAGTCCTTATTCGGGGCTTGCATCCAGCAGGTTATTACAACTTGGACATTTCTGTATTCCAGTATTTTACTGGATAAAAAAGTTGACACTTTCTGCAGATATTTCATTTAATTACTTATGTTTATTTTTTAAGTAATAGAAATGCATGGAAAATAAAGTGGAAAAATCAACATTTTATTGCTAATAATGCGACAACATAGTGTTAACTTGAACATTTGTAGCAAAGGAAGCATCTGCAGCTAAACTCCAGAGTTAGCAGAGAAAAAAGTTCACAAAGTGTCTGTCGCATGTTGCACAGAGCCAATATTGATCCGAGTGTGAAGTTCGATTCACCGTTTAATTATTAAGTTTGTGTAGCCTAGAATATAAAAAAAAACACAACCATAGATTCTGCTTTTCTTGCAAGGTTGGAGCAGCTGGTGCGTCTTCATCACTTTACATGCTGGCCCAAGCTTTATGGCGTCCCTCCTCCCACACATGCAGATAGACGCTGACAACACTATGATTTTCTGTTGTGTAATTTTCACGAACCGAGTGACCACAGCTCTCCAGCGACTGCTAATGAGGAGAAGTAAAGCGAGTCAGTTTGTGTAGCGGGGAAGGACAGAACTGAGCCAGTGGTCATTAAAATCAGAGGGAATCTTAACAGAACGAGGCAGCGTAAAGTTTGAGCCGAGCACTGAAGTGAAACCGAGCAGGACCAGGGGAAGAAAAATGGACAGGAACCAGAGTAATGTAAAGTATTAAAGCCTAAACCTCAGGGGTGAGAGTCTACAGGCTGTTTGCTTGTATTGCTCCCTCTGTGTTGCTCACAGATCCAGTGACATTTTCCTCTGCCAAGTCCTCGCCGCAGCCACCATTTGCTCTTAAGATGCACTGCCTCACATCCTGGAGATGATTCGCTTTAATGAGATGAAGGAGGAGGATGACAGTGGATAGCAGGTATGATGAAGACGAGCAGAAAGAGGCTGAGGATAAGTGAAGAGGAACCAGGTGGGGGAAGAGGATTAGGCTGAGGCGAGGGAAGAAGAGGAAAATGGGAAGATAAGAAACCGTGTCTAGCTAATAGTTCCCCATGTCTTTCTTCCCTCCTGTAACATTCTACAATTTCACCTTGGCTGCCTTTTAAGGGAGCATGAATTTGTACGTTTCTGTTCACCGTTTAGTTTTTGCAGGGCTACGAGAGAAGCAGGAGTTTCGCAAAGCGGCAGTGCTATGAATATCAACGTCCAGAGAGACAAGTGGATGTTTGAAAGAAACTATTACTTCAAGTGGAGTGATCTCTGATGTTCTTGTCAGTGTCACAACTAGGTGTTACGTTTTCTCTGATGCAAAAATAAATCAGTGTCTTAATTTCTTTTCCATTCACAAAGGTAAACCCAGTCATTTTCAGACTGCAGGACATGAAGATGACTCATGCATCAATATTCAGCTCCCTTTATCCAAGATTAAGCTCACATCTTTGCAGGATTTTGGGGAGAATTGTGAACGCAAATTAAAATGTAAAACCGACGTGCATTTGTATTCAGCTCCCTTTACCTAGATGCCCCCAAATAAACTCCAGTTGCTTTCAGATAGCAAATACAGGCATCCTTGTGTGTAATTTTATCCCAGTCCAACTGCAGCTGCTCTGCGAAGGCCTCGGAGGCTGATTAGAGGACATGAGTGAAACAAACAGCATCACCAAGAGCAGACAGGTCAGGGAGAAAGCTGCGGAGGAGTTTAAACCAGGATTAGGTGACAGAAGCTTTGAAAGTCTCACAGACCACTGTTCACTCTTTCATCCAACTGTAAACCTACAACGGCATGGCCTCCCACTCTAAATGACTGGCCCAGCAAGGGCGCTGCTAATCAGTGGAGAAGCCAGGGGGGCCATTAACTCTGGAGGAGCTGCAGAGATCCATCACTTAGTTGGGGGAGTCTGTTGACAGCTCAGCTATTATTTTTGCACTCCACGTTTCTGACCTCAGCGGAGGACGTGTAGGGTGCACAGCGCTTGGAAGAGAAAAGGTACTCTGGTCAGACAAGACCAACACTGGTCTCATCAACTTTGTCCTACTCCAGTGGTTTTCTAATGGTGAGGCGCGCCTCCCCTGGGGGGCGCCAAAGAGTCGGAGGGGAGGCACAAAGAAATATAAGACCGCGTTGCCGCTCAACTCTGTGAAACCGGTCATCAGCGCGCATCTGAACGGGCTGCGTGATCAGTTCAGAGGGTATTTTGGAGAGGAGCCACTGGCAAACCAGTGGGTCAGAAACCCCTTCTCTTTCCCACCCACAGTCCGCGATGAACTGAGCATCCAAGAGGAGGAGGCTCTTGTTGAGCTCAGCTCAAATGTGGACTTAAAACAGAGACTGGTGGAAATGTCGATTACGCGATTCTGGTTGAGTGTTGAGAGCGAGTTTCCCCATGTGTCCGCCAAAGCCATGAGAGTCCTGATACCCTTCACCTCCACTTACCTGTGTGAATGTGGGTTTTCTGCTCTCACCCTGATCAAAAACAAATACCGATCAAGGCTACAAGTGCAGGGTGACTTGCGACTGTTTCTTTCTTCTGTACAACCCTGCATCGAGCAGCTTTGCGCATCAAAGGCGCGTCCTCATTGTTCGCATTGTCAAAACTTGAGAACATGGTTGTTAAAATAGCAACAGGTTTAAATTGTGTATAATTAGCCTATTGGGGGTGGCAGCATCGTGCTATGGAATACTTTTCTTGACCAGCAACGGGGGATGCTGATCAGATTTGACGGATGGAAGCTGAAAATGAAGCAAGTTTATTTATAAACCTTGATAAGGGCGGTCTCTGTACTGTGGTGAGCACGGAAACCTGGCTGGAACACGTCAACACGGCTGGTCGTGGTTAAGGAGGTGTTTAATTGTTGAAACACAACTTTTTCATTAATGTTACTGATAAAGAGGAGGTTTGAGATGGGCCTGTAGTCCTGCAGTAGGAATTTGTCTAAATTGTTCTTTTTAACAGTGGTTTGATAATTGCTGGTTTTAAGGCCTGGTGGAAAACACCTGACAGAAGGGACGTGTTTATTATCTGAGCCAAATCAGACGCTATGACAGGCAAAACTTTCTTAAAGAAAGCTGTGGGTAGAACATGAAGGCAGCAGGAGGAGGAACTTAGCTGGTGAATGATTTCCTCTAAGCTTTTGTACATTATTTGGCTGAATTGGGACATTTTGTCATGATAAGTTCTAGTTGGAGTCAGCTTTGGTTCTGAGCTTGATATGGATGTACAGACTGATCCTCTAATCTTTTTGGATTTCCTCAATAAAGAAGTTAGCAAATTCATTGCAGGCTACGGTTGGAGTGAAGTCCAGAGAAAACCTGCTGCAAAGTCCTTGGAGCTGGGACGAAGGTCCACCTTCCAGCAGGACAAGGACCCTAAACATACAGCTGGGTGCAAACATGTTGATATGTTCGAATGGAAAAGTCTTCAGTCTGTGGGAAGACTCCAATATATCCAGTTTGGGGGGGATCCAGCTGAGTTGGCATTTGTTCCGAATGGACGCCTCCCCTGGGAGATGTTCCAGCCCTGTCCCACCGGGCCCAGGGGTCCAGGACACTCTGTAGAGACTGTTCCCTGGCTATCCCGGGAACGTCTCGGGCTTCTCCCAGAGGAGCTGGAGGAGGTAGAGGAGGTTACTGGAGAAAGGGAAGTCTGGCTGTCTCTGCTGAGTCTGCTGCTCCCGTGACCCGGTACCGGACAAGCAGAAGACTGTGTCAACAGACGCTTTGCAAAGACGTGCAAAGCTGCTTTAGAGACATACCCCAGAGAACATGAAACTGTAAATGGTTCATAATTTGGTTCTTGAAAAGGACATTCCCCCAACGGATGTAATGAATACAAATGCACACCACATTTTTCCATATTATAAATATATAAAAATGTGCCATTTAATAATTGATATCCTTCCACTTCACAGTTATGCCAGAGAAAATATGAGAGACAGAGAAAAGTAGCAGAGAGAAATCTTCTTAGCAAGCTATTGGATTTGCTCTGAAGGAGGTTTCCTATTTTTTCGGAGCCCTTTGCTGATTTCAACAGGTTATGGAGAGCATTGTGTTCATCTGGGGTGAAGACGCCTGAATCAAAACTACTCAAATTGACAGAACCAGAAACCCACACAGGGGCAAATAAAGCTAGTAAATGTTTTCAAACCAGAATTCGCATGTCAGTCTAACTCTCAAACCATGTGCGAAGGACGAATTTTTGCAGAAAACGTCACTATCGAGCAAACAACACCTCTGCGCTGACACAGTTTGCACATATGTAAATCACTTTTAGACATCCTTTTATACGTTTATGCGATTTAGAACCACAGCATAATGTTTCTGAATGACTAGTGCTGTTTGCATTGTACTGATTAAATGAGATAACACTGTCTGCTGAAGGCTGGTTGTGATTTGGGCTTCAGAAAAAACAATGACGTCACAACAGGTAGAAATGGTCCTCTCTTCCGTTCTTTGACATTGTTGCAATTGATTTCTCTAATGGCATAAAATATATAACCTAGATTTATAATACGGTTGCTGCTAACTGCATAATTGATGCGTTTTCCAACTTATAGTTCTTTAAAACGGGGGATTAATGAGAAATATGAAATAAATGAACTCTGTAAAGAGAGAGATTTGCATGAATCTGGTGCAATTATAAAACTTTGTAACATTGGCAAAAACTGAACTAAATCAAAATCTTTGTGATTCCCCCCCCCCCCCCCCCTCCAGAGATTTTAGACAGAAAAAAGTCTGTCTGATTATCACTAAGCTGGAGATGTTTTTCCCCCATCTGAGGTTATCTGCAACATCTTATTGTCGTTAATTGCACGACTCGCTGTACTCCCCCCCCCCCCCATATTTCAAACATCTTATCACAGGACTGACCCAGAGGAGAGCGCCGCAGCGCTGCAGGTTCAGGTCCCGATCAGTTATATTGCAACAGTGTGATAAATTCTCACCCCTGCAACCAAACAGCAAAAAAAATTGAATTCCTGTATGGAGACTTATTATCAGCTTGAAGATAAAACACTTTGAGCCCCAGCAGGAGATTAAATTTTAGCCAAGCAGAGAACAAATGTGTGTAGTACTGGTCTGGAGTGATGCCATCTGCAATCCTCTCCCCCATAACCTCCAGCAACACCATCAGCAAGATTGTCCTGAAGAGGAACTGGAGTGAAACTTTGGTACAAGGACTCCCGTTTATCATCTTATAATTAAACTGGATTTAAAAAGTTTTGTTTTCCCCATGTTAACTGAAAGGATTCTTGTTTGCCTGGTTTATGCAGGCATTATAAAAGTTGCCTTATCGCTTCCTATTCAAAGCTAGTTTCATTAAGTCTAATTTATTAGGCAGAAAGGAGTGAATTTATGTGCATTAAGGCAAAAAAACTACAATCTAACATGCTTATTAAATATATATCTTGAGAGATTATTTAAAGTTACAATTTAACGCATGAATTTAATGAAAAGCATCTCAGCTCTGGGTAAAATAAAAAGACAACGTAGATGGAGAAACCAAATAAGGAGGAGGGTTTAACAGAGCGACAATTTATAAAAAGAAAAAAGTATTTAAAAAGCTTACATTTGTTTCGTGAAAGGCAGAAAAAAAATCTTAGATGAGAGCAGCTACGGGGGATCAAGCTTCTTTGATATTATGAGAAATCTGAAGAGACGATCAGACCTGCAGGAACAGACCAGACCGTTAATTAGAAGTTTGGTGACAAAACGAGGAGGAACAGGTCGTTCTTTCTGAACTTTAAGCCTTATTACATACAATTAAAATCATCCCTGTCAAATCTGCTGTCGTCTACCAGAGAGGAACAATTTATTCTTACTGCATGTGTCATTGTTGCTAAGGCACATTCAGGTTTTACAAGAAGAAAGCAGCAGGTAAAGGAAAACATCTTGTTTTAGGCTTTATCTGTAAGCTGTGAGGTTTGTAGTAGAGTTTTCAGCTGAGGTGGTTCATCTGAGCAGAGCTCTCCTGGTCTGCCTTTGCTATTGTAGGTTTTCTAGGCAACTCTGGAAACATAGGCCTCTCCTGGACCTGTTTGGATGGATGGGGAGTTTGGGAACTGGGAGGAGTGGTAGCGTACTGGTTACAGCAGGGCATCCTGGGAAGGCTGTGAGTTCCTGGTTTAAATCCCACAGACTGCCACTCTGGGTCTCTGAGCGACACCCTCAGCACCAGAATGCTCCCCAGTCGCTGCACAGTTGCAACGTGCTGCTCCCTGAGGGCTGCAGAGGACAAGTTTTACTGGGATGTACAAAGTTGCAGAGATTAATCATTATTATTATTATCATGAATCCCAGGTGAATCAGCTAGACCCTAGATTAGGGTCACCACACCGATCTAAAGAAGAATATATCACAGGCACTAAGATATTTTTCTGTTTTTCTTCTGAATCAATCCAGCAGATTAAATCTAGTGCTTCCCTGGGCGACTTATACCCAACCAGAAAATGTAAAAGTCAAAGGAGGATTTGACCAGAGTGCTGTGGCTGTACACATCCCCTCTTTCTTAGAGGTTTTCTGAACTGAGTCAGGATTTTAACCCTATTTCCCGCCCAATTATTGTGTCCTCCGAAGGCTTCGATTTTAGGCCAAAAAAGTTCTGCTTCTGTACTCGTCCCCATTAGTTTTTGAAAATCCAAGAATTCCTCTGTGATTCGGAGAAATTTCCGCCTCCGGGCGAGCTGAGCTGGGATTGTTGGAGCGGCAGGGGAAGGCGGCGAGCATCAAATTATCTGCAGAGAGGTTTTTTTAGGGAGCACTTATCTTTTAATGTTTCCTGAGGGAGGATGGCTGCAGAGATGAATTCAGCTGATGCCGCGGCTGCTGCAGCTGCTGTTGTGGTTCGCCAGAGGTCTGCAAAGCGCAAACACACATGAGGGCACCGACTGTGATTCATTCACACCCTCAGTCAGTCACAACATCCCATTTTTCTCCTGCAAAGCTGCACTGAAGTATTCCTTATGACTGTCAGTGCTGTTGGGGTTTCTGGTCTCTGTGGAGCAGACTGATCTACGAACTGCTTGTCGGTTTTGCAAGAAACACCTTCCCACCTTATCTTAACAAAAGTTTCCACATAGACCACTTTCCAAGTCTCCAAACAGCCCATGTTTGTGGATTTGTGCTGCTTCTGATAAGTCTCCCCAAAAAAAGGGCTAATAGACTTAATGCGACTTTGTTTCATTGCTGTTTCTGTTATAACGGAGAAAATTGGACTCTAACCTCTTTGGATGACAGTCTGACAAATTGTTCTTCGCTGCTCCCTGAACCGTGACAATATTTTGAACATTAATGCACATGCCGTCGCACCAAATTCGAAGGACATTATTGCAATGACAGAGGCCTTTCTGGTAGAATAAAATGCATAATCTGGGTCAAAGGTTTTACATCTCGTGCTAATTTCAACTCGGCGCCCAAATTCACTTCCAACTACTCGCCATCACGTTGTCAGGGTCGCTTGGCATCAAGGTATAGCTCAGGGGTCGGCAACCTTTACCACTCAAAGAGCCATTTGGACCCGCTTCACACAGTAAAGAAAAAGCTGGGAGCCTCAAAACCCTTTTGAAATTTTAAATGAAATAACGCTGCATATAACAGGGGTTTTTTTGCAACAGAATGGACCCGCACCAGAACCAACGCACCTCGGCGCTTGTTGTTGTTTTTTCGGCAGTACAAAACTTCTACTTTTGTTTTATGGAAATCATCAACTCTGCTAATGTCAGAGTTTTTATTTTGAATAACGCTTGGTGCGAGTAAACCCACATCATGGTCGGGTTATTTGATTTTCAGCCCATATAAACGGTACATCCAGAATACTTTCTTTTCTTTTAATCCAAACACATTTTAATCACATCCGGAAAAGTTACGCACGTAAACGAGCTCTTGTCATTAACCAGCTAACAAGCTAACAGCTGCATTCGACTTTGGCCGCGCAGGAAAACGCTCACAGTGCCGAGCCAAGCGCTGTTGGCGTTTCCTCACTTTGAAAATGAACAAACGTTAGATATAGAAACGACTTACCCTGCTGTTTAGCTCTCTTTACCCTCATTAATGACTCCATGTTATTTTAGGTCCTGTATCACCGTGGTGTTCTTGTCATTTGTAGAATTTACTACAAATAAGCAGCATTTAAAAATACCGCCTCAATTACGCCTCGCTGTGTTTATTTCGTCTCTCTGCTGCCAGTCAGCTAGCAGTTCTTCTTCTTGAGTTTATTGGCGGTGAACAAACATCTTTTCAGTGTGCATTACTGCCACCAACTGGTGAGGAGTGTTCATGAGCCAAAATTGACGACAGCCTACATGAGGTAAAAGGCTCGGCAACGTAATTATTTTCAACAGCTGAGCCACATCAGAAGGATCAAAGAGCCACAACTGGCTCGCGAGCCATACGTTCCCGACCCCTGGTATAGCTCATTAAGCACTGATAAGCATTGTTTTTTTTAGCATGCGTTATTAAAAAGATGCTTTTCAAGCAAACAGATTTTCTTTTGTCCCCCAAACAAATTATTTACTGCATCTAAATATTAAGAAGTTAGGAAGATGAGGATTGTTTATTTCAACCATGTCCAAACCAATAACACTTAAGACTGTTATCAATATTTCGGGTGAGGATTTAGCTTCATCCAACACTGTTAGGCGAGGCAAGCTTAAATGTGTAGCACGATTCATACACCAAATAAATTCAAAGTGCTTTATAGGAAAATAGAAGAATATATTTAATTGGAATTGCATAAAAAACACAAAACACAGTAAAACTACAGAAGTAAAATTCAAACATCACATAAAAATAAATGGAAAAAGGAAAAAATAAATAAATAAATGAATAAAATTCTAATTGTATAAGAAATGATCAAGAATAATTGTGAAAATGTCCTGAACGTCTGTAGAGAAATGATAGACTGATGTTCTTTCAATTAAATTGATAATTTTTGCAGATGCAGTCACTAATATGAGACCTAACACTAGGTGCAGGTTTCCCAATCAACTTTGATGCACAAACTAAAGACCTTAAAAATATATATGAAAGAGCTGGATCTGTATGCATGACTTTGCCAAACAATTAGAAAAAAGATTCACAGGGAAATGTGCCACTGTACAAATGTAGAAAAATATGAATAGAATAAATTACAAGCCTTGCACTATAAAAAATAACTATGGAAAATCTCCCCTGTGCAAGTTAAAGTTGCCAATTAACCTACTATCCCGCTCACGCTTGTCTCACTTGTGAGAGGGATTCTCATAGGTCGCTTTTATATTGCATCTAATACTGTAACCTACGTAATTTGATCTCAAACTAAGGCCAGATTGCTTGGGATTAATTTTTAATTTTTTTCTTTTTTTTTGCTTTTCAAAACAATCTGCATCATGACTCAGATCATTTCAAAGAAACCCTATAAAACTGCAGATGGGCACCACTTCTAAACATCTTGTGTCAATGTTGCTGCATGAGCCCAATGTACATGTTACTTGATCTCATGCTGCACTATGCAGAGGCTCTGTCTACACAGATGAAGGTTCACTCACTTCGGCATGCTGAATGCTTGAAGCAGCCCCAGTAGAGAGCCAGTCAGACCGTTTTTTCTTTTTTTCCTGTGTGTCCTGTCTGACAGTGTAGCATTAAGAATTGTTGTCTTAATGCCAAAAAGAGCCCAACAGATTTTACTTTCACATGTGGAGCCTTACTGCTTTCGCCATAGTGCTCCGCTTGATTTATATATGCAAGAAGCTTTATTAGATTTTTTGCTGGGACTGCTTCATGTTAAATGGTCATTGAAACAAGGTAGAAGAGGAAAAAAAGGAAAGAAACAGATGAGACAAAATGCTAAAATGGTGAAAGATTTCTTTTAGAAAAGGCTCATGGGCACCACATCTGGTCCTCGGGGGCTACTAGGTGCCTGCGGACTCCATGTTGTTGACCCTTGCTGCACATAGACTGTAGAGGTTATATAACTTTGAGCCCTATAAGATCAGGTAGTAAAGAACACGGCTGATGATACTGAGAAATTTTAACAACGTCCTGATGGGGTAACACAGCACATTTATGGCAGTAGATTGTAAATGACACATGCACTTCATAGATAATGAGCTGAGGAGAAAATCCATCAATGTGTAAGGAGAAAATACAAGTGTTTCTCTTAAAGGAGGACAACTGTGGTTCTCATAAGCCAGAAAGAAGGATCAGACGTTGAGATTTTAACAGGCAACCTTCTACTAGGAAGGGAACATTAATCCACCTCTGTATGCACAAGTCTTCTGACGCTGCTCATCCCTGGGATGACAAGTGTGAAAATGTGTGTGTTATAAACAACCAAATAGGTTTTGGGTTTCTGAAATGTGCTGGAGAGGGGGATGCAGTTTTCTCCTAGGGGCACTGATGCAGGGTTTCAGGCATCAGGTTTTAGATATAACTGTAATAAAAAGTGACAAATCTTCCTGTGCTGCTCATAGATCGATAGCTGTCAGAGTGCAATGCTGCTAATAAAATAACAGGACTGTCCTGTACCTTTGTTCTTACTATAACAATGATGGTTTTGCAACAAAGATGTAGCACCATAACAAAATGGGATTGGAGCAGTTTTTATTGATAAAGTGGGTGTCAACACAGCGTTTCAGATTACTATTGATGCGAATCTCTTGTCAAATTTTACATTTCTGAGTTTTATATCTGCTCTCAGGACAGTTGCTATTTATTCACCACAACCTGAAATTCATCCAGTAAATTAAACTGGAAAAGATGGTGTGACACATCTTACCGACCAACTGGCCTTCTGTCTGTCTGTCCATCCGTCCGTCCGTCCATCTGTCCATCCGTCCATCCGTCCATCCATCCATCTGTCCATCCATCCATCCGTCCATCCGTCCATCCGTCCATCCATCCATCTGTCCATCCGTACATCCATCCGTACATCCATCCGTACATCCATCCGTACATCCATCCATCCGTCCATCCATCCATCTATATTTCTGTCAGTTGTTCATTATTCGATGTTTGTTAATTAATTTCATCCATCTCAGAAGGTGGGGATACATATTTTAAAAAAAGTCCCAGTTTCACGTCTTAATCTTTTATCCATAAAACCAAAAACCTTTTAAAGGAAAACAGATTTTTAAAGACACTGTTAATAATCTGATTCATTAGGAAATAAAAAGGTTTTAATTGGTGACAAATGCAAAAAAATGAAAGCTTTGCTTTCTGGAAGTGAAGGACACGTAACCTAAATCTAGGAGAAGTAACTTGAGGTCCTGCAGGCTGCAAACAGATCCTCTTGACCTGCTGCTTTTGTCTTTTCTCTTCCCATCAGATTACTCCCAGTTTGTCCCTGTGCTGATGAACACGTTTAGATCCTAGACAAAATTTCAGTGTTTGAAGCTTCAGGAAAAGCAATGTTTTATTTCCACCTCATCAGCATGTCTATGTAAAAAATACTTTTGCACCGTATTATGAATCTTCTTGTAAGAAATTTAAAAGTGTTAGATATGGTCTCTTAAAAGTATGTAGATGAAAAGAATACAATCCCAGAAGACAGGTATTCATTGTGGATCTCCACTAAGTAAATGAGGCAGCTCAGATAGAAAACAACACAGGATCTGGTCTCACGTACGTTGCAATATAAGCGTTACACTGATGGCTGCAGACCCTTCACAAACACGCCATGCTGCCCCTAGAGCTCATTTGCATAAAAATAGTTTGTAGTATAAGCTTTTCTGCTGCTGCAATGCAGAGTTTTTCATTTTATGAATCCCCAGCATCCAATTTCGTGTTTCCTTTCCGAAATAAATTACATTTGCAGAGGTGCATGGGGGATGTGTGCATGTATTTTCATTTGAATAAGGAAAAAGAAAAACAGTTTTCTTTTTCCCACTGAACCTTGTTAGCCTGCTGCCCTCCATTCAGAGAAATTCATGTTAACCACGTTAGCAGCGTTTACATCCTGGAGCTTGGGAATTAGCAGATGTTTTATGGTACATAATTCCTCGTGGATTCATCGCTATGGGTGCTGCAGCGCGCGGCGTTCCCTGTACATCTGCATATTTCGGGGTTCATGGTTCTCGGAGATTGTTTTTGCATTTCTGCAGTGTTAGTCGTGTCTCCCGGCTTCTCTCAGCTCCTCTGCCGGTTACGCCTGGCAGTTTAAGGATGAGGCGATTAAAGATAAGCGGCAGAAACGCGGCTTGTTGTCTTTTTGATCATATCATTTAGCTGATGTCTGTCTCCCACGCAGACGCCCACGTTGCTGATCGGAGTGATGATTCTCAAGAAGAATTAGGATTTTATTTCTGCCTCCAATGGCAGTGACAGATTGGTGAATGCAGGGATAACTGAACATTCTTGTATCCACAGAGTCTGATGAGCAACACGGGCTTGTTAGTTACTGTCAGAATAAGGAATCAGGGTGATTTAACGCCTTAAGGATCCAGAACTTTTAGTGAGGAACAAGTGCTCTTTTTGTTGCCCGGAGTCTGAAAGACAAAGTGCTGAGCCGCTCAGTTTAGTAGTTGTCAGACGGGCGGAGCGTTATCTGGCCAGAAGTGTCAGCTCTCCTGAGAAAAAGACTGCCAGGGAGGAGGAGAAGGTCAGACTTGAAGTATTGAGGTTTCACAACTGAGCCAGTGCCTTGGAGCAGCAGCAAACACTGAACAATGTTTTTTAATCTAAACGTGTGTTAGAACTCAGAATCGTCTGAAAGACAACAGAAGGCTTGCTTTAGAGGTGAAAAACCTTTTCATTTTCACATCAGAGAAAATGCCCAGTTTTCGTTTTGTCTCTGTGTTGTAAGAGCGGAGAAACAGTGGCTTCAAAGAAGCAGCCCAGGGGTAACTGGATGAGCGGCAGAGATACAGCTCAGGTGACAGTATCAGTCAACAGAACCACTATTAGCCCTGCAGAGAACAAATCTGGCTTTTATAAAGGAGCGACAGGAATAAACTGGGGAGAAAAAAAATGCTCGGATCAGACGATAACAAAACCGAATGTTTGGCCTTCATGCAAATTTGCCATGTGTGTTGGAAAACTAACTCTGCACACCACCTTGAGCCTCCCACGGGGAAATTTGATGGTGTGGTGCTGTGGGGGATGCTTTTCTTTGGCAAAAAAAAAAAACGGGGAAATTGGACAGAGTTGATGAGAAGATGGATGAAAACCTTTTGGAGGCTGAAAAAGACCTTTGACCCTGGTGCAGAGGACTCTAAAGAAACATCCAGCGCTACGGTCGAGTGGTTCCTATCAGAAAATATCCATGTGTTAGAATGGCCTAGTCAAAGTCCAGACTTCAGTTGAGAATCTGAGGCAAGACTTGAGCAAATGTTTCAGTCTTTAGATGTCCAAAGCTGAGATGCCGCAAACAACTGACTAGTAAAACTCAGGAGGGAGAAATACATGCCATACAATACAGACTTTTATTTATAATCTTCTAAGCTGTGTATCTTTTTTCTCACACTTCACATGTTTAAAAATGCACAGGCAGGTTTTCTGCTTGATGAACTTTTAGTGCAGGGAAAAAAAACAAAAACCTTGCTGATCATACGAGAAGCTCCGAGCTCTGTTTTTAGGGTTTATTGGGGTCCTACATGCATGACTTTATGTTTCTCTGCTGTTTGCTGGGTGATGGATGGAGCTCATCAGTATTCAGGGTTTCCCAATCTGTCACAGCCTCTGTGTGCACGTTGCTATTCAGTAAAAAAAAAAGTGGGAAAAGCTGTTGAATAAGCCCTGATCTTCCTCCCAGTCTGTGAGGGTAGCCTGCCTTTTCAGGAAGGATTAAATGCATTTGGCTTCTCCTCTTCAAATATTGTTTTAAAACTTCTGCAGTTCTTGATGCAGTCAAATTCACCGTTTGTCACCTCAGCAAAAGGACGGACCTGGCACGGCGCGAGCTGACGAAATGCCAGGAGGCTGAGTGATGGATGTCCAGGCGGACATTTGACTCTACAGAGAAGACATTTCCCATCAATCAAACGTCAAAGAAGCTTTATTTTACCGCAGGATAACTTTGTGTTTCGCCGGCAGAAATTACTAATTTCTCCAATCACTCTTTTAAACTTTTGTGTGAAAAAAGAAATCTTTTTCTTCCATTTTTCAAGGATGAAAACTGAGTGAAAAATAAAAATTTAAAAGTTCACATAAACTGTACTTTTTGCCAACCGGGGTGAAGAAAATTACTCGGTTTATATCGATTTTTACACTAATGGAGTATCTTACTTTTTTTGAAGCAAATATATGTGGATTATTTTGATAACCATATAGCTCTCATTGTGGTTCACTCGAGTCCCAAAGGCCTAGAGTTGGCTTTGTAACCTTTTCGATAGAGACAAGAACTTCTCATACAGTCTTGAATTTCTTTGGGTCGGGACATGATGTGTTGCTATTTAAGATTTCAAGCCTAAATTTTTCAGTGCAGCTCGGTTCAAATCCCAGCCTGGGGTCTTTCTGCATGGAGTTTGCATGTTCTCCCGGTGCATGTGTGGGTTCTCTCTGGGTACTCCAGCTTCCTCCCACAGTCCAAAACCATGACTTTTAATTAATTACTCAGTATTAGGCAGGAGTTTGTGGTCACGATTGTCCTTTATGTCTCATTGATGCCCTGTGTACCCTGCCTCTCACCCAAGGCCCACCTGCAACTGTGTAAGAATGAGCGGGTATAGACAGTGAGATATAAACAATTAATAGAAGAATTTGTAATACAATTTTTTTTTCTACCTTTTAGGAATGGGAATCTTTTAGCACTTGGCAAATGGATCTGATTTGGATTCAGAAGGCTATAGATGTGATCATGCATTGTTGGATGACCCCATCTCTGTAGTGCTTCTGCATCGGTGAAGTACCGTGTTTTTCGGATTATAAAGGGCACTGTGAATTAAGGTGTAAATGTCAACATATAAAGCGCACCAGATTATAAGGCGCATTGCATATTCTTCCGAAGTTTTTAATATCACTCCGCCCCTCCGGTAGGGTGACTAGATGTCCCCGATTGCTGCGGACATTCCTCGTTTTGGATGACCTTTCCCTGACAAAGGCTGTCCCCGGAAATGTCCCCGATTTCAGTGTAACATGATGGAGGACAAAAGTTTAGCGCAACAAGAGGTATTTATCCGGTCCTGCCGCTGTCCCGACGTAGAAAAGCTTTGCCGAACTCGCCTTCCCCGCCTGGTCGGCGTTGCAGTTCAGACAAAACAAACCAACCCCCAGGCGGAGATTCTCTGCTTAACAAAATCAGAGATGTTCCCTGGTTTTCATTAGAGAAATCAAATCTGGTCACCTTACACAGCTCTCTCCTGAGAGAGAGACTATCTTTCTCTGTCAGGAGGACAGAGTAGTAGGACTTCACTGCCCAGTTTCTAACATAAGGCCAAAAATAAACGTAACTTTTATATTGAATTAACATACTAGGTTTATTGTTGCTAGCGCGTACTCCAGGCGCGGGCTGCCTTACATAAATGCACTTCTAGTTCAGACATTACAGTCAGGCAGTCTTGTAGACAGCTCAGGGGTCCGATCAAGTAGTGACACAGTGACACAGTGCTCTGAATATCCATTGAATTGAGCGGCTTCATTGCTAACCAAAGTTGTACTTACACATTTTAACAGATTTTTGAGCGCATTGTACCACATAAAATCAGTCAGTAAGCACAACGGTGATCATATATAAGGTGCACCATAAATCTTTGAGAAGATTTAAGGATTTTGAGTGCGCCTTATAGTCCGGTACCTGCGGTACCTTCGAGGTGGGATGTTATTTAAAAAGGCCGTTTATATTAACTCGATGCAATCTGTTGGGTTTCCTTAGATTAAAAAAACAAAATATTTTAGCCAATTTGTCTGCATGGTTTGATTGAACTGAGTTTGTAAAGTGCCTTCAGATGACTTGTTGTGAATTGGTGCTAGATAAATAAAATAAAATTTAATGAAATCACATGTAAAAGCCCTGCTTCTCAACGATTCTCGTTGGTCGCAGATGCTTTGCTGTAATAGCTGGAAAGAGCTTTGTAAATAGCTGAACCTTTACTTGATTGACTTCCAGTTTATGATGACAGGAAAGGTCTGCTGTTTTACTCCCACCCTCGGGTCAAAACTTGTATAATATAGTTCCTCTTCTTGTGTCTCAAAAGATTTGCTTTCAGTTTCACATATCCTGCATATCCCACGGCCATCTTGTCAAAGGGATTTTCTCTTTGCATGTGACCTTTTATATTCACCATAAACTGTTTTCCTGCAGGGTTCTGCCTTCTGCGTTCATCAAAATTAGGTCTTAAATGAACATTAAGATAATCAATCTTCAATGCTTGTTTATGGAGTCAATATATGCATGTCTGCATCTCAATGCATCAAAAATAGATGTTTGTTTTATGGTTTCCAGTAATTTTTTTTACATAGTTGTGAATAAGGTTTTTACCTGGAGGTGCAGGCTGTGAATGCCAGGGAAGACGGGTTGTTTTTATGAACAGCGTTGTTTGCACAAAGAATCCGTTATTGTCTCAGTTGCAGGGCTTAATATTCAGGGAGGCTCTCGATTCAGCCTCGCAAGGGTCAGTGCCGAGGTTTGTTGGCTCCAGAGGCCAGCAGGTATTCAACATTTACCTCCATTTTCCTCTGAGCTGTCTGTGTTTGTGCTCCACTGGTCACACCGTCAGGGCCGCCGGCTCCTAAATGCCAAATAAAACAGCTCGGTGCTTTTTAACTCCTCTGCCCTCGCTCGCTCTGAAGTTTGCCTCGGCAAGGCTGCACTCTTACCACACATTATCTCCTCAGGGATTACAGCACTCCAGGTTGGAGAGCCTTCCCTCTTATTTCCCCCTCTTTAGACCACCTGCTTTTCACAATAAGAGCTCCCCTCGCTGCTCATGCTTTTAGGGGAGCATTTAATTATGCTTTAACGCATTTCAGACGTTGTCTGCTTGGCAAAGGAATCCTGAAAAGCGGCTGTACTCTGACAGCCTTGTGGTTTTAGGTTATTTTAATGCAAGTCTTCAACATTTTGCTGCAAACAAACTTATGAGAGATAGTGGTGATTTTATGCAAAATAATTATCTAAGATATCCAACCTATTTAAGACATTTCTAATTAGCGTTTATGCTTTTCCCCTCAATGGTGCAGTCATGAGAATGATATGGTGAGAACTTCAAATTTGCCATTTTTGACACTATATCAGGGTTTTTGCACAGTCTCTGGAAAAGTAACAGTAATACAATTTTGAAAAAAAGAGTATGGAAAAGAGTTTTAATTTCTACACTTTATGTCTGTTTCCATGAACTGAGCTTCCTGATCAGATCCCTTTATGGCAGGGGTCACCAACATGGTGCCTGTGGCCACCAGGTAGCCCCCCAGGCCCATATGGTGTCCACAAGCCTGTTAAAAAAATAGCACAACCCTCCAGTGAGCTGCATTTAAAATGGTATTTTATTCAGTTGCTCTTCCTTTTTAATCATACTTGTATTTACATAGATTTAAAAGCATTAAAAACATATTTATATTACATGAAGTTAAGGTGAGCTCTTTAGTTCAAAGGTCAGTACAGGTAGCCCTTTGTAGGACACAGTACCAATGAAGTAGCTCTCAGTTTCAGAAAGGTTGGTGACCCCTGCTCTATGACATCCTACCCTGTCCCAGAGGATCGGCTCGGAAGAGACGTCTCTCTTAGCAGTACCAGCAAGGCAACCCTGCAGCATGTCTTGTCGAGCTGCAAGTCAGCATTGTCCCAAGTCAGGTGGCGGGAGGTGGCAGAGACATGCAGACAAGAGGCTAACAATAGACCTAACGCTGCGGCGGGATGTCCTGTCATGTTTCTAAGTGCTGCACAGAACATCAAACCCCCTCGCTAGAGAGTAACATCAAGGCTGGTGGAGCTCAGTGTCCCGTGGGAGGAGGGTACGGAGGCCGCCAGCTAGCAGACACGTGGCGAGTACGCAGACCTAGTGGAAGTGTGCAGGGAGGCAGGCTGGGAAGCAGCCGTGAGCCCAAATCAAGTGGAATGCAGGAGCTTCGTTGGGTCCTCAGCCGTTTGCCTCCTGAGGGACACGCAGGATCTGGGTGTTGGAAAGCCATCAAAGAATTGGCAGAGCAGGCAGAGAAGGGCATCTTTTGGCTGTGGTCAAGGAGGGGGGGGGGGGGGCAAGAGTTGTGGGACAAATAACATCCAAGAACGTCAGCAGAGGGTGGCAAGGATGGAGACCTGCCACCTCCTGGGGTTCAAGGAGCGAGACATCCATGACTGGCGGTCCTCAGCTGATGACCCGTTTATGCCCAGAAGGAGCGCCCTTGCCCAGAGGCAAGCAGGCAGATCACAGCCTGTATCTTTATAGGCCTCAAAGATAAAAATCAAATCAAATTTCTAAAAATGTAAAAAAAAAAATATAATAATGATTTATATTAAGTCTAGTTTAACAGATATAATTTGATTATTTTAAAGATATTAGTCATTTTTGATTTTTAGTTATTAGTAGATTAAATTTACTTATTCTAAAATGAAACAGGACTTTTCATTTCTTTTTTTTTTGGATTAAGATTATTTTACTTCTGTGTTTAAAACCTGACCCCAGGATTTTAAACTGGGTTTGGTTTAGAATCCAAACAGCTTTTCAATCCCTGTTTTGATAAATTAACGTAAGACTGGTTACAAACCGCGATTTTAAGACTCTGTTTTGTCCAGCATAATCCAATTATACTGAATTATATAGTTCGAAACAGTACAATGCTGCCCAGATTATTTCCGTTATCGATGTAGGTCCTGATTGGTGATAAAACTAAATGAATAAAACCAGATTAAGGTGTCATAAAAGGCTTATCGAGGGAATCCTGCTATATTTCACTAAATAAATCTTTAACCTAATGCTAATTGTTCTGCTTTGCTACTAATATAACCAGGCATTGTCACAAGAGCAATGAAATGTTCACAAAATATACATTGGTGATATAATGTTATTTTGACCATTGCAAATCAGAGAGCATGTTTGACCGGAAACAATTTTTCCAGTTTTGAGGCTTAAGGAAATCTGGAAATTTTAAATAAATAATCCATGTTGTTGGAAAGTCTTCCTTAAAACTGTGTTTTGAAACTGGTGTGATATTTCACTTTAATTAGCAAAATTATCAGGCGGCGGGGACTATCAAAAGGCAGATTACAGCTTGTGTTGTTGGTGCATTGATGCAGACAGAGTTATCAAAGCCTTGTAGTCAGAGTTGTGAGCCCGAATGGTTCTGCAGTGTGAATCTTAGTAATTGGCTGTTGTTTCAGTGCTGGAGAACAGCCTCTATAAACGCAGAGGCATTGTTCTTTTCAATTCAGCTTGACGCTGCCAGCGTGAGAAGAAAAACAAATATTCAGGGTTCTCCAACTATGTCTGTGACCCAATCAAACTCAAACAGACGATGGCTGATCTAATTTGACACATCTGCTGCCAGATTTAAAAATAAGTAAAAAAAAATGCATAAAGGGCTTCATGAAACAATTTCTCCTCCAGCAAAGAGAACAAGATAATAAAAACAACTTCAGTTTATGCAATTTATACATGTATATATATATATATATAGATATAGATATAGATAGATAGATAGATAGATAGATAGATAGATAGATAGATAGATAGATAGATAGATAGATAGATAGATAGATAGATAGATAGATAGATAGATAGATAGATAGATAGATAGATAGATAGATAGATAGATAGATAGATAGATAGATTCAACATCAAACAAAAGCAGGAATGCAGAAACTTTGGCACAATTTACTGGCTGAGAAATTTCCAAAGCTTTTCATCTTAAGTGTGTTTGTTAGTAAAGCAAACATTGTATTGACCGATTTCTATATTTCAGTATTATTTTTATATATTTTGCCGGTCCAGATTCTCCATTATGTCCTTCTATGTTATGTAATTTTAACAAATAAAAGAGAAAACTGGTGGAGAAAGCTGAAAAAAAGGCTAAAAAATTAAGCGGATTGATAAAATTAGATATTGAAACAGGCATAATGCAGGGAATAAAGGGTGTTTTATATCTCCTGTCCATCCACTTTAAAGCAAATGTGCACAGATTTTCCTCCCTCCTACCTTCATTCATCTATATTCTGTAATGAGTCAGTGAGGATACCATTCATCTCTGCATTAACTTCACTTATCTGTTCAAGGGAAATTACACCTTTCACATTTCCAGCAGGACCGTGCTAAAAGACCCGCTCCCACCCAAAGAACATTGCTCCTGCCTGTCAATGGTCCGGTTCTACTCTCGTTTTCACCTTAATATTGCAGTATATTCAGAGAGCAAAGGCTGGAGAAACAGAACGCCTGAACCTAGTTTCATTTTTAAAAAGCTGATGGTTTGGAGATTTACCTCTCAGCGTCAGCGAGCTCCAATCATGCTGCTTTTAACAACTTAACTGTCTTGCTCCTCGGCTGAGGAAAAAGAGGATAATCCATCTCCAGCTGTGTCAGATTTTGCGACGTCTTCACTTTCATGACTTTGAACAATGGGACTGTTTATATTCCTGCTAAGAGAAAAGATCTGGCTTTTCACTTACCCAGCATTAACCTAAACTGCTACTCTGAGCTATTTAGAGGGGCTTCTAGAGGTTTTATTGACCTCTCTGAACCAAACGTAGATGGAACTGCTGATACGTTCCTGCTCTCCTGAAAGGTCTTTCCTCACCGGCAAACCTTCAGTGGCAAAACATCTCATTCTTCCTTTGGACTATTGATAGTTTTTCATTTATTTTTAGTTTTCATTTACATGGATATAACAATAGTAATAATAATAATAGTAATTATTATTAATTAAACCCGGCCAAACATGCCATATACCTGAAAAGGAAAGTACATATGCTGTTAAAACTTAGAACCATGAGTAATTTGATATATGGTAGCTTGTGAGGTCTGCACGGTTGGAGCTTCTTCCTTGAAGAAGGTCTTTGGTTTGAACGTTCTCCCCAGGGATGCTCGGCTTCTCCGGCTGCCTCCCATGGCCCAGAAACATGTCAGGTTCATTGACCTGTCTCAGCGCTAAGATGCAAGTGTGTGCATACATGATTTCTTCTCCTTGTGAATGACTGCGGTACTCTGCCTCTGGCCCCTTGACCACTGGAGATAAGTGCTGTCAATCTAGCAAATATGCAAGCTTTAAGCCAGTCTAGAAAATGTTGTTTTTATCCCACACAATAAGGGGTCTATAGATGAAGAAGTTCATCAGAGTGAAAATTCAGCTTAGAGATGAGTAATTTGTGCTTCACCCTGCAGTGAAATAACCTCGCTAGTCAGATTGCTAATGCGAAGCACTCTCCGTTCTGCACATTATCGATCTGGTTCTACTCTTATTGAATCCGTTTGGGGAAAGGAGGGACACTCAGCAAAACTCTTTGAGCTGATTGGGCGAAGCGACGCCTAGTGCCCGCCTACCAAATGTTGGTCTTAGCCAATCACGGTAACAATGAGAAACCACAGCAACGTAAACTACTCAAGGCGCTTCCTGCTGTTCTTTCAAAGATGAAATCATGGATTCTGACAAAGCAGATGAGACAGCAGCAGATATGTGTGTGTCCTCCTGCACTGCCATGTTTGTTTTGATTCGGCTGTGGGTATGTCCCGCCTTAAACCACAATACTGCAACGTGATTGGCCCAAACCGTTTTTTGGTTCAGGCACAAACGGTTGAAGCCGGAGCGGTACAAGATGGATTCTCTTGTGTTCTCCCTGTGCATGTGTGGGTTCTCTCTGGGTACTCCAGCTTCCTCCCACAGTCCAAAACCATGCCTGTTAATTAATTACTCAGTATTAGGCAGGAGTTTGTGGTCATGATTGTATGACCACAAACTCACTATAGACAGTGAGATATAAACATTTAACAGAAGAATTTGTAATAGAGAATATTTCTGTACCTTTTAGGAATGGGAATCTTTTAGCAATTGGCAAATGGATCTGATTTGGATTCAGAAGGCCACAGATGTGATCATTGGTTGATGGATGACCCCATCGCTGTAGTGCGTCTGCATCGTTGATGTGACTTTAAGGTGGGATGTTATTCAAAAAGACCGCTTAATATTAACTCGATGCTATCTGCTACCAGTGGGAAAGCGGCTGCAGCCCGAGGTGTTTAACTATCTTGGAGTCGTCTCATAGAGTAGTAGTAGACCAGATCCGGACATTTATGGGCAGACTTGAGCGGCCTGTGGGGTTATGTGGACGGGATACTGAAACAAAATGGGCTGATGCGCAACATAAAGCCATCAATTTCCCAGCTGAGTCACCTTGCTGCCTTCACCTGTTGCCATGACCCGTTTTTTTGTAGGTACAATACAAGTAATAAAGTTTTTTAATAACCTTACTTTACACTCTCTTTAATTTCATAGTGAACAGAACCACATCTATCAAATGACTTTCACTCAAATGCAGACTTTGGTGCATTAAAATGTTATTTGAATTCATTTATTAAGATTGGGTAAATACAACAAGTGTCTTCAAAGAAATACCGACACAAATCCTGTTCTTTAATTGCTAAAGCAAAAAGAAATCAGTTTTTTTCCCCATACAGCTCAAAGTAATTTGCAAACTGGGTGACCATCTTTTAAGAAAGCAAATGAGCAAAACCTATTTTTAACTTCTGGATCTACAATGATTTACACATCCCTTTCCAACAGAAAATCTGAATATTTTGTTTAATTAAAAACATCACATTTGTAGAGCAGGTAAAAGATTCACAACATATTTATTTATTTATGAGTCATTTTCTTTTTTATTCATTTTTTGACCCTTGAGTATTTTTGACATGATAATTCCGGCCCACGGAACCAAAATGTTTGGACACTCCTGCCTTACAAGGTATCTAAACTCTCCTTTAATTATAGGAGAAGCTCAAAGAAGGCTTTTGCATTTGATAGAGATGCCGTTTAGGAGTCTATCTTAGACGTGTCCTGTTTAGAAGGCGGCGTCAGGAGGCTGACCCAGGGGTTATAAGAAAGATTTCACCTCATGGTCGGCTTGGGAATGTTACAGAGTCCCTCCATATCAGATGAAGGTGTCAGCTCAGGAGAAAGAGGTCTGCGAATCCCTGTTAAAGCTGTCCATCTGATCTCATATAATCAGCAGTGAATAGATGGATAGACACAGAAAAGGGCTCACTGAACCTGAGCAGTGATGTCGGAGAAGGTCATTTGATTTTGATACAAAGAAAAATAATAAACACCATTTTTGATTTGCTGAAGGCACAGGGTTGTTTTTGGTTAAGACCAACAAATCATGAATTACATCATCATCATCTACCCGCTTATCCGTCTCCAGTTCATCACAGGGAAACACATAGACAAGATGGACCTATTAACCTAATAGTTGTGATTCTGGACTGTGGGGGGAAGCCGGAGTACCCGGAGAGAACCTACATATGCACAGGGAGAACATGCAAACTCCATGCAGAAAGACCCCAGGCTGGGATTCAAAATCACAACCAAGACAGCTACCAACTGCACCACTGTTCAGCCCCTAATCACAACATAACGAAATTGACTTTAACTTAATTAGTTAGGCCAAAGAAGGAGAGGATAACTTAGCCGTCATCTAAAACAGTGTCACTTCCAGCTTTTGCCTGGTTTAGACAAGATAACACTAAAATAAGTGTTAATATCCATAAAAGTGTGTATCTTTGATTCATTCATACACGTTTTTTTATTTTCTTATAATTGCTTATATTTAGTGTGCCAATGTGCGCTTCCCTTTGCCTGTCAAATTTCTGTTGATGAAATTAAATTGTACTACCAAGGAACAAAAAAGAATAATTATGAACTAAAATAAATCATGTTTTAAAACAAACATTGATATGGTGCATACAAAAGAGATTTTATGCAGTACAAGGATGTGGTCAATGCAAATATATTAAGCCGGATAAATTGCTAATTGTGTATCATGTTTAGTCATCGGTTCCAGTAGCAGAGCAGATTGCTACAGGTTCCCACCTTTTTCTGCTCTAGTGGTCAGCTTCAGCCTGGCTCCACCGTAACCCGTGTTGGTTTCATCCACACTCCCCTCCAAAAGCTTTAAAGCTAAACAGAAGAGAAATCGAAGGGAGGGTGCGCTGGTTTGTTTCTTTGCTGCACTATTTATTGTATGGTAGTTATTGTAACAGTCTCTGTTTCATCCTTGTTGTTTCACAGAGGTGTGTGACAGTGCTCTGGTTTCCAATCTGCCACCTTCATCCTTCAGGAGCTCCTCCCAGCTGTCCAGCAGCCATGCACCGGGCTTCGCCAAGCTCAACAGGAGAGACGGTGAGGATATGTGTGTGTGTGTGTGTGTGTGTGTTTCTGGCAGGTTCTGTGTGTTTCTAAGTGGGCTGAAAGCTGACTGCATTGTAATTGCTGTAATAGTATTAGAGCCTGACTCGTTGTTTATGTGTCTTGTGTTCCTGAGAGGAAACGTGTGGATGTGGAAGTATCTACTAGTTCAGGGGTCAGCAACCTTTACAACCCGCAGAGCCATTTTTTTGGTCCAGCTAAACAAATTTTGTTTAGCCACAAAAGTTACACATCTCTTTGAAACAAGAGCTTATTTTTATAGTATACTATAGGACATTTGTTTAAATTTTTTTTAAATTAAAGATCAACAGTTTTTATTATTTAACTAACAGTATGTTTATGTTTAGGTTTAATACATTTTCTTCAATTGGACATTTGATTTTTATAACAAATAGCATCAAAATGATGAAAAAGCATATGCATATATTGCAGAACTAAATGCACCCTAAAGCTAGCAATTTTAAATTACCTTTACATTTAGAAACATTGATCAATTTTTTCTCCCACATTTTTGGTGTAAGTTTTAAGAGCCAAAGCTGAAGGTGTAAAGAGCCACATGCAGCTCTGGAGCCACAGGTTGCAGACCCCTGTACTAGAGGCAACATTATGGAGGTATTGGAACCAATCATTCTGTCTTTTACTGACATTTTTGCTGTTTGTAAATGGAAATCCGCAAGGAGGAAACCTCGCCCAGTGAACAAAAACAGGGACATTTTCCCCAGGTTTATAAAAGTTGAAGGGTAGGTTTCTAACTAGATTCGTGGCAGAGCATAAAAATCCAACTTGTAGGTGCTCTCTGTTCATTTTCTATAGGTGCTGTTTGTATCGAAGGCTTCTATAAGGAGGATAAGTGAGGATAGTATTTGCCAGTCCAGCATGAAATCCCAACTTGGGAGCAGGAATGCTGATACGCAGCTTTGACATAATAAAAATGGTTGTTTCCCTGCTTCATCCGGACATCAAAGCCCAGAAACGGCTCGAAAGGAAAGACGGGTTTATTCTGGATCAGAACCATTTCCACCACATGGGAAACAAAACCCTGGCGAACAGGAGAAAAGAAAAGGCTGACTCGATATGAGATCATTTTAAAAGTTGAGATCTTAAATCAGCAGAACGCATTAGCCTGATGTCTTTGAACCGTGTAACTTTGTAAAGTTTTCACTTTAACTGAACATTAAATGATATTCAATTTAAGTTGAACTTACCCAATGTTTCTGTTAAGAGTAAATGAAATGAGGTCACAGCAGTCCTCTCCTTACTTTGTTCTGGAGTGAAAAGCTCATTTTTATTTTTGGGCTTTCTTCTTTCAAAGCCTGATATAATGAAGCTGACATTTCCTTGTATTTTCTTAACTTTAAAAATGTCCTTCTTCTGAAAAGATTCATACGTCTGTGTCGCTAAAGTTCAAATCTGTTTAATTCATATTAAGTAATTAGTGCTAACTGACAACAATGTCATCTCATAAAAGAAGGTTGTCCAACTATCAGTTTAGATCTAGTCAGTTAATGCCAATTAGATATGATCATATAGTCTGTCAAGGAAATAGACGCGGCCAAACCCTGAAACATTGAGCTATGCGCAGAGGTGTCAAGTAACTAAGTACAAAGTCATAGTCATAGTTACTTCACATTCTCATGCTCTCTGTTCTTTATAATTAGTTTTCTACAGAATAAATAAAAACAGTCCCTGTATATGCTTTTACAAGTAGAATAAATGTATTACGTTTTAAATAAATCTGTTTAGTTAAGAGTCATTCAGCTGAAGAGTGAGGACTCTAATATTAGATGTTCTTGCAGTGAGCATGGTGGGGTTTGGGTTTAGGAGAACGTTAATTTACTGGACATGCAGATAATAGTACATTTCTTTATTGGGGTAACTCTCATTCATTGAATCTGAAGGAATCAAGACTTTTAATTAGTGCTAACTGACAACAATGTCGTCTCACAAAAGATGGTTGTCCATCTATCAGTTCAGATCCATTCAGTTAAAGCCTATTAGATCTGATCATATAGTCTGTCCAGGAATTAGACGCAGCCAAACAACTTTATCTTGTACTACACATTATTCTGAACTCTCCCCAAACATGTTTAGTAACACTGTCAATGATGTTTTGTAAAGTGGGTACCAATAAAAGTAAAAATTAAGAATGTTAGACTGTTTAACTATTTTTTTTTTCTCTTTTTTTTTTTTTTGTTTAACTAATTTTCTTGTTCACATTTAGGGTTCTCGATTGCGCATTTCAGCCTAACGGCCTGTTATGCTGTCAGTTGTCAAAATTACACTAACATTAGACCATTACGCTCATTTTTAAAGGAGAAGTCCGGTCAAAATCAGAATTCAAACTGCTGAAAGTACTTTAAATATAAAACTACTACATACTGTGCAAAAAATTATAAGTTTTTTAATTAATAATAATTCTCATTTAATCATGTTTATGTGGAGGAATCCATCTTGGTCAAGAATAGTACTGTCACCTCCCATTTTTTGACGTCACTCGGCGGACCCGCTGTTGAGCAAGTTTCAACGCTCTGTTTGTCACGGCGCACTATTTTCCAAGATCAAACTCAGTCGGGTCCTACAGTATATATCTATACACGCGTGTGTGTGTGTGTGTGTGTGTGTGCGCGCTCCGTGCAGCACGGCTTTGCCGGCGCTGCAGCAGAGCGCGCACACACACACACACACAGCGGAGGAGAGATCGCTGTAGTGACTTAAGTTAGCTGATTATTATAGTATAAGTATTAAAATATAAGAGCATTCCAGCACATGCTGGGCGGAGCACGGCTTTGCACCGGCGCTGCAGCTGAGCGCGCGCACACACACACACACACACACACACACACACACACACACACACACACACACACACACACACACACACAGCGGAGGAGAGATCGCTGAAGTGACTTAAGTTAGCTGATTATTATAGTATAAGTATTAAAATATAAGAGCACTCCAGCACATGCTGGGCTGAGCACGGCTTTGCACCGGCGCTGCAGCTGAGCGCGCGCACACACACACACACACACACACACACACACACACACACACACACACAGCGGAGGAGAGATCGCTGAAGTGACTGTGTTGAAATAAGCAATGTTTTTTCCTCTTTTACCAGTTGTGTTGGAACATCCGATGGCCATGCACGTGGGCATTGTTGCTTCAGCAATAGCTCTTGGGAATGTCAGTGGTGAAGTCCTCTGGAAATCCGAAATAATTATTGATGATCGCAGCTGTGTAGAACGGCTCCTATTGACTTTGCATGGAAAGCGGAGAGAAATACTGTCGCCGCTTCCGCTCTTCCACGTTGCAGGATGTGATGTCAAACGCCCCTTACTGCCCATATTTGGGCAGTCATGTCAGCCCCCATACACAGTGATTCAGACGACAATTTATGTTTTTATTTTCTTATTGATTAAAGATAAGTTCATTAAATAACCACAAATGTATTAGTTTTAGTTATAGCTAATGATACCCTGATTTTTCCTTGTTGACCGGACTTCCCCTTTAATGAGTGCACAAGTGATCCAAATAAAGAACTGCTGAAGGAAGTTTTAAAGTCTGCTAACATGTTGAGAACAGCCAAAAGAAAATATGAAACCTTTTTTATACAAACACAAAAGCATTGTTCGGCAAACAGAAACAAACCAAAATGCTGGACGGTGTAAGCTAACAGTACGACACAGATGTTTGAAAGGAACATAAAAAGGTCGGGAAAGCCCTTGAATCTGCATCAGTGAAGTTGTATCCCTCCAGGACAACATAAGCTAACGCTAGCTGTTATTAGCTTGACAGACAGGCCAGTGACGCTAGTATATCCAGCTGCAGTCGCAAACACTGCAAAACATACTCCCCGTCCCACAAAACACGGCCACTGACTTCAGGGCTAGGGTTAGGGAACAGGAGTCGTAGTGGCTGCGGCTGCTGGTATGCCCTTCTCCAATGACGGGTTCTGTCAGCCTGGACTCCCACTCCCACCACGCTATGCCTCGCTACGCTGACAATAAATCTTGGAGAGGGCCCTGACACTTCTTAACTCAGACGTTTTTTAACTTCATTGTACATCAAGCTTTACGTTGATTTTTCTGATAACCGTAGAGGTTTGAAACTGTACCTGGGAGACTAGAAATGGATACTAAATCATCTATTAGTTGGTCTCTCAGCAAGGCATTAAGGATGAATTACTCAACTTTTCTCTCCCATTGTGTTTCTACTGTGCACCTTTTTCTGTGTTTATTCTCATTTCATTTCCCACCTTTTATTTATCAGTGTTTAAATTATTGTGTGTGTCAATCTCCTGCTCCCTCTGAGCTACATTTCATTTTCTTTACCAGGAGCTAATTAAGTCACTGTCGTCCTCTTGCCAAAATGGGCACTCTTCATGTTAAAATTAGTTTTTTCTTCTGTAGGCAGAGCTGACAGTTATCAGTGACGCTGCTACAAATGTGCTGAAATGTGACTTCATCAGAATTGCTGTGCCAGAGGTATCTTTGTTCCCTCGCAGATTTAAAGGCTGAATTAAACTTTAATTGAAGGCTGTACATTGGGATTGTGCAACAACAGCCAACGAATCGATTCTTGACGTCATCCATATTCAAGTATCCACTCTGACCTCCAAGACTGCTCGTTGTGCTACATGATTTTCTTTCCATTTCTGTGAAAAACATCTGGATCTATTGTTTACAGCTTTGCAATGGCAAGAAGTGGAATAAGTCGTTTGAATTAAAGCATCTTATGCTATATGTCTGCAACTTAAATGTTCTTTGTCATAGTCATAGTTACTCAAAATTCTCATGCTCTCTGTTCTTTATAATTAGTTTTCTACAGAATAAATGAAAACGGTCACTGTACTGCATGGATGGATGTACTTTTAAAAGTAGAATAAATGTATTGTTTTAAGTAAAGTCTGTGGAATCTAATATTAGTTGTTCTTGCAGTGGGCATGGTGGGGTTTGGGTTTAGGAGCACCTTTATTTACAGGACATGCAGATAATAGTACATTTCTTTATGGGGGTGACTGGCTCTCATTCAGTTCAAGGTCTCTCATATGCAGATTTTTAATCCCCCGTGCTACACTTTTTAAACAGCTTTGTCTTTTTCGGTGTTTGTTTTATAGTCTTTTCGGTGAGGTGGGGTCTCTTTTTTGTCTTGAAGCACTTTATTTTCCACAAAGCTGTGTGGAAGGTGTTATAGAAACAAGTTTGATTGATTGATACCTGGGGCAGGATGCCATATCACCTATATTGAAAACTGCCACTAGATGGATGGATGGATGGATGGATGGATGGAAGGATGGATGGATGGATGGATGGATGGATGGATGGATGGATGAAACTCTAAGCAGAAAGACATTAACAATATTAAGGGTTTGTCCAATTTGGGAACATACCACTGCATGTTTCCTCATTTTGTGGTGTGTTGTAACCAATATCTCTAGAGCCTCAGATAGAGCTGTGTTTTTTGTTGTTGTTGGTTTCATAATTATACTATCAGACATTATGGGGAATTTGCTGAGATGTTGGCCTCAGAGTCAGTGTAAGGTTAAAGTTTTACTGGAAGCCAAGAATGCAAGAATAATTTAAAAAAAATCATGGACGCAAACAGGCCAGAACTCACAGATCAGGCAACGATATTGAAACATGGTAGTTATAGACGGGCAGTGAATGGAGACAGTTTCGCCTTGGCCCAGCTTCTCAGAGCCTGCTTCTGCTTCAGTCAGGGAGTAGACTACCCAGCCAGTCATTCTCCTCATGACATTTCGTTTTGAGAAATGGTCTTTTAACCTTTCCCAGACTGATGGGCTTCAGATCATCGCTGATATCTTTCCATCTTGCCTTTGTGTTAACAGACACCTGTAAGCTGCCACAACTGCAGCTCAAGTCTAGAGTAATTACTGAGCAGCACCAGGCTGCTGTCTTCACTGTTAAATCCCATGTAAGCAGAGAGGGTGTACTTATTTTTTCAGTATTGACAGTAACGAGAACCTTCTGTTTTATATGCTTTATATAAATCACCACAAACATTGTCCTGCTTGTTTCTTGCTTGATTTTATGATATATTTTTTATAGCCATCTCAGATAACCTGGAATTGACCTGTGGCTAAATGTGTAATTCTGAAGTAATTTTATATGCTAATACCAGTTTAATAATTAACATTTCCCTCTATGCCATCACAGCTCTCAATGAATACAAAAAAATGAGGGTTTCAATGAGGTTCTCTGAGCATGATAGAGGAAGTACAGAATTTTTATTTGAGTTGAAGCTGTTATATATAAGGTGCCAGGGTTTTTTCAGGCTGCAGCGATCACTCCAGTTTGCCCCTCGGCGTAGTGATGTCACGTTCCTGACCTCCATTAATCTTCACTTTCAGCTGTGGGTGGTGGGATCTGCCACCTTGACAGACACATGGGAAAAAGGAGCCAAAGATATCTCTTTGATTTAAAGCGACAGCCGTGACTTGAAGTGTTCGGACCGTCCACCGGCGGTTCACCTCCATTATATTAGTCCCAGTTATTCTGACAGCGAGGACACGGGGAATCTTTGTACGCCTCTCATTCCCCGAGTTGTTTTTCTTTAATCTCCTTCTCCTTTCCTCCACAGTCTAATCGCCATGTGTAAAGGTCAGAGTGTCTGCCCTTTTCTTCTCCGCTGCCACTGAACACGTCTTTTAGTCAAGTGGTTATTAGCTCTGGCCTTTAGCTCTTTTAGAGATCGGCTACCAGACCGACACTGATTCATTTTCACCGCCGTGCGTTCCCTTCTGTCTGTCAAACGGCGATCACGGCCACATCTGGCTGGCGAAAACAGTAGTCGCCCCACCTGATGCTGCCTTCGGTTTTACATGACACACAAGCTGAGAGAGTGCATAAACACATTGGTAAAGACAGAGGTTGTGACAGATAAATGAAAACGACCGCTTTTGCATATCTCAAAATATTACACCATCCATCAATTAGTCCATCTATCCAACCATCTGATGGCACATCTGTCCTTGCTCTGGTCCAGATGAGTTTACGTGTCGTCTGAGGTAGATCGGTTGGTCCACTGGTGCGCTCAGAACACAGAAGGTAGTGGAGATGACAGTGGATTTGCGGCCAACACCCACCACACTGCCTCCCTCACCATCCTCAACTATACTCTGTCCTGTGGATCACTTCCAGTTTCTATGATCCGATCTTTCTCGGGACCTGAGCTGGTCCCCACGCATGGACGCTGTTCAGAAGAAGGTCCAGATGAGTTTGCTCTTCCTGCGGCAGCTCTTCTCCACTGCCATCATTCAGTCTGCCCTTCGCCCATCAATGTGTGTTTTTTGCTTCTCCTCTAAACAGGACAGGTCCACACTATAATGAACAATTGGGTCTGCAGGGAGGATCATAGGGGCTGACGGTCTGTCCATCCAGGACCTTTACAGGTCTAGGGTCAGGAAAAGGGCAGCTAACATCTCTGCAGACCGCACACATTCTGCACAGAAACTCTTTAGACTTTAAGCAGGTCGGCAGCTACAGAGCGATATTCGCTATAACCAGAGATGGTTTCTCGCCCGAGGATGTCTGTCCGATGAACTCTGTAGCAGAGTTCTCAGATTTATACTATTCATATTTGCACTAATTCAACCTTGCATTCTACTTTTGTAAAAACACTGTATGTATACCTAGTTACATAAAAAAAGAATTTTTTATTTCCAGCCAAATTTATGTATTTATATGTAAAATGTCTTTAATGAGAGCAAAGTGGTCCTGAAGTCAAATTCCTTGGTTGTGCACACAAACTTGGCCAAAAAGCTGACAATTAAGCATCCATCCATCCATCCATCCATCCATCCATCCATCCATCCATCCATCCATCCATACATCCATCCATCCGTAAACCCACCTGAAGCATGAAGAAATTCACAAAGACTGACCTGGAACAGATGTAAACACTTCCCTATTCTGACTTTTCCTGTTGAAGAAGTTGACATTGGAATGAAAAAGATCCTCTTTTAATTCCTCATTCTGCTCTTTATCCAAATGCAATCACCATTAAGCTGTTATGACAAAATGTTTTAAAGCTTTCAGTAAAATTTAAATACATGTGAGCACATGTGAACACACGTGAAGTAATGCCCTTTAAAGTTATTAATGTTGTATCTTGCTGATGTTAAAACAGCAAAATGTAACCTTGTCCTTGACCCCGGGACTGAGAAAGAGACCTTGAAACCATATGCTTCTCCAGACATAAGCCTTGGTGACATTCTCACAAAGGCTTATTTTGGAAAACTTTCCCTTTGAAATTTAAAAAAAAAACACCTTGAAAAAAATTGTTGTTTTTCTCTTTAGTCTAATAACGTCTGAGAAAAACTACTTGACTTGTGTGTGGACAGCATTGCAGGTTCAGTTTAGACTGAACCGAGCGGTAGTTCCCACCAAGCTTAGATCAACTTGCTGAAAATTTGATTTGGTTGTTTTTATGCAGCACGATCGAATTGCTAACGACACAGTTCTGAATAAAAACAGAGGAGTCGCTAAATGTTTTACAGCCTTAAAGCCTCAGAGCAAACCCCCTGGATGGAGCGAACAACTGTGAATGTTGATGAGCTTTCCAGCCGAGAGAGCTGACAGAACCTGGACTAGACGGCCATGATGAAGTTAAAAAGTGACCCAACTCTAAGTACTCCTTCCTGTCCTGTGATAAGGCGGGTATCCGACCCCTAGGCCTTCCTCTGTTTCAATACCTCTTCTTCTTCTTTATTTAAACTTTACTTGAACTCTAGACGGGTGTTAAAAAAATATCGAAATTATGGCTGTAAATCTCAAGATTACCCTTCAAGAAACAGAAACTAGATGATATTGTCATTCTAAGAAGAAAAAAAGAACATTTTCTTTAAGTGGCTCCTTTGCGATGAGAATTTGCCAGATGAGTTTAAAGATCTGAGACAGATAACGAATAAAAATTACATTATTTAGTATAATCTACATGGTTTTATTATGCTATCCATGCACCTGTTACACTACCTTTGCTATATGTATTACATTTTTAATCATTTGTTTAATTTTGTCTTAATTTTTAATTGTTTCATGGGGATGAGGTTGATACAGTCATCGATGAGTTTTTTTTTTTTGTCTATGTGTATTAACAGCATCACATGCGGAATTAAGCCCATTGTCCAACTATTTATACTGAAATCAGTTCATTTCATTTTAGTTTATTTATGTCTCTCCTGTTCATAATGAAAATGTACCTCAGGCCAACAAAAAGTCTCTTACTTTCAATTCCAATATTTCCAATACAATCTAATTAGCAGAAAGCAGTCCTGTTTAACCTCATCCATCAGAGCCTGATTTAAACTCAAACAAAAATATTTAACTTAGGTTCAGCTCCAGTTAAATCTCACTATAATCCAAGCTGTAGTCCAAGACCAAATCATTTATAAAGGACATTGAATAACAATTATATATATATATCTAAAAAAAAAGATATAAACCCAAGACATTAATCACTGGTAAAACAAATATAAAAGCAGAAAATGAATCAGTAAAAGGAATAAATCAGCTCTGAGTGTGCTTAGAACAACGGCAGATTAATGTGTTATTTGTTTCAAAAGAATCAAATAAAACACAGCTAGATTCTGAAAAACAACACATCTTTAAAATAAGTTTATTGCCCCCAATCTTTAAATGAGTTAGAGATAATAATTTCAGACAGAGCAGATGGTTTTTTCATCTGGTTACACAAACGTAATCTTATATTGATGGTCTACATCTTCCTATAGAGCTGCTAAATGCTTAATACAAATGAAAAGGGAAAATATTCCTTCGTGTCTGTTTTTTTTCATATTCCAGTTAGGACACAGAGGGCCCCTTTAATGTCTTTTAGCAGGTACAGCAGCAGGTTGTCAGAGAACTGGCTCCAAAAAGCTGAAACCCAAAGATGTTGCTCTGAGTGATTTCGTGCTCCGTACAGCTTTCTGCCGGTCGTTCTGAGTGTGTTTGTTTGTGTGCTCAGTGGGTTTCTGGTCTGTATCCTCATTCAGAATCCGTCCATCTGGTGTTTAAGCTCCGTGTGTCATCGTTTTGGCTCGACAAAATACTTTTCCACACACGCGTACACAGCCGCACACACAACAGCAGACCGACTGTGTTTTCTTCGGTCTGGACTTCATTGTGCTGCAGCGTGTTTGATGACCCGCAGTTTATCAGTCTGAACACATTTCTTCTTTTGTACTCACTCAGTGTAAAAGCACTCGATGAGTAAACTGCATGCGTGTTTTATTTTACGCTTTTGTGGGTTTACGGTCTCCTTTTTAGCAGCATGGTGGGGAATATTGGTTAAAAACTCCTGTGAATTTGTTAAAAATAGTTAACATTTCTCATATCTCAATAATTCAGGTCGCTCTCATCTCAGTTTTTATTTGCTTGGGAAAACTTCTCAGCCTCAGAAATCCAGCATGAAAGCGCTCAGTGCATCGCAGCACAGCGCCTCTATGGATGGCATTTAACATGTGGAAGGGGACACATGTTAGGGGGTACTTTAAACCTAATCAATGCCTCTTATTGATTTTCATGAGAAATTAAATCAGCTGCAGGCTGAAAGCTGTAAGGTTTTCATGTCTCTGTCAATGTGTTGCTGAAATAAATCTGCATCGGTAACCTTAACTAGTACAGCAACTTCTCTATGTGCTAATAAGTTAACGGCAGGTTTAGCTTGGCTATCAGTCTCCATGGAGTCCGACTTTACTTCTTCAGTGCTTCTGGACTGAAGAGGCTTAGAAGCAAAAATATTCAAAAATACTTTTATATTTGGATTTGGAATATAATTAGATAAGGGAGGCCTGTACTGCTTAATAAAGTGCTGTTTACTTTTTGTGGGAGGTGAAGAATTGAAGGAAGAGCTAAGATGACAGCAAGAAATAAATATTGACCAGGTGTTCTTACAAATTACATTTACATTTTTCATGGAAATATATTTATGGTTTCTGTTCAAAGGGCTTGAGCTATCCCTCATTTCTTTCTTTTAATCTTTTAGACTTATCTTGATCAATAGTTCCCCGAGCTTTCTGAAGGTCTTTCCCAGTGTTTACTTTGGGTTTTCAGGCTTTTACCCGGCGTTTTAAAACGACTGTTTGTTTAGCCGCTTCATTTTAATCTGTGGATCATTTAGGCATAAAAGGCTCCAAAGTTCGAGGGATGATCCAATGTTGAGATGGCACAGACACCGGAGCATAGAAACAATTTTACTGTACAGTCATGAAGAAATAATATGTTTCCATTTCTTTATGTGTCTATAAAAAAAACAATTAACTGCTGTTTAAAAGACAGGTAATACTATTTTAGTACAGATTAAATGATTCCCAAAGGGTTATTTGCTAAAAATGTACAGGAGAAGATTACCTGAAGCATCATGACTGTTTCAAATCGTTTGTGAGGTGTTTGCTGGATTTTTTTTCACCTTTTTCTGAAAGATCTGAGAGATTTTATCAGCTGGACTCAAATTCAAGGGCCGACATTTTTCTTCTTTTCTCCTCCTCCTGCCAACATTCGTCATTTTTAAGCAAAAGCACTGGACTATGTTGCCATGTTAAGGTTTAAGGACTGTAAAGAACGTAAGTGGTAAAAAACAAAAAAAAAAGCCTGAATGCCATTAAGGCCTTCAGAAAGCCTAGAAAATTATTGATCTAGACGACTTTAAGGTATAAAGGCAGGGCGTGGTGACGGTGCAGGGGTAGTGTGCGAGACCCATGTATAGAGGCCTCAGTCCTCAATGTGGCCGTCCCAGGTTCAACTCCCAGCCTGTGGACCTTTACCACATGTCCTTTCTCTCTCAACCCTTTCTACTGTCAATTAGACATTCTGCCACTTTGGAAACAAAGGATGGAAAACTCAGTGGTTTTAAAAGTTTGCCTTGTAGCCTAAATAAATGTTGTGTATATTTTTGTAGACATAAACAAAATAGCTAAATAAAGTCAACAGTTAGCTATAAATCAATGAAGCAAGAAGGGTTTTATGACTAATTTTCTTGTATGTTTGAATGAAATGTAACATTTTTGTCACTTCTTTTTTCATTTTGTTTGTATTTTGGTGTGTGTAGAAATAATGTATTATTTACATGCATTTACTTATATATTGTCATTCAGATGATATTTTACATATTTTTAAGATGTTTCTGAACTTTTGTTTTAGTATACTGGGGGCTAGGAAACTAACGTCACCGGTTGCTGCAGGCTAATTAGCGTGTTAGCATGACAGCAATAAAACTGAACTCAAAATACCCATCCATCCATCCATCAATTCTCCGTAACGCTTGTTCCTTGTGGGTCACAAGGGGTGCTGGTGCCTATCTCCAGCATTCAATGGGCGAGAGGCGGGGTACACCCTGGACAGGTCGCCAGTCTGTCGCAGTGAACTCAAAATATTTACCTTTCAAAATGATTTAGAATGACTGAAATGGTTTATTTTAACTGAAATAGATCAAATTTATGTTCTTTGCTGTCTTTCAACCTTTCACAATCAATGTTTTTAGTGGTGCTAGGGGCCTTTATTGATAGTCATTTGTAAAGAAGTAAATGGAGAGAGACGGGGGGGAAGACAGGCAGCAAAGATCTCAAGGTCAGGAATTGAACCCCAGACTGCATGAAGGACTGATCGCATATGTAAATGGGCCAGTCGCTCTAACAATTCACCAAGTGCCACCCCTGCAGTTATGATGATATTGAACACCACTGTAGTTTGCTGCGAGCAATGACACAACAGTTAGCATCATGCTAGTTAACATGTTAGCGTGATACCAACAGTTTCATTCAAATAAAACAAGAAACTTAAAATAGATAACTTTTTTTTGTCTCTGAGGCAATATTTCGCATTCACGAAAATATGAAATGTTTTCGTGAATGCAATTTAATTTTGCTTTATTTTCATTTTTTGTCCAGTTAATGTGCTAAGTAGTCCCATGTTAGTATACCTGTGGTGACCAAGTTAAACAAAACTAAATTAAAAACAAGCACAGTCTAAACATTAGCAAAAAATGTATAAATTGAATAAAGTTATTACTTTGTTCCTAAATATGCTCATTTCAAATCTCAAATCAAATGAATAAAAGATGTTTGCTGGAGTTTTTACCAGTTTTCATTACTCTGGTTTCAATAATGGAGTTGGGATTTAGCTGAGAGGCTGAGCCACAAGATTAATTTTTTTAAGTTTTTACTAGAACGTATTTCATCTCATCCTGTTTAGATAAAAGCTAAGAAATCATAACTCTCCTGTTATTTTGTCCCTCATTCTACAGGAGCTGGAGGCTGGTCTCCTCTTAGTTCGGACAGGTACCAGTGGCTGGAGGTGGACCTGGGCGAGCGGACCAAGATCACTGCTGTGGCGACACAGGGCCGCTATGGCAGCTCTGATTGGCTGACGTCTTACCAACTGATGTTCAGCGACACGGGACACAACTGGAAGCAGTACAGACAAGAGGACAGCATAGGGGTTGGTTTATTCTTTATTAATAAGAAAATATGTACGGTACTGTTTTTCTTATAAGAGACTTCATTTTCCAAGCTTTTCATTCACATAGACTCAATTTCCCTCCGGGGTTCAGTAACAGAGCTGTATTTTGTGTAACTTATAAATACAGATTTTCTGCTGTGCTACGCATACAGATAAACTCAGTCATCAATAGTTTATCTTTTCATTCGTAATGTATAAGCCGGTGTCGGAGCTCTGCTGACTCCGCTGACAAAACAGTTTGCTGCACACCACAAACCCAGATGCAGTCAAGTGGGAAAATTTGTTCCCTTTTTACGTCTTGTTTGCTGCTCTCTGTCATTTTTGTCAACTCAGTTCAACTCAGAAAGGGCTTAACTGGCATCTTAGTTCAAGAATCAGTTTCTGCCAGGGTATCAAAGCACAGCTGCACCTTTTCCCTTTAGATTTTGTGAAGACAGAGTGAAAAGAAACATGTAGTAACGGACAGAGTTGGACATACAGTGTGAAAAACTGCTCTTAATGCAGTGAATGGAAAAGATTAATACACAAAATAGAGGTCACAATTACAAATATAAGTATTCAACAGCCACATGTTTATAGGAAATCTCTAAAAACATAAAAAAGAATTAGTAAATTACAAAACTGCATGTTAAATGCTGATTTAAACCTTGAAACATTTAGAAAAATATTAGATGTTCAAATGATTATTTAAAGAGTTCAGTCAATACTGACTAAACCTTCCACTCCAGGTTGATCTGGCTGTTATTTAAAATTTAAACTGTGTGTGTGTGCAACATTTGCACGTTGATTCACAAATGATGAACCACTTGTGAATTTACCAGAAGATTATATTATGATAATTATGTTACATCTGTTAGGAAGTAGATGCAAAATTAAAATCATTATATGAGTCTGGTTGTAAAAACACTGGATAACCATCCTTTTATGTGCATCCTAAAATATAAAATACAATAAATAAATGCAATGAAAGGAAATTGAATCAATTCATATCAACAAGTACAAAATCTTACATTTTTGGTAAGAGGGGAACTTTATTCTCTTTAATCTTATATTAACATTTTCTTAATTAAACTTAAGATTTTAGTCCCCCCAAGGATCAAATCTTGGTCTGGTACTTTTATTTTTCCTCTTCATTCCAGTTGGATCTAAACCAACTTAATATTTCAGTCCCTGGCTCCCAGATCTTTCCTCCTCTCAAAAAGTAGGCTACCATATACTCTCAAAGGCATCACTGCGGTAATCATTCAAAAATGCTTGATGGCGCTACATTTTCCTAACATCAAAGAAAAATAAAAGAGGCACACTTTAAACCTTATCGACCATATCTTTTTTTCCTTGCTATTATATTGGCCCTTTTGAAATATTGAAAAAATATTTACAGCATGTCTTGTTGTCATTTAAAGACTATTTAAAATATTCTCACATTTATATAAATGCTGTTGTCAAAAGTAGCTTCTTTAAGATTATGCTTTATGTCCTTTACACAGACTTGATGACTGTTATAGTTTAGCCAGTCCCTGCTTCCTCAACATGAAGAAGTCCTAAATGCGTCTCATTTGTCCCTTCTTATTTCCTCTGGTTGTTCTCCTTACAGAAAACATTTTTAGATCTTGTTGACTGGTTTCAAGCCCTAACATGCATTTCCGGCTTCATACCCTTTTACTTTTTAAAAGATTAGTCCAGCGCCAGGATGGAGGCTGGATGTACTAATGAGCTTATTAAGGCTTTTGCTGTAGCTATTACAATTCTTTTTCTCTTTCTCAAATTCAGATTGTACTCCTTACTAATCCTTACTAAAATTAATTACAAATAAATGTTGCTATTGTTTTGTGTTTGGATGCAGACATAGGGGCAGGTTATTATAGTAAACAAACAATCCTGGTATAAGTCAGCCTAGAAGAAACAAGCCCAAGGTCAGCAGAAGGGCTTCTACCCGCCGTCTCCTGGTATTATGAGCCAACAGATACAACAGGAAAGTTGATTCAGGGGAACTAGATGACAAAAGGTAAGGTTTTAGCAATACTCTGGGACAAGTAGCAGTCACAGTTTATAAAAAATAGTCACAAATTGGGGTTCAAATAATGTACTCAGTATAGAATGATCCAGTCCATGTTTGAACAGTCTGTATCTCTTGCGGTTTCAATGCTTGTCTCATTCTGGGGGGTCGTAAAGGTTACCCTAAAGCCAAAAAGTCACAACCTCTCATTATTTCTGTCATAAATCTCACCATGCGATTTCCACTTCTGGTTTGACCAGTCTGAGTAATTTAGATTTGAACTAGAGATGGTCTAATGCAGTCCAGACTAATGAAGAAGCTAAAACAACCCTTTAGTTTCGTATTAACAGAAAGCTCTGATCAGATGCTATAATATTTAATCATTCATAGCTTCTCGTCTGCTCTTCTTCAGTGGTGATGTAACCTAGTGTTATTAGGCAGCCTGGAAACTCGTCTTTGTTTGCAGAGTCCAAACCACAGGGGTTGTCAGCTGGAACTAGAAATGAGCGTTTCCTAAAGCCCGACCCAGCAGAAACAGGAATGTGGATGGGTCTCTGCAAAACCCTTTTCCACATCTTCTGCAAACATACTTATAATGGCTGAAATAATTAGAATATCATGAAAAAAGTTCAATATTTTTGTTACTCGTGTCAGAACGTGAAAACCACGTATTATACAGATGCATTACACAAAGTGAAATACTTTAGGCCTTCATTTCTTACAGTTTGAATGATTATGGCTTACAGATAATGAAAAATGTATATTGCATAAGATCAAATAATATGTAGATTTTAAACATTAGTGTCACAATTCTGGAAGTATTTAAAATTTCTATGCTCTTAATACAAGGATTGGTCTCCTTTTACATTAATTACAGCATCAGTGCAGTGTGGCATGGAGGCGGTCAGTCTGCGGTTCTGCTGATGAGTTCTGGAAGCCCAGATTGCTTTCAATAGGGCTTAAACTCTGCATCGTTGGCTCTGGTGCCTATCATCCTCTAGACAATACTCCTCAGATCCTGTCAGGGTCTCAGGTCAGGCCAGTCAAGCTCACTAACACCACGGTCAGCGAACCAGCTGGTGGTACCTTTACCGAGTCCTGCTGAAAAATAAAATCAGCATCTCCATGAAGCTTGTCAGCAGAAATAAGCGTTAAGTGCTCTGACAGCAGAGATTAACGCCGTGTACGGATCTACTGCAGATAAGATATGAGTTTCACTCTGAAACAGATGACTTTATAAATAAACTTTTTCATGATATTCCGATTTTTGAACCTATGTAATGTGTTTAGTGTATATAGACTCTATAAATGGGCACAGCATGTCTAAAAAGTGAACGGTTCACCTGGTTTTTATGGAAGCATCTGCCTTTCTTGTAGCCAGATTACTGCCTTTTCTGCGTTTTGTCTGTGCGAGTGCCACGCTGGTCTTGCATATGCTCTGCTGTAGCGCGCGTAACACACTTCATTGTCCAGGCGCTGGAATACCAAGTAGCTTTGTAGCAAAACACAGCGGTGCATCCCGTCAGCCCAGTTAGCCTGCTTGAAATGTGTTGAGTCCTGCGCCTCCTTTCTGCAGAGAGTCCAAAACCAGATCAAATAATGCAACAAACTTTAATTTCCACCTGCCCCCCCCACACAACTTTGAGCATAAGCAGTAAGCCAGGTTGAAGTCACATTTGTCACGCTGCTGCACGGAGGAGTTTTCTGATTAGAAGCCCAGCTGAGGCAATTTCTTCATGTGGTGGGAATCCGGCTAATCTCGGTGCCGGGGATCCAGCTTAAAACATGTTGATCTGGCACTATACATAAATTCTGCACCAGCTCAACCACATTTCAAAGTGTGTCTGAACTTCTGTGAATGAGTCACCTAAGGGAGGGGGAAAAAAGTGTGGTAGAGCCGCTGGATCAAGCACAACACATTACCTACTGGGCTTCAGATCTCAAAATAGTGGGATGCGGACCAAAGGAGGCAATATGTTGTTTTCCTTTTTACCGTTAGAAGATTTCTTCCTGCCCCACATCCTTCCTTGGAAGCCTGTTGGTGTTTGGAAATGCTGCAATCCATCTTTTCTTTATTGTTGCTCCTTTTTATCTGTTTGTTTCTTGCCTCCTGGAGCGCTGAAGATGTGAGAGCGAGCCCTGATTGCTTTATTTCTTCTCACTTTCTCAAATTCCCTTCATCACTTCCTTTTTTTTAAATTGAATTTCTCTACTGTTCATTTCCATCTGTTTTCTTAACATGTGATGTTCTGCTTTATTTTGTCTTGTTCTTCTTCAATCCATTTCTGCCTGCTGGTTGGTTCAGTCCTGTTGGCTCAAGTCAACATCAGACTTTGTTTGGAAATTCACATCTGCCCCCTGAGTGCCTGTATGAAAAAAAAAAAAGGATTCAAGAACGAACAAAAGCATTAGATGTCCATGTCTATTCTTTTTTTATCATATGAAGATTTCAAGAATGTTTATTTTAAAAATATAGATATTTATCTTTAGTTTCTTGTAGATAAAACGTATTTTCACATAATTAGCTGCAACCACATGAAAACAGATTTATTCTCCCTGCCAGTTTTCATTAATTTACCCCGCCCCCCCCCCCCCCCCCATTCACTGCGGCAGAGCAAATCTGAGTCCAGTTTCTGTTTCGTTTGTCTGTAAGAATTGTCATCCAGTTGCTAAATCTTTTACTAGATACACTTGTCACTTTCTTGTCTATACATTAAGCAAATCAAGCAATCACACGGCATCGACTTGACGCATCTAAGCATCTCGGAGAGTTGTTGAAGTTAAACTCGAGCATCAGAATGAGGCAGAAAGGGCGATGTTGGGCGTAAACAACATGAAGACATGGATCCATCCTGCCTTATCAGCTGTTCAGGACGATGGTGGAGGCGTAATTGTGTAGGGATGTTCTCTTGGCTCGCTGTGCGCTCCTTAGTACCAATTAAGCATTGTTTGAAGACTAAAGCCTACATAAGTGTTGTGGCTGACCATATCCAGCCTTTTAGAACCACCGTTTTCTGATCTTTTTATAAATACTTCGAGCAGGACAATGCACCATGTCACAAAGCTCAAATCACATCAAACTGCTTTCTTCAACATGACAGTGAATTAGCCATACTCCATTTGTACTTCACAGTCCCCCGATCTCAATACAGCAGAGCACGTTTGGGATGTGGTGGAAACGGAGATTAGCATCATGGATGTGCAGCCAGCAGATCTGCAGCAGCTGCATGATGCAAACCTGTCAATATGGACCAGAAGCTCTGAGAAATGTTCATGAAACCCTGTTGAATCCATGCCATGAAAGACAAAGGCAGCTCTGAAGGCAAGAGGGATGCTCTTACATTTTGAGTGGAAGTGTTATTGTCACTGTCAGTACCATCACAAAAATCTGGGCTGCACAAAGGAGAGTGGTTGCAAGCTATACTGGGTAGGTACACGTGCTAAAATAGTTTTAATTTAACTGTATACATTTATTTAGCGCCGATGCACAATAAATAATGTCTCGAGGGGGTTAACACAGACAAAAATATCTAATTTCTTTACAGAAACAAACAGTCAATTCAATCAGATCAGGCATACAAATCTATTACAATTCTACCCTCGTTGCAAAACATTGCAGTGGAAGCGATATGTCGACTGAAATCTGCACCAAAGTTTGTGCATCGAGGCTTTTGAAACTTCATCCAGCTCGCCTCCTTCTTCTTACAATGCAGGGCGTTAATAAACGTTCCTTAAAATGTACCGACATACCTAATATTACATCCAAGGAGTACTTTGCGATTGTTATTGCACACATTGGTGTTTCTGCAATAATTTTGAATCAACATACTGAGCACTTCTACTTTTAGACATGGGAATTGATTAAACACAAGAAAGTACAAAATAAGACGATACGACCCACCTTTGGTGTTTGAGCACCACTTCTCGAACCTCTTAATGTTGAAGGAAAACACCTCACTCGTTCCCTGCATTTTCAGACAACTAAACACATTCAAATAGATTTGAAAATGTACAAATCTCAGTGGGTGTAAACTGTGTCAAATTTGACTTCTAAACAATAGCCGTTACTGCAGATGTGTCTGGGTCAAAATTAATTAGTTTGAGTTATTTGGTGATTAAAAAATAATCGATCGATTCTCAAACTGATTTGAAGTCATTTTACTGAAAACTGAGCTAAAAACGAATTTGTCTATTTACTGAAATTCTCCTCATTATGACATGAATCAACTCTGCGGTCATTATTATGTGAGGACTAAATAAGTTAATTATGTGTTTGGGCTTTTATTCGGCAGTGGGGGAGCTAGTTAACCTGCATGTCAACCTCAAGGGAGCCGAGCAATTAGGATAGATTGCCAGATGGAGGAGACTGAATGAGGAAGCAAAGTGACTGAAAGCAGCCCATCAGGCATTAAGTCCATTATTTCAGAGATCTGTTTCTAACTCATGATCACATATCTTTGAAAATGTTTTGGTGTGACGCAGTTTCATGAGCTACATTTTAGTAGTTAGGTTTCTGGAAGTGTAACCCTAAAAGTATCAGGAAACATAAGGTGTTGGCTTCAAGCCGTGTACATTTACCAGTATGTAGAGATCTTTAGTGTTGTTATTTTTTTGGGTTTGAGGAAAATAAGTTGACAACTTCTAAAGGGCAATTTTAATAGACTATATATATATATATATATATATATATATAGTCATTCAGGTTATATTTAACAAAAGGCCAGACTTCCACTCTAACCCCTGATCAGTGATCCTTAGGTCAGATAGAAAATCTGTTTTTTCCCCCTTCTTTTTCCCTCTCTCTCTTCACATTTTAAATGCATCAAAACTAAGGATTTCAAACAAATTTGGTCTATAAACACTGAAACAAATGGCATTTACAATGATACATTTTACAGTTTATAAAAAATCTGATATCTACTTTGCAAAAAATAAAAAAATAAAAATGAGGATAATCTTGTAATAACGCTTTCATTTTCTGTCCTAAACTGCTGCTACCGCTATCTATCAAAAAACCTGCAGCACATTCTTCTTCTTATGGGCAGGGATGGGCAGTATTTCTAATACAAGTATTTGAAATACGTATTTCAAATACAAAATACTATTTTGTAATTTGTATTTTATTGAGATGATGAAAATGCCTTTGTATTTTGTATCAAAATACTTCAGTGTTGTGTATTTTTGTATTTTCAAAATACTGTAAAATACTTTCTGTGAGACAGTCTGTGATGACATCTATCTATCTATAAAGCATGAAATAGTGTCTGTGGCACCTTTGCAGTCAAGTCCCTGTGATACCACTCTTGGCCACTAGGGAATTTTGGCACTGTTTCACACTTGCTATGGGCACATTACACAAAACGCACGGTGCTGCATATTATATTGAGTCAGGTATCTTCTACTTGGTGCTTTGTCAGGACCAGTCAAGGAAGTTGTTTCAAAGCAAGGTGAGCAACCAAATTTACCTAGTTTATTTCAGTAACTAATTTATTCTCAACCATGAATCACTCTTTTTATTGCATGTTCCTGTTCAGTGTAACGTTCAGTGTTTGTAAGGCTAGGCTATTTAACTTTTGAATGTTAGCTGCTAACTAACTCTTTGTGTTAGTTTCACTGTTGTTGATTTCACCAGTGAACATTCAAAGAATCACGTTTTAAAGTTATTGTTATGTTACACGTCCTACATAGGACTGTTGTATCTCATTGTCAATATGTGTGCTGCTACAGCACCACAGGTGACCTTCTCCACCACTTGTAGTAGGCTAGTTTTGGCTCATACTAGTGTTGGCCGTTTTAATTTACTTTTTCTTAGAAATGTACCTAAATAATGTTCTACTGTTGACTGTATGTAGCCTACACAATATCAGTGTTGGGAGTAATGCAGTAAAAAAGTCATTTAATTAGGCTGCAGTAATGCATTGCTTTTTGTAGTAATGCAGTAATTTAGGGCATTACCAACGCAATTTCTGCCATGTAATGAGCTGCATTGAACACATGAAGAAATCCATATTTCCTGTTATTTTGGTGAAAGTAATGTAAACGTAGTGTAATGCCTTACAATTCAAAGACAGTAATATTGTAATGTAACAAATTATGGTTGAATCTGGGCGAGTAGAGGGCAGAACATGAGAACTAGAGCGCTTCTTTTGATCCACAGTTTAGACAAGGTAAGGTTACACAGCACAAGGCTTACAAGTTGAGTTCACAAGCTTAGATCGCAACACTTTAGTTTGCAATTTGCCTTTCTTTTTTTATGTTTTACAGTATTAATGTAACAACCAGATTTTTGATTGTTTTACTTTTTTTGGTATTTACATTGATCAATTAAAATGCTTACCAGTTTAAATGTCTAAATGTCCGTGGGCCAGAATCTGTAGGATGTCTCCTTAAGAAGTTTCGTATGAACTGTCAGGGGGCAACTTTCTTGCACTTGGATCATCCATCCATCCATCCATCCATACATACATTTTCTAACACGCTTATCCCCGCTGGAATCGCGAGGGGTGCCGGTGTCTATCTCCAGCTCTCAATGGGCGAGAGGCGGGGTACAACCTGGACAGGTCGGCAGTCCATCGCAGGGCAGAAATAGCCCAGACTTTTGCCCAATTTACTGTGATATCACCAAGACCTGCTGCGCTAGGATAGCACAGCCAAACGACTTATCAACGCCAGAATTTGTATCCCCTGCGTCAGGAGAGTGCTTGAAATCAATAAAACTTTTAACCTCCAGAGTTGGGAAGTCTAAATATTTTTAAAGATCACATTATAATAAAATGAAATAGATTTTTTTAAACTCTTAATTTTTTTAAAATATTTTTAAAAGCGACATATCTCGTTTTCTTAATATGGTTAATATCTCTATATGGTTCTTGGTTGAATTAAAATCTTATTAGATCTGATCATTTTGGCTGTACCTTTATTCAGCGTTCATTTGATCACACGTGAAATCCGCTTTATATGATCCATTCATGCAGGTTTAGCTACCAAAAAAGAAAAAGAAAAAAGATGAACAAGCAGACAGCTGTGATGAACTCGGGAAGGTGGATTTGTGGTTTCAGCTGACAGAAATTCGACAATCTAATAACATAAAGCTAATATTTTCGGGACACATGTGGAAATGACCACAGAGCCGTTTACTTTCTCATAACGTGTTATATTGAGTGATCAATCAAGTTTTAACCGACAAGTGTTACATTTTCAGTTTTAACCCACTAACTGAACGATAATGTAACGACACCATTGCTATATTTAATCAAGAAAAGTAAAACATCTTCATTTCCACTCCTAATAGGTTGGAAATGAGGCGGAGTTGACTGGATTCCTTCTTCCAGCTGAATGCGCTCCCGACGCAGGGGATCCAAATTCTGGCGGGGATAAGTCGTTTGGCACGACACCTGTGCAGCAGGTCTTGGTGATATCACAGTAAATTGGGCAAAAGTCTGGGCTATTTCTGCCCTGTGATGGACTGGCGATCTGTCCAGGGTGTACCCCGTGTCTCACCCATTGACAGCTGGAGATCGGCACCAGCACCTCGCGAACCCAGCGGGGATAAGCGTGTTAGAAAATTAATGGATGGATGAACTGGGCTATTTATCTTTCCTTGCCATCAAGATCTCTGCCAACTGGCACCAGAAAATGCTATTATTGGGCTTTCTTCATCTGGAAACAGATGCAAACAACACCTTACGGACGCAGCCATGATGAACTGGTTGAACTCGCACAGCTGACAATACAGCGATCTGATTGGCTGAGCAGCAAAACTCGAATCACGTGACCTCTTGGACCGGAGCGCTACAGTTTAAATTTTTTTATCGGCTTAAACTTATTAATGTGCAAGTGAAAACGTGGGAACATTGGTGTTTTGAGATCACTGCTATGTGTAGCAACTTATCCAAGTGAAAGAAAGTTGCCCCCTGACAGTTCATACGAAAAGTCACCCTACAGATTCTGGCCCACGGCCTATTTGGATTGTTTGTCTTTGAGTTATTGTCACTGATTCATAGTGGGCAATCTATTCCACCAATAGAGTAAATAAGTATACTTAAGGAAGGGCTTCATGAGTTACTGAACATTTCTCAGGGCAGATGTTTATATTGTGGTGTCTAACATGAGGGGTCAGCATATGTTTTTCCAGATAGTGTACAAGTGAAGGGATAGAAGAAAAAGGCGCTTAGAATGAAGTATTTTGTAGTATTTTGAAAATACAAAAATACAGTATTTTATTTTGATAAATTTTTTGGCTGCTGTATTTTGTAATTTATTTTGATACATTTTTAAGGTGGGTATTTTGTATTTTATTTGGAAATACATTTTGATGTATTTGTGCCCATCCCTGCTTATGGGTGCTATAATCCGTAGAGGAAAACATCTGAATCTGTAGCTCAGATATAAACGCGATTTCCCCTGTTTGATGCGAGTGCAAATAAACCCAGAGAACGATGCAGCCCAGAGATCTGACACTTTAAAGCATGACTCATTGCTGACCTAAAACAAGAGGACAATGGTTAAAGACCGGGGGCTGCTTCTGCTCTCGGTGTCAGTCGGCACGGAGAGGAGCCCTTTTCTCTCCATCAGCGTCGGCCCTCGTCTCTGATCTCGTTTCAGCTGCTCATGGACAGGAGCCCAAGGCATAGTTGTGGGCAGGAGGGTGTCTAGTTCAGGAACCATGATCTCTAGTGTTTACTGGAGTGATTTGCATCCGGCTGTGAAGTGGACCGGATAAGAGCCGGTTCCACTGAATCTGAGGCCATGCTGCTGAAGTTTCGGGGGGTGAGTGCGCCTCAAACGGAGGGGTCCAAGTATCAGGATGTGTTCCTGGACTCTCATGACAAAGGAGCAGAGCCGAAAGGGAAAGTGGAAAGAATGCAATTCAATGTGAATTATTTTATTACACATTTCTGGAAATAACCTGGGTCCGATTCTTTTAAAAATGAACTGAATAAGATAAAGAAGAAGCAACAGATTGACGTGTACCTTCAGCGTCCATATTCAGTATTTGTCACGGCCAAAAGAGTGAGTTGTCGAGCACAAACTGTAAAAATGAGGTTTCCTTACTGGGGTGATCAGACTTGATCATCCTAAGGGAGCCAATATTTGACCCACAGCTCCTTTACATCAAACGGAGGTTGAGACTGTTTGGACATAAGGTCAGGATGCCTCCTCTGTTCTTTGATTTGGAGTTTCTGGGGCCAAACTCTTTAGAGGGATATTCGTTCTTGACTAGGAAAACCTACCATTCTGCAACTTTTGGATTCATCTCTTCTCCAACACCCCTTAATCAGAAGATGCAGGATAGGAGCTCTTCACGACTGGCATCCCTGCTCGTTGAGAAACTGGAGAATTTGCCGTGGAGTCAAGATGTCTGGGTCTCCCTGCTGGTACCTAGACAGGTGGAAGAAACTGGATTATATCAGCTGGAGGACTGTATATGTTAAGCTGATTTTATTTTATTTTTTTATAAAAATTTATAATGTGTCTGTATATGTGTGTTTTCCAGTCTTTTCCAGGTAACTCTAATGCAGACAGTGTGGTTCAGTACAAACTGCAGCAGCCTGCAGTCGCTCGATACCTCCGCCTCGTTCCTCTGGACTGGAATCCCACCGGACGGATCGGACTCCGGCTGGAGGCCTACGGATGTCCTTACAGTGAGTCTCAAACTGACCTGACTTTAATCACTAGATGTTTAGCGATTCGTTGCAGCTCAATGATCAGAATTACGATCATTTACTTTTATTTTATTTTTTTGTCAATCTAAACCTGTTGACGGCATCATATCTGAGCTCATTACAATTAATCCCATTGAGCTTTTTACAAAACAATGGTGCCAGATTCTGCTAACATCTATCCCCTGCTGATTCTGCTAGAACCCCATTAGCACGACCGGGGCGACTGTGGCTTGAGTAGTCGTCTGGCAATCAGAAGGTTGTGGGTTCAATTCCAGCTTCCCCTTACCACATGTCGGTGTGCCCCTGGGCAAGGCACTTAACCCCAAATTGCCTACCGAGCTGCATCTCGGTGTATAAATGTGTGCGTGTTAGTGAGAGCGACTGGGTGAATGTGGCTATAGTGTACAGCGCTTGGGTGGTCAGCATGACTGGAAAAGCGCTATTTAAGTTCAGTCCATTTACCATTTAAAGGATTTCTACCAAATGCATGAACAAATCAGTTTATATAGTAAATCGCACTTTCATTATCAAAGCATAGGGATATATAAAATTTTTGCAGGTGTGGATATTATGAAACTGATCTTCTACCTGTGTTATTATCATTCTGATGGATGCTAAATGGATAGTTCGGATTGATTTTACCTCTTTGCACAAAAATAAATACGTCAAACAGGAGCAATTTACTAACTCGTGGTTTCATTTGAACAGAAACGGCTGTTATGACTCTACAACCCAGCACTGAGCATGAAGTTACTTCACTGAGCCTTTAATCCTGCTTTGTAGTAATAGCCCCAGGTTTATGTCTGCTGCCAAGCACTCAACTCGAGGTGATGTTCCTTTTTGTCACCCACTGAACAGTGGAGAGAATCGCAGCTGCAGGGGGGAAAGTAAGACTTCATGCTGACATTCTGTACTTCTGCCTGCTGGATTTTCCTGAAAAGCCGCAGCATGCATCTGCGGATGTATGCTTTGTTTCCTCTTTCAAAGTATTAAAAAAATGGTTAAAATAACTACATTTTGAGACGGTGCCATTTATCTAACAATACCAAAAGCTACATTGGCGCAGTTTTTATTTTCATCTTGTAAATCTTGTAATATTTCAATTTCAATATGTGCAAGGGATGCCAGGTAGTGCAGTCCTGGAGCAAAATCAAAGGATGATTTTCTCTACATTGTTTTGGTCTCAGCCTGCAAGCTTTTCAACAGTAAGAGGCCTCAGTCCAGCTAAATAAAACTCTTTTAGAATGTTATATGACCTTTGAAAAAAAGATGGCTTATAATTTTAGTTATATGTACAGGAACTGTGCTGTCAATTTTAAACAACCCCAGTTTTACATCTATCTTTAGGTTTTATAGTGAAGGACACACTTTTCCCTTTTGGAATGTTTATTTGTGGAAAATGAGCCAACATAGTTTCCAAACTCACGACTGGTACAGGTGCTTTTAGTGTCTTCGTTAAAAAAACAACAACTAAAAGCTGCAATTTTTTATATTTATATTTAAAAGCATTCGTTTTTTTCTTTATCATTTTGGATGAAAGTAATTCGGAGTGATTTTGGAGAGTCCAAAGAGTGACTTGTGGCTCTGGAGGACCCTTGTCTAGGTTATGGTCTTGCTTTTTGAACAACATCAACTTTGTTTTTTTTCTGGTTGAAGTAAAACAACATCACATACCTGTCCTGTGTTAATAAAGATTCAGTGCATTAACGGACCGTTGAGTAAATGACGGTTGTCCGTGTAAGGCATTGTGTAAGTGTTCTTCCGATTTTAATCACTAGGTGTCATTATTATTTGTTGTTCCTTTAAAAAAGGTTTTTACTATTTGCCATATTAAAAGATGCTCATCCAGTTGGCAAAGTATTCTGGGCTGTACTGAAAAAACGTGAAACATTTTGTTTGTTCTCAGCAAAAGGAACAGGATTTGGGTCTTTCTTTGAAAACACTTGCTGTTTTTAGACAATTCTAATAAATTAATTAAAAGCTGGTTCTGGTGCAAAGTTTGCATTTGAGTAAACGTCATTCGATAGTTGTGGTCCTATTTACTATGAAATAATATTTTAAAAAGTGTGATTATTAAATCCAAAATACTTTGTGTTGTACCTAAACATTTTCAATTGTGAAAAGATTCTAACTTACCTTTAATACTTTTGCCCTGATTTAAAAAGTTTTCAACTGCATCAGCAAAACGTGCTGGTGGGCAAAATCGTTCTTGAACTGCAGTTGGGGGACACACAAAATCAGCCAGGGGACACAAACGGCCCCCGGGCTGAGCTTTGGACATCCCTGGTCTAAAGAGAAGCTTGTTTCTTTACATTAAAGTTTTATATGCTGGATTGCGCCTCATGAAAAAAGATTTGAGGCTCCCACGTCTAGATTGTATTGATCACAGAATATCAGGATATTGTGTGGCTGAGTGATTTTTTCTCTGATAAGTAGCTTGTTTTTTATTGTTAGAGCTGGCTGAACCCGCTGCAGTCGGCACATTATGAAACCCCAACAGAAAAGCACATAAAAATGTCTCTATGTGCTGAATGTCCAGCCACATTTACTCATCACAGTGTGCATTAAACAAAAAAAAAAAAAGATGTGTAAGCAATCCGTCAGCAGTTTTACTGCTAGGCTGTTTTATGGTTAAAACGCATTTTGTGAAAGCTTTGTGAAGTGCCCCCTTATTTGCTTTCTAATAATGTGTCCATTAAGCAACACAGGTGAGCATTGTGAAGAGGTAGGAGCAGAAATAAGTGTGACTCAGGTGAATCCCAGCTGTGTTGGTGTCTTAATAATGATGAATCTGTGGCGTTGTATAAACACCAGCAGACCTGTTGATGGCGTGACTCAGAAACCTCACAGGGATGCAGCTACCAGTTGGTTTGCATGTAAAGCAAGTAGCTGGTTTTATTGCCAGGAGTGAATAGTTGCTTACGGGCTGTTCTACTTGCCTCCTGATCAGCCACATCTTATTACCATATATGATCTCGTTTAAAGATTCAGAGAACTTTGTGAGAGCACACGGCATTATGAGCAGAAATCTGGTGGCCAGTGAACTAATAAATGGGTCGACGGGTCTCTCAGCAGGTTAATGATCCAAAACATAGGGCCAAATCAACACAGGAATGGTTCACCAGACACAATTAACCCCCCTGTAATGGTCATCTCAGTTCCCGGAGCTAAATCTCGCAGAAAACGTGGAGTGAGGAGAAAAAAGAAGATAAGTCCCAGGAATCTGAATGATCTAGAGAGATTGGGCAAAGAGGAATGGTCAAAGATCTTTCTCTCCGTAAGCTCAGACTTTAAATTAAGTTTCAAAGAGTATTAAGTGCCGTCCTGCTGACAAATGGACGCTGCAGTATTGTAATGAAGTTGCATTCTTTGTAGCGCTTCCTTTAAAGGTGCATAGCCACGTTATTTGACTTTTTTTTTTATTTATACGTCAGTAGCTCACTCTGGTTGCATACAAAGTTTTTATGAAAGATTATCATGTCCTGCTGGTGTAGTAGTTGTTATTTTGGTGTTTTGTGCTTTGTTTTTTGCTCAATTTGTTAGTAAATAAAACAAGTAAATGTTTACTTATAGCTCCTTTAAGTTTTGGATCTGTAATGATTTACACACCTCTTTCCTGCACAAAAATGGACCAATGCGTTTAATTACATTATTTCTAGCTCATATTTTTTGGTGCAGCTGAAATCATAGGTAATTTTATTTGTTTATTTTTTTCTTTTTGCCCTCGAGTACTTTTACTTGACAATTTTGGCCCCCATGATGAAAAGTTTGCACACCCCTGCTTTTGAGAATTCTAGATTGTTGTTTAAAGGTCCCATGACATCACTGTATAACATGACTTCACTATTTCATGTAGTCGATATAATAAAGCAATTCAGTTCAATTCAATTCAATAAAACTTTGCTACATATGTAAATTCCCCAAAGAATTTCATTTAGAAAAATAACGTCATGTTGTTTTTTTCAGGCCAAATGTTCCCCAGTAAAGTGTTTGGTTGCAGTAATGATATGCAGCTCTACTAAACTGACTTTGCTCTGATTGGCTACGACCATTTTTGGTCAGCGTAAAGCTTTGCCAGGGCCCGGTCTTTTTACCCGCTCACCACCACCACTGCACAAACAAACACAATGTCTGTGTGCATGGTTTCTTCTGTGCTCTTGAAATCTCTCATACAGCTTTCTGTTGTTTTTATGTTGGATATGTTCTATTATTGGCAGTGCAAATTCTCAGTTACCCGCGTCATTGCAACAGCAAACAGGCTTAAATCGCAGGCAAATGGACTTTGGTTCAGTTCTTTCGTTTTGACACCTATCCAGGAATCTTTGTCAGTTCTGCTGGTTCGCACTTGAGCAACCTGCAGTTGGTGCACTGCTGTTTTTAAGCACACAGAGACCCATCCTCCTAGGCCATTCTAAGTCACATGTAAATAAATGACCCACCCGTCACTGTCCTGGATCGTCAGAGGCTATTGCTTGGTGTGAGTAGAGTACTTGGTCACCTGAATCATGATGAGATGCTGATATAATCTCTTAGGAATGTGTTGGAGGACCGAGCTGTAAACACTGGAGAGCTGGAATCACAATCCTCCCCCTGTTTTTCTCTGGATCAAGTAAAAAAAAACAACAACCTGCATCCAAACATGTATGCCTGATTATTAAAATTACATCTGATTTACCTGAAAGGCATGTTTTCTTGTCTTTCCGATGTTGAATAGTGGCTAAGAGAAACAGGTCTCTTTGTCGGGTCATATTTAGAGCTGAGTGGTTGGTGCAACAAGCCAACCTCTCAACCCTAAACCTTAAAACAGGGTTTTTTTTTAGCCGAAAACGTCCTGCATACATTTACAGTCTGCTCAAACATTACTCAGCTAAAACAAGGAAACGGCTGCAGAAACCACGGCTATTTATTCCAGCTTTCCTAAACACTGCCTGCTGATGCCGAGCAATGCAGGTAATGATCCAGAGTTTCCATCTGGTTTCAAAACACAGCCCAGCACAGAAACGACACTCACAGAGTGAGATCTGTGCCCAAGCTGCCAGCTAAAACTCAGTTGTTTGGAATAATTACAGGTTTGGGCTTCATTACAGTCGCATAAAACATAAAAACCTAATCTGGAGATAAATGAACATGTTTGGTTGTACATAACGAAGACTGGAAGCGGCCTTTTCAGCTCTACATAAAGGATGAGTCGGTATGTAGAAGCTTCAGCTCGTTGCTCTGTAATCAGCAGGAAATGCGGTGCACAGTGCAATAAGCACATTACTGCAAGCTAAGTGAGGTCAAAGACTTGCCAACTTCATTAAAAAAGAGAAAGGGAAATTAGTTGTACAGCTGAAGAGGAAACTGATGCTGAGCTCAGCAGCTGCTCTTTTTTAAAAATGTCCATTCTTTACCGCCTACACCTCAGTCTAAATCCCTATCCAGTAGTGAAAGTGCTCGATAAACAAAATACAGATTTGTATCCCAGTAACAAGCTGAATTCACTGCAAGTGCAAATGCAGAGAATCACAGTCACTTCGATTTCGTATTGATAGCGTGAAGCGTGTCGCGAAGCCGCTGCAGCTGAATATGTTTCTGTCTTTATGTCATTTTCGTTTTCAGCCTCTGATATGGTGAGCTTCGACGGCAGCAGCAGCCTGACTTACCGACCCGGTCCGGCGCCAAGGTGGGGGTCGAAGCAGGTCGTCTCCCTCAAGTTCAAAACCATGAGGAACTCCGGGACACTGCTTCATGCCGAAGGGCAGGACGGACTGGGTCTCAGCCTGGAGCTGGACAGGGGAAAGCTACAGCTGCTGCTCAGAGAAGGTACGACACCTACGTGTAATGTTCCTATGTTTAGGACTCTTAAAGTCTGTCTGTTATTAAGAAACTTAATTTACCAAGTTGAGTCCCAGTGAGAGACAGGGTCTTAATTTCAAGTGAGATCTGTTCTTGATCTACTTTTTTACTCTTTTTCTGTCTACCACCTGACAATTCTCTGTGAAATGTAATACTGGCATGTTCTCTTGCTAAAGTATTCACACCCTTTTAACTTCTGCAGCATAACAACTTAGAACTTCATTGCATTTAGTTGATTGTGAAGTGGATGGAAGATGATACATGTGTTTGCATACATTTGTGTTCAGGTTGCACTGAGTCAGAGCTTTGTAGAACAATGCTCTTTTTTTTTTGGGTTTGTGTCTACCGGCTTTGCACATGAAGAAACTCAAGTTTTTTTTTTGGTCCATTTTTTGCAAAATATTTCTGGCTCAATTATATTAAAGGGAGATCATCTGTGAAGATCGGTTGTAAAGTTTGTCTGCAGATTCTCCGTTGGATCAAGATATTGACTTCTGCAGTGCTATTCCAACACAAAGCTTTATTCTAAACCGTCTCATTGTAGCTCTGACTTTATGTTTAGGGTAGTTCTGATAGAATGTGAACCTCTCCCTCAGTCTCAAGTTGTTTGCAGCCTCAAACAGATTTTTCCCCCCCAGGATTGCCTTAAATTTACCTGCATCCATCTTTTGGGTCTACTCTGAGCAGCTTCCTTTTTCTGACGGAAGAAAAGAACCAAAGAATCGAGAGTCTTTATTGTCAGTCCGTAACCATAATAAATTGTTGGTGAGACACGGGCTCATAGTTCACATATAACACACAGACACAAGTCAAAGGACATCCATGGAAAAACAAAGAATTACCCTCAGAAATGCAAAATCACAATATGAAAAGAAATGGTTAAAATTGTAAGTTAAGCTGTGCAGCCGAAGAGAGAAAATTATCAGGAGGGGAAAAATACTGTGCAAATGGCATTTTCAGATAAGGATAAAAAGTTGAATTCACCAACAATACTTCCTGAGAAACAAAAGCGTGCAAATAGTCCCTAGAATCTGATAAAAAATAAATGTTCAGGTAAAAAAAAGAGAGAGATAGTAGTCAATTTACAGAATGATGTAAAACACTGTGCAATAACTTGAATGTATGAGACAAACACTCCCTGAGAAACTAAACGCGTGCAAATAGACATTAGCATGTGAGAGACAGTGTAGTAATTCTTTATCAGATCAAGAACCTGTGGAACCAGTAGTTTTTTAAAGCACGTAACAGACTATGAACTGGGCTGGTGGTTTATTGATTCTCAGCAGGGTGGGATAGCCCTCACAGCTTTGGGAAAGAAGCAGTTTTTAAGTCTATTAGTTTTTGATTTAATGTTCCTTAATCATTTACCTCATCTACCTGATTATCTTTTTGTTGTATTTGTATAATTTGGGGAACATCCTAAAATGCCCTAAAATGTTTCCTACCATCTATATGCTGATGATATTCAGCTGTATAGCTCTTTTCGACCATCTGAGATGTACAAGCTGCCTGAACTCAGTATGTTTGTCAGAAATCAAACTGTGGCTGTATAACAACTATCTCCATTTAATGAAAACAAAACTTAAACCCTTATTGTTTCCTCTGATGATAAATAGCCATCATCTCTCTTCTTTAACTCCAACTGTGAAAAGTATTCTTCGAAATCTGGGGTCATTTTTGACAGTTCCTTATCCTTTGAAAATCACTGTAAAACCCTAGTTCGTAACTACTTTTATTATTTAAGGAGCATTTCAAAATTAACAGCATTTCTGTCACAGAGAATAGAGTTGACTATTCATGCTTTTATTTCTTGCCTTTACACTATTGCAATAGTCTTTTTAACTGTTTAAATAAATCCTCCTTCAGTCTGTACAAAATGCTCCAGCAAGGCTGCTGACTAAAACAAATAGAAGGGCACATATTACTCCTGTTCTGACCTCCTTACACTGGTTACCTGTGCACATTAGGATGCATTTTTAAATTTTGGTTTTGACTTTCAGAGCAATTCATGATAAGGCTCCTAAATATAGACAGAATCTTGTGAGACATCTTTCTCTGCCTAGGATTTAAGTACATCGATTGTTGGTGGTTGTTGGACAATGTTGTTGGTGGTACTTTGTGAAATCAATGTCTGTGAAAGGCGCTATAGAAATAAAATTTCACCTATTTACTTAACTGATGGAAGTGGGACAAACAGTGCTCTGGTGGGAGGGATCTGTGGCAATACATCTGTCCCTTTTCTGGACTCTTGAGGGCAAAAGGGGTTCAAGAGCTAAGGAGTTTGTCCTGTAACCGCCACTTTGACCCCCCGCTCCAACTGCCTCAGTCATTGTGCCCATGGGCTATACATAACTCCCGCTTTGTATGTTGGCGGTGGTCAGGGCAGCTGTGGCTACAAATGTAGCTCACCACCGTCAGCATGTGAATGACTGAATGTACTGTAGTGTGAAGCGCTTTGGAGTTCCCTGGACTTGATAAAGGCAAGTTTATTTATTTATTTTTATGTTGTTGTATAGCACATTTCATTAACAAGACAATTCAAAGTGCTGAGTACAACATCCGGTCAGTTTCAGATTCCTGAGGAAGAAGAACCATTGCTGGGCCATCTTCACCAGGTGGGAGGTGTTCCCAGTCCAGGAGAGGTCTGAGGAGATTTGAATGCCCAGGAACATTTTGCTTTACATGCGCTCCACCACCTCCCCCTGTATGCAGAGAGGAGTGTGTTCAGTCTTCCTGGATCTCCTGTAGTCCACCATGACATCCATGGTTTTGCTGGTGTTTAGGATGAGGTGGTTCCTGTAGCACCACTATGTCATCCCCACACTGTGATCCTGCCACCATCATGTTTCATCATGAGGATGGTGTTGGACAGTCTTTGACTTGCAGCAAACTGGACAGCTGGTGACTTTATAAAACATCCTTTTTTCTTGCCCCATTTCCAGGAAAAAAGATCCGATGAAAAGCCGATTCTGTTAACAGATTCTTTATTCACCAAGTTTGTGCACAAATACAGGGTATTTGACTTTGGTTCCACGAATAAACATGGTATCAGTGTGGGTCCTCTGGCTGTCAAGTGTTCATCAGCAGGCTGGTTTTTGTGAATAGCTCTCTGTTGCCCTGAGCTGAAGTCTAAACAGTTGGTGTCCAGGATGTGTGGGGTCTGCAGAGATGTTAGCTGCCCTTTTCCTGTTCCTAGACCTGAACGAGTCCTGGATGGAGGGAAGGTCTGTCCCAAGCACCAAAAAACATTAAAGACCTGTTGTTGCTGTATCAACCCTCCAGACCACTCAGATCTTCAGGTTCTGGTCTACTCTGCATTCCCAGAACCAGAACCAAACATGGAGAAGCAGCATTCAGCTTCTATGCTCCACAAATCTGTAACAAACTTCCAGAAAACTGCAAATCAGCAGAAACACTGAGTTCCTTTAAATAAAGACTGAAAACCGACCTGTTTTGAGCTGCTTTCTGCCCATAATAATGGGAACACTAACCAACATATTTGATGTGTATCGATGTTTTCACTTGATGCAATTTAATTTTTGTTACTGGTCTCACAACCGGTGATTGGCTCAATGTGTTTATCATGTTTTTATGTGTCCATGATGTAAAGCATTTTGAACTGCCCTGTTGCTGAAATGTGCTACACAAATAAATTTGACTTGAAGATCATCTCTACAGATCTGATTGTATCCCAGAAGTGAATTTAGAAAACAAACATAACACATTTAATGGGATTAAAATCTGCTTCCCACAGAATAACGTAGATGGGAAAAAAAGTAAGCTGACAAACTCAGCAGAGTCTGAAAGGAAAAAGGACCATAACGTCACATTCCTGGTGGATAATCAGCACCCAGCGCATCAACGGGCCACACATACAGGAAGCAGCGAGAGGGCCAAAGCTCCTCAGGAGTCCTCGTTTGACTGACGGCTCTCAGTGGTGATTGGTCGGTTTGAAACCGCAGGAATCCAATTAGCAGCCACACTGTCTGAGCAGCCTGGAAACTAATCAGGCTGTTAACACCTGAAAAGAAACCAGAGAAACAGAGGAAGTACTAAAGCCAGGGAACATGAAGCAGCTTTCCCCCAGAACAGATTTCCTCTGTGTGTTGTTTGGTATTCTCAAACAGAGGTAGAATATACAACTCAGCATTCTGGGATAATCGTGTCAAAGCTAAAAGAAGTACCTGAGCAATTTTTCTTTAGGCTAAAAATCAAGCCAGAATATTAGACTTTTCATTACTAAACAACTGGAACATAATGCACCAGAAATACTGAAAAATGTAACTATGTCTGTGGAGTTGTAGCTTTATATGGAGAATAATAAAATAATAACTCTGACTGGCAAATCTTCCAATTTACCTTTTGATGTTGGTTGTTATTATTTGCAATTATTTATCCAGTGCAGCTTTGTATGACATTTGCTTTTAATACTATCAGCTCCGAATAAGTGTGAAAAAGGAAAAACGGGTTATAGACCAGTTAATTGTTATTGTTTTGATGCGGGTTTTTCGCGCATGCGCGCCGGACTGGTTGGCAAAAGACGAACACAATGGCGGACGCAAACAGAGAAACTGACGAGTTCTCCACGTATTTTTCTTCTTTAGATAACGTATCACAAGATCGTTTTAAGACTAAGTTGATGGTTGATGGTATCAGATTGCCAGATCCACACAGCAAAACCCTGAAGGGACGGAGCGAGTCTGTGAAATGCTGCCAAGCGTTCAGTACCGCGACATATACAGCTACCTTATAAACACGCAGGCCAGTACACACGAGAGAGCATGGAAGCATGAAACCACTGGACGGCTGCAATTATATTATATCTGGACATAGGCTCCAGCAACGCCCGCAACTCCATGAGGGATTAAGCGGGTCAGAACATGGATGGATGGATGGATGTTCAGACATGTGTAACATACGAACGCGGAGTCGGACAGGAAGACCCGCCCGGTCTGCTGCTGCAGCGCATTAACTCCGCTTCTCCCGGCCCCGTCTAGCGATCGCCACCTCCCCTCCGACGCTATTCAAATAGAACAATGACTAGAGCAGAATTAAGTTGTATTTACCGGAGATGAAGTGTAGACAGCATATTCTGTCGTGGTATGATGGATCCCCCAGTCCATTTGGAGTGTCTGCCTGCGCTCTTTTCATTGAAATTATCCATTTCTTTCTTCTTTCTTTGTCCTTCGGTAAACGACAGAAACGTACATCCAACGATTTGGAATGCCTCTGTGTGCAACCAGGAGCACAACAAGTGGTAGGCATTGTTTAGATTCCAAAAGTAAACTAACTAAAAATACGCTCTAAATCACCCGTTTTGTCATGTAGTAGACGAGAACAGTGCTGTTTTTGCCAACCACCGTGACCCAGACGTAGCGCTGACGTCACGCGTGACGTCACGCGTGAACTGGTCTATATTGCTGAACTGCTAAAGTATAAAAACGGACTGTGTACCACATTCGATTCGCTGATTTGCACATTTGCACACTTGCACATTGTATTATATCCTGCAAAATTGCTGCTGCACCTTACCGGGAAACGTACTGCAAAACTGTGTACAATGCAACTGTCTACTTTTAAATCATTGCTGCACCTTACTGCGTATTTGTTTACATTTGTTTTACACTGTTTACATTTCAACTGCCTACTGTTCACTGCTGCACTTTATCCGGAAGTCAATTGAAACTTATCCTGTAAGTGACTGCGATTTATCACTGCACTTTATCCTGTACTGTAATTCACCGCAAGGTATCCTGTAGAGTTACTGCAATCTTTCTGAGCTGTGTGAAAGCGAAATTTCGTTCTGTATCCACTCTGTGTATACAAAATGACAATAAAGAAAGTCTAAGTCTAAGTCTAAGTCTAAGTCTAATTTAAAACATTTGAATTTCTACACCCTTCTCTCTAGTTGAAGTGTTAGCTTCTAAGCAAGATACCAAGATTTAAACAACTCCTAGAGCATCAATCTATCTTCCCTCTCAAAAAGGGAACGAGCATCATACAACTGAAAAACCTGACAAAACACGAGGACCCACCCAAGAGCACTAATCAGAAGAAGCCAAGAGGCCCATGGGAGCTCTGGTTGAGCTGCAGGGATTCACAGCTGAGAGAATATTTTAACAGGACAAGTATCAGTCATGCTCTTCACAAATGTGGCCTTTCTAGAAGAGTGGCAAGAAGAAACCCTTAGGAGTCCACTTTGAGACATAGAGGTTATCAGTGTTAACACTAAGACTGATGGAGAAAATTTAAAGCCTGGAGTCCACAGTCATTTCTACAGCCTTTAGCTCTAGGTGGCTTTGAGGGCACCATAGGACCAGCCGATCCACCCAGTCAGCCCAATGACAGTGGTGCTGTCTGCAAACTTTAGGAGTTTCACAGACGGGTCCGCAGATGTGTAGCCATTAGTGTGCAGAGAGAAGAGGAGAGGGGAGAGGACACACCCCTGGGGGGCACCGGCGTTGATCGTTCTAGGGCAGGAGAAGATGCTCCCTAGCTACACCTGCTGCTGGCGGTCAAGAAGCTGGATATCCTCTGACTGGTGGAGGGCGGCACTGTGAGCTGGATAAGCTTCCGGTGGAGGATGCTTGGGTTGATTGCGTTAAAGGCTGAGCTGAAGTCTACAAACAAGATCCTGTCGTATGTCGCTGTTGGGTCAAGGTGGTGCAGGATGAAGTGTAGACCCAGATTGAAAGTATCCTCTGCCGACCTGGTCTCCTGTTAAGCAACCTGCAGGGGGTCCAGCAGGAGACCTATATTGTACCAGGCGCTGAAAGGATTTCATGACCATTGACAACATGAAACCATGAAATGTCAAAATCCTTGTAGAAAACTTGCTGGACTACAACTGTAAACATCCAGCAAGAACTACAGTGGCGTGGTTTAGGACAAAGCACACTTAGGCAGCGAGACGTAAATCCAGTTGAGCAAGCTGATGTCTGCAGGTGCTCTCCTCCCAAGTTGAATGAACTGTTTTCTAAAAAAGAATTTGCCAAAATATCAATCTATCCATGTGCCAAGGTGGCAGAGAATTACCCTAAAACCTGTGATTGTAGTGAAAGGATGAAATTATTTCTCAGAGGGCTAAATATAAATGCAAGACACACTTTTCATATTCTGTTTCTATTGTTTGGCTTCCATTTCAAATTTATGCATTAATTTTTGTTAGACTATCACATACAATTTCAATATTTTACATTGATGTTTAAGGTTATAACTTTATGATTTGGAAAACAGTTCAAGAGGTATTTACAACTGAGCAAGACACTGTATCTGTTAAGGGAAGAACAAGGTACTTTAAGAACCCCCCAAAAAAGAGCTGCACACTTCCATATTTAAGTTAGAAAACTTTATTTTCTATATTTAAGGCTTTCCAGATATCCGTCTGGACTCTAACAGCTGATCCAGGTTGGGACTTTGTTTAGGTCCAGATTAAGACCACCATCTTATAAAGATACCAAAATGTGATGTGTTTCTACCAAGACCAAAACAAAACGAGCTGAGAGCTGCAAAAGTGGGGATTTTTTATAAAAGGGATACTGTGTAAACACTTTGTTTGCCAGCTTGAGTTGTTTTGAACTGTTTATCCATGAAAGGCGCATCTATTGTTTGATTCATAGTCACCGTGGTCTGTGAAAAAGCAGAGCAAGATCCTCTGATGTATTTTTTAGTGAGAGTTACTGCCTGCCAGCACACATGCTGGCTTCTGATTGGTTAAATCCTGGTTCTCTCTTGGCTGCTGCCTCGCTGTCTCGTTACTGCCATGATGGATGTTCCCGGTTCATGGCAGCATGTGTTACTGCTGGACTTACCAAGACTTTGTGCTCTGCTTGCAGTCGGTACCAAATCGTATGTTTGTGTGAGTGGATATTCGTTTGTTTGAGCCAAATTCTAGCTTCCAGTCTGGCATCAACTCTATTTTTCCATGCATTCTTGTTGTTTTTTTCATTTTACCAAGTAGTTTTCTCCCCATAATTTTTTACATTCTGTATTTTTAAACATTTTAAAGAGATGTGCAACATTCTGAGAAGAGAAGAAACCTTTTTAAACAAAGGTTCTGACATTGTAAAAATAACTACTCTATGTCACCTTGAGCGCCCACTGTCTGTATGACCTTTATCCCCTCTATCTGTGTCACCTTTAAAAAAAAATGACCCAGGCACTTTTGTTTTGGAAAGTCCGTGGTTCTGCAACTAGTAGATCACCTTGGAAAACTGTCCAATTAGGAAGATGAACTGCATAGCCTTGAAATAAAAAATAGATTTTTTCTACAACCATCTGTTAGAGTTAGAAATGATTACCGGAAAAATTAAAGTTCAACTCTTGGTTTGTTCCTTAGGGGGGGTAAAAAAGTAGAAAATGTGGTATTTTGTGGGTTTTCAGCCAATTGTCCCTGCATGCCTCTTCTTTTATTTTATTTTTATTTATTTTTTTACGTCTTACAGTAATAAAATAACCTTGAGCTTCTAGTCTGGTTCAAAGCACGTTGATGGCCTACGTTGAATCTATATCTTGTTACAGAAATGATCTCTCGTATTCAGCATCAAACTCCAGACTGTTTCTCCTTTCAAATACTCAAGTCCAGCAGGTCCATTTGAGATTTAATCATTCAGTGATATGTCTCCATGAAGTTTCTGAACACCTAACACAAACAGTTGGGAATGGAGGAAAGGTTTTCTTCTGATGCCTTGTTAGCTTCACCCATTTTTTGTGTATTCCTCAGTATTGCCTCTTCAGAGTCTGCAAATATCTCAGAGGGTTTTCTGCCTTTTAACAGGAGTTTTGTGAGGGTTGTTGTTGCCATTTCAGTCTAGGCATGTCTCAATCTGAATAGTGTTCAGAGTAATTTTTTTATACGGAACTCAGTATTAATCTTTAAAATAACGCATGTGTTGGAAAACTCTGTAGCTTTAAAATGCAGTAAAATATCTAATATGACTGCTATATCCCAATTATCATCTATCTATCTAGTGACATATTTCAATGATTCAAAAAAGATAAATAAGACAAACTTCAGAAATTTAGGGCTTTTTGTAGAAGATTTTTAAATTTGCTTAGAACTGTGTGAGCACATTGAGCAGAATAGGTCACATGACTCAGACAGACGGAAGGAAGCAGCAGCCAATACAGTCCCTCTTTTACGATGAAAGCATTGTGAATGAAGAAAAACACTGAGATTGTAAAGTAGGGGGTAGATTGGTTAAACCCAGGTTGGAGTATCATGATCAGTTTAGAGTTTAGTATTTTTTTTCATATCTGTCAGAAATGTATTTCTCAACCTAATCTATTTCTAAACAGGAATTGCATTTTGTTTTATGAAATTTTACAAAAGCGATTAATTTTTTTTTTATCTTCTCCTCCCAAACCATGCACTCATAAACAAGTTTTACAGACAATGGGATGAACGAATGCTTATATCTGTTATATTTGCATAAGGGGGTCCTTTACCTTCTTCCGGAGTTCAGTAGCACACATTCAGAGTGGAGCACATGAGAGGAGTCGGATAAAATCCGGTCTGCCTGTCTGAGGATGGACTTCCCAAAACGTTCCTGTGGAGACAGAGGAGGAGCCGTTCCCATTGTTTTACCTGTCTTTACTAAGTTTCAGATCTGGGTCTTGGTTTTTACCGTCAAATTACATCGTCTTCTCCCCAGTGTTAGTGCAACACCATGGCTGCGTGTTTGGCTGCTTGCGGTTTTAATGTTTAATATCAAATAGCTTTTAAAAATTATTCGAAGTTTATCTCTAATTTTTTTCCATCCTGTCTTGATATAATTTCCTCAACATGGATAAGCACATATAAATGCAAACACAGGCCCATCCTTCACTGTTCCGCATCCCTGCCTCTTTCATACGGCCGAGGCTCAGAAGCAGCGCCGTCCTTCATCTCACTGCTTCAATATCTGCATTATCTGCTTTATTTATCACCCCTCCTGCTCTTTTTCTTATAATTTAGGTCGTCTGCTCTGTCTGCAGACCCTGAGTTCATGTCTGTTGTGCTCTGCAGTGCCAGCACATCCAGGCCTTACCCTCTTTTCTCCTCCCACAGTTCACTTTAGATCCTGCGGTTCTCTTTATGAGGCAACACTGAGCAACAGCCCGGAAACGGCAACATGACCCTGAATAGCGGCAGGACCAGGAACACCAATTAGAAACTTCAGAACAGATTAAAGCAAACATCTTACGGTGTTTTTCTGTCAGATAAAGTTGTTTGCCTTGTAAGCTGAATTCCTACCCTGTTGTTGTAGATTTTTTGCGCAAGAAATTTGTCATCATCCAACCTGAGCTTTTTAAAAAAAAGTTAACCATTCTTGTTGGGGAAGATAAAGAAAAGATCTTGCTGCAAACCTCCCATTATGTGCGTCTGAATTGAATCATGGCAGAGCGTCTGCGACGGAGGTTGTGCTTTACGAGAGTCAGCTGCTGAGATGACTAACACCAAACGGTTTTCCCGATAAGGACGATCAGATTTAGAGGCGTTTTAATAGAATGGCAGAAGAGATACGATGAAGCGATTTTCCCCTGAGGACATGTGCAGAATGATAAAATGAGCGGCATCGATTGTAATGATGAGACAGCACAGTCAATCCTAATGTACTCTATATGAGTAAAGTCTACAGCATTCAACCAGTTTAGAACGGGCTTTAGTAGGAGTAGTAGTAGTTTAGTCGGTGTTCATAATACACAGCAGAATAAATTATTAATCTTCACTGCACTTTTTTTTATTTCATCTAAAATGACTTTTGATTTTTTATTAAAATGTCCTCAAGTAAAAATAAATAAACTCATCGTTGTTCAAATGCAGTGAATTGATAACAACCTTGTTCGCTTCTCTGTCACAGAAAACTCGTATCTGTTAATAAAACACGCCTTACTTCATGTAATCATCCTCTTTTCAGCTGAGATAGGACTCATCTTGAATGTCCTGCTTTCTAAAGGACTCGCGCAGCGGCAGACTAATGCCTCATTTACGTAGCAGCCTCAGTAATCAAGCAGTTTGAAGAAGCAGCACGGCTTGTGTTTATTAAAATTATTTCAAAGTATTTTCATCTTTAGTTTGCATCAAAAAGGCTCGATTATATGTGAAGCTTTTGGACTTGTGTAAGGAGCATTTGTCCTCAGAAATTATTTGATGGTTATTGTTTGTATAAAGGATACGGGATTATTCATCCTAATGAAAGCAAATGAACATCCAGACTCAGTTAACTTCACTCTGTAGTTTAATGTCTACAAACGTTTGTGACAGGAGATCCACTTTTCTGTTTCTATTTTCATACTCACTCCTACATTTATTACAAATTATATACATTAGTTTGTGTCACATGAGAAATGGTCCAGGAACTTTGTCAAATTTCCACTGGTTTTTGATGAGTTATCCTTGATGATGAGCTCCAACTCCTTGAGGTCGGAAGGCCTCTTTGCCATCACCTTAATCTTTTACTCCCTCTACAGATTCAGGATCAGATTGAAGTTGGGACTCTGCCTGTGCCAGCTCTTTACTTCTGTTGTGTTACAACAAAGAAAAAAAGGAAAATAAAATCAAATAAACCAATAGCAAAAGTGGTGTATTACATTTACTCAATTATATTATAAACGAGTCTTATGTTTTCTTCCATTTCTGATCAAAAGAAGCTGTTGAGTTTTGAACTGCTTACTTTGGATGTATGATGTGATAAAAAGTAACCTGGCCAGCCAGATTGATAATGTGTAGCACTCTACGTTCTGCACATTATCAGTCTGGGACTTCTCCCATTGAACCCGTTTGGGTAAAGGAGGGACATTCAGCAGACCTCTCTGAGCTGATTGGGTGAAGTGACACCTAGTGCCCGCCTACCAAAGGTTGGTTTTAGCCAATCACAGTATCAAATTAAAACTTAAGCAGCAGCTGCTATGAGAAACCACAACACGATAAACTAGTCAATGCAGTTCTGACAAAACAGATGTGATAGCAGCATCTATGTGTGCGTCCTCCTGCGCTGCCATGTTTGTGTCGGTTTGGCTGTGGGCTCAACCGCTCTTGCTTTCGTCACAGCTGGTATGTCCCGCCTTAAATCACAACACCGCAACGTGATTTGCCTGAACCGTTTTTGGTTCGGACACAAACGGTTGAAGCTGGAGCGGTACAAGATGGATTCTCGTGTGTTTATGAACGCACAAATGCACGAGAATTCATCTTGCAGGCAAGGTTATGATAAAATACCTTACAATGTTTTTCAAGCTGAATTTGCACCATTGTCTAGAGCTGGTGGAAGTATGTTGGATTAGACAACTAGAATGTCAATCACTCTCTAACAATTCGATTTGTAATTCAGTTCCCACTTTTGTTTGGTTAAAGAATGAATCAGATGTATTACAGTTTTGCAGACATTTGTACAATCTTGGAGTGACGTTTGGAAGTAATTTTTTTGATTGCCTTCCAGATAATTTCTATAAGTTCACTGACCTCTTGTAAAAGTTAAGGTCAAATATTTATTATAACATGGTCTGGGTGAATACTTGATTGTGATTGGCTGCAGGGTGTCCGTTAAAAAGCGTTATAGGACACCTATAAAAAAGAGTTCCAATAGCCTGATTGTTCTAAATTATTGCGCTGGCTCAAACGTTAGCTGGTAACGGCAAGACAGTTGACACTGGTTACCTTGCCGTGCAATTTTAACGGTGAAAAAAACATAAAAGTATTAATAATTGATTCAATATTTATTTATTTCGTAAGTGACCATAGTAAAAGCTGGATAGTACCCTTCGGGGTGTCCATTGTCAGAATTTAATGGACGGTTCACAGCTCGCGTCGTCCATTAACTTCTGATAATGGACATCTCGTTGGGCAATATCCTTTACTTACAAAAATGTTTTAATTGGAAGTACCTAAACAAGTCAGTGTTATCCAGGACAAATTCCCTTTTTAATTTAGCAAAATGTTTGAACTCTGTTCCTTCAATCAGCACGCTCACAGCGGTGATTCCCCTGTCAATCCACTCTGTAACAGTACTATCCAGCTGGGCACTTCTGAATTATCCCACCAAGTCTTAATAGTTTCAACTATGTGGCTCCTCTCCTTAAGCTGTGTACTAACTTCGTCACCTAGTCTTGACTGAGGTTAACAGGTGCCATAGTTAATTTCTGTTTGTTGCCATTTAGAATGATATGCTGGTGAACACCAATATGCGGTGTAATTGATTTGGGCAGCAAAGAAATATTCTTTAAAACTGGGGAGAGCAAATCCTCCTTTAGTTTTCTGCAGCTGAAGGGCTTTAAACCTTACCCTGGGTTTTGGACCCTTCAAAATAAATCTGCTCACTTGCTTACTGTGCAAACTGTGTGTGTCAGATATTTCAACCGGTAAAAAAACTCTATTCTGAAACTAAAATCAGAATTATCCTCTTAGCCAGATCCTTATGAATTACATCATTTATTTTGCTGTTATTAGCCTGGTATTATATTCTGAGTTCTCTAGTCATATAGAGCCCTAAATATTATATTTGTTCTAAGTATGCATTTTTGTCTAAAATGTCACTCTAAACCTAAATCTGCTAGGGGCATGAATAATTTGAGTCTAAAGTGTAGATGGTGTAGACTGCGTAGAAACTATTATGTCCTGTCATCACAAACACAGACAGGAAGTTACTAAACTCAGCGGGGACTTTAACTGGAAATATGTAGTTTGGTCGGATGAGATTAGGAGATTTTCAGCATCATGCAGTGAACAAAATAGCTTTCCGCTGGGAGTGCTAATGTTATATTAATGTTTAAGGAAGTCTGTTTTGCTTCAACGCAGACAAGAGTGCCTCATGTTTTTATACCAAATACCAACATTTTCTGGACGATATTGCTCCATTGAGGACTTTGGTGCTTACAGTAGCATGGTTAACTTCTCATTGACCTAATAGTGTAACGATTTAGGAGAACTGAACCCGATATTCAGCCGGACACAGGGAACAATGTTAAGGAGGTTTATAGACCAGTTAACGCGTGACGTCAGCGCTACGTCCGGGTCACGGTGGTTGGCAAAAACAGTACTGTTCTCGTCTACTACATGACAAAACGGGTGATTTAGAGCGTATTTTTAGTTAGTTTACTTTTGGATTCTAAGCAATGCCTACCACTTGTTGTGCTCCCGGTTGCACACAGAGGCATTCCAAATCGTTGGATGTACGTTTCTGTCGTTTACCGAAGGACGAAGAAAGAAGAAAGAAATGGATAATTTCAATGAAAAGAGCGCAGTCAGACACTCCCAATGGACTGGGGGATCCATCATACCACGACAGAATGTGCAGTCTACACTTCATCTCCGGTAAATACAACTTAATTCTGCTCTAGTCATTGTTCTACTTGAATAGCGGCGGAGGGGGGGTGGCGATCGCTAGACGGGGCCGGGAGAAGCGGAGTCGATGCACTGCAGCAGCAGCAGCTGCATTACGCCCCCGTTCACGGGCGCTAGTACTTCTGTGTTTACGCTGCAATGTCGCCGACACCCCCACCAATTTTAACAAGACAAAAACACCAAAATAATCCGTGGTGAACTATGTTTTTTTTTAACCTACCGGGCGGGTCTTCCTGTCCGACTCCGCGTTTGTATGTTACACAAACATGTCTGAACATCCATCCATCCATCCATGTTCTGACCCGCTTAATCCCTCATGGCGTCGCGGGCGTTGCTGGAGCCTATGTCCAGATATAATATAATTGTAGCCGTCCAGTGATTTCAGGGCTTTCATGCTCTCTCGTGTGTACTGGCCTGCGTGTTTATAAGGTAGCTGTATATGTCGCGGTACTGAACACTTGGCAGCATTTCACAGACTCGCTCCGTCCCTTCAGGCTTTTGCTTTGTGGATCTGGCAGTCTGATACCATCAACCATCAACTTAGTCTTAAAACGATCTTGTGATACGTTACCTAAAGAAGAAAAATACGTGGAGAACTCGTCAGTTTCTCTGTTTGCGTCCACCATTGTGTTCGTCTTTTGCCAACCAGTCCGACACGCATGCGCGAAAAACCCGAATCAAAACAATAACAATGAACTGGTCTATTGATGAACCGAAAACGGTCTTTGGGAAGGTCCAGAGGGGAAACAGGCAGGATAAGGGAGCAGACACAGACCAGGGAAACATCCAGGGGAGAGACAGAACCTCTGCTGCAATCCAGTCCGGGAACTCAGAGAACCAGGTCCTAACCAGATCTGAGTAACTGGTAACTCAGAAGCACAAAAAGGGATCAGACAGAATCGGCAACTTACATACAGGCAGGGTCAGGTTCACGGGCAGACAATCCAGGCGTAAACAGAATCTGAGGTCCAGCAGAAGAATCAGGAGAGATATCCAGACAGGCAAAAACAGAAGCAGACAGGGGTCAGGCTGGCTCGGTAACAGCAAGCAAAAAACGGGTCAGGAACAGATAAGCAGGCAGAGTAAAGAATCGCTGGAAGTTTGCACCGTGAGGATTGAGACGTTCTGGCAGGGAAGCGGTGGAGGAGGCAGGCTTAAATTGGCAGGAGAACAAAGGTGAGCAGAGTGAGCTAATTACAGGATAAGTGCAGGGGTAACAGAAACTAAACCAAACCAATCAAGAACATAAAACCACAAGGGCCAAACCTAAAAGAACCCCATAACAAAGACTAATACTAAGGCAGGAACTAAAACTATGACAACTAGAAATTTTGTTGTTGGAAAAAGCGTCTCCTCCAATGGTTCCCATCTTTTGTGGAGTACCTCAAGGTGCTATTCTTGGGCCCATATGTTTCTCATGCTACTTGGTTCCCATTGGTTCAGTGTTTAGGAAATTTAACCTTGGTTTTCATATCTATGAAGATCATAATCAGATCTTCATTGAATTTGCATTATTTTGAAATAAATCATGGAGCACGGTCAATTTCCTTAGTTTCAGTTTAGATAAAACTGAAATAATCCTCTTTGGTCCCAGTGGTACTGTACTTGTTGAATGACTAGTTAGGATCTGGGTAGCCTGGTGCCTTTTGTGAAATCCAGTTTGGAAAATTTAACAGTAATATTTTAGTTATTTTAGCAGTGAGAGACAAATTTTGTTTGTAGCAAAATATTTTTGTTTAAGCTGAGACTAATAAAATTGGAAATCATCCTTATCTTGTAGTGATCTTGAAGTAGTGTAAGCTTTTATTCCTTCTCAATTATACTATTGTAATTCTCTGAATGTTGCTGTTAACCAGGCCTGTTTAACATGATTCCACTATGGTCCGCAATGCTGCAGCTTATTCCCTCTGTACTTAACTCTCTTCACTCACTACCCCTTAGTTTTAGAATCAGTTTTAAAATTATATTGTTCACTTATAAGGCTCTTAATAGTCCTGTTTGTAGTTTTCTGACAAGGTTAGATGATCGCTCATTTCTAATTGTTCTAAGGTCCAGGCTTGTTTACGCGGGTATGTATTCAAAATCAGTTTGAGAGTGGCTTAATATTATTAAAGTTAATGTTGCTGTTTCCCTCCCTGATATTTTATTATTTCTGCAGCTTTACTGGTTATTTTATGATCTATTTAGGTTATCGCATTGCAATTTTAATTCCCCCCATGCCTTTTATTGTCTTTTTTCGAATGCAAATGTGTTATCCCCAGTCAGTAAACTGAAAATGGATTGTGATTGAGTCTATTGATCCAAGCATGTGCCAAGATCCACACAGAAATGGCCATGTTAGTTTTCTAAAGAGATCTAAAACTGTGGAGTGAGCTGAAGAGAAAGGGGCAAAAGAGAGAAATGGAAAAAAGAAAATATTTTCAAAAAAGTTAAAATCAGCCTTATTCGTTGCATTCTAATTCATTTATGCACAACTCAGCATGTAAATGTTATAATCCTGTTCATGCACGGCTCATTTCGACTTGAGATTTTGCAAAATTATTAGTAGAGGCATGAATAGTTTGGTTGATTTTCTGCTTGACCGATCATGAGCAAGTTATGTGGAATAACGTTGTCAACTAGAGTTAAAACAGCTGAATTTTGAGGTCCGAAAAGTTTTCCTTTGTTTTCGGAAAGCAGAACTAGAGCGATGACTCAAACAGCGAGGCGGGAGGGGGGAGACACCCCTATTCAATATTATCATTAGGGAAATTTTCTCAGTGTGAAAATGTAATATCTCATATTGATCTTTGTCTTTCTCTTCATTTATGTAGTAATCAAATCATCCATTTGATGAAACATCCATCCAGTGAGGTCCTCTTCTTTACAACTCACAGCATATTAATTGTCCTATTAATCAATGCCAGTGAAGATATCTAATTTGTTTTGTCTTTCCTCTCATATTGATCGCTTTTGTCTCTTTCTGCTTACCAGTACTGAAATCAAATAAATCATCACAATAGCTGTGTTGACAGCACAGACTTTCCTCTCTATCATGAGGTGAAAAAATATCATAACTTTCTCTGGATGAAGTTGTTTTTCTCTGGAAAATCTATCCTCTCCTGGAATGAGCTCAAATATCAAAGGTACATTTGTCCGTCATCGTTCAAACTGCCAGCTCATCTCTTTCTCTCTCTTTCTTCCTCTCCGTCTCTGAGGTTGGGATTGCCTCTCCCTGAAGAATGCGTGATGCATTTTTAATGCTGCTTCTCATCGGTTTCTTCTCTCAGCAGAACCACAAAGTTTTCTCCCACATCCCAAGTGGAGATTCACTTATTAGGACAGGCTGGTGCTCATTTATCATTAATGATGTCTCACCATGTTCCTTTTGCAGTTCTTTATATTTGGCATATTCACATATTTGGCTTCAGTTTTCAGAACAAGTATGCAGATGTACTTATGAGTTTCTAATGAGATGACTGCAGGTGACCTTGCAGTCTTCCTCCCTGTGTGAAGCTGAGAAAAAAGGATTTTTTAATGCAGCGCAGACCCCTGGTGTGTTGAATCTGTCTTCAAGAACTCTGTCGCTCTGACTCCAGGTCAGATTGTCAGAAAGAAGCAGACGAACAGGTCAAATAATGAGGCCAAAACAAACATGCGGGGCAGCTAACAGAGCAGCCAGCTGTCAGATCGGCAGTAGAGGGAAAACAGGTTACATAAAACAGAACAGAGGCATTGATAAGTGAAAAGTTATACAGGCAAAAAACAAGCAAATCCACTAGAGAGGTTTACAACTGGATAGGAAGCAGTGAGTATTAAAAACATGTTTGCAACTGTAAGAAGGTGAACTGCTCATTCCCATTAGGAACAGATCCTTGGTGAAACCAAAAGCTTGCTAGGGTAACTATATAGCCCTTCTTTTTGGAAAACAGAAGGGCGTGTGATCACTGTAGGGATGAATGGATGGACTTGTGTATGGAGTAAGGAAGCTGTCAAAAGGATGTGGTATGATAACAATTCATATTCATATTTGTATGTCAATAAAGTATTTTGGCCGTCATATATGTGAGTCTGAATTTTTTTGTCGGTTAGGATTGTTTTTATGTGAATATGAATCTGAAAGCTGTGAATCTTTAGGATATAACTCTAATTTCTACAACTACAAGTCTTCACTGCACTGCATAGTGACCCAGTGGTTAGCACTGCATAGTAGCCCAGTGATTAGCACTGCATAATGACCCAGTGGTTAGCACTGCACAGTAACCTAGTGGTTAGCACTGCACAGTAACCCAGCGGTTAGCACTGCACAGTAACCTAGTGGTTAGCACTGCATAGTAGCCCAGTGATTAGCACTGCATAGTGACCCAGTGGTTAGCACTGCACAGTAACCCAGTGGTTAGCACTGCACAGTGGCCTAGTGGTTAGCACTGCAGAGTAGCCTAGTGGTTAGCACTGCAGAGTAGCCTAGTGGTTAGCACTGCATAGTGAACCAGTGGTTAGCACTGCAGAGTAGCCTAGTGATTAGTAGTGCACAGTAGCTCAGTGGTTATAACCGCAAAGTAGCCCAGTGGTTTGCACTGCACAGACCAGAAAGAAGAAAAAGAAATCCTGCATTCGAATCCTGATCTAGTCACTTTCTTGCATCTTCTCCCTGTGCATGCTTAGAGCTATGACTGCATATGTACATGGTTTGATGTCCCGTGCATCTCAATTTTACCCTATTTTGGACTACTGACCTGTTCAGGGTGTTCCCTGCCTCTTGCTTAATGACCCCTTGAGTTGGTATCAGACCCGCTCCAGACCCCCCACCCAACAACGATAAGCGAGTTCAGACTATGGATGGATGGATTTATGGTCTTCCTTCAGTTCTCCTTCCTTCTTCTAATTTAATCTTTTCTCTTTACCTTCTCTTCTTCATGTGTCTGTCTCTCCTCTCTTCATTCCCGTACCTGTGACTGGTGGTCTTCCCTCTTTTATCCTTCATTGTGTGCTGTCTTTCTTCTTCTCTGCTTCTCTTCCTGTCTTGATTCATCCCTCCTCCTACTCTTAATTCTTTCCCCCCAGGCACATCTTCATCCTCTGAACCCCGGCCGCTAACCTCCCTCGGCAGCCTGCTAGACGATCAACACTGGCACCACGTGGTACTGAGACAAAAAAACTCTCAGCTGAACTTCACTGTGGACAAACATACAGAGACAGTTCAGACCCCTGAAGAGTTCAACCTCTGGGACATCAAACTGGTGCGTAGGAAACAGGACCTACTTTAAATACATAAACATGCATTTACATTTACACAAAAATACTAAAATACCAATCTGTTCAGCTAATTGTAGGAGCATCCCAGAATCCAGCTGGACCCGGGAAAAACTTCCAAGGCTGTCTGGAAAACCTGGTTTACAACGGTGTTAACCTAACAGAACTAGCAAAAACCAATGACCAACAAGTTGATATAAATGTAAGTACACATTTTAGTGCAAAAAAAATATATTTTTCTTTATTTTAACCCACAACACATCCATGGTTCCTTTAGGCTGTGTGCCAATTATTTCTTCTGAACTCCTTTTGAGTTTTAAAGTGTTGCTGCTTGTAAAAGAACACATTTTTATACAAGCCCAGAACCCAGCCCCTGTATCTGCTTTTATAGAAATCCTCCATCCATATTCTCCACCATAAATATTTTTCAGTCTTTATCTTAACAAGACAATTACTGTATTTCCAGATTTAAAGGAAATATTTTGTTGTGATAATGAGATGATTCACTAGTGAAAAATACTTTGTTTTATGTGATTAGTGTTTAAATACAGTGGATTAAAAAAAACGCAGTTAACTTACATATTTATTTTAATCAAGACAATCAATACATGTCTAATCAAATAGGGCATCTCAAATTGTCAAATTGAATAAATAAATGAATACCAGCCAAAATCAGACAGAACAGTGCTACACTGAGAATGCTTTTTAATACCCAAACATGACATTAATCATCAATAACATATCAAAACTCGGCTCTGAATAAATGCAATAAAATAAAACATTCATCATTTTTCAACACTTTATTATTATACTATTATTTTTAACCCTTTATTGTGAGAGCTGTTTGATATTCTTGTACTTGTCCTCTTCCGTCTATCTGGGACCGGGGCATGCGGACAGCAGACTCAGCCGAGATGCACAGACTTCCTTTTCCCCAGTAACGGCCCCCACACCTCTTTGGGCCTTCACATCAAAATACCTAAGATTTGAAATAAGAAGGCTAGTCAGCTGGTCTAATTTGTATAACAGTAAAACTGTCTTTAAATTCTCTGTGTGCTGCAGCCATTTCTATGTCTGCCCAGTTTCTCTATCTCTCGCTCTGGTGCAAAGTTGGAAAATGAAAAAATATACAATGACGTCTAAAGGTTCTATTAAATTAGCACAGTTTGCTACAAAATTTAGTTTAAACCCGAAGTGCTGGTAAAGACTGACCGATACAAGATTTTTTAAGGCCAATGCAGATTATTTTGATACCCGATTTGTTGCTGATTGTTTTTCGGGGCTGATTCTTGAAGCCGATACTTCTTTTTCTTTCTCCATTTACACAAGTCTCAAAACTTGCGTTTAAAGCAGCTAATATTAAGACCGCAGTTTGAAAGGTATAACGAAAAAACCTGCATCACAATTCTTATGGAAGCCCTTCGCTCACACTTAATGAACGTGTCACAGCGGGAAAATAACTTCTTTAGTTCATCATGGAGAAGGAGGAGAAAAACCACTGACCACCGCAGTGTATGGACATTATTTTACGTAAAGTTAGATGCTGTACGTTTTGATTGGTAATTGTTTTCATGTGCATACACGATTCTCCGTGAGAACGAACACATGCACAGGGATGGCAGCTCGCCAGGTGGGGATCAGACGTGGGTTTTTAGATAATGGCTCGGCTAACAGATGCATGTTTCTGCCGATACAGGAAAAAAACACAAATATCGGCCCAAAATACTGGTTGGCCGATGTATCCGTCAACCTCTAGTTTCTGGTTTATTTCTCTCTTGCGAGGATCACAGATCACAAAAAGCATCTTGGGTGACTGCTTTAATGTTCTGGGCTTTCACCTCAGACAGTGAGGAAAGACAGGATCAGCCGCAGCAGCTAAACCATATGAAAATAAATAATACGGGCACAATGGAAATTACTTTTCAGACTAACAATAAGCAAATGAGACATGGTGCTCCAATCTCTTTCGGTTATTTTTCACAAGAAAAACTCAACAAACATAATATCAGCGGATTTCCAGATGTTTTCAGACATGTAGAGTTGCTTAGAGTCCCACCAGGAAAAACTGCAGCTGTTAGCTGGTTCAAACTTCCTAACTCTTTGTTAATAACAGAAAAAAATGCAGTACAGCAGTGACAGTAAGTGAGAGCCGCTTAAATGTTCTCTTGTTTGATTTAAAAACAAAAGTGCTGAGAAGCACGATTCCTGCCAGATGCTGTAGCTCCTACGATGATGTTCACTCAGTCACTGCCTAATTTAAAACATGTCTCTTTTAAATGGCAAACATCATGAAGAACCTGCATAGGTGTTTGCATGCGGAAGTGTTAGGGGGTCTTTAGGTTTTGAGTGAAAAGCTTTTGTAGCCTTTTACAGTCCAATTTTTACTTTAGATTTTGTCGTGATGATGTATTCTGCAGCACACGCTTTCATATATCACTGTAACAGCTCTACAAAGGGCTTTTAGATGTCATCTCCCTTTCCAGAGCATTATAAAGATAGCTGGGTGATATTCCCAGTAGAGAGCCGGTGCAGTAGTATATTACCACTGCAGCTTTAGCAATAGATGCTGTGTCATTACCCCTCAGAACAATGGGCTGCAATGAAATGACTGTAGAGTAATGTCCACACACACCGCCCCTCCACAGCTTTCAGCTGAGTGACTTTGGTGTTTTCAGTTTGGGCTTCTGTTCTCAAGGAGACTTGCTGATGAGTCCGCTGCATCACTGAGCCACGTGGACACGCCCCCCCCCCCTGCAGCTGATTAATATTCATGTTTTCTGTTGTTTTATCTCTTCAGTAATCAGTTTTACCGCCACGCCTCTTCTCTGCTCTCAGGGCAATGTGACCTTTTCTTGTGCTGAGCCAGTTTCTGTGGCCGTGACGTTCCCCGGACCCCACAGTTTCCTCCAGTTGCCGTGGACTGCACCGTCGTCTTCAGGGGGCATGTCCATAGCATTTCAGTTCCGGACGTGGAATAAGGCTGGGCTTCTGCTCACCTTTGACCTCCCTCAGCAAGGGGGCGAGGTCTGGTTGTACCTGATTGATGCCCGACTCCACCTGCAGATCCAGAAAGGAGGCAGGGTGCTGCTGGACCTCAGTGCAGGTCAGTATACAAGGATCAGTCTAAAACCTACTGTTACTGTATATTCCAAAAGTATTCACACACCCTGAACATTTCCACGTTTTGTCACTTTACAACCACAAAAGTCAATGATTTCCACTAGGAGGGTTGCTTAGATTCTTATTTAAAAGGGAATCTTTATTTGTCATTGCATTTGTACATTCCAATGGAATTAGTCTTCAGCATTTAATCCATCCCTTAGGGAGAAGTGAGTAGCTTTTTGAAGCACCCAGGGGCTAAGAGTTTTGCTCAGGGAGCCATAGTGGCAGTCTGCTGGGTTCAAACCGGGTACTTGCAGCCTTTTCAGACAGCAAGCACACTGCTCTAACCACTAGGCCACCAACCCCTTAGGCCTGGCCTTGGACTGGGCCATTCTAACACATGAACATGTGTTGCTCTAAACCACTGTAGCTCTGGTTGGATGTTTAGGGTCATTGTCCCGCTGGAAGGTGAACCTCCGCCCCAGTCTCAAATCTTTTTTAGCCTCTAACAGCTTTACCTCTGTCTTTGAGGAGAAATTGGATTGATTCAGCCGTTAGCTCAGCTGATTGTCTTCCAATATTCTCCAACAAACCTCGGAGGCCTTCACAGAACAGCTGGGTTTATGATGAGATTAAATTACACACAGATGGACTATAGTTACTAATTAGGTGATTTATGAAAATTATTTCATTTAGCGGTCTCAGTGTAAAGTGGGTCGTACATGTATACACACCACGCTTTTCTGATTTATTTGTAAAATATATTGAAAACCTTGGATCACTTTCCTTCCACCAATTAGTTATCCATCCGTTTGTGTTGATCTGCCACAGAAAATCTCAAAAGGGATTAAGAGAAAAGCATTAGGCTGATTTAAATCTTGTCTGTCTGACAGATTCCAGTTTGTTCATGTTAATAACAAATAAATCTTCTTCAAACTCTAGGGTCACTTGTGGAGTACCACAGGGTTCAGTCCTTGGGCCAATTCTCTTTACTATATATATGCTTCCAAATGGTTATCAGACGGCAAGGGATTCATTTCCACTGTTATGCTGATGACACTCAGCTATATTTAGCCATAAATACTGAACAATCCAATTACAGCCATGTCTTGACATCAAAACCTGGATGACTTTAAATTTTCTGCTTTCAAATTCTGACAAGATGAACGTTTTCTTCTTTGGCCCAGGCTCTTTATAAATAAAGTACTTAATCAATTCATCTGGATGGCATTAAATTGGGCTGTGGTAATAAAGTAAAAACCCTTGGTGTTATTTTTGACCAGGACCCATATTAAACAGGTTTCTAGGGTTTCCTTTCTTCACCTCAAAATTAGAAATATTCTGTCCAAGAATGATGCTGATAGACTACTCCATGCATTTGTTACTTCAAGGCTATACTATTTTAATTCTTTACTATTAGAAAGTCCACAAAATGCAGTTCGAAGCCTTCACCTGATCCAAAACACTGCAGCAAGAGTTCTGATGAAAATCAACAAGAGGGATCAAATTTCTCTTATTTTAGCTTCCCTTCATTGGCTTCCTGTTAAATCAAGAATATAATTTAATGCTTGTCAAGACTTGATGCCATCTACTGGGTTTCCTTAGATAGGAAACTTTTTGACCAATCTGTCTGGAGGATTTTATTGAATTTGACTTTGGAAAATGCCTTGAAATGGCATGTGTTTGAATGAGTGCTATATAAATAAAATTGAATTGAACTGATAAAAACACACTCAAAGGTGTTTTTGTAACGTGACAAAATGTGGGAAAACTCAAAAGATATACCAATATACCCAAAGGATCAAACATTTCACACATGTATTTTTCCTAGGATCTGCATTAAATGATGGTCAGTGGCATGTGGTGGATCTTACCTCCAGGCGAGGCCGTCTGACTGTCTCAGTGGACAAACAGAAGGGCGGTGTCGCTCAAGCGTCTCCATCGTTTCCTGTTATGGGATCACACCAGATCTTCTTTGGAAGTAAAGGTGACTCACAGTTCAAAGCAATCAAATTTAAATCGGTATCCCACTGCTGGTGATGTTCAACTCTCAACAGAAGGAATAGAATAGAATAGAATAGAATAGAATAGAATAGAATAGAATAGATAAAAAATAGGTTCAGAGTGAATAAACATGGACGAGGAAGAAGAAGAAGAATGCTGATCGTTTGTGGACTGATTTTAACAGAGAAAAAACATAAAAGCAAAAGGCGTTTGCTGCACTAATATAAAGAGGTGAGTTGGGTTTTTTTTCTCTTAGGGTTTCCCTCACCGTGCTTTCTGATTGGCTACATGTCACAGTCGACAGGCTGCCTGCTCCTTTGTCCTCTGGGGGACACCACACACGCTAGGATATCAGGGCAAGACAATCCAACATGTTGAATATCCATAATTTGAGTTCGCCGTGGTCCCGATGTTCCACAGAGAGGCGCTGATCACTCTTAAGATCGGCGCCTCTTAGAAGGGGAAGATCGGGACAAAAATTGGGCTAAAAATCCTGCCGTGTGAACTGGGCTTAACAGGCAAATTACATAGTGTGGACCAGCACTAATTATATAAAAAAACACACCACTAACAAGGTTCATTTAAATGTGTAAGTAAAAAAAACCCACTATAAACAGCACCATATTCCTTTGCTTAGTAAAAACTAGGAACCTATGCGACCATAAAAAAGAAAAGCTGCTCCTCCAACCTCTAAATACATAATTGAAGGACTAAACTGGCTAATGAGGAATTAGTTTTCTAGGTTGCTTTGCCTTCTCCTGGACGTGTTCATCTTGAGCTCTGTGTTCATTAACAACTTTAACTGATAAAGGAGGGAATTAACACGTTACGGTTACAGAGAAGAGCTCTTTACCGTCCTGAGTTTAGTAAAACATACTCAGAGTGCAGAACATGAGACGGATCTGTTAAAATACTGTCTGTCTGTCTGAGGATGGTCTGTTCGTGAACTTAGAGAAGCTGTTGTGGCCAATTTTCTTTCCTGCTGTCTTTGTAAAGTCAAGCTACAAAACCAGCATGTAAAGCCACACCTTAAAACTGACTCAAATGCCACTCTGTAAAAAAAACATCATCAGGACATCTGAACAGACCCCAAACAACCTGAGTCTGCTTAGGAAGTGAAGGCGCTGATGTTTCCGAGCCTGAGTTTGCCTGCTGAGGTCATTATTGCTGTGAACTCCCAGGTATCCAACAGAGTTTGCGTGGAGCATGAGGTGCACGGCCGCCAGGAGGTGATCCCCAACTGACCTGGGATCCACCAGCATCTCCACTGTCTTATCTGGGTTAATATGGAGTTTGTGTTCATCACTCCAGCTCACACACCCATCCACTGCACACCTGTGGCTCTTTAAGGTGCGCTTAGTAGGCTGAGTAAAACAGTGTCGTCAAAAAAAATCTTGACATATTGACTTGGCTGGGAGCTAACACAGTCATTAGTGATGAAGTGTGAATAAAAAAAGGTGAGGTGATGCAGCCCCTCAGGGCCCCGATGATGATTATCCACATAGATATGAATAGAGCAAGCTTAATAATCTATATGTTCCTGAAAATGTGAAGCTAATATTTTACGTATGTTAAATAAAAGAAATTGCAGAATTAAAAAAATATCAAAAATACAACATGTACTGTTTTCATTTATGCTCAATGATACAGAAAAATAGGAACATTCTAGTATCCATCACTATGTAATCATACTTCATTTTACTTTTTTGTTATTTTTTTCATAAAGTTTGAATTTATTAATCAGGTTTTGACTGAACATATTCTGCTAAGATAGCAACTGAGTAGCCTAAGAAGCCAATGATCCTAAAGGATTTGGATAAACTTGGTAAAGAGGAGGTCTGAAACCCAGGTGAGCAGCTGCTGGAAAGGTTGCTTGTGAGGTGAAGACTCCAGAGGGCTGTTATAGAAAACCAATATAGAGGATTTTCCTGATATCCTGGCTAGATTAAGCCTCCACTCCAGTTTCACAAAAGCAGCAGCACATAAGTTACCAAGGTGGTTTCAACTAGCCTGCTCCAGATAAGGCTAAAAGCCAGGTTTAGTTAATCCTGCTGCCTCTTCTGCTCAGTCAGCAGTCAATGAGTTTTGACAGTTATTCAGTTTCCTTATTGTTTCTTATTCTTTTTTATTATCAGGCTACATTAAAATACCACTGATACATATTGGTATTCAGTCAAGTACCATTATTGTTTTAAAATTACGATGGCACCCTATATCGTTATTAACTTCTTTATTATCCATCTGGGCATTGTTACTGTTCAGCTGTGTTTTTGAAGACGGCTGTTCTAAGTTTGACAGAAAGGCCTTTAATAGACTATTGCATGTGTTGGATTAGATAAATGACTTATAAAGAAACGAAGGTGTTGTCAATAAAGTCCGGTGTTACACCATTTTCTACGAAATTCTGCAACTCTATATAGAGGGGGGATGTTTTTCTGCCTCCACCAGAACAAACACATTTCCCCTCAAGTGCACAAAATACGCAATCTCACAGCCCCAAAAGAAAAAAAAAGTACAGAAACCATAAATACCAGTCATTTAACTACTGTGAAGGGAAATAATGTTATGTTATTTGATAAATTATCATGAACAGGTAATTCCATTGCATATCAGGTATCCTAGGAACGTCTTTCAATTTGTTTTAGAGCCTATGCTTAATGTTTTAAAAACAATGTTTGTATTAATTATTAATGCCACTGTTAAAATCTGACACGAGGTGAGCATTGTTTTGCAAATGCTGTCTGCTGAAAAAGTTTCATCCCTCTGCTGCTTTTCTTTCAGTTATGGAAGAGTCAGCGAACCAGTGCCCTCTTGAGTCACTGAATCGAATAGATTAGAGAAAATGGTTTAACATTTTGCCATAGAAGTAGCTTCAAACAAATGTGTTTTCCTTTATAATAGCAGCCGTGTTTCCTTTCTTGAGTCCGATGTGCTTCAGTTCCTCATAAGGCTCCATCAAAAGATGTTGCTCATTTGATTTGAAGTTTGGCGCACACAGCTCATCCTTTTATAGCATCAGTGATTGACCTCATGGTCTCCTGAAAAAATCAGGGTGTGTGCAATTGCCTGAATTAGTTAAACCTGGCTTGACATAGTTGCACCTCCTGTGCCTGGTTTGGCCTTTGTGAAACGGACAGTCAGGATGCTCTGATCACACTAAGTCAAGCCTAGCTTTAGCTCTTATCCTGGATTTCTTCATTCTACTTTTGTGAAACAGCCCTCAGGAAAACAACTTTATTAGCTGATCAACGTGTTTTGGATGGCGTAAGTCAGAGATCCTCAAGGTCCAGTGTCCTGGAACTTATGTGTCCCTGGATCATATGGCTGAATTACCTCCTCAGTTGAGTTCTCCAGAGTCCTGCTAATGAGCTGATTAGTAAAGTTGGATCAGGGACACATAAATTCCAGGACACTGGACCTCAAAGACCCCTGGTGTAGGTGAAGTTGTGCCAGAAACTTTTGGATTGCAGTGCTCAAAGGTTTCTCAAGTTCTAGGTCATGAGTTGTTGAGGATATTACTCTGCTTTTTACTTAGTTTTTTCTATTTTTATGTGAAACTACCAGCAGGTGGGTTTGAACCCACTTTTCTACTTTTGAGTTCAAACCAGCTGTCCTGGTTAGAGGAGGGCAGATTGTTCAGGTACCACTGTATTACCTATCAGCCGTAACAATGTCACTATAACATATGAGTATTTGATATGCTTTCAAAGGTAGACATTTTATAGCTATTAAAGTTAAAGGTTTGCTTCATTTTTCCATCTTCCTTCATCTTAATTTTAAGCCAATTTTCTTTCTCCTTTTTCTTTCCCTTTATCATTTTCAGCCATCCCCGCCTTCTGCTCCCTCTGTGCTCCCTTTGTTTCATTTTTCACCGCCTAAACTGCCGTCTGTTGTTTTTGCCTGCTCAGCAAGATGATAGTCCAGACGTATTCTTATATCTGCCGCGGGCTCTTCATCATCCTGCACATGTAGATTCACAAGTTTAAGCACAGTCTCTTCTTCCATATTTAATGGACCACAGAAGGAAAAAATAGTTCCTCTCGTTAGAGCCAAATCAAATTCAACTTAGCCACAATGATAAGAAGCAACACACCATAAATCAGAGGGTTCTTCTGCATCTTAGAGCCCATTTATCAATTAAATTTCATGTTAGTTCTGTACGCAACTTTACTTGGTGTTCATTCCCATTAGGATTCATTGATGCAATCCTCGCTGCTGTGTTTGACTCTCCTCTCTGCTGCTCTTTTAAGGTTGTGCTGCTGAGAATCGCAGTCAGGAATGTAGAAACCCTCACAACGCTTTCCAGGGCTGTATGCGTCTTCTTGCTTTGGACAACCAGCTAGTTGACCTGATCATGGTGCAGCAAAGACATCTCGGAAACTACAGCCAACTCCAGATCGACATGTGCGGCATCATCGACAGGTCAGAGCCACCAGAATGCATCCTGCTGGTCTACAGTTAGATCGTAATCTCCCAGCTGCTGCAGATGGGTTCAGTAAACAGCAATGATTTCAAAGGAAACATGGTTATGGGATTCTGAGAGTTTTCAGCGTGCACTATAACAGTTGGCCCGGACTTAATGACTTGTTTCTGCAGGAAAATAATTTACTGGCACACAGGAGAGCCGAATGTTTTGCGAAAAACCTTAGTGACGTGTTTGGTGCTGCTTTTTATGGTTCATCCATCATTTTACCGCTTCAGCTATGCAGAGTCGCAGGGGGAGCTGGTGCCCTTTCGCCAGTCATTGGGCGACAGGTCGACAGTCAATCACAGGATAGAAAAATCATGCACACACACTTAAATGCATTTTTTAGAACAAAAAAGTGTGTTGCGTCACCCCCCTCTTTTTTTTTTTTGAGTGTTTGTGTGTTGTGTGTGGGGGCACTGGGGTGGGAGTGAGTGATTGAGACTGTGTGTTTTTTTTTTTGGGGGGGGGGTTGTCCATTTGTCAGGTTGGGTTTCAACTCCTCCCTCTCCCAAGCACATCTCAAGTCTCCCCTTGAGTGCCCCCCTCCGCTGGCAGGCACATTGGCCCGCTGGTGCATCTGCAGTGTCTGGGGATGGGTGCCCGGGCGGGTGCCGACCCACGCCTGACAGCTGCTTCGCAGGGCCTGGCCCCCCGGGGCTCGGCCGGGGCGCTCCTGGGGCCTCGGCTCCCCGGGGCCCATGACCGGTCCCACCTCAGCGTAGCTGGCTGCCAGCAGAGCCCACGGGCTCGTCCCCGCGGCTCCTGGGGGCTTCAGCGTTGCGGCGGCTGGTGATTTCCTGGGGGGCGTCTCCCCTCTTCCCTCGGTGGGGGCTGTGGATTTCCTGAGTTGGCCCCTATTGGGCACTTTTACTTGGGGGGTCCCTTTGGGCATCTGGGGTTTTGTGTCCCCTGGGGCCTGCCTTGGTGCTTGGGGGGGGGGGGGGGGGGGGGGGGTCTTTGGCTCTTCACAACCACTATTGAGCATTTTCCCCAAGGATAAACCTTACACACACAAGCACACGCTCACAAACACCTACAGGTGCTTGGATCCGGCTACTTACATACTCCCCAATTTTTTTCTTCAGCTACCACTTTATAGATTTTGTATTGATTAATACTGTATATACTTCAGTGATGGTATCAAGGTGTTGCTGTATTGTATCTGTAATTCTATTGGTTGTGCTGTTCTTTTTACATCTCTCTTTGTAGGTAATGAAGCAGACTGATGAAGTTTTGTCTCTCTCTACTGTCTCCTCTTTCTTTCACCTTTTCTCCCTTTCTTTTTTTTTCTTCTCATTTCTCTCTCCTCTTCTACTTTATCAATGTAGTGTCCATATAAACATGAATTATTCCCTACATAATAAAACTATTTACATATATAAATCAAGCAAAGTACTATGGCGAAAGCGATAATGCTCCACTTGTGAGAATAAAATCTCTTGGGCTCTTTCTGGAATTAAGACAACAATTTTTATTGCCACATTGCCAGAGATGAGAAAAAAAAGGAACTAATTAACCTAAAAGTAATGTTTTTGGTCTTGAACAGCAGCTGGAACACCCCCAGATACCAACGGAGAATATGCAAACTGTATGTAGAAAGGCCCTGGGCCAGGATTTGAAACCAGGACCTTTTTGCTGCAAGGCAAAGGGACCACCAAATATGCACCAAAGTAGTGGTGAATGGTCTGCTTTGATACCTTTACTTGGGAGCCGTCTTAAACTGGTTCCAGTGTCCAGGTTCAGATGGACCGTCCCAATCCTGTAGTTTAAAAACAACCAGACCTCCTCTCTATCAGTCTTTGGGAGATGGCCTAACTATCCCAATGGCTGACCCAGATATTTGGAGACACTGCTGTAGTGGGAGGAGTTGCTGCTCACCTTCTGCTACGTTCCCAAAGTGAAACAGTCACAAAATAACCACCAGGGTACATGAAAGATCCTGGTCTTAGTCTAAAGGAGCTAGTTTTACCATGGTTTACCTCCTTTTTCTACCACGGAACGAGAAAACTGCTCATTCCTCCTTGAAAACTACCAAGAGTGGGGTTTGAACCCACGAGGACATTTGTCCATTGGATCTTAAGTCCAATGCCTTAAACACTTGGCCATCCTGGTAATTGTAGGAGTTTTAAGTTGTACATTTTCAATTAAGCCACTCTAACGTCACAACTGTGGACCAGTGGTCTCCAGCAACATGAGATAATATGCACCAAAGTAGAGATGAATGGTCTGCTTTGATACCTTTACTTAGGAGCCGTCTTAAACTGGTTCCAGTGTCAAGGTTCAGATGGACCGTCCCTATTCTGTTGTTTAAAAACAACCAGACCTCCTCTCTATCAGTCTTTGGGAGATGGCCTAACTATCCCAATGGCTGACCCAGAGATTTAAAGACACTGCTGTAGTGCGAGAAGTTGCTGCTCACCTTCTGCTGAGCTTGTGGCACGTTCCCAAGGTGAAAAAGTCACAAAGTAACCACCAAGGTATATGAAAGCTTCTGGTCTCAGTCTAAAGGAGCTAGTTTGACCTCTTTTTTCTACCAGGGAATGAGAAAACTGTTCATTTCTCCTTGAAAACTACCAGGAGTGGGGTTTGAACCCAGGAGGACATTTGTCCATTGGATCTTAAGTCCAACGCCTTAACCACTCGGCCATCCTGGTAACTGTGGGAGCTTAAGTTGTACATTTTTGATTAAGCCACTCTAACGTCACAACTGTGGACCAGTGGTCTCCAGCAACTTGAGATAATATGGACCAAAGTAGTGATGAATAGTCTGCTTTGATACCTTTACTTAGGAGCCGTCTTAAACTGGTTCCAGTGTCCAGGTTCAGATGGACCGTCCCTATCCTGTTGTTTAAAAACAACCAGACCTCCTCTCTATCAGTCTTTGGGAGATGGCCTAACTATCCCAATGGCTGACCCAGAGATTTAAAGACACTGCTGTAGTGGGAGGAGTTGCTGCTCACCTTCTGCTGAGCTTGTGGCACGTTCCCAAGGTGAGACAGTCAGAAAGTAACCACCAAGGTACATGAAAGCTCCTGGTCTCAGTCTAAAGGAGCTAGTTTTACCATGGTTTACCTCCTTTTTCTACCAGGGAATGAGAAAACTGTTCATTCCTCCTTGAAAACTAACAGGAGTGGGGTTTGAACCCACAAGGACATTTGTCCATTGAATCTTAAATCCAACACCTTAACCACTCGGCCATCCTGGTAACTGTGGGAGCTTAAGTTGTACATTTTTGATTAAGCCACTCTAACGTCACAACTGTGGACCAGTGGTCTCCACAACATGAGATAATATGCACCAAAGTAGTGATGAATGGTCTTCTTTGATACCTTTACTTAGGAGCCGTCTTAAACTGGTTCCAGTGTCCAGGTTCAGATGGACCGTCCCTATCCTGTTGTTTAAAAACAACCAGACCTCCTCTCTATCAGTCTTTGGGAGATGGCCTAACAATCCCAATGGCTGACCCAGAGATTTAAAGACACTGCTGTAGTGGGAGGAGTTGCTGCTCACCTTCTGCTGAGCTTGTGGCACGTTCCCAAGGTGAAAAAGTCACAAAGTAACCACCAAGGTACATGAAAGCTCCTGGTCTCAGTCTAAAGGAGCTAGTTTTACCATGGTTTACCTCCTTTTTCTACCAGGGAATGAGAAAACTGTTCATTCCTCCTTGAAAACTACCAGGAGTGGGGTTTGAACCCACGAGGACATTTGTCCATTGGATCTTAAGTCCAACGCCTTAACCACTCGGCCATCCTGGTAACTGTGGGAGGTTAAGTTGTACATTTTTGATTAAGCCACTCTAACGTCACAACTCTGGACCAGTGGTCTCCAGCAACATGAGATAATATGCACCAAAGTAATGATGAATGGTCTGCTTTGATACCTTTACTTAGGAGCCGTCTTAAACTGGTTCCAGTGTCCAGGTTCAGATGGACCGTCCCTATCCTGTTGTTTAAAAACAACCAGACCTCCTCTCTATCAGTCTTTGGGAGATGGCCTAACTATCCCAATGGCTGACCCAGAGATTTAAAGACATTGCTTGTGGCACGTTCCCAAGGTGAAAAAGTCACAAAGTAACCACCAAGGTACATGAAAGCTCCTGGTCTCAGTCTAAAGGAGCTAGTTTTACCATGGTTTACCTCCTTTTTCTACCAGGGAATGAGAAAACTGTTCATTCCTCCTTGAAAACTACCAGGAGTGGGGTTTGAACCCACGAGGACATTTGTCAATTGGATCTTAAGTCCAACGCCTTAATCACTCGGCCATCCTGGTAACTGTGGCAACATAAGTTGTACATTTTTGATTAAGCCACTCTAACGTCACAACTGTGGACCAGTGGTCTCCAGCAACATGAGATAATATGCACCAAAGTAATGATGAATGGTCTGCTTTGATACCTTTACTTAGGAGCCGTCTTAAACTGGTTCCAGTGTCCAGGTTCAGATGGACCGTCCCTATCCGGTTGTTTAAAAACAACCAGACCTCCTCTCTATCCGTCTTTGGGAGATGGCCTAACAATCCCAATGGCTGACCCAGAGATTTAAAGACACTGCTGTAGTGGGAGGAGTTGCTGCTCACCTTCTGCTGAGCTTGTGGCACGTTCCCAAGGTGAAAAAGTCACAAAGTAACCACCAAGGTACATGAAAGCTCCTGGTCTCAGTCTAAAGGAGCTAGTTTTACCATGGTTTACCTCCTTTTTCTACCAGGGAATGAGAAAACTGTTCATTCCTCCTTGAAAACTACCAGGAGTGGGGTTTGAACCCACGAGGACATTTGTCCATTGGATCTTAAGTCCAACGCCTTAACCACTCGGCCATCCTGGTAACTGTGGCAGCATAAGTTGTATATTTTTGATTAAGCCACTCTAACGTCACAACTGTGGACCAGTGGTCTCCAGCAACATGAGATAATATGCACCAAAGTAATGATGAATGGTCTGCTTTGATACCTTTACTTAGGAGCCGTCTTAAACTGGTTCCAGTGTCCAGGTTCAGATGGACCGTCCCTATCCGGTTGTTTAAAAACAACCAGACCTCCTCTCTATCAGTCTTTGGGAGATGGCCTAACTATCCCAATGGCTGACCCAGAGGTTTAAAGACACTGCTGTAGTGGGAGGAGTTGCTGCTCACCTTCTGCTCAGCTTGTGGCACGTTCCCAAGGTGAAAAAGTCACAAAGTAACCACCAAGGTACATGAAAGCTCCTGGTCTCAGTCTAAAGGACCTAGTTTTACCATGGTTTACCTCCTTTTTCTACCAGGGAATGAGAAAACTGTTCATTCCTCCTTGAAAACTACCAGGAGTGGGGTTTGAACCCACGAGGACATTTGTCCATTGGATCTTAAGTCCAACGCCTTAACCACTCGGCCATACTGGTAACTGTGGGAGCTTAAGTTGTACATTTTTGATTAAGCCACTCTAACGTCACAACTCTGGACCAGTGGTCTCCAGCAACATGAGATAATATGCACCAAAGTAATGATGAATGGTCTGCTTTGATACCTTTACTTAGGAGCCGTCTTAAACTGGTTCCAGTGTCCAGGTTCAGATGGACCGTCCCTATCCTGTTGTTTAAAAACAACCAGACCTCCTCTCTATCAGTCTTTGGGAGATGGCCTAACTATCCCAATGGCTGACCCAGAGATTTAAAGACATTGCTTGTGGCACGTTCCCAAGGTGAGACAGTCACAAAGTAACCACCAAGGTACATGAAAGCTCCTGGTCTCAGTCTAAAGGACCTAGTTTTACCATGGTTTACCTCCTTTTTCTACCAGGGAATGAGAAAACTGTTCATTCCTCCTTGAAAACTACCAGGAGTGGGGTTTGAACCCACGAGGACATTTGTCCATTGGATCTTAAGTCCAACGCCTTAACCACTCGGCCATCCTGGTAACTGTGGGAGCTTAAGTTGTACATTTTTGATTAAGCCACTCTAACGTCACAACTCTGGACCAGTGGTCTCCAGCAACATGAGATAATATGCACCAAAGTAATGATGAATGGTCTGCTTTGATACCTTTACTTAGGAGCCGTCTTAAACTGGTTCCAGTGTCCAGGTTCAGATGGACCGTCCCTATCCTGTTGTTTAAAAACAACCAGAGCTCCTCTCTATCAGTCTTTGGGAGATGGCCTAACTATCCCAATGGCTGACCCAGAGATTTAAAGACATTGCTTGTGGCACGTTCCCAAGGTGAGACAGTCACAAAGTAACCACCAAGGTACATGAAAGCTCCTGGTCTCAGTCTAAAGGACCTAGTTTTACCATGGTTTACCTCCTTTTTCTACCAGGGAATGAGAAAACTGTTCATTCCTCCTTGAAAACTACCAGGAGTGGGGTTTGAACCCACGAGGACATTTGTCCATTGGATCTTAAGTCCAACGCCTTAACCACTCGGCCATCCTGGTAACTGTGGCAGCATAAGTTGTACATTTTTGATTAAGCCACTCTAACGTCACAACTGTGGACCAGTGGTCTCCAGCAACATGAGATAATATGCACCAAAGTAATGATGAATGGTCTGCTTTGATACCTTTACTTAGGAGCCGTCTTAAACTGGTTCCAGTGTCCAGGTTCAGATGGACCGTCCCTATCCGGTTGTTTAAAAACAACCAGACCTCCTCTCTATCCGTCTTTGGGAGATGGCCTAACTATCCCAATGGCTGACCCAGATATTTAAAGACACTGCTGTAGTGGGAGGAGTTGCTGCTCACCTTCTGCTGAGCTTGTGGCACGTTCCCAAGGTGAAAAAGTCACAAAGTAACCACCAAGGTACATGAAAGCTCCTGGTCTCAGTCTAAAGGAGCTAGTTTTACCATGGTTTACCTCCTTTTTCTACCAGGGAATGAGAAAACTGTTCATTCCTCCTTGAAAACTTCCAGGAGTGGGGTTTGAACCCACGAGGACATTTGTCCATTGGATCTTAAGTCCAACGCCTTAACCACTCGGCCATCCTGGTAACTGTGGCAGCATAAGTTGTATATTTTTGATTAAGCCACTCTAACGTCACAACTGTGGACCAGTGGTCTCCAGCAACATGAGATAATATGCACCAAAGTAATGATGAATGGTCTGCTTTGATACCTTTACTTAGGAGCCGTCTTAAACTGGTTCCAGTGTCCAGGTTCAGATGGACCGTCCCTATCCGGTTGTTTAAAAACAACCAGACCTCCTCTCTATCAGTCTTTGGGAGATGGCCTAACTATCCCAATGGCTGACCCAGAGGTTTAAAGACACTGCTGTAGTGGGAGGAGTTGCTGCTTACCTTCTGCTGAGCTTGTGGCAAGTTCCCAAGGTGAGACAGTCACAAAGTAACCACCAAGGTACATGAAAGCTCCTGGTCTCAGTCTAAAGGACCTAGTTTTACCATGGTTTACCTCCTTTTTCTACCAGGGAATGAGAAAACTGTTCATTCCTCCTTGAAAACTAGCAGGAGTGGGGTTTGAACCCACGAGGACATTTGTCCATTGGATCTTAAGTCCAACGCCTTAACCACTCGGCCATCCTGGTAACTGTGGGAGCTTAAGTTGTACATTTTTGATTAAGCCACTCTAACGTCACAACTCTGGACCAGTGGTCTCCAGCAACATGAGATAATGTGCACCAAAGTAATGATGAATGGTCTGCTTTGATACCTTTACTTAGGAGCCGTCTTAAACTGGTTCCAGTGTCCAGGTTCAGATGGACCGTCCCTATCCTGTTGTTTAAAAACAACCAGACCTCCTCTCTATCAGTCTTTGGGAGATGGCCTAACTATCCCAATGGCTGACCCAGAGATTTAAAGACATTGCTTGTGGCACGTTCCCAAGGTGAGACAGTCACAAAGTAACCACCAAGGTACATGAAAGCTCCTGGTCTCAGTCTAAAGGACCTAGTTTTACCATGGTTTACCTCCTTTTTCTACCAGGGAATGAGAAAACTGTTCATTCCTCCTTGAAAACTACCAGGAGTGGGGTTTGAACCCACGAGGACATTTGTCCATTGGATCTTAAGTCCAACGCCTTAACCACTCGGCCATCCTGGTAACTGTGGGAGCTTAAGTTGTACATTTTTGATTAAGCCACTCTAACGTCACAACTCTGGACCAGTGGTCTCCAGCAACATGAGATAATATGCACCAAAGTAATGATGAATGGTCTGCTTTGATACCTTTACTTAGGAGCCGTCTTAAACTGGTTCCAGTGTCCAGGTTCAGATGGACCGTCCCTATCCTGTTGTTTAAAAACAACCAGACCTCCTCTCTATCAGTCTTTGGGAGATGGCCTAACTATCCCAATGGCTGACCCAGAGATTTAAAGACATTGCTTGTGGCACGTTCCCAAGGTGAGACAGTCACAAAGTAACCACCAAGGTACATGAAAGCTCCTGGTCTCAGTCTAAAGGACCTAGTTTTACCATGGTTTACCTCCTTTTTCTACCAGGGAATGAGAAAACTGTTCATTCCTCCTTGAAAACTACCAGGAGTGGGGTTTGAACCCACGAGTACATTTGTCCATTGGATCTTAAGTCCAACACCTTAACCACTCGGCCATCCTGGTAACTGTGGGAGTATAAGTTGTACATTTTTGATTAAGCCACTCTAACGTCACAACTGTGGACCAGTGGTCTCCAGCAACATGAGATAATATGCACCAAAGTAATGATGAATGGTCTGCTTTGATACCTTTACTTAGGAGCCGTCTTAAACTGGTTCCAGTGTCCAGGTTCAGATGGACCGTCCCTATCCGGTTGTTTAAAAACAACCAGACCTCCTCTCTATCAGTCTTTGGGAGATGGCCTAACTATCCCAATGGCTGACCCAGAGGTTTAAAGACACTGCTGTAGTGGGAGGAGTTGCTGCTCACCTTCTGCTCAGCTTGTGGCACGTTCCCAAGGTGAAAAAGTCACAAAGTAACCACCAAGGTACATGAAAGCTCCTGGTCTCAGTCTAAAGGACCTAGTTTTACCATGGTTTACCTCCTTTTTCTACCAGGGAATGAGAAAACTGTTCATTCCTCCTTGAAAACTACCAGGAGTGGGGTTTGAACCCACGAGGACATTTGTCCATTGGATCTTAAGTCCAACGCCTTAACCACTCGGCCATCCTGGTAACTGTGGGAGCTTAAGTTGTACATTTTTGATTAAGCCACTCTAACGTCACAACTCTGGACCAGTGGTCTCCAGCAACATGAGATAATATGCACCAAAGTAATGATGAATGGTCTGCTTTGATACCTTTACTTAGGAGCCGTCTTAAACTGGTTCCAGTGTCCAGGTTCAGATGGACCGTCCCTATCCTGTTGTTTAAAAACAACCAGACCTCCTCTCTATCAGTCTTTGGGAGATGGCCTAACTATCCCAATGGCTGACCCAGAGATTTAAAGACATTGCTTGTGGCACGTTCCCAAGGTGAGACAGTCACAAAGTAACCACCAAGGTACATGAAAGCTCCTGGTCTCAGTCTAAAGGACCTAGTTTTACCATGGTTTACCTCCTTTTTCTACCAGGGAATGAGAAAACTGTTCATTCCTCCTTGAAAACTACCAGGAGTGGGGTTTGAACCCACGAGTACATTTGTCCATTGGATCTTAAGTCCAACACCTTAACCACTCGGCCATCCTGGTAACTGTGGGAGCATAAGTTGTACATTTTTGATTAAGCCACTCTAACGTCACAACTGTGGACCAGTGGTCTCCAGCAACATGAGATAATATGCACCAAAGTAATGATGAATGGTCTGCTTTGATACCTTTACTTAGGAGCCGTCTTAAACTGGTTCCAGTGTCCAGGTTCAGATGGACCGTCCCTTTCCGGTTGTTTAAAAACAACCACACCTCCTCTCTATCAGTCTTTGGGAGATGGCCTAACTATCCCAATGGCTGACCCAGAGATTTAAAGACATTGCTTGTGGCACGTTCCCAAGGTGAGACAGTCACAAAGTAACCACCAAGGTACATGAAAGCTCCTGGTCTCAGTCTAAAGGACCTAGTTTTACCATGGTTTACCTCCTTTTTCTACCAGGGAATGAGAAAACTGTTCATTCCTCCTTGAAAACTACCAGGAGTGGGGTTTGAACCCACGAGGACATTTGTCCATTGGATCTTAAGTCCAACGCCTTAACCACTCGGCCATCCTGGTAACTGTGGCAGCATAAGTTGTACATTTTTGATTAAGCCACTCTAACGTCACAACTGTGGACCAGTGGTCTCCAGCAACATGAGATAATATGCACCAAAGTAATGATGAATGGTCTGCTTTGATACCTTTACTTAGGAGCCGTCTTAAACTGGTTCCAGTGTCCAGGTTCAGATGGACCGTCCCTATCCGGTTGTTTAAAAACAACCAGACCTCCTCTCTATCCGTCTTTGGGAGATGGCCTAACTATCCCAATGGCTGACCCAGATATTTAAAGACACTGCTGTAGTGGGAGGAGTTGCTGCTCACCTTCTGCTCAGCTTGTGGCACGTTCCCAAGGTGAAAAAGTCACAAAGTAACCACCAAGGTACATGAAAGCTCCTGGTCTCAGTCTAAAGGAGCTAGTTTTACCATGGTTTACCTCCTTTTTCTACCAGGGAATGAGAAAACTGTTCATTCCTCCTTGAAAACTACCAGGAGTGGGGTTTGAACCCACGAGGACATTTGTCCATTGGATCTTAAGTCCAACGCCTTAACCACTCGGCCATCCTGGTAACTGTGGGAGCTTAAGTTGTACATTTTTGATTAAGCCACTCTAACGTCACAACTCTGGACCAGTGGTCTCCAGCAACATGAGATAATATGCACCAAAGTAATGATGAATGGTCTGCTTTGATACCTTTACTTAGGAGCCGTCTTAAACTGGTTCCAGTGTCCAGGTTCAGATGGACCGTCCCTATCCTGTTGTTTAAAAACAACCAGACCTCCTCTCTATCAGTCTTTGGGAGATGGCCTAACTATCCCAATGGCTGACCCAGAGATTTAAAGACATTGCTTGTGGCACGTTCCCAAGGTGAGACAGTCACAAAGTAACCACCAAGGTACATGAAAGCTCCTGGTCTCAGTCTAAAGGACCTAGTTTTACCATGGTTTACCTCCTTTTTCTACCAGGGAATGAGAAAACTGTTCATTCCTCCTTGAAAACTACCAGGAGTGGGGTTTGAACCCACGAGTACATTTGTCCATTGGATCTTAAGTCCAACACCTTAACCACTCGGCCATCCTGGTAACTGTGGGAGTATAAGTTGTACATTTTTGATTAAGCCACTCTAACGTCACAACTGTGGACCAGTGGTCTCCAGCAACATGAGATAATATGCACCAAAGTAATGATGAATGGTCTGCTTTGATACCTTTACTTAGGAGCCGTCTTAAACTGGTTCCAGTGTCCAGGTTCAGATGGACCGTCCCTATCCGGTTGTTTAAAAACAACCAGACCTCCTCTCTATCAGTCTTTGGGAGATGGCCTAACTATCCCAATGGCTGACCCAGAGGTTTAAAGACACTGCTGTAGTGGGAGGAGTTGCTGCTCACCTTCTGCTCAGCTTGTGGCACGTTCCCAAGGTGAAAAAGTCACAAAGTAACCACCAAGGTACATGAAAGCTCCTGGTCTCAGTCTAAAGGACCTAGTTTTACCATGGTTTACCTCCTTTTTCTACCAGGGAATGAGAAAACTGTTCATTCCTCCTTGAAAACTACCAGGAGTGGGGTTTGAACCCACGAGGACATTTGTCCATTGGATCTTAAGTCCAACGCCTTAACCACTCGGCCATCCTGGTAACTGTGGGAGCTTAAGTTGTACATTTTTGATTAAGCCACTCTAACGTCACAACTCTGGACCAGTGGTCTCCAGCAACATGAGATAATATGCACCAAAGTAATGATGAATGGTCTGCTTTGATACCTTTACTTAGGAGCCGTCTTAAACTGGTTCCAGTGTCCAGGTTCAGATGGACCGTCCCTATCCTGTTGTTTAAAAACAACCAGACCTCCTCTCTATCAGTCTTTGGGAGATGGCCTAACTATCCCAATGGCTGACCCAGAGATTTAAAGACATTGCTTGTGGCACGTTCCCAAGGTGAGACAGTCACAAAGTAACCACCAAGGTACATGAAAGCTCCTGGTCTCAGTCTAAAGGACCTAGTTTTACCATGGTTTACCTCCTTTTTCTACCAGGGAATGAGAAAACTGTTCATTCCTCCTTGAAAACTACCAGGAGTGGGGTTTGAACCCACGAGGACATTTGTCCATTGGATCTTAAGTCCAACACCTTAACCACTCGGCCATCCTGGTAACTGTGGGAGCATAAGTTGTACATTTTTGATTAAGCCACTCTAACGTCACAACTGTGGACCAGTGGTCTCCAGCAACATGAGATAATATGCACCAAAGTAATGATGAATGGTCTGCTTTGATACCTTTACTTAGGAGCCGTCTTAAACTGGTTCCAGTGTCCAGGTTCAGATGGACCGTCCCTATCCTGTTGTTTAAAAACAACCAGACCTCCTCTCTATCAGTCTTTGGGAGATGGCCTAACTATCCCAATGGCTGACCCAGAGATTTAAAGACATTGCTTGTGGCACGTTCCCAAGGTGAGACAGTCACAAAGTAACCACCAAGGTACATGAAAGCTCCTGGTCTCAGTCTAAAGGACCTAGTTTTACCATGGTTTACCTCCTTTTTCTACCAGGGAATGAGAAAACTGTTCATTCCTCCTTGAAAACTACCAGGAGTGGGGTTTGAACCCACGAGTACATTTGTCCATTGGATCTTAAGTCCAACACCTTAACCACTCGGCCATCCTGGTAACTGTGGGAGCATAAGTTGTACATTTTTGATTAAGCCACTCTAACGTCACAACTGTGGACCAGTGGTCTCCAGCAACATGAGATAATATGCACCAAAGTAATGATGAATGGTCTGCTTTGATACCTTTACTTAGGAGCCGTCTTAAACTGGTTCCAGTGTCCAGGTTCAGATGGACCGTCCCTTTCCGGTTGTTTAAAAACAACCACACCTCCTCTCTATCAGTCTTTGGGAGATGGCCTAACTATCCCAATGGCTGACCCAGAGATTTAAAGACACTACTGTAATGGGAGGAGTTGCTGCTCACCTTCTGCTGAGCTTGTGGCACGTTCCCAAGGTGAAAAATTCACAAAGTAACCACCAAGGTACATGAAAGCTCCTGGTCTCAGTCTAAAGGAGCTAGTTTTACCATGGTTTACCTCCTTTTTCTACCAGGGAATGAGAAAACTGTTCATTCCTCCTTGAAAACTACCAGGAGTGGGGTTTGAACCCACGAGGACATTTGTCCATTGGATCTTAAGTCCAACGCCTTAACCACTCGGCCATCCTGGTAACTGTGGCAGCATAAGTTGTACATTTTTGATTAAGCCACTCTAACGTCACAACTGTGGACCAGTGGTCTCCAGCAACATGAGATAATATGCACCAAAGTAATGATGAATGGTCTGCTTTGATACCTTTACTTAGGAGCCGTCTTAAACTGGTTCCAGTGTCCAGGTTCAGATGGACCGTCCCTATCCGGTTGTTTAAAAACAACCAGACCTCCTCTCTATCAGTCTTTGGGAGATGGCCTAACTATCCCAATGGCTGACCCAGAGGTTTAAAGACACTGCTGTAGTGGGAGGAGTAGCTGCTCACCTTCTGCTCAGCTTGTGGCACGTTCCCAAGGTGAAAAAGTCACAAAGTAACCACCAAGGTACATGAAAGCTCCTGGTCTCAGTCTAAAGGACCTAGTTTTACCATGGTTTACCTCCTTTTTCTACCAGGGAATGAGAAAACTGTTCATTCCTCCTTGAAAACTACCAGGAGTGGGGTTTGAACCCACGAGGACATTTGTCCATTGGATCTTAAGTCCAACGCCTTAACCACTCGGCCATCCTGGTAACTGTGGGAGCTTAAGTTGTACATTTTTGATTAAGCCACTCTAACGTCACAACTCTGGACCAGTGGTCTCCAGCAACATGAGATAATATGCACCAAAGTAATGATGAATGGTCTGCTTTGATACCTTTACTTAGGAGCCGTCTTAAACTGGTTCCAGTGTCCAGGTTCAGATGGACCGTCCCTATCCTGTTGTTTAAAAACAACCAGACCTCCTCTCTATCAGTCTTTGGGAGATGGCCTAACTATCCCAATGGCTGACCCAGAGATTTAAAGACATTGCTTGTGGCACGTTCCCAAGGTGAGACAGTCACAAAGTAACCACCAAGGTACATGAAAGCTCCTGGTCTCAGTCTAAAGGACCTAGTTTTACCATGGTTTACCTGCTTTTTCTACCAGGGAATGAGAAAACTGTTCATTCCTCCTTGAAAACTACCAGGAGTGGGGTTTGAACCCACGAGGACATTTGTCCATTGGATCTTAAGTCCAACGCCTTAACCACTCGGCCATCCTGGTAACTGTGGGAGCTTAAGTTGTACATTTTTGATTAAGCCACTCTAACGTCACAACTCTGGACCAGTGGTCTCCAGCAACATGAGATAATATGCACCAAAGTAATGATGAATGGTCTGCTTTGATACCTTTACTTAGGAGCCGTCTTAAACTGGTTCCAGTGTCCAGGTTCAGATGGACCGTCCCTATCCTGTTGTTTAAAAACAACCAGACCTCCTCTCTATCAGTCTTTGGGAGATGGCCTAACTATCCCAATGGCTGACCCAGAGATTTAAAGACATTGCTTGTGGCACGTTCCCAAGGTGAGACAGTCACAAAGTAACCACCAAGGTACATGAAAGCTCCTGGTCTCAGTCTAAAGGACCTAGTTTTACCATGGTTTACCTCCTTTTTCTACCAGGGAATGAGAAAACTGTTCATTCCTCCTTGAAAACTACCAGGAGTGGGGTTTGAACCCACGAGTACATTTGTCCATTGGATCTTAAGTCCAACACCTTAACCACTCGGCCATCCTGGTAACTGTGGGAGTATAAGTTGTACATTTTTGATTAAGCCACTCTAACGTCACAACTGTGGACCAGTGGTCTCCAGCAACATGAGATAATATGCACCAAAGTAATGATGAATGGTCTGCTTTGATACCTTTACTTAGGAGCCGTCTTAAACTGGTTCCAGTGTCCAGGTTCAGATGGACCGTCCCTATCCGGTTGTTTAAAAACAACCAGACCTCCTCTCTATCAGTCTTTGGGAGATGGCCTAACTATCCCAATGGCTGACCCAGAGGTTTAAAGACACTGCTGTAGTGGGAGGAGTTGCTGCTCACCTTCTGCTCAGCTTGTGGCACGTTCCCAAGGTGAAAAAGTCACAAAGTAACCACCAAGGTACATGAAAGCTCCTGGTCTCAGTCTAAAGGACCTAGTTTTACCATGGTTTACCTCCTTTTTCTACCAGGGAATGAGAAAACTGTTCATTCCTCCTTGAAAACTACCAGGAGTGGGGTTTGAACCCACGAGGACATTTGTCCATTGGATCTTAAGTCCAACGCCTTAACCACTCGGCCATCCTGGTAACTGTGGGAGCTTAAGTTGTACATTTTTGATTAAGCCACTCTAACGTCACAACTCTGGACCAGTGGTCTCCAGCAACATGAGATAATATGCACCAAAGTAATGATGAATGGTCTGCTTTGATACCTTTACTTAGGAGCCGTCTTAAACTGGTTCCAGTGTCCAGGTTCAGATGGACCGTCCCTATCCTGTTGTTTAAAAACAACCAGACCTCCTCTCTATCAGTCTTTGGGAGATGGCCTAACTATCCCAATGGCTGACCCAGAGATTTAAAGACATTGCTTGTGGCACGTTCCCAAGGTGAGACAGTCACAAAGTAACCACCAAGGTACATGAAAGCTCCTGGTCTCAGTCTAAAGGACCTAGTTTTACCATGGTTTACCTCCTTTTTCTACCAGGGAATGAGAAAACTGTTCATTCCTCCTTGAAAACTACCAGGAGTGGGGTTTGAACCCACGAGTACATTTGTCCATTGGATCTTAAGTCCAACACCTTAACCACTCGGCCATCCTGGTAACTGTGGGAGTATAAGTTGTACATTTTTGATTAAGCCACTCTAACGTCACAACTGTGGACCAGTGGTCTCCAGCAACATGAGATAATATGCACCAAAGTAATGATGAATGGTCTGCTTTGATACCTTTACTTAGGAGCCGTCTTAAACTGGTTCCAGTGTCCAGGTTCAGATGGACCGTCCCTATCCGGTTGTTTAAAAACAACCAGACCTCCTCTCTATCAGTCTTTGGGAGATGGCCTAACTATCCCAATGGCTGACCCAGAGGTTTAAAGACACTGCTGTAGTGGGAGGAGTTGCTGCTCACCTTCTGCTCAGCTTGTGGCACGTTCCCAAGGTGAAAAAGTCACAAAGTAACCACCAAGGTACATGAAAGCTCCTGGTCTCAGTCTAAAGGACCTAGTTTTACCATGGTTTACCTCCTTTTTCTACCAGGGAATGAGAAAACTGTTCATTCCTCCTTGAAAACTACCAGGAGTGGGGTTTGAACCCACGAGGACATTTGTCCATTGGATCTTAAGTCCAACGCCTTAACCACTCGGCCATCCTGGTAACTGTGGGAGCTTAAGTTGTACATTTTTGATTAAGCCACTCTAACGTCACAACTCTGGACCAGTGGTCTCCAGCAACATGAGATAATATGCACCAAAGTAATGATGAATGGTCTGCTTTGATACCTTTACTTAGGAGCCGTCTTAAACTGGTTCCAGTGTCCAGGTTCAGATGGACCGTCCCTATCCTGTTGTTTAAAAACAACCAGACCTCCTCTCTATCAGTCTTTGGGAGATGGCCTAACTATCCCAATGGCTGACCCAGAGATTTAAAGACATTGCTTGTGGCACGTTCCCAAGGTGAGACAGTCACAAAGTAACCACCAAGGTACATGAAAGCTCCTGGTCTCAGTCTAAAGGACCTAGTTTTACCATGGTTTACCTCCTTTTTCTACCAGGGAATGAGAAAACTGTTCATTCCTCCTTGAAAACTACCAGGAGTGGGGTTTGAACCCACGAGGACATTTGTCCATTGGATCTTAAGTCCAACGCCTTAACCACTCGGCCATCCTGGTAACTGTGGGAGCTTAAGTTGTACATTTTTGATTAAGCCACTCTAACGTCACAACTCTGGACCAGTGGTCTCCAGCAACATGAGATAATATGCACCAAAGTAATGATGAATGGTCTGCTTTGATACCTTTACTTAGGAGCCGTCTTAAACTGGTTCCAGTGTCCAGGTTCAGATGGACCGTCCCTATCCTGTTGTTTAAAAACAACCAGACCTCCTCTCTATCAGTCTTTGGGAGATGGCCTAACTATCCCAATGGCTGACCCAGAGATTTAAAGACATTGCTTGTGGCACGTTCCCAAGGTGAGACAGTCACAAAGTAACCACCAAGGTACATGAAAGCTCCTGGTCTCAGTCTAAAGGACCTAGTTTTACCATGGTTTACCTCCTTTTTCTACCAGGGAATGAGAAAACTGTTCATTCCTCCTTGAAAAGTACCAGGAGTGGGGTTTGAACCCACGAGTACATTTGTCCATTGGATCTTAAGTCCAACACCTTAACCACTCGGCCATCCTGGTAACTGTGGGAGTATAAGTTGTACATTTTTGATTAAGCCACTCTAACGTCACAACTGTGGACCAGTGGTCTCCAGCAACATGAGATAATATGCACCAAAGTAATGATGAATGGTCTGCTTTGATACCTTTACTTAGGAGCCGTCTTAAACTGGTTCCAGTGTCCAGGTTCAGATGGACCGTCCCTATCCGGTTGTTTAAAAACAACCAGACCTCCTCTCTATCAGTCTTTGGGAGATGGCCTAACTATCCCAATGGCTGACCCAGAGGTTTAAAGACACTGCTGTAGTGGGAGGAGTTGCTGCTCACCTTCTGCTCAGCTTGTGGCACGTTCCCAAGGTGAAAAAGTCACAAAGTAACCACCAAGGTACATGAAAGCTCCTGGTCTCAGTCTAAAGGACCTAGTTTTACCATGGTTTACCTCCTTTTTCTACCAGGGAATGAGAAAACTGTTCATTCCTCCTTGAAAACTACCAGGAGTGGGGTTTGAACCCACGAGGACATTTGTCCATTGGATCTTAAGTCCAACGCCTTAACCACTCGGCCATCCTGGTAACTGTGGGAGCTTAAGTTGTACATTTTTGATTAAGCCACTCTAACGTCACAACTCTGGACCAGTGGTCTCCAGCAACATGAGATAATATGCACCAAAGTAATGATGAATGGTCTGCTTTGATACCTTTACTTAGGAGCCGTCTTAAACTGGTTCCAGTGTCCAGGTTCAGATGGACCGTCCCTATCCTGTTGTTTAAAAACAACCAGACCTCCTCTCTATCAGTCTTTGGGAGATGGCCTAACTATCCCAATGGCTGACCCAGAGATTTAAAGACATTGCTTGTGGCACGTTCCCAAGGTGAGACAGTCACAAAGTAACCACCAAGGTACATGAAAGCTCCTGGTCTCAGTCTAAAGGACCTAGTTTTACCATGGTTTACCTCCTTTTTCTACCAGGGAATGAGAAAACTGTTCATTCCTCCTTGAAAACTACCAGGAGTGGGGTTTGAACCCACGAGGACATTTGTCCATTGGATCTTAAGTCCAACACCTTAACCACTCGGCCATCCTGGTAACTGTGGGAGCATAAGTTGTACATTTTTGATTAAGCCACTCTAACGTCACAACTGTGGACCAGTGGTCTCCAGCAACATGAGATAATATGCACCAAAGTAATGATGAATGGTCTGCTTTGATACCTTTACTTAGGAGCCGTCTTAAACTGGTTCCAGTGTCCAGGTTCAGATGGACCGTCCCTTTCCGGTTGTTTAAAAACAACCACACCTCCTCTCTATCAGTCTTTGGGAGATGGCCTAACTATCCCAATGGCTGACCCAGAGATTTAAAGACACTACTGTAATGGGAGGAGTTGCTGCTCACCTTCTGCTGAGCTTGTGGCACGTTCCCAAGGTGAAAAATTCACAAAGTAACCACCAAGGTACATGAAAGCTCCTGGTCTCAGTCTAAAGGAGCTAGTTTTACCATGGTTTACCTCCTTTTTCTACCAGGGAATGAGAAAACTGTTCATTCCTCCTTGAAAACTACCAGGAGTGGGGTTTGAACCCACGAGGACATTTGTCCATTGGATCTTAAGTCCAACGCCTTAACCACTCGGCCATCCTGGTAACTGTGGCAGCATAAGTTGTACATTTTTGATTAAGCCACTCTAACGTCACAACTGTGGACCAGTGGTCTCCAGCAACATGAGATAATATGCACCAAAGTAATGATGAATGGTCTGCTTTGATACCTTTACTTAGGAGCCGTCTTAAACTGGTTCCAGTGTCCAGGTTCAGATGGACCGTCCCTATCTGGTTGTTTAAAAACAACCAGACCTCCTCTCTATCAGTCTTTGGGAGATGGCCTAACTATCCCAATGGCTGACCCAGAGGTTTAAAGACACTGCTGTAGTGGGAGGAGTAGCTGCTCACCTTCTGCTCAGCTTGTGGCACGTTCCCAAGGTGAAAAAGTCACAAAGTAACCACCAAGGTACATGAAAGCTCCTGGTCTCAGTCTAAAGGAGCTAGTTTTACCATGGTTTACCTCCTTTTTCTACCAGGGAATGAGAAAACTGTTCATTCCTCCTTGAAAACTACCAGGAGTGGGGTTTGAACCCACGAGGACATTTGTCCATTGGATCTTAAGTCCAACGCCTTAACCACTCGGCCATCCTGGTAACTGTGGGAGCTTAAGTTGTACATTTTTGATTAAGCCACTCTAACGTCACAACTCTGGACCAGTGGTCTCCAGCAACATGAGATAATATGCACCAAAGTAATGATGAATGGTCTGCTTTGATACCTTTACTTAGGAGCCGTCTTAAACTGGTTCCAGTGTCCAGGTTCAGATGGACCGTCCCTATCCTGTTGTTTAAAAACAACCAGACCTCCTCTCTATCAGTCTTTGGGAGATGGCCTAACTATCCCAATGGCTGACCCAGAGATTTAAAGACATTGCTTGTGGCACGTTCCCAAGGTGAGACAGTCACAAAGTAACCACCAAGGTACATGAAAGCTCCTGGTCTCAGTCTAAAGGACCTAGTTTTACCATGGTTTACCTCCTTTTTCTACCAGGGAATGAGAAAACTGTTCATTCCTCCTTGAAAACTACCAGGAGTGGGGTTTGAACCCACGAGTACATTTGTCCATTGGATCTTAAGTCCAACACCTTAACCACTCGGCCATCCTGGTAACTGTGGGAGCATAAGTTGTACATTTTTGATTAAGCCACTCTAACGTCACAACTGTGGACCAGTGGTCTCCAGCAACATGAGATAATATGCACCAAAGTAATGATGAATGGTCTGCTTTGATACCTTTACTTAGGAGCCGTCTTAAACTGGTTCCAGTGTCCAGGTTCAGATGGACCGTCCCTATCCGGTTGTTTAAAAACAACCACACCTCCTCTCTATCAGTCTTTGGGAGATGGCCTAACTATCCCAATGGCTGACCCAGAGATTTAAAGACACTACTGTAATGGGAGGAGTTGCTGCTCACCTTCTGCTGAGCTTGTGGCACGTTCCCAAGGTGAAAAATTCACAAAGTAACCACCAAGGTACATGAAAGCTCCTGGTCTCAGTCTAAAGGAGCTAGTTTTACCATGGTTTACCTCCTTTTTCTACCAGGGAATGAGAAAACTGTTCATTCCTCCTTGAAAACTAACAGGAGTGGGGTTTGAACCGAGAAGGACATTTGTCCATTGAATCTTAAATCCAACACCTTAACCACTCGGCCATCCTGGTAACTGTGGGAGCTTAAGTTGTACATTTTTGATTAAGCCACTCTAACGTCACAACTGTGGACCAGTGGTCTCCAGCAACATGAGATAATATGCACCAAAGTAGTAATGAATGATCTTCTTTGATACCTTTACTTAGGAGCCGTCTTAAACTGGTTCCAGTGTCCAGGTTCAGATGGACCGTCCCTATCCGGTTGTTTAAAAACAACCAGACCTCCTCTCTATCAGTCTTTGGGAGATGGCCTAACTATCCCAATGGCTGACCCAGATATTTAAAGACACTGCTGTAGTGGGAGGAGTTGCTGCTCACCTTCTGCTGAGCTTGTGGCACGTTCCCAAGGTGAAAAAGTCACAAAGTAACCACCAAGGTACATGAAAGCTCCTGGTCTCAGTCTAAAGGAGCTAGTTTTACCATGGTTTACCTCCTTTTTCTACCAGGGAATGAGAAAACTGTTCATTCCTCCTTGAAAACTACCAGGAGTGGGGTTTGAACCCACGAGGACATTTGTCCATTGGATCTTAAGTCCAACGCCTTAACCACTCGGCCATCCTGGTAACTATGGCAGCATAAGTTGTACATTTTTGATTAAGCCACTCTAACGTCACAACTGTGGACCAGTGGTCTCCAGCAACATGAGATAATATGCACCAAAGTAATGATGAATGGTCTGCTTTGATACCTTTACTTAGGAGCCGTCTTAAACTGGTTCCAGTGTCCAGGTTCAGATGGACCGTCCCTATCCGGTTGTTTAAAAACAACCAGACCTCCTCTCTATCAGTCTTTGGGAGATGGCCTAACTATCCCAATGGCTGACCCAGAGGTTTAAAGACACTGCTGTAGTGGGAGGAGTAGCTGCTCACCTTCTGCTGAGCTTGTGGCACGTTCCCAAGGTGAGACAGTCACAAAGTAACCACCAAGGTACATGAAAGCTCCTGGTCTCAGTCTAAAGGAGCTAGTTTTACCATGGTTTACCTCCTTTTTCTACCAGGGAATGAGAAAACTGTTCATTCCTCCTTGAAAACTACCAGGAGTGGGGTTTGAACCCACGAGGACATTTGTCCATTGGATCTTAAGTCCAACGACTTAACCACTCGGCCATCCTGGTAACTATGGCAGCATAAGTTGTACATTTTTGATTAAGCCACTCTAACGTCACAACTGTGGACCAGTGGTCTCCAGCAACATGAGATAATATGCACCAAAGTAATGATGAATGGTCTGCTTTGATACCTTTACTTAGGAGCCGTCTTAAACTGGTTCCAGTGTCCAGGTTCAGATGGACCGTCCCTATCCGGTTGTTTAAAAACAACCAGACCTCCTCTCTATCAGTCTTTGGGAGATGGCCTAACTATCCCAATGGCTGACCCAGAGGTTTAAAGACACTGCTGTAGTGGGAGGAGTAGCTGCTCACCTTCTGCTGAGCTTGTGGCACGTTCCCAAGGTGAAAAAGTCACAAAGTAACCACCAAGGTACATGAAAGCTCCTGGTCTCAGTCTAAAGGACCTAGTTTTACCATGGTTTACCTCCTTTTTCTACCAGGGAATGAGAAAACTGTTCATTCCTCCTTGAAAACTACCAGGAGTGGGGTTTGAACCCACGAGTACATTTGTCCATTGGATCTTAAGTCCAACACCTTAACCACTCGGCCATCCTGGTAACTGTGGGAGCATAAGTTGTACATTTTTGATTAAGCCACTCTAACGTCACAACTGTGGACCAGTGGTCTCCAGCAACATGAGATAATATGCACCAAAGTAATGATGAATGGTCTGCTTTGATACCTTTACTTAGGAGCCGTCTTAAACTGGTTCCAGTGTCCAGGTTCAGATGGACCGTCCCTATCCGGTTGTTTAAAAACAACCACACCTCCTCTCTATCAGTCTTTGGGAGATGGCCTAACTATCCCAATGGCTGACCCAGAGATTTAAAGACACTACTGTAATGGGAGGAGTTGCTGCTCACCTTCTGCTGAGCTTGTGGCACGTTCCCAAGGTGAAAAATTCACAAAGTAACCACCAAGGTACATGAAAGCTCCTGGTCTCAGTCTAAAGGAGCTAGTTTTACCATGGTTTACCTCCTTTTTCTACCAGGGAATGAGAAAACTGTTCATTCCTCCTTGAAAACTAACAGGAGTGGGGTTTGAACCGAGAAGGACATTTGTCCATTGAATCTTAAATCCAACACCTTAACCACTCGGCCATCCTGGTAACTGTGGGAGCTTAAGTTGTACATTTTTGATTAAGCCACTCTAACGTCACAACTGTGGACCAGTGGTCTCCAGCAACATGAGATAATATGCACCAAAGTAGTAATGAATGATCTTCTTTGATACCTTTACTTAGGAGCCGTCTTAAACTGGTTCCAGTGTCCAGGTTCAGATGGACCGTCCCTATCCGGTTGTTTAAAAACAACCAGACCTCCTCTCTATCAGTCTTTGGGAGATGGCCTAACTATCCCAATGGCTGACCCAGATATTTAAAGACACTGCTGTAGTGGGAGGAGTTGCTGCTCACCTTCTGCTGAGCTTGTGGCACGTTCCCAAGGTGAAAAAGTCACAAAGTAACCACCAAGGTACATGAAAGCTCCTGGTCTCAGTCTAAAGGAGCTAGTTTTACCATGGTTTACCTCCTTTTTCTACCAGGGAATGAGAAAACTGTTCATTCCTCCTTGAAAACTACCAGGAGTGTGGTTTGAACCCACGAGGACATTTGTCCATTGGATCTTAAGTCCAACGTCTTAACCACTCGGCCATCCTGGTAACTGTGGCAGCATAAGTTGTACATTTTTGATTAAGCCACTCTAACGTCACAACTGTGGACCAGTGGTCTCCAGCAACATGAGATAATATGCACCAAAGTAATGATGAATGGTCTGCTTTGATACCTTTACTTAGGAGCCGTCTTAAACTGGTTCCTGTGTCCAGGTTCAGATGGACCGTCCCTATCCGGTTGTTTAAAAACAACCACACCTCCTCTCTATCAGTCTTTGGGAGATGGCCTAACTATCCCAATGGCTGACCCAGAGATTTAAAGACACTACTGTAATGGGAGGAGTTGCTGCTCACCTTCTGCTGAGCTTGTGGCACGTTCCCAAGGTGAAAAATTCACAAAGTAACCACCAAGGTACATGAAAGCTCCTGGTCTCAGTCTAAAGGAGCTAGTTTTACCATGGTTTACCTCCTTTTTCTACCAGGGAATGAGAAAACTGTTCATTCCTCCTTGAAAACTACCAGGAGTGGGGTTTGAACCCACGAGGACATTTGTCCATTGAATCTTAAATCCAACACCTTAACCACTCGGCCATCCTGGTAACTGTGGGAGCTTAAGTTGTACATTTTTGATTAAGCCACTCTAACGTCACAACTCTGGACCAGTGGTCTCCAGCAACATCAGATAATATGCACCAAAGTAGTGATGAATGGTCTGCTTTGATAAATTTACTTAGGAGCCGTCTTAAACTGGTTCCAGTGTCCAGGTTCAGATGGACCGTCCCTAACCGGTTGTTTAAAAACAACCAGACCTCCTCTCTATCAGTCTTTGGGAGATGGCCTAACTATCCCAATGGCTGACCCAGAGATTTAAAGACATTGCTTGTGGCACGTTCCCAAGGTGAAAAAGTCACAAAGTAACCACCAAGGTACATGAAAGCTCCTGGTCTCAGTCTAAAGGAGCTAGTTTTACCATGGTTTACCTCCTTTTTCTACCAGGGAATGAGAAAACTGTTCATTCCTCCTTGAAAACTACCAGGAGTGGGGTTTGAACCCACGAGGACATTTGTCCATTGGATCTTAAGTCCAACGCCTTAACCACTCGGCCATCCTGGTAACTGTGGGAGCATAAGTTGTACATTTTTGATTAAGCCACTCTAACGTCACAACTGTGGACCAGTGGTCTCCAGCAACATGAGATAATATGCACCAAAGTAATGATGAATGGTCTGCTTTGATACCTTTACTTAGGAGCCGTCTTAAACTGGTTCCAGTGTCCAGGTTCAGATGGACCGTCCCTATCCGGTTGTTTAAAAACAACCAGACCTCCTCTCTATCAGTCTTTGGGAGATGGCCTAACTATCCCAATGGCTGACCCAGAGATTTAAAGACACTGCTGTAGTGGGAGGAGTTGCTGCTCACCTTCTGCTGAGCTTGTGGCACGTTCCCAAGGTGAAAAATTCACAAAGTAACCACCAAGGTACATGAAAGCTCCTGGTCTCAGTCTAAAGGAGCTAGTTTTACCATGGTTTACCTCCTTTTTCTACCAGGGAATGAGAAAACTGTTCATTCCTCCTTGAAAACTAGCAGGAGTGGGGTTTGAACCGAGAAGGACATTTGTCCATTGAATCTTAAATCCAACACCTTAACCACTCGGCCATCCTGGTAACTGTGGGAGCTTAAGTTGTACATTTTTGATTAAGCCACTCTAACGTCACAACTGTGGACCAGTGGTCTCCAGCAACATGAGATAATATGCACCAAAGTAGTAATGAATGATCTTCTTTGATACCTTTACTTAGGAGCCGTCTTAAACTGGTTCCAGTGTCCAGGTTCAGATGGACCGTCCCTATCCGGTTGTTTAAAAACAACCAGACCTCCTCTCTATCAGTCTTTGGGAGATGGCCTAACTATCCCAATGGCTGACCCAGATATTTAAAGACACTGCTGTAGTGGGAGGAGTTGCTGCTCACCTTCTGCTGAGCTTGTGGCACGTTCCCAAGGTGAAAAAGTCACAAAGTAACCACCAAGGTACATGAAAGCTCCTGGTCTCAGTCTAAAGGAGCTAGTTTTACCATGGTTTACCTCCTTTTTCTACCAGGGAATGAGAAAACTGTTCATTCCTCCTTGAAAACTACCAGGAGTGGGGTTTGAACCCACGAGGACATTTGTCCATTGGATCTTAAGTCCAACACCTTAACCACTCGGCCATCCTGGTAACTGTGGCAGCATAAGTTGTACATTTTTGATTAAGCCACTCTAACGTCACAACTGTGGACCAGTGGTCTCCAGCAACATGAGATAATATGCACCAAAGTAATGATGAATGGTCTGCTTTGATACCTTTACTTAGGAGCCGTCTTAAACTGGTTCCAGTGTCCAGGTTCAGATGGACCGTCCCTATCCGGTTGTTTAAAAACAACCAGACCTCCTCTCTATCAGTCTTTGGGAGATGGCCTAACTATCCCAATGGCTGACCCAGAGATTTAAAGACATTGCTTGTGGCACGTTCCCAAGGTGAGACAGTCACAAAGTAACCACCAAGGTACATGAAAGCTCCTGGTCTCAGTCTAAAGGAGCTAGTTTTACCATGGTTTACCTCCTTTTTCTACCAGGGAATGAGAAAACTGTTCATTCCTCCTTGAAAACTACCAGGAGTGGGGTTTGAACCCACGAGGACATTTGTCCATTGGATCTTAAGTCCAACGCCTTAACCACTCGGCCATCCTGGTAACTGTGGGAGCTTAAGTTGTACATTTTTGATTAAGCCACTCTAACGTCACAACTGTGGACCAGTGGTCTCCAGCAACATGCGATAATATGCACCAAAGTAATGATGAATGGTCTGCTTTGATACCTTTACTTAGGAGCCGTCTTAAACTGGTTCCAGTGTCCAGGTTCAGATGGACCGTCCCTATCCGGTTGTTTAAAAACAACCACACCTCCTCTCTATCAGTCTTTGGGAGATGGCCTATCTATCCCAATGGCTGACCCAGAGATTTAAAGACACTACTGTAATGGGAGGAGTTGCTGCTCACCTTCTGCTGAGCTTGTGGCACGTTCCCAAGGTGAAAAATTCACAAAGTAACCACCAAGGTACATGAAAGCTCCTGGTCTCAGTCTAAAGGAGCTAGTTTTACCATGGTTTACCTCCTTTTTCTACCAGGGAATGAGAAAACTGTTCATTCCTCCTTGAAAACTACCAGGAGTGGGGTTTGAACCCACGAGGACATTTGTCCATTGGATCTTAAGTCCAACGCCTTAACCACTCGGCCATCCTGGTAACTGTGGGAGCTTAAGTTGTACATTTTTGATTAAGCCACTCTAACGTCACAACTCTGGACCAGTGGTCTCCAGCAACATGAGATAATATGCACCAAAGTAATGATGAATGGTCTGCTTTGATACCTTTACTTAGGAGCCGTCTTAAACTGGTTCCAGTGTCCAGGTTCAGATGGACCGTCCCTATCCTGTTGTTTAAAAACAACCAGACATCCTCTCTATCAGTCTTTGGGAGATGGCCTAACTATCCCAATGGCTGACCCAGAAATTTAAAGACACTGCTGTAGTGGGAGGAGTTGCTGCTCACCTTCTGCTGAGCTTGTGGCACGTTCCCAAGGTGAGACAGTCACAAAGTAACCACCAAGGTACATGAAAGCTCCTGGTCTCAGTCTAAAGGAGCTAGTTTGACCTCTTTTTTCTACCAGGGAATGAGAAAACTGTTCATTCCTCCTTGAAAACTACCAGGAGTGGGGTTTGAACCCACGAGGACATTTGTCCATTGGATCTTAAGTCCAACGCCTTAACCACTCGGCCATCCTGGTAACTGTGGGAGCTTAGGTTGTGCATTTTTCATTAAGCCACTCTAACGTCACAACTGTGGACCAGTGGTCTCCAGCAACTTGAGATAATATGCACCAAAGTAGTGATGAATGGTCTGCTTTGATACCTTTACTTAGGAGCCGTCTTAAACTGGTTCCAGTGTCCAGGTTCAGATGGACCGTCCCTATCCTGTTGTTTAAAAACAACCAGACCTCCCCTCTATCAGTCTTTGGGAGATGGCCTAACTATCCCAATGGCTGACCCAGAGATTTAAAGACATTGCTGTAGTGGGAGGAGTTGCTGCTCACCTTCTGCTGAGCTTGTGGCACGTTCCCAAGGTGAAAAAGTCACAAAGTAACCACCAAGGTACATGAAAGCTCCTGGTCTCAGTCTAAAGGAGCTAGTTTGACCTCTTTTTTCTACCAGGGAATGAGAAAACTGTTCATTCCTCCTTGAAAACTACCAGGAGTGGGGTTTGAACCCACGAGGACATTTGTCCATTGGATCTTAAGTCCAACGCCTTAACCACTCGGCCATCCTGGTAACTGTGGGAGCATAAGTTGTACATTTTTGATTAAGCCACTCTAACGTCACAACTGTGGACCAGTGGTTTCCAGCAACATGAGATAATATGCACCAAAGTAATGATGAATGGTCTGCTTTGATACCTTTACTTAGGAGCCGTCTTAAACTGGTTCCAGTGTCCAGGTTCAGATGGACCGTCCCTAACCGGTTGTTTAAAAACAACCAGACCTCCTCTCTATCAGTCTTTGGGAGATGGCCTAACTATCCCAATGGCTGACCCAGAGATTTAAAGACATTGCTTGTGGCACGTTCCCAAGGTGAAAAAGTCACAAAGTAACCACCAAGGTACATGAAAGCTCCTGGTCTCAGTCTAAAGGAGCTAGTTTTACCATGGTTTACCTCCTTTTTCTACCAGGGAATGAGAAAACTGTTCATTCCTCCTTGAAAACTACCAGGAGTGGGGTTTGAACCCACGAGGACATTTGTCCATTGGATCTTAAGTCCAACGCCTTAACCACTCGGCCATCCTGGTAACTGTGGGAGCATAAGTTGTACATTTTTGATTAAGCCACTCTAACGTCACAACTGTGGACCAGTGGTCTCCAGCAACATGAGATAATATGCACCAAAGTAATGATGAATGGTCTGCTTTGATACCTTTACTTAGGAGCCGTCTTAAACTGGTTCCAGTGTCCAGGTTCAGATGGACCGTCCCTATCCGGTTGTTTAAAAACAACCAGACCTCCTCTCTATCAGTCTTTGGGAGATGGCCTAACTATCCCAATGGCTGACCCAGAGATTTAAAGACACTGCTGTAGTGGGAGGAGTTGCTGCTCACCTTCTGCTGAGCTTGTGGCACGTTCCCAAGGTGAAAAAGTCACAAAGTAACCACCAAGGTACATGAAAGCTCCTGGTCTCAGTCTAAAGGAGCTAGTTTTACCATGGTTTACCTCCTTTTTCTACCAGGGAATGAGAAAACTGTTCATTCCTCCTTGAAAACTACCAGGAGTGGGGTTTGAACCCACGAGGACATTTGTCCATTGGATCTTAAGTCCAACGCCTTAACCACTCGGCCATCCTGGTTACTGTGGGAGCTTAAGTTGTACATTTTTGATTAAGCCACTCTAACGTCACAACTCTGGACCAGTGGTCTCCAGCAACATGAGATAATATGCACCAAAGTAATGATGAATGGTCTGCTTTGATACCTTTACTTAGGAGCCGTCTTAAACTGGTTCCAGTGTCCAGGTTCAGATGGACCGTCCCTATCCTGTTGTTTAAAAACAACCAGACCTCCTCTCTATCAGTCTTTGGGAGATGGCCTAACTATCCCAATGGCTGACCCAGAGATTTAAAGACACTACTGTAGTGGGAGGAGTTGCTGCTCACCTTCTGCTGAGCTTGTGGCACGTTCCCAAGGTGAAAATTTCAAAAAGTAACCACCAAGGTACATGAAAGCTCCTGGTCTCAGTCTAAATGACCTAGTTTTATCATGGTTTACCTCCTTTTTCTACCAGGGAATGAGAAAACTGTTCATTTCTCCTTGAAAACTACCAGGAGTGGGGTTTGAACCCACGAGGACATTTGTCCATTGGATCTTAAGTCCAACGCCTTAACCACTCGGCCATCCTGGTAACTGTGGGAGCTTAAGTTGTACATTTTTGATTAAGCCACTCTAACGTCACAACTGTGGACCAGTGGTCTCCAGCAACTTGAGATAATATGCACCAAAGTAGTGATGAATGGTCTGCTTTGATACCTTTACTTAGGAGCCGTCTTAAACTGGTTCCAGTGTCCAGGTTCAGATGGACCGTCCCTATCCTGTTGTTTAAAAACAACCAGACATCCTCTCTATCAGTCTTTGGGAGATGGCCTAACTATCCCAATGGCTGACCCAGAAATTTAAAGACACTGCTGTAGTGGGAGGAGTTGCTGCTCACCTTCTGCTGAGCTTGTGGCACGTTCCCAAGGTGAAAAAGTCACAAAGTAACCACCAAGGTACATGAAAGCTCCTGGTCTCAGTCTAAAGGAGCTAGTTTGACCTCTTTTTTCTACCAGGGAATGAGAAAACTGTTCATTCCTCCTTGAAAACTACCAGGAGTGGGGTTTGAACCCACGAGGACAGTTGTCCATTGGATCTTAAGTCCAACACCTTAACCACTCGGCCATCCTGGTAACTGTAGGAGCTTAAATTTTACATTTTAGATTAAGCCACTCTAACGTCACAACTGTGGACCAGTGGTCTCCAGCAACATGAGATAATATGCACCAAAGTAGTGATGAATGGTCTGCTTTGATACCTTTACTTAGGAGCCATCTTAAACTGGTTCCAGTGTCCAGGTTCAGATGGACCGTCCCAATCCTGTAGTTTAAAAACAACCAGAGCTCCTCTCTATCAGTCTTTGGGAGATGGCCTAACCATCCCAATGGCTGACCCATAGATTTAAAGACACTACTGTATTGGGAGGAGTTGCTGCTCACCTTCTGCTGACCTTGTGGCACGTTTCCAAGGTGAAATGGTCACAAAGTAACCACCAAGGTACATGAAAGCTCCTGGTCTCAGTCTAAAGGAACTAGTTTTCTGGGGCCATGGTTTGCCTCCTTTTTCTATGAGGGAAAAAGAAACTGTTCATTCCTCCTTGACTACCAGGAGTGGGGTTTGAACCAACAAGGACATTTGTCCATTAGATCTTATGTCTAACACCTTAAACACTCAGCCATCCTGGTGACTGAATTGTCTGCTTTGATACCTGGTTCCAGTGTCAGATGGATTCTCCTACAACAATCAAAACTCCTGTATACCATGAACATATTGTTAAAGGATGAGGTATTGCTACTGTTCAATGTAATCTTATCTGCTTTGGGACACTTTTCTTAGGACTTCATGGTCAATACCTTAGCCACTCAGCCAAGCAGAGTATCTTCATCATACCATTCACACAATGTATTATCCAGCACACACTGGAGCGAAGGAGGTTCTCTGTGAGGGGTAGGTGTGTTGTTTATGTACCTCAGAAATGACGAGTTTTCTCTCTAAGACAAAAAGGAGATCCTGGGCCCACCTAAAGTTGCTATGTCGGAATTCTTCACCCGTATGAAAACTAACCCCTTCGACCAGATAGAATGGTGGTGGGAGGCAGCATGTCATGTAAATCCTTAGTCCAGTTATCATGCCCATGGCTAATAGATATTTTGTTCGAGATAACGAACCTTTGGAACAGGGTCTAACTTGTCTAGGTACAATCCATCGCTTTTCTCTTCAGTACGGTGCAGCAAGCACTCTGCATCTCCATCTCTTACAGCACGGCATCCGAATCAGCAATGTAAGCAAAAGCCATTGCCCTGGAAAATGGTGACCGTATCCCACAATGCATTGGAAAATCACGTGCCCTTTCAAGTCTCATGGTATAGAACATGGTTAGGGTTGCCAATTGTCCCATTTTAGCTTTGATATCTCATGTTTCTAGTTAAATTGAAGTACAGGATACTCCTTTTTTCCCCATAATCTGACTGCAGCCTGCAATTTCCATTTACAAACACTAAAGGGCACTCCTTGCCTTAATTAGCTAGCCCTCAGTAAATAATTCACGCTGAATTACAAAGCACGGGCTCCATTTGAATACCTCTTTTGGGTAAGGTAAGTGCGTCAGCGGTCGCCATGATAAGTGCTGTCCGAATAGTGCGGTTAGTAAGGAAGGAGGTATGAAAAGGAGCCTGTATACTTCCTCTCACAGCTCCTCAAGTATACGAACCTCATGATGTCCCTTAGCGGCACTGAGGAGCTATAAGGAATCCCACAACCCTTTGTGTTACATGACGTATAAGCCCAGTCACCCTCACAGAAATGAACGAAAATGTCCGGAGAGAAGAGAGCGCGCACTTTGTAGTTCATTTTCTGAACGCTGTAAGCCCGGAGTGTACATCCATGTGTGTTTCCGTCACATAATGACGTCGGAGATAAAAGCTAAAAGGAGATAAAAAAGATAAAATTCGACACAGCAGTCCGAAGCTCCTTCCCTACCCAGGATAGAGTTCTTACTGCTGACCCCGTGAAAAGTCAAGGAACACGAGCTAGGAGCTATTATTAGACGTTTTCGGATGGAGCCATGATGTGGCTTTCCGTTTCTGACAGATTACATTCACCCCCACCCCTCTCTGCTTCTGTCACACCCCCATACCAGTGCAGCAGAGAAAAGCTGTGCCTTATTTTATTATCTGTTCAGACTGCTCTATGATTCAGATATTTATCCCAGTGAATTATTTTATTCCTGAAAACATTGTTTCAATTTTTTTATTCCTGTTTTTATGTATAATGATTTCTTTAATTTTTCATTCTGTAGTGTTTCTCACAGATTTCTTTAACGTGTCAGTGTCATGCAGTAATGCTCATTAGTGGCAGAGCGCACAACACTGACAGCCAGAAGTGGGCTTAACCACGTTCTGGTTAAAATGGGTCTGAGGAAAACCAACGGGAGAAGTTTATAGCATATGGGGCGAGTCGAATAGGGATGAAAATGACAATGGAAAGCAGCATCAAAGTTCCAGGGCACCACACTCCTAGTATGGAAAAATGCCCATTTTTTCCATACTAGGAGTGTTGTCCGATTTAAACAGTAGGGAGTGCAGGTTGGCCAAGTGATACAAAGGTTTAAGGATTTTTTTGCTTGTAATTATGATTATTGATTTGTTTTTTTAAGCTGGAGCTTCATGATTTTTTAATCAATGAAAGAATGGTAAATGGACTGAACTTCTCCAGTCATACTGACCACTCAAAGCACTGTACACTAGAGCCACATTCACCCAAACAACTTCACACACTGATACACAACTGTTAAGTGCCTTGCCCAAGAGCACATTGACATCTGACAAGGGGAAGCTGGAATTGAACCAACAACCTATTAGTTCCAAGACATCTACTCAACCCATCAAGTCACAGTCACATAAACATAAAGTAAACACATAGACAAAAATAACTATATAGAAATGTATAATTAAATAAATCAAAGCAGGCACTTATGCTAACAGTGTTTCGATTAAAGGATGAAGAATTATTGCTCACAGGAGATCTCAGCCATGAAATGAATCACTGGCAGCCCTTTTGATTTATTTTTCCTTTATACCTGTCATTTGGGATCTTCAGGCCATTTTAGCATCTCATCTGTTGCTTTCACATTTCTATCTGTGTTGTGTTTTTTATTGTTTGTCAACTTTCATCAACGCTTTTCGAGTTATAAATTTAAGCTAAACATGTCAGATAATTACCCGAAGACCTTTATTTGGTCTGGATTGTTTGAATTGTTTCTATCTTAAATCTGTTTTCCTGAAGCTCTTAAGGCCTAAAAGTTAGGGGACAAAAATACAAAAACGTCTCCACTGTGATTTTCAGCTCCCACACACAGATCTGACTGCCCACTGAAACAGAAAAAGAGAAATAAAATCACAGCTCTCCACACTCACACACTGATTAAATTCAGGGTCCGTGAGATATGAAGTTATGAGGAAAATTGAGTTGCGGACCCACCTTCCATACGCTTGTCTGACCTCAGATCAAACTATTACATCTGTGTTTGTGTGTTTCTGTCCAGACTAAAGGGCAAAGTACGCCCATGCAATAAGCAGAACGCACGAGCAGCCACGCGTTTAATTGATCCGAGCGATCAGTCCGATGACAGGATTTGAACTGAATCAGCAGCTCTGTTCTTATTACAAAAGTTCAGACAGAAGTGCTTCGTTTAGTTTCTTTGTTTAGGAACCTGTAAACTCTTGATTTTTTATGTAATTTAAAGATTTTGATCTAAATTATTCAAAAAGTGGTTTTTGACAGTATTACCGTCAGGTTCTCAGTTTACAGCCCATAAGACAGCACAGTTAGTGTCAACAACATCTTTTAGATCTTTAAGAGTCTTCATTGTTTCCACTACCACTGGTGGTACATCTAACAGCGATGCTGCATGTTAAAATGCCTGAAACACTCGGTAAAACTAAATCTAAACTGATTTTACAGCTCAGCAACAGTCAAACATCACCAGGATTTACATATTATCACATGCCTGAAAGAAACAAAATTCGATTAGATTGATATCCCTGATTTATTCTGACTTGAATTCTGTTTTCCAAACACACACATAATAAATGTCTGAAGCATCGGAACCAAGGAGACTGTAAACGAGAAAATAAAGTTAAAGGTAAGAGCTTTATTTGCATCACTCCAACTTACTCTGATAGTAAAGCACTTTGAGAGAATTAGAGGAAAAATAATCACTGTATCTCGCTGACAGGAAGCTGAGGTTTTTTCTGTTATGTTTAGAGATTTGTTCTAAGCAATAATTGAAGATTTGCTGCATTCATTTGCAAAATCACAGCTTGCAGTACATGAAGTTGTCATAATGTGCAGCCGAGTCAAGGGCTAGTCAGTCAACCCCATAATAGAAGTCCAACACCTTAACAGCTCGCTCCCGGTCTTATAAATATACTGATCATGTCAGGTTATTGACCCATCAAACCGTCCCATGAACCATTTGGATCCTTAATGCTTTCCTAATGACACCAACATGCATTATGGGTTGTTTTAAAGGGGAAACGACTGCCTAGGAGTTTTCTATTTTGTTTGTTTTTCTATTTTATTCTTAATTCATATTAACATGCGTAGGCGTACTTGCAACCAATGAGATCTTACGCTTGTACCAGTCTCACCTTTCCCCATTAGGTTTCCTAATATTTCGTTTACTGGAATCAATTAAAAATATATTTTCTGTCGTTAAAGTTTTGGTGTTAACCTGGATGTAAGAAAAGTAGTACATACTTTCTCAGCTAGAACTAAAGATATATTAACCCCACATCTAAACTCCTAGAAAAAATGACAACAGCAGTAAAAGCTGCAGTGATTTAAGATCATGGAGCATTTTTGGTAGATTTTAGATAAAACTGAAAACATTGATACTGTATGTTACAACCTGTATTGTAGCTTTTTTGTTGTTTCTTTGCTTTTGCTGAGGATTTAATACATTTAGACTCAATAAAAATAATTCCTTCAAGTTATTTTGATATTTTGATCTCAACACCAGTATCATATGTCCATCTCCTTTTATATTGGAGCCTTTCTTGATTGCATCCTATCTTCGCTTGGAGTTACATCAACTGTGATGTTGCATATCAACATGACTTTAACACCATATTGACTTTGAAACTCATCAGACTCAACGTCTACCAAAAATCACATTTATTAAACACTAAATTTGATTAAATGAAGAGTCTTCTGAAATCTTGCTGACTCAATCTTTCTTAGAAACATTCATTAATAACAATCTAAAAATTCTAATCATTGCAGAAATGCATGTCAAAGTGAAGAAATAAGGATCCTTGGTCATTGTACCCTGTGAGAAAAAGCTCCTCTAAATGAAGAAAGCTCACAATCACACTACCAGGAGTGGGGATTGAACCCACAAGGACATTCATCCATTAGATCTTAAGTCTAATGCCTTAACCACTCGGCCATCCTGGCCCGTGTTCCTTTTGTCTACATGTCCAGCTTGGTGTAATAAATCACTATTAAAAATTGGAAAATTGTACCTAAATCGCACAACGACAGATTCTCTCACTGTATCTCATGTTATCAGGGGTAGAGGTAAGCCAATAAGTACCAAACCGCAGCTCTGACAGAGATCTACGTGTTCTGTTAAAAGGATGCATATGATGCGCTTGCAGCGATGCTTGCAAACCGTTATGATGTAGCTGGCTCCATTGAACCACCGTAAGAGCCTTTGTATCATCATAAGAAAACATGGAAAGGTGGTAAACCTTTCCAGGAACAACAGGGCCTCTAAAGAACTGGTTAACAGCATCTAAACCACTGCAGGCCTCATGTACATCAGTCAAGGTCAGAGTTCACGTTTCAACAATAAGGAAGAGACTTGGCATTACATGGAAGTGCTCCAAAGCAAAAGACCATAGCTGATCAAAAAGTCTCACATTTGTCAGAAAAATGTTTTGAAGGTCTCAAAAACTGTTGTGAATGTTTTATAAATGGATGAGATGTGTTATAAAATGAATATAGTATTTTAGATCATACTGCAACTTAAACATGGCACTGCTTTACCAGGACCTGGTTGATTTACTGCTGTTGATGGGACCGTGAATTCTGCTGTTGACATGAAAATCCTGAAGGACAATTTCAATCCATTAATTTGTGACGTTAAACTCAAGCACCCCTGGGGGATACATCAAGACACTGACCCAAATCTCTGCTTCTGAATAGCTAAAAATAAAAAAAGTTTAAAAAGTACTGGAGCAGCCTAGTCAAAGTACAGACTTAAATCTAACTGAGATACTGAGGTCTTAACCAGGCAGTTTATGCTCAAAAACCCACCAGGATGGTTGAACTGATAATCCTGGAAGGAAGAGTGGGTCTTGATCCTTGGATTTATTTGGACTGGTTAAGTTTTCCTGGATCGTGCAATGTTTAGTTATTTTCCCTTTAATGTTTGTCTAGTGGTTTTTGTCGACCGTTTTGTATATTTTAGTTGCCTTATAGGTCCTGTTTTGTTTATTTGGTTAGATTTCCTCCTGTGTTCCTCCCTGTCAGCCCCAGCTCAGTATTCTCTCTCCCTCAACGCTCTACCTTCATTGATCCCAGCTGCTCCTAATTCCATCTGATTACCTCCACCTGTCTTCTTCCTCGTCTCTCCTCTCTGCCTCTGCATATATATATACTCCCTGGTTCTACCCCCTCACTACTGGTTCGTCTGTTTTCATTGTTGGATTCCTTCCCTTCTGTTAGCCAGCTTAATCTCAGTTCCTGTGCGACATCTGGAAGTTCTTTTATTCTTCATTAAACGTCATCATCACCTTGCTGCATCTGCGTTTAGGTCCTTCTACAAACGCACCATGACAGAGTGGGCCTTTATTCCTCCAGAGCAATCTGAAAGACTCATTGCCAGAGAGTGTTGGTTAGAGATGTTACAACGCAGGAGCAGGGATTAAACCCATGCAAAGCATTGGATCTTAAGTCTAACGCTTTAACCATTTGGCCGTCCCGGTCCCACTTCTGTTTATCAACACGGCAGAACCTGAGAGCTATTTTTCCTCATTCTCTGCCGAGCTTCTCCTTGTTCCTCTTTACAAAATGTCTCAATAGCCCAGTTATGAACTCCTGGGAACAACAGGTTGCGAAACATTTTGTCACAATTAAAACGTCAAGACTTGGACTAGAGTCTCACCTAAAACTGCGTTTTGCATTTACTCAGGTTTTGCAGATATCTAACTGAGATGTTGCATGTTATATTCATATATACTTCCTAATATTTCAGAAAAGCCATCTGCACTTTTTTAGCTCTCCGGCAGTAAAACAAGGTCATTAATCTGCTTTTAAATAACACAGTTGAACACATTTATGCCACATCTATAAAAAAGCAACTGCGCAGCAAACTGCTGACCGACGGCAGTTTTCTACGCCTATTTCTACCCTTTTTAAAGCCTTTTTCACACCTCAAAACAGAAAGCTACAGCTTGCATCATTACGTAGAGCATTTTTCCTGCTGTCATTGTTAAATTTTCAGTGCGTGTGGAGCGTTGTATTTTCAGTGATGGACTCACAGTTTGCCGTCAGTAGAAATCTGAAGACATTTCTTTAACTACAAAGCAGCAGAACACCTCTGTTTGCCGTGATTTTCTGTCTCTGATGTTGAAAGCTTGTCAGAGCTCATGATCAAACATTTGAACGTGAGCGGTTTTTATTCAGCCTATTTGTTTGATTTGTAGTCACTGTCTTTTACTCTCCGAAGCCTTCTGCCGACATTTTCTGCCTCTTTCGTTGAGGGTTTCAGTGAGTTCTGAAACATTCTTGCCTTAATAAGAGTCATATTTGCACAAATAAAAATGCAAAGCTGATAAAAAATGTAAAAAATGAATTAAGTAGTTAATTTTTCATTTCATGGATCTTTTTTAACTGTTACAAATGCTTCTTGTTATCTTATATCTGTAACTGAATTTAATTTTTGGTAAAAGCATTACTTAATGTCCCAGATTACAGACTTTCTTGTTTACATTTTTGGGTGTGAATAATGTATTTACACAATCCTTTTGGTCTCTGGACTGGATGGTGGTTATAGATGTTTATTTATCTACAAATAACACACAGAGCTCTGTTTCTGCCTGGTTTCATCATGAAAACACTTTCTCCACACGGTATTCGACTTGTCCGTGTGGTCTTCTCTTTGACTGCGCCATCTCAGTCCGTGGTCATGAGGCTTGTTGGTTTCATATCAGGAGGGGACAGTTTGGGACAGATGGTTGACATTCTGAAACTGGAGAGTTCTTGTAAACATAAATAAAACTGGTTTTGCAATAGATAAAGCAAGTTAACATTAATTAACTGGCACCCCAAAAAAATGCAAAAAATGTCTAAAGAGAAAAGTGTATTGAAATTCAATTAAACTTTGTTCTTGAACCCTTTGGTGTGGATGCACAAGCTTGGTGTCTGTGTAAAGGTAACACTTTAAAAAAAACATTTATCTGAGTAATCTATTTTTTGTACTGGTAACCAATGTTTAGTGATTAAATTCGGAAAACACATAAATTGTGCATTTTGTTTTCGTTTTTTAATTTTCTTATTTGTCATGTGGCTGCAGACTGAGGCAAGGAGGTGCTGGCTGAAAAAATAAAGGATCCAAAAGAGACAAGTCTTTCCTACGACAGGTTCAAATTTGAAGACAATAGAATATACAATGACTATTTTTGACTTTTTTTCTGTTGGTATGTCCAGGTTTTTCTCCAAGAGTTATCCTAATGCTTCCAAACTGTGCCAAAATGAAGTTGCCCAGCTCAAAAGGCTGTAACTTCTGATTACTTCTACATAGAGACATCAGTGAGGACTCTAATGAAAGGTCATTTCCAGATCTTGTTCTGTGCACAGATTCACCGTCAACATGACTGAAATACAGTCAGTGAGTAATTAATGTCTAACACAAAAAACGACAGGTTACAACTTACTAAAGGACATTTAAGCAGTATTAGTGGGAGTTTATCTACAATTGCCTGATAAAGTGACTATAATCTGGAAAATTAGGTGGTACTGTGCTAGATTGGCTCAGATCCTATTTGGCAACTTTGATCCGTTCAGACAAAGACGACATGTGGGGTTCCTCAAGGTTCTAATGCAGGCCCCCTTTTTTAATCAACTTTAGATGATTCCCCTAATAACCCAGATCATGGAGCACTACAACATATCTTACCATCTCTTTGCTCATGGCACTTCAGTCCTTCACAGTCCTAGAGTTTCATCCAATTTGATGTAGGAACAAAACAAAAATAATTTTTGTTGCAAAGAACCATTAGTATGTATTTCATTCCAATTGTACATGGAATCCTCGTTACCCCAATTGAGTCAACATTTATACGCCTTCATCAGCTTGCAACGCTAAACTGAAAATGTCTGAACTCATCTCTTTGCACTTTGTTATCGTTGAACTGTCTAGAATACCAGATTGTGGAATGGAGCTCACTGGCTCCAAATTTGTAAAATCGATTTTATTTTTTGTTGTTGGGCTCTGAGGGCCATTAAAGGTTATTTCTATTTCTGGTCCAGTAGAAACCTTATAGACCCTCCAGTTATCCAGAGAACCGTTCGTTGTTCCCAGTTTTGATGCTCCTCAGCTCTGGAATCAACTTCCTGAAAACCTGAGCTGCAACTCAGGATTAGAGGCCAGATATTATTTTTCCATATAATTTTTAGGGCTCCATAGCTATGTATTTTTTATTTAAATGCAGGGTGCGATTTGCTGGGGGGGATGGGGGGGATTTCCCCCCCCTCTGGTTGTGACGTTCCCCCCTCTGGTCATTCGTGTTTTATCCATGGGGGGGATACATTCCTCCCCCTTCTGATCTGAATAAGTAATATTATCAGGGGTTTAATGTTCTCCGTCGCTGTGAGGGACTTTCGTCATTTGGAAAATGAGCGCAAAATGTTCCGTGTAGACTTTTTATTCAAGATTTTAAACAGAAGCTGCGCTTAACCAATGAAATCTGGCAGAGCCAGGACATTAGCCAATCAGAAGGAGAGTAGGGCGGGTCTTTGCAAAACGGAAATCTACCAGTCTGAGGTTTATCGGTGTTCAATCATTTTAAGTTTTAAAAGAAAATCTCAAACTGACCACAGATGCATGAATGAAAGTAGAGGTAGTCAAAGGTTTTCTTTGGATTTATGTAAACCAGCAGGTCAGAAAGTTCAGTGGATAAAACAGCTGACAACAACTTCCAACTTCCCTCGGTAAGTGTGTCTGTTGCTGTTATGTTTTATTTAAAACTGAAAGAGTAACGCTGTAGCTCGGCTAATTTAGCATGACGCGCTTTTTTTTAAGAAGAAGAAGGAGGGTCGGAATGTGAAACAATGTCCCGGTTTGACTGGGTCTGATTCGGAAAAAGTAAAAAAAAATCATAAATATTATTCCACCTGCGCTTTTCCGTAACAAAGAAGGTCGTGGAGGGGCTGTTGACCATCTCCGGCAGTCAATGAGCGAAAGGTGGGGACACAGAGTATATAGGATTGATTTATATTGAATGTTACAGTAGAGTTAATGTACAGGTGTGAAGAAGATGATGTAATGATGCAAGCTGCTGTCTTTTGAATTAGCTGCAGTTAATGGAGGGTTTTGAAATTGTAAAGTGGAAAGGTGAGTGGACTGTGGACCGGTTTGCCAAAAGTGCGAAGGAAGAACTTGCTTGATGCTGCAAATATGAAAGTTAACCAGGTGATGTTATGGATGTGGAAAGTGAAGGAGATTATGCAGAGGGCTGTCCTTGATGGTGCAAAGGCTCTGAAGCTGGAAGGTGGGAGAGATACAGGAATTGTCAATGGAACTGTCAGATTTGGTTAAAGTGGACTTGTTACAATAAGCAAATGAGGTTACTAAGGTGGCATGACGTCCACGGCCCGGGAATATATGGGCTGACTAGAAAATGTTTTCAGTCAAATTGATTGTTTTTGCTTTAACCCCTGAATATGATGGATTTTTCAAAATTGATATTAATACATGTCTTGTGTCCTTCACATTTGTAAATTAATTTTGTTGTTTGTATTCAAAGAGTATTATTACATTTTCTGCTCAAAGCGGTTAAAGTAAATTAATACCCACTCCTGAGTCCCGACAGTAGATGGCGCAAGTTTAAAAACAAAAGTCTAACCTACTGGATCTAGCTAGCTACCTGAAAGAGCACCTGCTAGCTAACCATTATTAATAAAACTTTGATTCATTAATACAACTTTTGAAATTATCCCCCCCTCTGTTTTTTTTGCAAATCGCACACTGTTTAAATGTTAACATTTTGGTTTTAAGTCATTTTCACAATACTAATAGCCTTTCAGAGTATTCCTTTACCTTTTTGTTTCTTTATTTTCCTGTATGAATTACTTTTCAGTTACTTTACAGTTCTTGTTTTTAAGTTCGTTGTTGTTAAAGAATTGACCTGGCTGCGGTCACTCCAGGTTCTTTTCCTGAATAATATGATGTTTCTATTGTAGACTCCTGTAATAATAAAAAGACTCTTGAAACAGAAACTAGATTTTACCATATTTCATCTAAAAGGCAGAATGTCTGTTGTTTATCTGCAGTTTCCAGGGTAACTGCCTTTCTCAGTCCAGTCTCTGTAATCTCATAATCCCTAACATTATTATTGTTCTATGATCATCCCGCTCTGAGATAAATAATTGTTCATGTAAATCATTAAAACCCCAAATATTGATGACATGGAGGCCTGTTAACCTCTCACCAGAACCGCGAGGGTCTCTTGGAGGTGTTGAGGAGTCCAGCTTTGCTCCTTGGATGTCCTCCTGTTGTCGGGATTAGTTTCCTCCCCGGATTCAACTTGTTCTCCGCTGCATCTCATAGATACTCAGTCAGGTTTACGGCTGGGAAATTTCACAACTTTGAACACTTTGTCGCTTTTTCTCAAACCTTTGGTCTGCTGAACGGCAACAACTCTGGCAGGAGGAGGCGCCTGGGGAGGGGAGTGAATTTTACTGCATGGTCTGCAGAAACATTAAGGTTGAGCCTGCTGTGACGTCAGAGAGCTGCTGCTCATGCAGGAACTTATGCAACAAGGTTCAATTTAACTGAACTCATTTTAATCTTTTCATATTTAACCGCTTTTAACTGTAGCATCTCTCATCCTTTAAACCCAGCCCTTACGTAGACAGAGACACCCAAACATCTTTCTTTTTTCTTTTCTTTTTGATTGAGATGTCTCAGTTACTGCAGGAGATGGGCACCAGCACCCCTGTGACCCTGCACAGATAGAGATAATGGATGGATAAAATACTTTTTATCTGTTTAGCCCTTTAATCAGTTGTACTGAAAATGCTTTTAAGTAAAGTGGGTTTGGCGTAGCATGTTGGCTAAATATCTTTGTCGGTCCATGAAATATTGAAGAGCTAATGAGGATGCGGGAAAATGGTTGGTGAAATGCTGCTTCTCGGTTTGTGTCTTTCAGGTGTTCTCCTAGTCACTGTGAGCACGGCGGCCTCTGCAGTCAGACCTGGACCGTCTTCCACTGCAACTGCTCCGACAGCGGCTACAGCGGCGCCACCTGCCACAGTGGTGAGTCACATGACCCTCAATCATCATCGTGGAAGAAACAGGCTTACATTGGATAAACTGATTTAAATAATTATGCACTTAGAAACCAAAATCCTTATACTTTTTTTGTAAAACTGACAAACCAACCTGCAGTTTTGCATGTCTCCACCTTGATGATTGACAATTCATCATCTGTGTGAAGAGCCCAAAGCCTTTGAGGTCAGGCTTGGCATCACCCTAAGCATTAGCTGCCTTCACAGGGACACACAACCATGCCCACACACACACACACACACACACACACACACACACACGCACACACACACACACACACACACACACACACACACACACACACACACCTAAGGGCAAATTAGACAGATAAACCGATCATGTTTCTAGGCAGTGGGAGGAAACCAGAGTATCTGGAAAGGACCCACCCATGCGCAGGGAGAACATGCAAACCCCATGCAGCAAGGACCCCAGGACCTCACTACAAATCCTCCTGCTTACCTTTAAAGTTATTCACAATCTCTCCCCTCCATATCTCTCTGATTTACTTGAAACTTAAACTCCCTCTCGCATACTTAGATCCTCTTCTACCACTCACCTCGTTGTTCCTTCCGCCCGTCTTAGCACCATGGGGAGCAGAGCTTTTTCTCGACCTGCGCCCACAAACTGGAATTCACTCCCCCCTGACATCTGCAATACCGAGTCTTTACCCTTGTTCAAATCAAAATTCAAAACCCACATGTTCATTATTGCCTTTTCATTATGATTTTCTGTTACTTTCCTGTGTGTAGTTTGTGTTGTTTCTTTTAATTATGACGATTTGCTTTTACCACTTATTGTTTTTACCTGTACAGTGTCCTGGGGTGTTTTGCAAGGCGCTTGAAATAAAATGCATTATTATTATTTATTATTACAAGGCAGCAGTCCTACCAACTGCTTCTCCAGTCAGCCCCCAGGACAAACATGAAGAACTCAAATGCTTCTTTACGTTTTTTAGTTATTGTAACAGCAGAACCAAAAACAACTGAATAAAAATTCAAGTAAAAAGATCTGAATCAGCAGATCTTGTGTTTGTGTGTGGAATATATTCAAGAAAAACAAACTAAAGTGAATTTATCTCAGGAACAAAAGAAGGACTTACAGCTAGTTTATTTTTCAAGTATGAAATGAAAAAAACAACAACCAGAGATCACAAATCTGAGCTCATAAAAAATAGACTCCCAGAAATGTTCCTGCAGACATGGACTGCTGTGGTTAAATCACTGAACACACCTTAACCGTGGAGGACATTTAAAAAAAAAAACATTTATAAAGTCCTGAAAGACGCACTTCTCTATGCTTAGAATAAGGAGAGTTGTCTTTTTGTAGCTCCACGTCTAAACGGTGGATCTTCTGAAACCCAAATGCTTAGACTGACCATGAAGTCTTTAACATACAAACCTGGTGGACTTATTCAACATCTGTGCAACATTTCTCTTCAACGTAGGTCTGAAGAAGTTAGTTTTCCTAAAACCTGTGAGTAAAGGGGGGAAAGGATCCCGTTGCCTTGACTAAAGCCTTGGGTGCTCCATAAAGATGAAGGACAGTGAAGGGAACCTTTAGCTGAGATTTACTCAGAGTGAGCCTGAAGGTGTTTGCCACATGGGCCATCGATCCAGCTTTTATTTGGTTTGTTTTAAAGCAGTTTTCTACCAACCCTGAGTGTTGAATAAAAGCCATTTTGCTTGTGAATAAGAGGGAATAAAACAGGTGAAGAGACTTCCTTTGGAGATATAAATGTGTTTTATTTGCCGTTGCTCTGCATCACAAACAGAACCTCAGATTTTTTTTGAAAGACCTTTGCAGGAGTGGTTCCTACAGCGAGTCGTCATCCTCCTTCGTTTCTGACCATGTTCTCGTTATTTTCCCTCCCAGCTGTGTACGAACAGTCCTGTGAAGCGTACAAACACAGCGGCAACACGTCGGGATATTTTTACATCGACGTGGACGGCAGCGGACCCATCAAGCCACAGCTGGTCTACTGCAACATGACAGGTGACAAATGCACACGCTAAATCCTACGTTTCTCATGAATCTTTTACATGGTCAGATAATAAATGATCATCCACCTCTTTTCTTTTATAACACACCTGTCCTTGTTTATCATATATTGTAAATTTGTGTTAATTTTAATCAAAAAGCTTCTTCGTCTACAGCTCCACAGACTTTCAGTGTTTCTTCTGTTACGTTTCAAGCCTGTTTCAAATTATTGTACCTTAGATCCATAGATAGAACTATGTGACGGTTTTACAAAGAGTTCTGCATTTATTTTTCAGTTTGTGCATATATACAGAGTATAAGTGGTATAGTATTTCTGAGTATCCAGAAAGCCAGACTTGTTCATTATTTGGGTATGCAGAACAGCAGAGCAGCTCCTTGGTATATTTCACGGAGATTTGTGTAATTGGCTTGCAATTGGTTTCCTACAGCCTCGTGGAGTTTGCAATGAAGGCTGTTGACCTTGCACAGCTTGGTTTAAAAATCAATAGCCTTATCTGGACCTATGATCCATGTCCAGGTTATTGGCCCATATTTTGGGCCGTCCCCTTCATTATCAGGACAGTTCTGCCCTCTGTCAGCCATTCAGGGTGGGTTCCATTCGTCATTTGTGGAGAAAAGTCGGCTTCTTCAGCCAGTAGGCGTGGATCAGTTCCTCTGTTACATGTCGCCATCGGTGGACTTAGATCTATTAGCTTCTGTGCATCATTGCTGTGTAATGCTTCTCTCTCTCATATACCTTTGTAGTATTGTTCAGTCTCTTGCCTTGGTGGGTTATTACCCTGCCACTGATGTTGTAAGCAACATCAGTGGCAGGGTAATGTCACATAATGACACATTTCCTTTCTGCATTAAAAAAAGTCCATAAATAAATCAACACAAATCTGCTCAACAAGAGGATTCCGTGTTAAATACACAATGGCTCCCACATAGAGCAGCCCCTCCCCAGCAAAAGCTGTGGATAAACAGACAAAATATGTATAAAGTGGTATATAAAATTTTATTTTTTTGCAGTACACATAAAGCAAATATTACAGAAAAAGAAGAAAGAAAAGAAAATGTAAAGATTATGAGAGAGAATCCTATCCAACAGAACCAGGAATCAATTTTCTTTTGTTGTCTGCCCTGGACAAATATTAAATTTAAGTTTATTTTTCATAAGGGGGCGCAAATTATTAGTCCTTTTTTTAATAATTTTTGTCATTTTGTAAATTACACACAACTTTTGGGCTTGACGATGTGCCTACTATTCTCTTTATATATATATATATATATATTGATCCCATGGAAAATCTAAACTTGTACTAAACCAGAGGCACACTGGGGATGACACGAGGGTTTCAACAAATTTTGAGAACATTTAAGGATTTTAAGTGTGCCTTATAGTCCGCAAAATACGGTGAACCCAGGGCTTCTGTGTTTTCTGGGAAAACACTTGAATTAATGAATTCTCCAGGTCTGTGCGAGGATGACAAAATAAAAGACAATGGAGGAAAAATATTGGCTGTATTCATCCATCCAATGTCGCTTTCAGTAATAATTAGAGTTTATCGTTGTTATTTTCACCAGATGACAATACATGGATGGTGGTGCAGCACAACAACACAGAGCTGACCAAAGTTCGCCCTTCAGCGGGGGAAAACCAGCAGTTGGTTCACTTTGACTACATGTCTGAAGAGGAGCAACTGGCAGCCATCATCCACCAATCAGAGCACTGCCAACAGGAGCTGTCCTATCTCTGCAGGAAGTCCCGCCTCCTCAACACTCAAGGTGGAAAACAGTATCTGTGCCGATTTCACCTGCATGGTGGTCAGAAAGTGTTGCATTGTAGTTGTTTATTATATTGATACTATTTGACCGTATTAGTGAAGTAAGATATTCGGTAAATATCACTTTCTGAAACTTTAATTGTAAAAGCCTTTAAAAGAGGCACTAAAAAGATGTATGATTAAAATTAAGAGCAGAGGAGAAAAACAAAACTTAAAAAAGGAAATTTAGCATTACCATAATTGTATATTGTGATGTTAATATTGAAAATAATTGGGATTGGCTGTTTCACCCACATATGTTCATGGAAAACAAACCATTTAGTTTTTACAGCTTTCTGTCCTACAGGTGTCTTTTAACACAGCGTCAAAGAAGACAGACAAAAGCAGTTAGGTCAGAGAAGCAATAGTAGCTGCTCATCACTTGGTTTGAAGAATCATCCTGCACCAAGAAAGATTATTCATAAACAGAAAGACTTTTAAGATAGCTGCCAGTCTTCCCTGGAGCTGAAGGTTTACCCCAAGGTGGGAGAGTCTCAGAGGGGTAATAACAGACCTAAGAGCTCCATCTCTATATCTGCATGCCTGAGTTACCACAATTAAAGTTAAACTTCATAGAAAAACAATTCAAAATTGACTGAACAACAATGGCCTGTTGGAAGTGTTCAATGTCCAGAATCAATGTCCTGCAGCGTATCTGGGAAAGTCCAGGCATTAAAATACTGTGGTCTCACTTTAATAAAGCTGTGCAGAAGAAAATAACTGCACTCTGTAACTTATTGGACCACTTTGTTTAAGTTTTTAAATCAGTCTAGTCAGAAATTCTGCAGGTGTGTCTTTGAACCAGGCAGGTTCTCTTCAGGTGCATTTATTTATCTGGATTTGGGCCTGTACATTATTTTAATTATTCAAAGATTTATCTCACTATTCAAGCATCTAAATCCTAATCGCTTTAATCTCCTAATCTTATCTCGGGGCAGTAATAGAGAATCTCATTTCATAGCTTTCCCTCCAGTTTGCCTGAAGTCTGTCCCCAGATACAAAACGACGGTCACGAGTGTTGGAAGCAGAAATAGGATCTCTTTGATCACCGGGTAGCTTTGCATTTCTATCAGCGGCTCTGAATTAACACGGAGGGCCAAAATCCACAGACTTTGTGCACGGAGACAAAGTTTACAACTTTAAAAGCATCTAGTTTGGTGTTCGGGCTTCTTCTTCTACTTTAAAGGTTTAATTGAATTTAAAAAAATCCTTCAGTCTTTTCTAACATGTTTTTTTAGTGTTTTTTTTTTTTTTTAAATCCAAAAAGTGATGAACAGATCACACTAGGAAAAAAAACAAAAAAAATTTCTGTTGATCTGCTGTTGTCCAGACTAATACAGCTCTGCATGGAGAATATATAAGAAATGTGTGAGGCGAAGCAACTCTGTTGTGCGTCATGTAATAAAAATGTTGGATGAAACCTGGGAAGACAGTGATAGATGAGTAAGGATGAGAAGAGAAATAGAAGTTTCAATATAACCCCTGCCGCGTGCTGGGAAACACAAAAGCGCTGACTTGGCACCTTCACAGTGTATACTGCCATCATCTGCTATATCACAGCTTTATTTTCAGCTGTGGCGCCAGGAGCTGGCAAACATCCTTCTGTTTCAACTACTGGCTTCAGTCATGAAGGCTTTGAGATGAAGACCGTTTCCTGAATAAACCCACATTTCCTGTTGGTCCAGTGCAGATCCCAGATCTTTGCAATCTGTCCCTCAGCATTCCTGCTAAAAGGGTCTGTTATCAGGTATTAGCATCAGTGTCACACGATGTGTGCCGACACGCTGCAGGCGGCTTTGAAAAGGTTTTCCCATCTGCTCACAGCACTACAAAAAAATTCAATGTAACTAATCGGGATTTTATAAACTAACTCAAAGTTGTATACAATTAAATTTGAAAGAAAATACTAAATGCTTTTCAAAATCAGTTGCAATTAACCTTCTCCTCTAATCCCCAGTGGGTCGAGGCAGATGACCGTTCACACTGAGCCTGGTTCTGGTTCGGCTGGAGGTTTTTCCTTCCCGTTAATGGGGAGTTTTTCTTTCCACTGTCGCTTCGTGCTTGCTCAGTATGAGGGATTGCTGCAAAGCCATGGACAATGCAGACGACTCTCCCTGTAGCTCTACGCTTCTCCAGGAGTGAATGCTGCTTGTCGGGACTTTGATGCAATCAACTGGTTCCCTTATATAGGAAATTTTTGACCAATCTGTATAATATGATTGAATTTGACTTTGTAAAGTGCCTTGAGATGACATGTTTCATGAATTGGCGCTATATAAATAAAATTGAATTGAATTGAATTGAATTGAATTGAATTTCAAAAAAAAATTTCCTCCTTTACTTTGGGACTCCTAAATAAAATCCAGGCCAATCAATAACCTTTAGAAATTCCCTAATTAGTAAGTAGAGTCCAGCTATGTGTGATTTGGGGTGGATAAAATAAGATTTTATCTTCTTTCTGCTCCCTTTTGCTCATGGGAATGTATGACAGTATAATTATTAGTAAGTATAATTGGTTTAAAACAAATTTAGGTATAATTTAGATCAAAATTATTTTATTTTTCAGCTGCAGGCTGCACAGTGGAGCAGTTGGTAGCACTGTTGCCTTGGAGCAAGAAGGTCCTGGGTTCAAATCTCACCCTGAGGTCTTTCTGCATGGGGTTTGCATGCAGGGGCTCTCTTTCTTTAAAACTGAAGCCATATATTGTTTTCTTTCTTTCTTCTTCATGCAGAAAGACCCCAGACCAGGATTCAAACCTAGGACCTTTAGATGACAGTTGAGGTAGCCGTTTCAGTGAATTAGAAGGGTTAGGTAGCTGTTATCTGGCTAGATGGGATAAATAGGTTCCCCGTCAGAAAAAGCACCAAAAAAGGGCGAATATAAAAACTAAAGTCCGTTGTTTTTGTTTCAGAGGGGTCTCCGTTCAGCTGGTGGCTCGGTGGTCCCGGGCTCGGACTGGTCCAGACTTACTGGGGCGGAGCTCATCCAGGCAGCCAGCAGTGTGCCTGCGGCCTGCAGGGTGACTGCGTGGACCCACAGCACTACTGTAACTGCGACGCCGACCGGCTGGAGTGGTAATGATGACTCCTAATGCATGCATTTCTTATCAGCGGGGGTCATTTTGTTCCTACTGGTGCTTGACCTCTGGTAACCTTAGCAGATGTTTGCACACCAGCGAAAAACAACAAATCTGAGTAAATAATAAAAATGCCTCGCTTTGCTGCTACACCTGACGATAAAACCTCTCCATACCGAGGCTGTCTCCACGCCACTTGCTCCGGCCGTCAGATAAATCCTCAGCTGACAGAAAGAGTGATGTGCAGATTATCTGAACACGGGCGTAAATGGACAGATCCGCTCACTCAGCTGTCCACCCGGAGCACTCTTTGGGAAATGGCCGTCGCAGCAGAGGCACGCATTCAGTGTTAACTGTCAGGTTGTACACAATCTGGCTGAATAGCAAGATGTCGTCCCCAGGAGAAAAATAAATAGATAAATAAAGATCCGCTCAGATCCAAATCATGCTGTTCTTGTTGTGCTTGCATGCAAGCTAATTAGTCTAATTAGGATACATGAGAAAGCATGAAAAAGTCATTTATCCTGCAGCTTCGTTTCATTTTACTCTTACCTTCCTGCTTCTCATCTTCTCCTTTGTTCTCCCTTATCTAACTTCTTTTAAATCAAACTTATTTTCCATCTACTGCCCTTAATTACTCCTCAAACTTTTGTCTCCCCTCTTACATCTTGTTTACCATCCTTCTCCATTTGCCTCCATCACATCTCCTTTTTACCTCATTTATCACGTCTCCCTCTTACTTCCATCTGTTCTTGCAATCTCTTTTTTTCTAAAATTTTCCTTGCCAGTTTGCCTCTTCCACTATGGCAACTCTTTCCTCTCCTCCCTAAGGAGCGAAGACTCGGGCCTTATTTCCCATAAGGACAGCCTGCCGGTCAGATCCCTGGTGCTCGGTGACGTTTGGAGGCCGGGTTCAGAAGCGGCTTACAGGGTGGGATCGCTGCAGTGTCATGGCGACAGTAAGTCCATCGCTGCTCTACGACGCAGTGACCATTCACCCTCAGCAGGCATTACAGTCGATGCTGATTAGGTTTGGATTAAAACGTCATCGTCTTTGAGCTAAATTCAGAGTCCCAATGTTAAGTGGTTCAGGTTTATCAATTCTTTTTAGAAATGAAACGATATAAGAAAAATTGGTCATTATGTCATGCCTCAATTAGTCCACTTATGACGTTGCATGGGCTTTACCACCTTATTTAAATTAGCTTTATACTCCATCACTTCCTTGCTTACCTGAACTGTTTCAATATGTTGCATAAAGCTGCTCTTATTTGCATATTTTCCTACTTTAGTTGTCAGAAAGCTGGATAGGTTTCATCTAGACTTTTTTTTTTTTTACCATCTGTTCATTCTTGTTGTAGCCAAGGAGTGTCAAAGTTTGGACCGGGGGCCATTTGCAGCCCCCCAACAAAGAATAACTTCCCCCCAGCACATGCCATTGATGCAGATGGAGATTTTATTTCTAATTAGCAAGAAAACAACATTGAAAGACTTTCAGAAGCCTGTAGATCGAATGATCTCACTCACCTTAGTTTGAAATTAGGTTAATGTTAAATTCAAAAGCTGGACTCCTTTAAAACTGTACAGAAATGAGGGATGGTTCTGCACATCCCTTTAATGTAAATCCCTTTTGATATTCTCTGCTGTTTAAATAACACGCATGAGTAATTTTAGAGTCATATGCCACTTACAGAATGAATTTTTTAGTAAAAAAATAAATCCTTTCAAGGTTCCGAGTTAGATTTTTGCTTCTCTTTCAAAGGATGTTTAGGTAACTCATAGCGAGGAAGCTCCTTTTCTTTCCTTTTAACTCTAGTTAAGTCTCTGATTTTAACCCTAAAATGTGAATAATTATGAAAACAGTCAGCTAACAGGTCAGTTCTGCTGGTTGTGGTGTGACTTCAGTCTAACTCTCATGTTTCCCAGAGAACTTCTGGAACGCTGCGTTCTTCGACAAGGAGACGTCGTACCTCCACTTCCCCACCTTCCACGGCGAGCTGAGCGCAGACGTCTCCTTCTTTTTTAAGACCACGGCTTCCTTCGGGGTGTTCCTGGAAAACCTGGGCATCAAAGACTTCATCCGCATCGAACTGAGCTGTGAGTGCCGTGGGAGCTGGAGGGTGGGGATTTGATGCGGATTAGGACGATGTGTCAGTGAAACCTGGCAGCTTTAATCTGCCCACACCCACAAAATACTGTCTCTGTCTGGTTGAAGAAAATCCTGTAGGGGGGGGGGAATGGTGTGCCTTTTGATGTGAAACTCCCTGGCCAACATCCTTATGTCAGATCTTGAGAAATCTTGAGAAAGTGAGGCCCCTCAGTGCATCTCATTTTGTCTGAATGATATGAAGAGGGGCCTGGACCCTACATGGGTTGAGTAAATAAAACCCTTGTGATTAAATCCATTTGGTAGGATGAATGTATTTCTTTCAAAATGGGCAACACATCCAGGGCAGGCTTGCGTTGTGGGTCTGAGGTGTTACACAGCTGGGTAATTGGTGTATTGGCTTTAGCTAAAAGCAAATTAATTTCATGTGTTTTGGGGGCCCCACATGGGATACCTTCAGATGATGCAGATCTAGAGATAAAACAGGCTCTAAATAGGCTATTTGTACCTTTATCTTTAAAACCCACAATGGTCTACAACTAAACGGGACCCAAATATCTTATGCCTGAGGGTCTATATTCCAAAAATGCATACTCATACTTTATAAGGCATTTCTCAACCTATACGACGCCTAAACTGCTAATCTTGTTATCAACTAACATAAAGGTGGTGATGGATGATGTGGATGTGAAAATTTGAGAGTAAATTATCCTGGGCCTGAGAAAATGAGATTTGAATGCCCCCCCCCCCCCCCCCCCCAAAAAAATATTGTCTATGTTCTAGGGATGGGAATCGAAAACCGGTTCCTGTTGTCAAAATACCTCTAAAATCGGTGGTGTGGTGAGCACCACCATATTCCCTGTTACTCAGAACCGGTTCCGTGTGTTCCAATTCCGTGGCACCGTTTGGCAGCTCGCTTAACAATTCTATAATCGATTCCAGGCAGCACCAGAGCCTAGAGTTCTGGGCAGCACGACTTACGTCAAGTTTTTTTACGCAAGTTCCGCACACGGCATTCAGTAAGCAAGTACGACGTGACCAGGTGTAAGTCTAGAAAAGCAAAACAAAAAAAATGGCGCCCCATTGGGTAGAGCGATCGAAAGTTTGGCTTCATTTTAAAGGTATACTATGCAACTGGGGTTGATTTTCCAGCGAGGCTCCCCCCAGAGGGCGAAAGTAAAAGTGCACTGTCGTAAAGATGCTCAGCTGTTCTGGTTTCTCCGTCAAGACAGGCGCGGTTGTTTTGAGCTTAGCAGACAGGCGAACGCAACGAAAAGTGGAAAAAACGGCAGTACAAACAATGACTAACACAGTGAAGGTCTGAACATCAAGCTTCCCGCAGCGTTATCTTGGCGAGGCGGCCGCGGCGGCCGCCTCGCCAAGCCGCGGCTGCCGCCGCCGCCTCGCCAGTTTTATTATTATTATTATTTTTATTTATTTATTTTTTTTTTTATGTTGGCGAGACGCTACCGCCGCCGCCTAGCCAAGCCGCAGCCGCGGCCGCCGCGGTAGCGTCTCGCCAACATAAAAAAAAAATAAAAAAAATAATAATAATAATAATAATAAAACTCGATATGCTTGCATGTTTATTTGACGTTAACACGCGGTTCTTTGTTGTTGCTTTCGCGCGTGCATATAGTGAATGGCAGGGCAAAAACACATGGAGTTCTCGCCGTAAAGCGAGACTTCTGTGTGTGCGAGCCGAGGGCTCTTGCATTGCAAGTGCGGTATTTCCCCCACAGACCCCCAGGGCGGCCGAGAAAACCTTTGTTCGACCTGAAATTACTCATTTAATCATCCAAAACGGTATGGAACACATTAATTAACTGAAAAATGTTGCATAGTATGCCTTTAAAGGAGAAGTCCGGTCAACAAGGAAAAATTAGTGGATCATTAGCTATACCTAAAACTAATACGTCCGTGGTGATTTAATGAATTTAGCGTTAATCAATAAGAAATTAAAAGCATAAATTGTCATCTAGATCACTGTGTATGGGGGCGGCCATCATTGCCCATATTTGGGCAATGATGGCCACCTGACATCACATCCTGTGACGTAATGTTGCGGTGAAGCACTGCGCTTCCCCAGCTAATTCAATAGGAACTGTTGTACACAGCTGCGATCAATAACAATTATTTCAGATTTCGAGAAGCAACAATGCCCACGTGCATGGCCGTTGGATGTTCCAATACATCGGGTAAAAGTGGAAAAAACATTAGTTTTTTCACCTTTCCGATTCATGATCCACTGGTTCTTTTGTTGGAATGCCTACTTGAAGAGGGAGGATTTACCATCGAACTTCTAGCCAGAGAGAAAACACGTCGTCTGTAGCCAACATTTCGAAGAAGAATGTCTTCAAGATGACATGAGAGTGAGACTTTTTTATAATGTAGAATTTGCCGTAACATTTGTTTACTCGACCAGAGGGGCGGTGGGATACGACACACTTGGAAAGAATGCTCACTGTTCCGAAGCCCACTTATTTTATGTGACTTTGGTCTTATTTTTTCTAAAGTCGCTTGTAAATTTCATGAGTTGCGGGTTGCATTTTTTGGGCTTGTTTCTGAAAGTGAAGTTGCTTGTTTGGGCTCTAAACTAAGTGACGCTGAAATATCCCTCCACCTCATAACGCACTGCAGCTCCTCCTGACAGGAGCAGAGTAAACTCAGAAGGAGCCGCTCTGCCTGTATTTTCTGCAGTTTACGGTTGCAATAACTGATGATAACTGCTAACAGTAGATTAGGCGGTGCAGATCACCATTTTGAGATTGGTTCTAAAGATGAGTTTTATACTCATAACATTGCAGAACCAAACCTATAAACTGTACTTTAATGTTTATTTGTTGTCTTTTTATGTCTCTAAAATGTTTAATTAGTATTACTTTAAATGTAAATGCTTAATACCATGTCTATCTTTGTTTAAGAGGTTAAAAAAATTTCCCCAAATTGGAATCGATAAGAGAATCGATAAGGAATCGAATCCTTTCACAGAATCGATAAGAGAATCGGAATCGTGAAAATCTTATCAATTCCCAACCCTGCTATGTTCACACACAAAACTTCTTACTATTGCTGTAAAGAAGGAAATTTTAGTTTGAAAAAAATCCAGACGGACCCCTACTGTGTCATTTTGTCACAGTTTGGCAAAATTTTTGAAAGAAAGAGATGTGGCCCACATGGTCAAATCACCTGGGTCCTGCATTGGAAAACAAAACCGTCTTACTTGGGTCCCACACAGACTACTTTGGGTTATATAGGTAAAGGTATAGCATGGACTCATAAACAGCTCTTTGTGTGGAAAGCATATGAGTCAAACAGAGTTGGGCCCCCCTATGTAAGTCTTACCTCGGCCCCTAATATATGATGGATGTTTAGAAAACATATCTGTGGGTATGTTATCCTGATTAAAGTTTGTAAATGTTACGGAGGCTTTAGGAGATGAGCTCGAAGTAGCACACAGCTAGATAATTAGTCAACCTGCTCTAAAACAGGTGGCTCCGGCATAGGGAAACCCTTTGGGTCTCCTGTAGGAATATAAAGGCTTCACCCTTACACGAGTCCCCTGGCCACATAGGGAATATGTTTTGGTTATACGGGCAAGAAAAGGATTTAAACTTGGCTTTTCCTATGAGCTCCAGTTGAGCAGAACACCAGAAAACAGTTTAAATTAAAAAAAAAGAAATTAAGTTCTAATCCAACATGTTAAATGTGTCACGATTTGTCTTCGATGAACTGAGAACCACACACAGAGCTAAAATTGAGATTTTATTGAAAAGGTTGATGGAGTGGTGGATGATGAAACCAGAGAGGCAGGACTGAACTGGAACGGGGGTGTAAATGAGAGCAGGGGCTGACGGCCCGGAGAGGGAGAGAGTTCTGGCTGGAGCTGAGTGGAGACAGGGATACACAGGCGCAACCACCAGCACGGCAGAAAGGGTTGTTGCCGGTCAGAGTCACAGCATGATTATTAGCTTGGCTGGGTGAATACTTGCAGATCAGAGCCACCACAGGATTAGCAGCCAGGCAGGGTGAGTACTTGCAGGCCAGAATGACAACAGGACAGTAGCTCCACCTGAAGTCTAGAGGTGAGACAGGTTAAATCCAGCAGTTGGCAGAGACTAACAGAGTAAAACTGAGGCAGGAAACAAACAGCTAGCAGGAGCAAACCAGTCAGACAGGCAAGGAGTGAGTATGGTCTGATGACGAACCGGCAGAGAAGTGAAAGCAGAGGAAGGCTTAAGTAGGGAGGCTGGCAGGTGAAGTGAGTCTGACTGATTAATGATCAACAGGTGTGACTGACTGCAGAGGGAGTGAAGGGAAAGCTAAGTGAGGGGGAGGAGGAGCTGAAAACTAACAGAAAATAAAGTCAAATCATAACTAAGACCCTAACAAGGAGGAAGAACTGAAAACTAATAGAAAACAAAAGCCAAGTCAAAACTAAACCCTGACAAAACGAAAAAGGAGGAATCTTCTGTTATATTTAGAGCATCACTAGTTACTGCAGTTAGCATTATTGTGACACTTTGTCCTTATTAAATCATTTTTAAATGGCGCTGAGCAACAAATTCTTCTAAAATACCATGAGCTGGTTCTATGTTTTAATTGGTTTTTCTTTTTTTACATCTAATCTCTTTCTAGATGTAAAAATAGATTAATTGTTTTATTCCCAGCTAAATGCAAACACCATCTATAGCATTTCTTACCAGTCTTTTTGGACAAGAACCTGATTTTAATGGTATTAGCACCAGTTCAGCATGGGAACATGTGTGGAGTAAAAAGGCTCCCACGGATCTGCGTGGGTTTAGTTTCTGTTGCTTTTAGTTTCCTTCTGTCTCTGTTCTTAGGTTTATAACTCAGCTGCTCTCACCCTGTTAGCATTACTCCTCTATCTTGGTCCAATAATCATCTCCCCTAAGGATATATTGCCCCCTGGTTCATTCAGTTTCTACTAGAGTCTCTTGTTTGGTGTCCTTTGGATCGCTGTTTCCTGCCCTCTGTTTCATCTTCTTGATTCATGGACTGCAGACTGTTTTGAGATTTTCATCAAATAATTTTACTTTTGGATGCTCTTTGCTGGCTACCTGCCTGAATTTGGGTCTTCCTCTCCCAATTAGGCATTTCTGGTTACTTGTTAACACATTTCCCTAATTAATTGTCTTTTTGTCACAAAAAATATTAGAATAAATGTACAGTTATGTCTCTGCTGCTGAGAAAATTAGGAAATAAACCTGATTCCTAGATTTGTTAAACTGAAACCTTTTGTGTGATTACTGCACTGATAAAAAAAAGTAAACAGAAAAAAATAAATATTTAACATTTAATTCAAAATAGAAAGTGTTTTTCCAAAGACTTCATCTAGCCATGCGCTCTAACCGAGTTCTCATGGTGCTGGGGGGAAAAACGGGCCCACAGCATCACATGATCTTCACCATACCTAACTGTGGACAAAAGGTGGCTTTATTGTACTCTAGATGCAACAAGCTGAATCTCTGTCAATAACTATATACAGTAAGTCTCAGTAGAATTAATTCGTTGACAGTTGTTATGGAGTGTATTTTGCTGTCATGACTCCTAAACTACCTGTTGAAAAGCCAACATCTTATGGTTGTTGCTGACGCATAAGATGCCTCTCTTCGTTGGAGTTCTCGAACTTTTACCTTTGAGGATGTGTGTTCACCTCCTCCATCCTCCTCACTGTGCATGGTGACAAGATGAACTCAGGTCCTCATCCAGCCTTGTTTGCCCGTTTTAAAATGTTTAGTTGCTGCTCTGACTGCAGCCATGTTGGCACATCCAAGCAGATCTTCTCAAGCAGCCTTCTCCTCACCTGTAACGATGAACACTCATCTGCCTCAATTGAATGCTATGTTCTCCTGTCTTTCCCATTTTAACGGGTAGCCAAGATCAGTGTAATATCCTATCCATACAACGGGAAACCTGAAAGTCATGGATTATTGAGGTAAATCTCCAGACACAGAATTAAAATATCAAATAAAATGTACTTTTACTACATTTGTAAATCAGTCTGGCAACGTGAAAACCTTGCTCCTCTGAGTCTGAAGCCGGGGTCAGTCTCTGCCTCAAGGGGAGGAGTTTAAGTATCTTGGTGTCTTGTTCACCAGTGATGGTTGGATGTAGCAGGTGTCGAACAGATAAACTGGGGCTTCTTCTGCAGTAATGCGGATGCTGATCCGGTCTGTTGTGAAGAAAGAACTGAGCCAAAAAGCAAAGCTCTCGTTGTACCGGTCCGTCTACATCCTGACCCTCACCTATGGTTATGAGGTATGGCTCATGGCTGAAAGGAACCAGATCTTGGATAAAAGCGGCCGAGATGAGCTTCCTCCAGAGGGAGGCTGGGCTCAGCCTTAGAGACAGAGGGAGGAGCTCTGTTATCTGGAGGAGCTCAAATTAGAGCCGCTGCTTCTCTGCATCGAACGGAGCCAGCTGAGGTGGTCTGGACACATGATCAGGATGCCACCTGGGCGCCACCCTTTGAGTGTTTTATGGGCACGTTACACTGGGAGGATCCCCCAGGGAAGACCCAGAACATGCTGGAGGGACTTTATATCCTGTCTGGCCTGGGAGCGCCTTGGGATCCCCCAGAATGAGCTGGAGGATGAGTGGCTGGTGAGAGGGATGTCCAGGTTTCCCTGCTGGACCTGCTGCCCACCTGACCTGATCTCAGATAAGAAGAAGATGATGGATAGACGGACAGTTATAGGGTAGGGATAGTCACCAACGTTTATGCCTGCAGTCATTTTATAAAACAGTTATTGTTTTCACCTCTGAAAAGATTCACTAAAATTAAAGGTTGTGTAAGATTGCACTACTGCAGTAAAGCAGTTTAGGTTGTGATCCAGTTATTCTGTTCTCCTTTGTGGATAGTTATATTCTCTGTTTTTGTGCCTTCCTCAGTTTCCTGCCTCAGCTGGTTGGTTTTCATCGATTGTTCTCACCTGTTAGTCATGTATTTGATTATTACCCGGTTGTATGTAAGTCCCTGGTTTCTGTTACTTTGTTGCTGGATGCTTATGTTACGCTCTGTTGCTCTGACATTCTGTTCGACTTTTCTCTGATGCTCAGTGGTTCCTTCCTGAATCACGTGTTTCCCCTCTGCCGTTCTAAGTTTCAGTTCTCGTTAAAATATCATCATCATCATATTTCTGCATCCTCCCTGTCACACTTTGGGTTCCCAGTTTATTTTTACATCTTTGCCCAGGGTCCCACTAAATGTGAAGGACGCTTAAAATACCCCCATACATATTATCCATGTATCACATGCATTAGGATCTAACCGTCTCTGTCTATTATTCAGTCTATTCAGTCTGAGGTCGGCTGGCAGTTCTATTGTTGCGCTGCATTTTTCTTTGAGGTGACCCAATCAGAACCTAATACAGGAGCAGAGATGCACCAACAGCCTCTCTCCTCTGGGAAATCTCCGTCAGTGCGGTTGTTTCTGCTCCGCGGTGTCCGCCTCAGATCGCTCTGAGAACAATTGTTAAGAAATGAAGTTACTCCAAGATGCTGGCATGGTGTTTCATCTTCTCTGGGTTATACGTCTTCGGCCTCTTAAACAAGAAGGGTGGGCGTCTTTCCTTAGGTTTTTTCTTCTTCTTGGAATGTAAACAACATGAGTGTTGTGAAGCAGTTGTTAGAGAGGTGTGTTGGACTTTTCTCTTCCCCCCTTGGTTTTATAGAGTAATGTTTTACTCGATGCTGTCAGAACTGGCTGATATGACTATCTGTACGCTGAGATTACACGATCCCCAACCATCTGAGATTTGCGCCATACATCATATATAGTTGCTTAATGGCGTAGTGGCATCTAGCAGATTTGCGGGAGAGATATTTCCAGCCTAGAAGTTTGATTGAGTTAAAAAGTTTATTTCTGCAAATAAATAAATCCCTCTGGCTCTGTGAAACCTTTGCTGTGAGTCTTGTGTTTAATAATCGCCACTTCAAACTTTCCAGCGCTTTCAGCCAAGGATTTATAACCCATGCTGAATAGATGTTGGCAAATGCAAACTTTCCAGATGCATCCAGACTGGTCCATGTCTGTGCAGCAGGTCCATCTCTGAATGGCTCTGGAAAACAAAATGAAGCTTTTGGAGTGGCCTACTCAAAGTCCGACCTTAAATATAGTTGAGAAGCTATGGTATGACCTTAAACAGACCATTCGTGCTAGAAAATCCTCAAATGTGGCAGAATTACAGCTATTCTGCTGAGAAGTAGAAGAAGCTGAAACTCCTCCACAGCGGTGTAAAAGGTTGCTAGTTACTGCAAATGTTTGGTGGCAGTTGTTGCTGCGGAGACGAGCTCAACCCATTAAGTTTGGGGGGAAATTACTCATTCACACAGGGCCAAGTTGGTTTGAATAGCTGTTCTCACACTAATAAATGAAATCATCACTTGAAAACTACTTTTTGTTGTTTCCTTGGGTTATATTTAGCTGATTTATCCTGAATTTATTTGATCCGAAACACTTAAGTGTGACTCCAGATTTTAGATAATCCAGCATATTTAGATCCGGCACCAAATGCTATGCTATAGTTTTAGGTTTGTGTTCACTCAATAATTGGCTCAATAGCTCAATAGCTAAAGCTACTTAGCCTAAAATAATATCAAAGCACTTTCAGAGTTTTGTGACATTTTTAAAATGCAGTTAAAATAAATTCTGACTCATTTTATCTCTAACTGAACCTATTTATCAGAAAGGAGGAACGTTGAAGTGTAAATATCTCTTTTTTTATTTCAGCCTCCACTCAGGTTGTTTTTTCCTTCGATGTTGGAAACGGCCCGCTGGAGGTTCGCGTCGACTCGAGCTACCCGCTCAACGACAACCGGTGGCATCGAGTTCGAGCCGAACGGAACGTGAAGGAGGCGTCCCTCCGCCTGGACGATCTTCCTGTCTCTACCCAGGAGGCTCCGGCTGACGGACACATCCACCTGCAGCTCAACAGCCAGCTCTTCATAGGTAAGAACGTATTTTTCCCCTCATTTTTCTCCCTCAGCCGCAGTGTTTGTGGCTTTGATCTCTTTATCCTTTAATTCTCTTGAGCTTTCCACCGCCTCATATCTCTCCACCAAACGCTTCCTGGATATAAATCTAATCTAGTTTATTTTCTTAGACAATATCTTCTTTGGTCTCCAGGGAATCAGCTGTTCACTACAGTGTTTCTGAAGTCTGCTGAAAGCTTCGTGTCTGCTCTTCTGCTCCGTCCCTGCAGTATATCACTCTGTTTCACACATATGTTAACATCAGAAATCACTTAATGAAAAAAGAAACAGCCCAGTTGGAAGAGTCTCCTGTAGGACAGATCACCTTCATGGTAGCTCTCCCAAAGAGGAAGCCTCCATGGGTTTTAAAGCATTTGGAGGTGCTTGTTACTAATATAAAATCATGATTTGTCTGTTAATTCTTTATTTTCTTCATTTCCTCATATACAAATAAACTTGCCTTGCCTTTGTTTTCAGTGAAGCCCAAAAGTTGGAGAAATTATTTATTTAAAACATTCTTTTTCTTTCAAACAGAATCAAACCGCTTTAAAACCTGTAACATTATAATTTCCATCAGCAGAAAAGCAGACTGTACATGGCAGTCTTACCCCCGGGTTCCACTGAACGCCGAAGCGCCGCGCCTACACAGCTGATCTCAGCAACTCTAGGCAGTCAGAGCGGTTCCACCCGGTGCGCCACTGTGCGTTTCTGAAGCCTCCCAGATGCACCGCCGCTGGCTGCTTCTCTAAAATGTGCGGCTGTTCAATTCAATTCAATTCCATTTTGTTTATATAGCGCCAATTAACAACACATGTCATCTCAATCTGATTATACAGATTGGTCAAAAAGTTTCCTCTCTAAGGAAACCCAGCAGGTTGCATCAAGTCTCGACAAGCAGCATTCACTCCTCCTGAAAGAGCGTAGAGCCACAGTGGACAGTCGTCTGCATTGTTGAGAGCTTTGCAGCAATCCCTCATACTGAGCATGCATGAAGCGACAGTGGAGAGGAAAACTCCCCTTAAACAGGGAGGAAAACCTCCAGCAGAACCAGAACCAGGCTCAGTGTGAACAGTCATTTGCTAGACTGACTGGGGGTTAGACCTACAGGTCGACAAGGATGTTCTCTTTCTGCCGCTCACTCCACGTCAATCTGGAGCAGAGCAGATCTTTGAGGCTGGAAATCAAGGAAAAGACTACATGTGCAGACTTTGGATCCGGCTTCAGTTTTGGAGCTTCGGCTCCAGCACCAAGCCACCAGAGGATCTCACTTGATACTTGACACCATGGACGAGACGAGTTTAATTTTCTTTAAAGCCTACAATTACACTACTATTGCGCAGTGACACAATCCTGGTGTGAGCCGAGTCCAACCACAGGGAGGCGCTCCGCTCTGAAACCCTCCTGGAGGAGTAGGGTGCCTGGCAGAAAACACGGCACAGCTGCACTGCTGCCACGTTCAGTGGAACCCCCAGGAATATTTTAATCAGAACACGTCACACAAAGAGTCCAAAGACTGTTCAAAAACCTTGAACAAAACAACATAAGGATGAAAATTCTTCACCCTTCTACTAACTCTCATTTTTCAAACTATCTTATTTAATATGTCTGTTTCCACTTTCTGTTTCTGTAATATTATTTTACATGATGCCTAAAAGTCGATCAGGGATGCACCGATACGAAAATTTAGGCCGATACCAGTGTCCAATATTAATATTGCTGTTATGGCTGATAACCGATTTTTAACAATATTACAAATATTATGCATTCAGCTGTACCTTTTCAACCAGAAACCCTTTAATATAAAGGAAAACCACACTGCTGACATTGCTTCACTGTTTCAGTTAAACACCCCACAATCCTGCACTGCATCCCCATAATTGTCACATGACCAAATAAATATCACATGACCAACGTTGATGTTAATGCCAATATTTCATGCATCACTGTCAGAGATTATTGTGACCACTGCTGCAGCTGATCTGAATGGAGACTTAGAGCTGCCACCCAGGCAAAAGAAAAATAAAGCTATATGTCGTTATTACGTGAAAGCTTTATTGTCCTAACGATACATTTTCCCTGTTTGAGAAATATATTATCACCTCATCACAATATAGATGTTTTTCACATGACGACAAAACGTTTTTCAGTGTTTTCACGTACCAACATGATAAAATGTTGTACAAAGATGAAAATTACATTGTTTGAACAACAAAGCTTTCACGTTACAACGTGATGCCTTTTATCGTTAGAACAGAGTAAATGGTACCTTACCAACTTTATTTATAAAGCACTTTAAAACAACCGCGGCTGAAACAAATCACTGCATACCAAAAACGTTTATTAAGTCGAAATAATAAACGTTTTTGTTTTTTACTTTTTTTGGAATTAAGAGGAAATCTTATTTAAAAACATGACATTAGACTAAATAATTTTTTTAAACAAGAAAACCAATAAAAACAAATAAGGTTGTTAAGTCTCCCCAAGGATGCAAGCCAAAGGATGAAAATTTTAATAAATAAAAAGAAGGTAAATAGGGATGAAGAAGCTCAGCGAGGTACACCGGGGCAAGATCCTACAGCCATTTCAAAAACAACAATGAGGTTTTTTTAAAGGTACATGTTCAGGTTATTTGATATATTTTAAATTTATACGTCAGTAGCTCACTCTGGTCGCATACAACGTTTTTCTGGAAGATTATCATGTCCTGCTGCCGTAGTATTTGTTATTTTTGTCCTTTAAGCTTTGTTTTTTTGCACAATTTGTTAGTAAATATAGCCTTTTCTGTGTATATTTACCATTACAACATCATGTGACCGGAGTAACGTCACTGCGTACCATGGACCTTACCAGAGGGGCCGCTTTTCATTGGTTGATGCCCATTCTACGTCATAGAGTGGCTACAACGTGCGAAGAAGTCTCACAAACACAAGCTAATGTAGTGCTAGACTACTACTGTACTAGCATACCGGCATAAAGTTTTCGAATCAACAATCGAAAAATAATGGTTCTCCATTGCCAGTGGGGTATCTGTACTGGTGATGTCAGATATCCTGATCGTATTTGTGGTCGGAAAATTCACAGATTTCCAAAATCAGGAGCAGAATGCCGGGGTTGGATCAAAGCTTGTGCACGACCACATGAGCAGCTCAACCTTCGTAGGTTTAACAAGAACAAGGGAGTGTGTGCTGGTGTAAGTATTATTGCTTTGCTTTAATACTTAAAGCAAAGCAATAATACTTATTGCTTTTTATTTATTTATTTATTAGCATTTTGTCGGCGGGGATGGGCCAACAGCGTCCCATCCTTATCCGACACCAGCAGACGGAGCGCGAGTGCATACAGCTAGGCGCGCACGAAAAAGAGCATCGGAAAGTGTCCAACGTGTACTGTATCTGACATACACTAAATATTTTATTTTAGCAGAAAAGGCTTTGGACGAAACTGTTCCTCGTGTTAGCCACTCTAGCACCAAGTACAGCGTATCAGGCTAGCCACACAAACATTTGCCAACAAACCACAGGAATTATCCACTGATTTCAAAAGTAACAGACAAAACGATGAATGCACAACTTACCCAGCCTTGCAAGAACAATAGGCATCAGTTATCTTGTCCACATCTATATTAATGCTGAGGGTGTGAGCGTCTGCCGTTTTCCTCATCGACCGAAAGCATTTTGCTGTGACGTGCACAACTTTGGAGGCATCGCGTGGCTCAAATACCTTTAACTCATCCAAAAATGTTGACATGAACTTGTTAGTTCCTCTGTCCATTGTTGTAGATGATATTTGTTCAAAATCAGGCAGAAACGACGCACTAATCGAGTCGGGAATACTTCGCAAAGAATCAGTCCAAGTGGAAGACGCCGTGTTTACATAGAAACTTCCATAGCCGCGAGGCTTTGTTTGTGAGACTTCAGATTTTTAAAGTCAGTTGTGGGCGGAGCTTGGTAAGGTCCATTGGTCAACAAGCCGAAGCAATGGATGCGAGCAAATGGGGAACTCCCATTAGTTGTGAAAAAAAGGAAAGTCCAAGATAAGGTGTAAAAAGGTGCAAGATGTTTGATTCCAAGAGGGGTGAAACTGGAGTTGCACTTGGAAAACTTTCTTGGAAAACTGACTGGTTCGGACATATTTAGTAGCTGCATCAATGGCGACCAACTGCCTTTCTAACAGCGGTACTGCCAGTAGATGGCGCAATGTCTGTTTATGTCTGCCCATTGCGCCCGTTGCTGGGGTTCTATTTAGGCTCAAAAGGGGACTAAACACTATCTGGACAGACGCTTGAAGTATGTAGCCTTATTTTATCATAATCACATGGATTTTGGTCTTTTTGGCATAGGCATATAATATGGAAATATACTCTAAAAGCTCCAATAACAATATGACAGTGCATGTGGTCTCGTTTACAGGAACTGATGAATGTCTAATGCTTGGATTGAGCCACGGGCAGATCTTGCTGTTCAGCAACTCGGATGGGATTGTGACAATCATTCAGACACGGAGAAGAGGCACATGGGGCTGAACAGGGGGAGGAATGAGTCTGCTCAGATTTTAGGCAGCAGCTTTTCCCTTTGATCAGGAGAGGCGCGGCCGGTTCCATGGACGCAAACTCCTGACCTGAATCCAATCAAATATGTTGTCAGAGTACCGTGAGACTTTTACTGAACCAGCTGGGCTAATTAATGTGGCCCGCAGACTCTTACGACAAACTGAAGCTGTTTGAAATATCTATTAATGCAGCAAATGGTGACGTTCCTGAACGTCCAATGTTTCAACATTAAAACATCTTTTTGACTTTTGCACAGCAACTTGTCATGTTCATACAAAATGGATTTTATATTGTAAGACTGTGAAAAGACTTGTGTTTGTAATGTGATAAATGTGTGTATTTTAACTCTATTGTTAGTGTTTTCAGGTTAGAACCAGGTATAGCGTTATTTTTCTGTGCTGGGCGGGAAGCTCCATGCATCCGCAGATCTGTTAACCCTGCACACATTTGTGAACAGATGGAGCCCAGGAAAGTTACTAAATCCAGAGCAAATTGGTGTCGCTGTTGTAAACAAGCAGACCCTGCACTTAAATTATTAACAACTGTGTTACTCATTTAAATACTCCGGGCGACAAAACTGAAGTTAACCCTAATCACCCCTCCTTATGTCGTTCTAAATGCTTTAACTGGGCTGTTTGGTTCGGAGCGATAAGAGTTTGTTTGGACTTTGTTTTAAAATATCACTGCTTTATCAGAAGTTGTTCAGTCCTTGGCTTAATAGCTTTACAATTAATTGTTTAATTCCACATTTAAGGAGCACATTCTTATGCATAATATAGGATGGGAAACATCATGATTTTTAAATTCCAAAAGACTAATGATAAAGTTTAGTAAAATCTTCTGACCTTATCAAATAGATGTAGCCTTGAAGGCAAACTCTATCCCTTATAACTAGATTAAATGCTGCCATTCTGGAACACCCCTTCTTTTCTGTTCATGGGGAACAGTTCTGGTTGTTTAGGAAAAAATAGTTTAATTAGTGCAGCTGGTTGTGCAGATTTCACACTGTCAGTCAGCAGTAACATTAAAAAACATTTTACGGTTTACTTGTGAACAATGGCTCAGAAAGGGCCAGGAACTTTGGAAAATTTACTGCACAAATGTGTGAAACTTGCAGAGGTATGAAGTTTCGTAAATATTTTTTTTTCCTGCAAAAGTATTCATACCCCTTGATCTTTCTCTCATTTTGTAAGCAGAGGTGTCAGTTATCAGGGTTATAAGGCTTCACTGCCTGTTATAAGGGTTTTATGTGATGGATCAACACGATTCAGCACATAACTGTAAAGGAAAATGATACATGGTTTTCAACAATTAGCTTATATTTAAAGTTAGGATCTGAAAAGTGCGGCATGCATATGTATTTAGCCCTCCTGAGTCAATACTTTGTAGAGCCAACTTTCTCTACCATTACAGTAGGATTCTGTTTCTACCAGCTTTGTACGTCAAGAGAATAAAATTTGTGTCTATTGTTGCTCAATGGCTCCGATTGGATGGAAAGTGTCTGTGAACAGCAGTTTCTAGCTCCTTCCATAGTTTTTAATTGCATTTAGGTCTGGATTTTTTAGTGCATTGGTATCCTTTGATCTAGACCAGTGGCCCTCAATAGTCAGAATATTTGCGGCCCCCAAACTGTGATTCTTTCAGTCCATACATGTTTCTGTACCGAGGTGGTGGAGTGTTGTATGCGCTGTTTCCACAACATCAGGAAGACCACTAGATGCCTGTTTGTCAGCTTCATCACAGAACAGCGTGGACTGTCACCTCCATGCTGGCACGCTGTCACAGTCTCACTGGGCCATGCTGCTGCAGCACTAGCGGTGCGGTTTTACTTTAACCTTCACAGCGGTTCGCTAATTCATACTTCATCGGCAGTAGGAGCCCAAATTGGAAGAAAATTACATGTTTCAGATTCGCTGAACAATTTGCTTTCATTCTTTCACCAACCAACACAATATTGATGTGTTTAATTTGCCAGGAGACAGTGGATATGGTGAGGGTTTCAAATTTGAAACGTCGTTATCAAAGCAAACGTGAGAGATTTTGAGGAGAAATTTCATCAGAGTTCCAAGTTGAGCACAACAAAAATAAATGCACTAAAATGTCGTTATCAAGCGGCAAGCAGCATTGTTGGTGCATCTATGACCCAACAGCAACAAGCATTAAAGCAATGTTTGTCAGAATATAAAATGGTTATTCGTCTCATTTTGACCCCTGAGATCTTTGTTTACCAAAAAACTCTGAGCAGTAATAAATGGACATGACTGATTGAAAAAAAAGTATTTGTGGCCCTTTAAGATTTGCATGTGAGGACCCCTGATCTAAACCATCCATTGTTTTAACCTTAACCTGCAGCCAAACAACCTTTAGCTGCAGATTGAGGGTTGTTGTTCTGCTGGAAGGTGAATCTCATCCCCAGTCTTTGGTCTTTTTCAGCCCTTTCCTCTAGGATTGCTCCTTATTTAGCTCCATTCATCTTCCCATCAACTCTGATCAGCTTTCCTCTCTCAGCTCAAGCATCCCCACGGCATGATGCTTTCAGCTTCATGTGCAGCCTATCTTTCCATCACACAAACCACTTTGCACATAGAACAGAAAGCTCAGTTTTGGTGCTATCTGACCAGAGCTAATTTTTCCTTATTTTTACTGTGTCCCTGAGCTGTGGATCTCAGCAGCTCCTCCAGAGTAACCACGGATCACTGTTCCCTTGAAGCTGAGCACATGCACAATCGCACACTGCATCTGTATTCACTGCGCACGGCAAATCTATGCAGCGCAGAAAATAAAATCCAGCCTGAACTGTAAACAAAATAACAATAAACCCAAGTTATTTTGTACCATTTTGTAACTCTGGTGAGAAGTTGTTCCACGGTCCCACTCTGTGCACGCCAGGTGCTGATCGGAGCGCACCGCTGATTGACGGCTGGGGCACTCGCCTTTATAGTTGGGCAGGTGTCGGTGTGCGTCTTTGTTACTCCTGCTGCATGTTTGTGTGGCTGTGCTTTTGGGATCTGCTTATCTGAGATCGTAAGTGACATTTTTTCAACCAATTTGATTGTATTTTGAGTGCTGTTTGTTTCTGGAGAGCTGTTATCAGCTGCAGTTGGAGTCCTTTGCAGCGCATGGTTCTGCTGGTTTCTGACCAGCCCTCTTGTTCTACCTCTGTTTTTGGAAAGCAGGTCGGTTTATACGTTTCTTATTTAATGAGTGCATATATATATATAAATGGCTTGTACTTGTATAGTGCTTTATCAAGTCCGACGACCCCGTGCCTTGGAGCACACTGACAGAAGAGAGGGTGCACATTACCACATGCTTGTGCTAAATCTCGTTGCAGAAAATGTAAATAATTTAATGGAAATAGAATTTTAACTCTGAAGTGTCTTTCAGTTCTTCCTTAGCAGGACCCCTGCTCTGACATAAAACGTACTATACAGCTCATAAGAAAATCCAAGATTTTTGTCTTTTTTCATTTAATCGGGTTAAATCAGTTGTATCTAAACTAAGTAATCTAAAAGAAAGTATTGCTGTAATTTGATTCTTTTAGTAAGCCATGTACTTGTTATAATCTCAGGTTTTGGACAGGTGGTATTTCTGTTCACAGAAGTCCAATGAATGCTCAGACACATAAACAATTAGGGGGAACATTGCTACCGATCCCTTGGCATTTTTACAGAACATCTCACAGAGCTCTGTGAAGCGTTCAAAGGTTGTTCTACACCCTAACCCAGCTTCAGACCTCTCCACGACCTGTCTGCTCTGTTCCTTGGTCTTCATCATGTTCTTTGTCCTCTAACAAACCTCTGAGGCTTTACAGAATAGTTGGATTTATAGGAAACTAACCTACATACAGATGGACTGATTACTTTCACATTTGAAGGCAGCTGGTTACAATGGATTTTATTTAGGGGTATCATAGTAAATTTATTTATGTATTTATTTTCCTTTCACTTTTAGATTATGCTCTGTTTTGTTCTGGTCTGTCACCTAAAACACTAAAGCAGGCGTGTCAAACTCCAGTCATCGAAGTCCGTTGTCCTGCAACTATTAGATGTGTCCCTGGTCCTACGCACCTGAATCAAATGTCTGAATTAGCTCCTCAGTCTGCAGTAAAGTTCTCCAGAGTCCTGCTAATAACCTGATTATTTGACTCAGGTGTGTGTGAAGCACAGACACATACATAAACGTTGCAGGACACCGGCCCTCGAAGACCGGAGTTTGAGACCCCTGCACCAAAAGAAAAGGTTTGAAGGGCGTGAATACTTTTGTTAAGCACTGTAGGAAAGCTATGACAGTTTCTGATCACTGAAGAAGAAGAATATTGCAGCATTATCAGCTTTATTTAGTTAAACCTGTTTAGTAATGTTAAAGGAAAAACAAATCAATGTTTTGTCATTTTGAATTGGAAAACAGGTGGATGAAAACATTCAGCAAAAAGTAAATAATTAATAAGGAAGCTCAACTTGTTTTTATATTGTTTTTCTATGAATGAAGAGTATTAAACACAACACTCATTGTAACCCCTGAGCAAATCCACTCAAAACTGAAAACTAGGAGTCAGCAGCAGCTGAGGTTGGGCGGACAAAAAGCAAAATAATGAAGAGGAACCAGCAACCCGGGCTGTGCTTGAAATCACCAACTCGTAATTTAACTGCAGTACAGCCTCAGTCAATGTAGTTAGGGACACGCCCCAAACTTAATAAAATCGAGGAGAACGCTGAGACCGGCAGAGTTGGTTGGAGATTGTAACTGTGCGGTCTTCTTCCTACTCTCCTCCAGAATGAAACCAAACTAATTGTCTTTGTGCCTTTCTTTCCCTGTTTATATGATGTTCTAGGTGCTTAGACCTGACATTAAGTGTTGGTGAGACCGCCAGGAGGGCAAACTCTTCGAAACTTTCTGAGGTAAAGCGAGCAACTTTGTCTCCGACTTACCAAAAGGAGACGCGCGTAAATTGCCTGTGAGATGTGTCGAATTAACCGCCCCGCTAAACAAGCCACTCCAGGGAGAACAGACATTTCTTTCTGTGCAGCTTATTAATCTGCAGGCTGTCCTCCCCACAGACATGAATTATGCAAAGCTAAACGTTTGGTTATTTAGGTCCTGCCTCTTTAACGCTGTTATTTAAATATATATTCAGCATTTCTTTACATGAGCTGCATTTACCAGACTGCAAGCTGTTCCATTGTTTGACTTATACGATGCTGTGTTGGCTTGTGTAAATTCATCAGCTGTATTTATAGGCCGTAATCCTGCTCTGCTTTACATGGCTTTGAAGTCTATTGTTTTGATTAATAAGCTTGGTTATTGCCTTGCATGGATTTATATGCAACAATGTGCCGTTCCTTCTGCTGGTGCTAAACTTCGTCCACCTCCGTTTGAAGTGAGCTCAGCGCTGTGTCCAGGGGTCTCTGTAAACACTTAAACAATCCTTCAACCTTGTCTTGGTCTTTGGTGGTTTTGTGGCCTACATTTCTGAAAGGTTTTAATATACTTTATACTGTTTAAAAAATAGCATCTTATTCTAGGAATCTCAAGCCTAAAATGCGGAAACACAGCAGCCTCGCCGCTTCTTAACTCCCCTGCAAGCCTGCAAGGAGACTATTGCTTTCTGCACCATCTCTCTGGAGACTTCCTGCGGCGTCCTGGGTCCTCGTTCATGTCTTCTCTTGAGCTCACCCCACAGGCTTTTTGATCCGGGGAAAGCAATGATAGAACCATATCTGTGTAGATTGGCCCATCTCTTTTAGATCATTATCCTGCCGAAAGGCTCACTGATGACCCATTTTGTGTTTTCTGGCAGAAGCCAGCATGTTTTCATTTAAAACGTCCCGGTATTTCACAGTGTCCATGATGTCATTCACTATAATAAGGCTCTGAAGACCTTGTAGTTGAGATTAGGTCACGGCATTACAAATCCTACCAAGTACTTCAACACTTCTTCATCCATAGTTTCATGTTTTTTTTTGTTTTTTTTTAACTATTACTACTCTGGTTTACTTGAAATTTCATGCTTTTCCTCTTGAACAGTGAGTACTGCTAACTAGGGCTGCACAATATATTGCACATTTATTGCCCTCGCAATATCATGGCTATCCCAAAGAATCGCCTGAAGCACAATAAGTGTTTGCTAATTATTTAAGACTACTGGGGTCTAGGTTTGCTATGATCCTAAAGTAAAAAGACATTAACACTTTTTTCTGTATTTATTGCAAGCTAGATCGTTATTGCAACAATTACTAATATTATCCTATACCACAACTTTCCCTAATATTGTGCAGCCCTACAGCTAACTTAAAAACTGAATAAGCCCAAATTTCCAATCCTCCAATTTTTGGTGGAGGGCAGAACTTAGCAGGCTATGTGTAGAAAATAACAGAGGTGGGCAGAGTAAACAAAAAATTGTACTCACGTAAGAGAAGCATTACTAAGCGAAGTAAAAGGTAGCCATGAAAAAAATTGCTAAAGTAATAGGTAAAAGTATTTGGTAATATATGTTGAGTCATAAAGTTTGATCTGATTTATTGTGTGAAAAGGATGTAACCATACAGACAAAATATAGAATTATGTTTAGGTTCTATAAAAATAAAAGTGGAATAATAAAATTGTTAAAAAAAAATATCCCAAATAACAAAACCAGGCAAAAACAAACACATTTTCAAATCTCAGTTTTCCACAACATATGATCTCTGAATCCAGTACGTACAGTAGGTAATGTATACATAGGTCAGTGTAAAGTACTTCCACTAACAACATCTACTGTATTGTCACTTGACCTCCTTATGGCCCAGCAGGCTCAGCAGATAGAGATATAACATCAGAACAATGAAGCTTATTTACAAAACAGACGCATCTGTCCGGTCTCTTGGTTAAAACCTGTCCGTCTGTCATTCAGTGAAGTAGCTCAAGCTGGGCGGAGTAGCAAGAAATCGTACTCAAGTAGGAGTGGCATTACTTCAAAGTAATATTACTGAAGTAGAAGTGGCAACTATGGTGCAGTAAAACTACTCTTAGGACTACTTTAGTTATTAAAGTAAATGTACCTAGTTACTACTGACCTCTGGAAAGTTAAAAGCAACATTTGTCTATTTTTGGCCTATGATGGCCGTTCTGCTTCCACGCAGACAAGTAGCTGAATGTTACTTTAAGAGATCCTGTTGGAGCGCAACGTCAAAGAAAAGAGTCCCAGCTCGTCAGCTCTCCTTCAATAACATAGCGACTTAAGTGGGTCAAACCACCGTCTCTCTGTAAGGGGAGGCGATATTTTGTGTTTATCATTTGTTCGGGTTTTCTTCTGCTTTGGGCAGATAGTCCTAACCCAAGTGTGTTTATTTTTTGTGTATATGGTACTGATTAGTACTATTCTGACTAGTTTTTGCTTGTTATTTAAATCTCTGTTAGTTTTTGTGGTTGGTTTGTCCCCTTGTGTGTCAACAGTGGTCTGGTCTGCCACTATTTAAGTTTCCCTCATGTATTTTTAATAACTTCTAGTGTCTCTCTGGCTGGTCTGAGCGGTGCCTGACACGCCCGTTTGGGAACGCCCACTGAGAGCATGCAGCTTGGATGCAGTGAAGACAGACGTGCGTGTACTTGCAAAAGTATTCCTACCCCTCTAACTTGCTCACAATTTGTCACATAACAGCTATGAACCTCAATGTTCTTGTAGAGACTGAATTTGATAGACCAACATAGAGAAGTATTTTATATTTAGGTGGAAGGAAAATTATATCAGGTTTTGTCATTTTTTCTAAATGAATCTATATAGTGGAGCTTTAAAGGTATTTAGCCAATTTACTCTTTTACCTCCCCAACATATCCAGTATACCAGTTGCCTTCAAAGGTAACCTAAACCGAGCGTTTCTGTGAAGTTCTCAGACGTTCGATAGAGATTATTAAAGGACTAGCAGCGTCATGAAGACCAGGAAACGCAGCAGAGAGGTCAGGAAGAAGGAAAGCTTTTACTCTGAGAAGCAGCCGGGGGGTCAGTAGTTACTTTGGCGGAGCTGGATCTAGTCCTTATAAGAAAATCACAAAAAGAAAGTTGATTGGAAGATGGTTGGATATAAATACAGGACATCTGGAAAGAAAACCTGCCAGAGGTAAGCAGAATCCTTCAGACTAGAGCCGAGGTTTCCCTCCCAGAAGAAGGAGCCTGAAGCCAACAGCCAGAGCAGCAACGGGATGAGCTGGATCAAAGCAATCAAGTGTTAGAACGGTCCAGTTTGGCGCTGAATCCACAATAGATTCTGGGAGCTGATTTGAAATTCTTGTTCGCAGATGCTTGGTGTTCAGAGTTGTTACAATCAAACAACAAAAGCTGTAACTAAAGCTAAAGTTGGTTCTTCTATTGACTTTTGAGGGGGAGGAGGTCTGAAAACAACCACAACTCCACATTTATAGACCTTTTTTATTGTAACCATGAATTGTTTTCCCTCCTCCTCAGAATACTACTCTGCTTTGTGTTGGTCTACCATGCGAAACCCAAGTAAAATACATTGGAGTTGGATGTTTTCACGAGGAAAAAAAAGGCATTCCTGACAAAGAAAGCCAGCTGACAGTTAAGGACTCTGAGAAGCATATTCACTGCAGTAGGTCCAGGATTATAACGTCTGTTGTTAACAAGTGCTGAGATTCCTTCTGTCTGCTCCCAGAGTGTGAAGGTGACTTAAGTCAGAAAACTGAAGCATAAACTGTCAAATTATAACGTATTCGGTTAAAACCAGCTGGTTTTATTCTTCTCCGGATATCTAGCAACGTTAATTTCATCCTTCAGAGTAACAAATGCGCTCTCACTGCAGACACGGTTATCTCTGCCTGTCAAGCCTTGCAGCTTTGATCACTCGGAGCTGCTTCATCTGTATTTTCTTCACTCCTCTCTCTGAGCGCAGGCCTTGCTGTATTCTCTCAACGCTCCTCGGCTTTAAATTCCTTCTGTTTAGCTCCGGATTCAGTACTGTTGCCGTCATTTCATTTTTGCTAACAGATATTTGGTTTGATCACACACTAATGTGTGCAGACTGACTGGGATTGTTGGAGCTGTTCAGTAATGATACGTTCAGTCTCTCTGGTGCTGCTGAAAGGCCTCCCTTACCGACAGAGAAGTGGGACGAGTTATTTCACACATTCATGGTTCTTGAACGGCATTAACGAGGTCAAGTGAAGAGCTTCAAAGGCCTTGAGTTTTCCTCGAGCGAATTGTAAAGTACGAAACATGAGCACCTGTATGAAAAGGTGTGTGGTTATGAAATTATGGTGCCTTCTCAACAAAAAATCTGAAAGATTTTGCTGCAAATGTTATCTAATGCTAAAACCGCAATCATTTTTTAAATGTCCGATATGTCCGCTCTTAGCCTCATATCGGACATTTTGCACAAAATTTTGCAGTTTTGAGTTTTCAACTCAGACAAAATATGTTTTCCTGAGTAAAAACTCATTTGAAGCATTTAAATGTCAAAACTACATCTGAGGTAAGATAAGATAAGATAAGATAAGACTAAAGGAGCTGTTAGTGGAGGTAGTTAGTGACCCATGTGCTATTGTTTTATTTTCACAATATCAATCTAAAACAGTGCAAACGTTGTTCTCATTCCCCCTCGTTTTCCACTGCTCCATTTACAACATCTTTTTTTAGGAATTAAAGTTTAATTTAAAAGCCCAAGTTTGTGGTGATTCACATCTATGCAAACAAATTAGCCTCATATTGATGTTTTATGGTCATCAGAGGACTCATTTATTGGATTTTTCTTTTTAATTCCTACATTAGGGTCAAACAATACAAAGTTGGTTAATTTGCAGGCTTTCAAACCTGATTTAATTGTGTCTCTGATGTCAAAATAAAAAAATGTTTTCTTTTAGTAAAACAATCGGATTCAGTCTAATATCAAAGTTAATCAACTTTTTAAAAAAATATTGATAAGCATCTAAAATAAACATTTCAAACTTTTCCCACCAGATCAAGTTATAAAAATAATCTAAATATTATCTCTGTTCATGAAAATGCACATTCTACATTCTTATGATTTGTTAAATAAAGAAGAAAGTTTCTTAAATGGTCTTAAATGGAAAAGACGAACGTGGAGAGTGAGTACAACCTTGATGCTTCAATGGCGATAAAGAGGGAAAATAACATCCCAGCGGTGTTAATCAAATTAACCTACGTAACCCTCTTCCTCTTTGGCCTGGGGCTGCTCTGTGGCTGAGTCCACCTGTCCTCTGTTGAGTGTTGCAGGCCTTCTACCATTCTCGAACAAACTCGCTCATATACACCCATTCAACACAAACACATTTCTTTCCACACATACGCTGACCCATCCTCACAGCTCCAATGGAGACTCTGTAAGGTTAGGGGTAGCAGCTTAAAGCTATAGTTGGTAATCCTGTTCAGAAACACTTTTCGTTATACTGGGTAAAATCGTCCCTCCATCTTGACAGTAGTCAGTACATTATGTATTCAGAAAAAGGAGGTTAAAAATTGGATCTCTGTGGGAGCAGCATGCTTGTAAAAACTCTGACCACTACCTGCCTTTCGGTCTGAAGAGCAGGGATTGGTCAGAGTTTTGTTCCTGCTCTCACTCCTCTTTCTCCATCAAGTTCTGGGGGTATCACCTTTTCTATTGTTTGTCCCACATGCCAATCATTCTGACACGCTCACGTAACGCCAGTATGTGTGCACATTCCTTACTAGTTTCTGCTTGCTGGCTGTGCATCCACACTTCTAGTGCTTTTATATATATATATATATATATATATATATATATGGTTAGCTTAGCGGTTAGCATTAGTGTTAGCAGTTCATTGTAGCTTCACTGCTCTCACCGTATACTTTGAACATGGCTGAGAGTCGCAAGAAGCAAACTGTGTACAACTTTATGAGAAGAAGAGGAAGGCCTCAGTAGAAAGAAATAAGACCAGAGTGGAGTTGGGAGATTTTTTTCACTCAATCCCCCTGAGAAGCAGAAGAGCATGCGCAGTTATTCAAAAAGGGACTTGGGGAAACTTCCGGAAAAATTGTCCACTCTACCTTTAAAGGTTACCGTTCAAAACACTGAACAAGTTCTGTTTGGTTGGAGGTGTTGCCTTCAGAAAGCCTCCTCTCTCCAAATACAAAATGGCAGCATAGTCTAGGTTTACAAAGCTAATTCTAAATAAAGACCTCTGGAATAGTGTCTTTTAGACAGAAGATACCAAGGTAGAGAATACTTGTACAAAAAAACACAAACCTGCTTGGAGAAAACCAGACACAGCATATCAGTACAACTCCCTCATGCTAGCGGTTCCACGGCCAGGACGAAAGCCGCATTGCTTTTTGTCCTGGCCGAAAGCAATGCCACAGCCAGAAGTAGAAATACTTCAGGTTATGGCTGCTCATGGTGGGGCTATATGCTGCCTAATCATTGGGTTCACTCAGTTCTTCACTCACCTTCTACAGGTTTTTTTTTTATTAGATTCTGAAATCTGCTTTGTGTTTTTGTCATTTAAGATTGAATTTGGATAAATGTATAACCCCTTTAGGCCAGATTATTTTCATTATACCTTGTGATGTTCAGAGGTGGGTAGAGTTGCCAAAAATTTTACTCAAGTAAGAGTAGCACTACTTCAATATATGTTTACTCAAGTAAAAGTCAAAAGTAGCCAGTCAAGAAATTACTCAAGAGTAAAAAAGTATTCAGTAAGAAGGCTTCTAAAGTACTGAGTAACTAATCATATCAGCTGTTGATTTAACATTTAATAATTATGTAATTGTAAAGACAAAAATATAAGGTTAATACAGCAGTTAATGAATATACAGGATGCTGGAATGGTACAAAGTACTTCCAATTACAATATTTACTGTTTATTGTACTTTTATTTGACCTCCAAATGGCTCAATGAACTCAGCAGCTAGAAAATAACATTAAAACAACAAAGGTTGTGTCTTATAAGAAGTCTCACAACCTAAATCTAGGTTGTTGTTGTGTTTTTCAAGTAAGAGTAGTGATACTCTTACTTGAAATAATGACTCAAGTAAAAGTAAAAGTACAGTGCAGTAAAAATTCTCCTAACAGTACACTTTGTTAAAAAATGTACTCCAATAAATGTAACTGATTAAATGTAACTAGTTACTACCCACCTCTGGCGACGGTAGACCTTAGAATTGAAATAAGTTCCTGGTTGAATCTATAAATCTGAATTTTACTGGGATCTTTTTTTTTCTTGCAGGTGTTTGACGCTGTGTTAGCTGCTCTTTTGGGAACAGTTGCTGTGAAAAGGCAGATTTGCTGCTAAATTATCTGAATCATTATGCAAAAAGCTGTATAACAGTAGCTGTGATTCTGACGCTGATTAGACTGTGGCGATATTTGCATAAAGAGCCTGATCGTTGCATGTTAAGTGGATCGGTGTCAGCGCGTGAGTGATCGCTCACTATTTCTCTTCCTGTGCATTAATGTTGGTCATTTGCTAATGAAAGACAGACAACTGCTCCTCATTGTGTTTTCTCAGAAGAAATGTTGAAGGAGGTTTCCTGTCGTCTGTAGCTTCACCGCTTTAATAATTTATGAGTCATATCAGAGTGCAGACTGGAGGCCTATAGAGGAGAGTCTCTCAGTGATTTACTGGTGTGAAAAGCTGCTGCTGCTGCTGAAGAATAGGAAGCTGTCATCTTGAACCTCAGAGAGCAAACAGCTGCTTCATGAGTTTGTGCTTCCAGTACAATGGGAGTTTCAGCTCGTGATCTTTGCTTTGAGAGGACGTCATGTTTGAACTATGAGAACTAGAGTCCCATCTAAATGAGGAGGAAAACACGCCAAAAACGTTCTGGTTATATAATTTCTCCAGACTGATTTCTACATTTTCAGATACAAAAGTTTATATCTGAACATCGTGAAACTTTTTGAGCCAGTGTTAATTCACAGTAGCGACAGCTTCTGGAAACCAAAGACGGCATCGGCTCTTTTTTTCCTTGCTTTGATAGGCAAACCTGGAAAAGTTCACTACTCAATGTGCTCAAACAAAAGCAAAAGCACACATTTGTAATTTCAAATAAGCTTCACATACGGTGCAGTGCAAAAATCTCTAGTCATCCTTTGTGTATTTTCCTCCCAAGAGTCCCTTTATTTTATGTTGTCTTAATAAATCAGTCACCCTGCTGACTTTTTTTGTTGTTGTTGCTGTTTTTGGTTGAGGGGGTGGTCTAGTTAAGCTGTTTTGTCAAATCAAAAATATTCTTTGACATGTATAAATTTCTCCTAAAGCAAAGAAGTTTTGTTATTCTACTTTAGAACAAGTTAGTTAGACCAACAAAGCTTATTATGAGTAAATCAACTTATTCCTTACATCAGCAATAATAAATGCTTGACATACCAGCGGAAACATGTGAACAGCTGGGTATAAATAATCTTCAACACTACATTTTTCATAAAATGTAAACAACAACAACAACTACAGTAATAACAATGATTAAACATATGCTACATGTTTAACGTGAGCGATTACTGGCGGCGGGCGTACCTCCAACGTCTACGGACAGAGGAAACATTTTGGTGCCTCCTCCGTCTGTAGACACGGGTAGCCCTACGACCCCTCCTACGGCGCACCGTTTGGGTGAGGCCTCGCCTGCGTGGTGCTCTACGTGCCATTGTAGCATTGCTGGGTTGACCAAAGTGGGCTGTATTTATACTGTCCAGAGGTAACAGTTTGTGACGTCATCAGTGACATCACAGCCTTTCATGACCCTCTTTAATGACATCAGACATAAATGAAGAAAGACAGATATTAGTACTGATGTCATCCAAGGCTTTGATGTCAATGATGACAAATGTCAAATTACAAAATGCATTTTGGAACCAAGGAACCAAATGTAAGTTGACATATTTCCAAACATAAAACAATGTGTCAGAGATTGTACTTTGAGAATGTTTTACCAACTCTATGTCTTTAAAAAAACACTTTTAAACATTCTCAACAGGTGTTTTACAGATTTTTTTTTCTATTTTCAGATACACTTTTTAATTAGAATTAAAAAGATATAAAAATAATACATTTAATCATTGCATGAGTACGGAGCCCTAGAGGGGTCATCGCAAAATGTTTTGCATGTTGAGAGAATGTGCGCTCGTTTTACTACATTGTGCGCTCGTTTAACTAAATTGTGCGCTCGTTTTACTAAATCGTGTGCACAATTTACTATATTGTGCTCTCGTTTTACTATAGTGTGAGCTCATTTTACTAAATTGAGCTCATTGCATGAGTTATTCCTCCATTATTTAATTTTCACCTTACTAATATTTATTTTTCAATATTTTATTGATATTCTTTGAACAATATTTTCTTGTAATTACATATGTGTTTTAATATGTAATATATTACATATTATTATTTATCTAATTACTTATTTTTTATTTCACAAACTTTATTTTTTTTATTAATCTATTTAAAAATATTTTTAAACATATGCTACATGTTTCACGTGAGCGATTAGCGGCGGCGGGCGTACCTCCTACGTCTACGGACAGAGGAAACATTTTGGTGCCTCCTCCGTCTGTAGACACGGGTAGCCCTACGACCCCTCCTACGGCGCACCGTTTGGGTGAGGCCTCGCCTGCGTGGTGCTCTACGTGCCATTGTAGCATTGCTGGGTTGACCAAAGTGGGCTGTATTTATACTGTCCAGAGGTAACAGGTTGTGACATCATCAGTGACATCACAGCCTTTCATGACTCTCTTTAATGACATCAGACATAAATGAAGAAAGACAGATATTAGTACTGATGTCATCCAAGGCTTTGATGTCAATGATGACAAATGTCAAATTAAAAAATGCATTTTGGTTCTAAAGGAACCAAATGTAATTTGACATATTTCCAAACATAAAACAATGTGTCAGAGATTGTACTTTGAGAATGTTTTACCAACTCTATGTCTTAAAAAAAAACACTTTTAAACATTCTCAACAGGTGTTTTACAGATTTTTTTCTATTTTCAGATAAACTTTTTAATTAGAATTAAAAAGATATAAAAATAATACATTTAATCATTGCATGAGTATGGAGCCCTAGAGGGGTCATCGCAAAATGTTTTGCATGTTGAGAGAATGTGCGCTCGTTTAACTATATTGTGCGCTCGTTTTACTAAATCGTACGCTCGTTTTACTACATTGTGCGCTTGTTTTACTACATTGTGCTCTCGTTTAACTATATTGTGCGCTCGTTTTACTACATTGTGCGCTCGTTTAACTAAATTGTGCACTCGTTTTACTAAATCGTGTGCACAATTTACTATATTGTGCTCTCGTTTTACTATAGTGTGAGCTCATTTTACTAAATTGAGCTCATTGCATGAGTTATTCCTCCATTATTTAATTTTCACCTTACTAATATTTATTTTTCAATATTTTATTGATATTCTTTGAACAATATTTTCTTGTAATTACATATGTGTTTTAATATGTAATATATTACATATTATTATTTATCTAATTACTTATTTTTTATTTCACAAACTGTATTTTTTTTATTAATCTATTTAAAATTATTTTTAAACATATGCTACATGTTTAACGTGAGCGATTAACGGCGGCGGACGTACCTCCTACGTCTACGGACAGAGGAAACATTTTGGTGCCTCCTCCGTCTGTAGACACGGGTAGCCCTACGACCCCTCCTACGGCGCACCGTTTGGGTGAGGCCTCGCCTGCGTGGTGCTCTACGTGCCATTGTAGCATTGCTGGGTTGACCAAAGTGGGCTGTATTTATACTGTCCAGAGGTAACAGGTTGTGACATCATCAGTGACATCACAGCCTTTCATGACTCTCTTTAATGACATCAGACATAAATGAAGAAAGACAGATATTAGTACTGATGTCATCCAAGGCTTTGATGTCAATGATGACAAATGTCAAATTAAAAAATGCATTTTGGTTCTAAAGGAACCAAATGTAATTTGACATATTTCCAAACATAAAACAATGTGTCAGAGATTGTACTTTGAGAATGTTTTACCAACTCTATGTCTTAAAAAAAAACACTTTTAAACATTCTCAACAGGTGTTTTACAGATTTTTTTCTATTTTCAGATAAACTTTTTAATTAGAATTAAAAAGATATAAAAATAATACATTTAATCATTGCATGAGTATGGAGCCCTAGAGGGGTCATCGCAAAATGTTTTGCATGTTGAGAGAATGTGCGCTCGTTTAACTATATTGTGCGCTCGTTTTACTAAATCGTACGCTCGTTTTACTACATTGTGCGCTTGTTTTACTACATTGTGCTCTCGTTTAACTATATTGTGCGCTCGTTTTACTACATTGTGCGCTCGTTTAACTAAATTGTGCACTCGTTCTACTAAATCGTGTGCACAATTTACTATATTGTGCTCTCGTTTTACTATAGTGTGAGCTCATTTTACTAAATTGAGCTCATTGCATGAGTTATTCCTCCATTATTTAATTTTCACCTTACTAATATTTATTTTTCAATATTTTATTGATATTCTTTGAACAATATTTTCTTGTAATTACATATGTGTTTTAATATGTAATATATTACATATTATTATTTATCTAATTACTTATTTTTTATTTCACAAACTTTATTTTTTTTATTAATCTATTTAAAATTATTTTTAAACATATGCTACATGTTTAACGTGAGCGATTAACGGCGGCGGACGTACCTCCTACGTCTACGGACAGAGGAAACATTTTGGTGCCTCCTCCGTCTGTAGACACGGGTAGCCCTACGACCCCTCCTACGGCGCACCGTTTGGGTGAGGCCTCGCCTGCGTGGTGCTCTACGTGCCATTGTAGCATTGCTGGGTTGACCAAAGTGGGCTGTATTTATACTGTCCAGAGGTAACAGGTTGTGACATCATCAGTGACATCACAGCCTTTCATGACTCTCTTTAATGACATCAGACATAAATGAAGAAAGACAGATATTAGTACTGATGTCATCCAAGGCTTTGATGTCAATGATGACAAATGTCAAATTAAAAAATGCATTTTGGTTCTAAAGGAACCAAATGTAATTTGACATATTTCCAAACATAAAACAATGTGTCAGAGATTGTACTTTGAGAATGTTTTACCAACTCTATGTCTTAAAAAAAACACTTTTAAACATTCTCAACAGGTGTTTTACAGATTTTTTTCTATTTTCAGATAAACTTTTTAATTAGAATTAAAAAGATATAAAAATAATACATTTAATCATTGCATGAGTTTGGAGCCCTAGAGGGGTCATCGCAAAATGTTTTGCATGTTGAGAGAATGTGCGCTCGTTTAACTATATTGTGCGCTCGTTTTACTAAATCGTACGCTCGTTTTACTACATTGTGCGCTTGTTTTACTACATTGTGCTCTCGTTTAACTAAATTGTGCACTCGTTTTACTAAATCGTGTGCACAATTTACTATATTGTGCTCTCGTTTTACTATAGTGTGAGCTCATTTTACTAAATTGAGCTCATTGCATGAGTTATTCCTCCATTATTTAATTTTCACCTTACTAATATTTATTTTTCAATATTTTATTGATATTCTTTGAACAATATTTTCTTGTAATTACATATGTGTTTTAATATGTAATATATTACATATTATTATTTATCTAATTACTTATTTTTTATTTCACAAACTTTATTTGTTTTATTAATCTATTTAAAATTATTTTTAAACATATGCTACATGTTTAACGTGAGCGATTAACGGCGGCGGACGTACCTCCTACGTCTACGGACAGAGGAAACATTTTGGTGCCTCCTCCGTCTGTAGACACGGGTAGCCCTACGACCCCTCCTACGGCGCACCGTTTGGGTGAGGCCTCGCCTGCGTGGTGCTCTACGTGCCATTGTAGCATTGCTGGGTTGACCAAAGTGGGCTGTATTTATACTGTCCAGAGGTAACAGGTTGTGACATCATCAGTGACATCACAGCCTTTCATGACTCTCTTTAATGACATCAGACATAAATGAAGAAAGACAGATATTAGTACTGATGTCATCCAAGGCTTTGATGTCAATGATGACAAATGTCAAATTAAAAAATGCATTTTGGTTCTAAAGGAACCAAATGTAATTTGACATATTTCCAAACATAAAACAATGTGTCAGAGATTGTACTTTGAGAATGTTTTACCAACTCTATGTCTTAAAAAAAAACACTTTTAAACATTCTCAACAGGTGTTTTACAGATTTTTTTCTATTTTCAGATAAACTTTTTAATTAGAATTAAAAAGATATAAAAATAATACATTTAATCATTGCATGAGTATGGAGCCCTAGAGGGGTCATCGCAAAATGTTTTGCATGTTGAGAGAATGTGCGCTCGTTTAACTATATTGTGCGCTCGTTTTACTAAATCGTACGCTCGTTTTACTACATTGTGCGCTTGTTTTACTACATTGTGCTCTCGTTTAACTATATTGTGCGCTCGTTTTACTACATTGTGCGCTCGTTTAACTAAATTGTGCACTCGTTCTACTAAATCGTGTGCACAATTTACTATATTGTGCTCTCGTTTTACTATAGTGTGAGCTCATTTTACTAAATTGAGCTCATTGCATGAGTTATTCCTCCATTATTTAATTTTCACCTTACTAATATTTATTTTTCAATATTTTATTGATATTCTTTGAACAATATTTTCTTGTAATTACATATGTGTTTTAATATGTAATATATTACATATTATTATTTATCTAATTACTTATTTTTTATTTCACAAACTTTATTTTTTTTATTAATCTATTTAAAATTATTTTTAAACATATGCTACATGTTTAACGTGAGCGATTAACGGCGGCGGACGTACCTCCTACGTCTACGGACAGAGGAAACATTTTGGTGCCTCCTCCGTCTGTAGACACGGGTAGCCCTACGACCCCTCCTACGGCGCACCGTTTGGGTGAGGCCTCGCCTGCGTGGTGCTCTACGTGCCATTGTAGCATTGCTGGGTTGACCAAAGTGGGCTGTATTTATACTGTCCAGAGGTAACAGGTTGTGACATCATCAGTGACATCACAGCCTTTCATGACTCTCTTTAATGACATCAGACATAAATGAAGAAAGACAGATATTAGTACTGATGTCATCCAAGGCTTTGATGTCAATGATGACAAATGTCAAATTAAAAAATGCATTTTGGTTCTAAAGGAACCAAATGTAATTTGACATATTTCCAAACATAAAACAATGTGTCAGAGATTGTACTTTGAGAATGTTTTACCAACTCTATGTCTTAAAAAAAACACTTTTAAACATTCTCAACAGGTGTTTTACAGATTTTTTTCTATTTTCAGATAAACTTTTTAATTAGAATTAAAAAGATATAAAAATAATACATTTAATCATTGCATGAGTTTGGAGCCCTAGAGGGGTCATCGCAAAATGTTTTGCATGTTGAGAGAATGTGCGCTCGTTTAACTATATTGTGCGCTCGTTTTACTAAATCGTACGCTCGTTTTACTACATTGTGCGCTTGTTTTACTACATTGTGCTCTCGTTTAACTAAATTGTGCACTCGTTTTACTAAATCGTGTGCACAATTTACTATATTGTGCTCTCGTTTTACTATAGTGTGAGCTCATTTTACTAAATTGAGCTCATTGCATGAGTTATTCCTCCATTATTTAATTTTCACCTTACTAATATTTATTTTTCAATATTTTATTGATATTCTTTGAACAATATTTTCTTGTAATTACATATGTGTTTTAATATGTAATATATTACATATTATTATTTATCTAATTACTTATTTTTTATTTCACAAACTTTATTTGTTTTATTAATCTATTTAAAATTATTTTTAAACATATGCTACATGTTTAACGTGAGCGATTAACGGCGGCGGACGTACCTCCTACGTCTACGGACAGAGGAAACATTTTGGTGCCTCCTCCGTCTGTAGACACGGGTAGCCCTACGACCCCTCCTACGGCGCACCGTTTGGGTGAGGCATCGCCTGCGTGGTGCTCTACGTGCCATTGTAGCATTGCTGGGTTGACCAAAGTGGGCTGTATTTATACTGTCCAGAGGTAACAGGTTGTGACATCATCAGTGACATCACAGCCTTTCATGACTCTCTTTAATGACATCAGACATAAATGAAGAAAGACAGATATTAGTACTGATGTCATCCAAGGCTTTGACGTCAATGATGACAAATGTCAAATTAAAAAATGCATTTTGGTTCTAAAGGAACCAAATGTAATTTGACATATTTCCAAACATAAAACAATGTGTCAGAGATTGTACTTTGAGAATGTTTTACCAACTCTATGTCTTAAAAAAAACACTTTTAAACATTCTCAACAGGTGTTTTACAGATTTTTTTCTATTTTCAGATAAACTTTTTAATTAGAATTAAAAAGATATAAAAATAATACATTTAATCATTGCATGAGTTTGGAGCCCTAGAGGGGTCATCGCAAAATGTTTTGCATGTTGAGAGAATGTGCGCTCGTTTAACTATATTGTGCGCTCGTTTTACTAAATCGTACGCTCGTTTTACTACATTGTGCGCTTGTTTTACTACATTGTGCTCTCGTTTAACTATATTGTGCGCTCGTTTTACTACATTGTGCGCTCGTTTAACTAAATTGTGCACTCGTTTTACTAAATCGTGTGCACAATTTACTATATTGTGCTCTCGTTTTACTATAGTGTGAGCTCATTTTACTAAATTGAGCTCATTGCATGAGTTATTCCTCCATTATTTAATTTTCACCTTACTAATATTTATTTTTCAATATTTTATTGATATTCTTTGAACAATATTTTCTTGTAATTACATATGTGTTTTAATATGTAATATATTACATATTATTATTTATCTAATTACTTATTTTTTATTTCACAAACTTTATTTTTTTTATTAATCTATTTAAAATTATTTTTAAACATATGCTACATGTTTAACGTGAGCGATTAACGGCGGCGGACGTACCTCCTACGTCTACGGACAGAGGAAACATTTTGGTGCCTCCTCCGTCTGTAGACACGGGTAGCCCTACGACCCCTCCTACGGCGCACCGTTTGGGTGAGGCCTCGCCTGCGTGGTGCTCTACGTGCCATTGTAGCATTGCTGGGTTGACCAAAGTGGGCTGTATTTATACTGTCCAGAGGTAACAGGTTGTGACATCATCAGTGACATCACAGCCTTTCATGACTCTCTTTAATGACATCAGACATAAATGAAGAAAGACAGATATTAGTACTGATGTCATCCAAGGCTTTGATGTCAATGATGACAAATGTCAAATTAAAAAATGCATTTTGGTTCTAAAGGAACCAAATGTAATTTGACATATTTCCAAACATAAAACAATGTGTCAGAGATTGTACTTTGAGAATGTTTTACCAACTCTATGTCTTAAAAAAAACACTTTTAAACATTCTCAACAGGTGTTTTACAGATTTTTTTCTATTTTCAGATAAACTTTTTAATTAGAATTAAAAAGATATAAAAATAATACATTTAATCATTGCATGAGTTTGGAGCCCTAGAGGGGTCATCGCAAAATGTTTTGCATGTTGAGAGAATGTGCGCTCGTTTAACTATATTGTGCGCTCGTTTTACTAAATCGTACGCTCGTTTTACTACATTGTGCGCTTGTTTTACTACATTGTGCTCTCGTTTAACTATATTGTGCGCTCGTTTTACTACATTGTGCGCTCGTTTAACTAAATTGTGCACTCGTTTTACTAAATCGTGTGCACAATTTACTATATTGTGCTCTCGTTTTACTATAGTGTGAGCTCATTTTACTAAATTGAGCTCATTGCATGAGTTATTCCTCCATTATTTAATTTTCACCTTACTAATATTTATTTTTCAATATTTTATTGATATTCTTTGAACAATATTTTCTTGTAATTACATATGTGTTTTAATATGTAATATATTACATATTATTATTTATCTAATTACTTATTTTTTATTTCACAAACTTTATTTTTTTTATTAATCTATTTAAAATTATTTTTAAACATATGCTACATGTTTAACGTGAGCGATTAACGGCGGCGGACGTACCTCCTACGTCTACGGACAGAGGAAACATTTTGGTGCCTCCTCCGTCTGTAGACACGGGTAGCCCTACGACCCCTCCTACGGCGCACCGTTTGGGTGAGGCCTCGCCTGCGTGGTGCTCTACGTGCCATTGTAGCATTGCTGGGTTGACCAAAGTGGGCTGTATTTATACTGTCCAGAGGTAACAGGTTGTGACATCATCAGTGACATCACAGCCTTTCATGACTCTCTTTAATGACATCAGACATAAATGAAGAAAGACAGATATTAGTACTGATGTCATCCAAGGCTTTGATGTCAATGATGACAAATGTCAAATTAAAAAATGCATTTTGGTTCTAAAGGAACCAAATGTAATTTGACATATTTCCAAACATAAAACAATGTGTCAGAGATTGTACTTTGAGAATGTTTTACCAACTCTATGTCTTAAAAAAAACACTTTTAAACATTCTCAACAGGTGTTTTACAGATTTTTTTCTATTTTCAGATAAACTTTTTAATTAGAATTAAAAAGATATAAAAATAATACATTTAATCATTGCATGAGTTTGGAGCCCTAGAGGGGTCATCGCAAAATGTTTTGCATGTTGAGAGAATGTGCGCTCGTTTAACTATATTGTGCGCTCGTTTTACTAAATCGTACGCTCGTTTTACTACATTGTGCGCTTGTTTTACTACATTGTGCTCTCGTTTAACTAAATTGTGCACTCGTTTTACTAAATCGTGTGCACAATTTACTATATTGTGCTCTCGTTTTACTATAGTGTGAGCTCATTTTACTAAATTGAGCTCATTGCATGAGTTATTCCTCCATTATTTAATTTTCACCTTACTAATATTTATTTTTCAATATTTTATTGATATTCTTTGAACAATATTTTCTTGTAATTACATATGTGTTTTAATATGTAATATATTACATATTATTATTTATCTAATTACTTATTTTTTATTTCACAAACTTTATTTGTTTTATTAATCTATTTAAAATTATTTTTAAACATATGCTACATGTTTAACGTGAGCGATTAACGGCGGCGGACGTACCTCCTACGTCTACGGACAGAGGAAACATTTTGGTGCCTCCTCCGTCTGTAGACACGGGTAGCCCTACGACCCCTCCTACGGCGCACCGTTTGGGTGAGGCATCGCCTGCGTGGTGCTCTACGTGCCATTGTAGCATTGCTGGGTTGACCAAAGTGGGCTGTATTTATACTGTCCAGAGGTAACAGGTTGTGACATCATCAGTGACATCACAGCCTTTCATGACTCTCTTTAATGACATCAGACATAAATGAAGAAAGACAGATATTAGTACTGATGTCATCCAAGGCTTTGACGTCAATGATGACAAATGTCAAATTAAAAAATGCATTTTGGTTCTAAAGGAACCAAATGTAATTTGACATATTTCCAAACATAAAACAATGTGTCAGAGATTGTACTTTGAGAATGTTTTACCAACTCTATGTCTTAAAAAAAACACTTTTAAACATTCTCAACAGGTGTTTTACAGATTTTTTTCTATTTTCAGATAAACTTTTTAATTAGAATTAAAAAGATATAAAAATAATACATTTAATCATTGCATGAGTTTGGAGCCCTAGAGGGGTCATCGCAAAATGTTTTGCATGTTGAGAGAATGTGCGCTCGTTTAACTATATTGTGCGCTCGTTTTACTAAATCGTACGCTCGTTTTACTACATTGTGCGCTTGTTTTACTACATTGTGCTCTCGTTTAACTATATTGTGCGCTCGTTTTACTACATTGTGCGCTCGTTTAACTAAATTGTGCACTCGTTTTACTAAATCGTGTGCACAATTTACTATATTGTGCTCTCGTTTTACTATAGTGTGAGCTCATTTTACTAAATTGAGCTCATTGCATGAGTTATTCCTCCATTATTTAATTTTCACCTTACTAATATTTATTTTTCAATATTTTATTGATATTCTTTGAACAATATTTTCTTGTAATTACATATGTGTTTTAATATGTAATATATTACATATTATTATTTATCTAATTACTTATTTTTTATTTCACAAACTTTATTTGTTTTATTAATCTATTTAAAATTATTTTTAAACATATGCTACATGTTTAACGTGAGCGATTAACGGCGGCGGACGTACCTCCTACGTCTACGGACAGAGGAAACATTTTGGTGCCTCCTCCGTCTGTAGACACGGGTAGCCCTACGACCCCTCCTACGGCGCACCGTTTGGGTGAGGCCTCGCCTGCGTGGTGCTCTACGTGCCATTGTAGCATTGCTGGGTTGACCAAAGTGGGCTGTATTTATACTGTCCAGAGGTAACAGGTTGTGACATCATCAGTGACATCACAGCCTTTCATGACTCTCTTTAATGACATCAGACATAAATGAAGAAAGACAGATATTAGTACTGATGTCATCCAAGGCTTTGATGTCAATGATGACAAATGTCAAATTAAAAAATGCATTTTGGTTCTAAAGGAACCAAATGTAATTTGACATATTTCCAAACATAAAACAATGTGTCAGAGATTGTACTTTGAGAATGTTTTACCAACTCTATGTCTTAAAAAAAACACTTTTAAACATTCTCAACAGGTGTTTTACAGATTTTTTTCTATTTTCAGATAAACTTTTTAATTAGAATTAAAAAGATATAAAAATAATACATTTAATCATTGCATGAGTATGGAGCCCTAGAGGGGTCATCGCAAAATGTTTTGCATGTTGAGAGAATGTGCGCTCGTTTAACTATATTGTGCGCTCGTTTTACTAAATCGTACGCTCGTTTTACTACATTGTGCGCTTGTTTTACTACATTGTGCTCTCGTTTAACTATATTGTGAGCTCGTTTTACTACATTGTGCGCTCGTTTAACTAAATTGTGCACTCGTTTTACTAAATCTTGTGCACAATTTACTATATTGTGCTCTCGTTTTACTATAGTGTGAGCTCATTTTACTAAATTGAGCTCATTGCATGAGTTATTCCTCCATTATTTAATTTTCACCTTACTAATATTTATTTTTCAATATTTTATTGATATTCTTTGAACAATATTTTCTTGTAATTACATATGTGTTTTAATATGTAATATATTACATATTATTATTTATCTAATTACTTATTTTTTATTTCACAAACTTTATTTTTTTTATTAATCTATTTAAAATTATTTTTAAACATATGCTACATGTTTAACGTGAGCGATTAACGGCGGCGGACGTACCTCCTACGTCTACGGACAGAGGAAACATTTTGGTGCCTCCTCCGTCTGTAGACACGGGTAGCCCTACGACCCCTCCTACGGCGCACCGTTTGGGTGAGGCCTCGCCTGCGTGGTGCTCTACGTGCCATTGTAGCATTGCTGGGTTGACCAAAGTGGGCTGTATTTATACTGTCCAGAGGTAACAGGTTGTGACATCATCAGTGACATCACAGCCTTTCATGACTCTCTTTAATGACATCAGACATAAATGAAGAAAGACAGATATTAGTACTGATGTCATCCAAGGCTTTGATGTCAATGATGACAAATGTCAAATTAAAAAATGCATTTTGGTTCTAAAGGAACCAAATGTAATTTGACATATTTCCAAACATAAAACAATGTGTCAGAGATTGTACTTTGAGAATGTTTTACCAACTCTATGTCTTAAAAAAAACACTTTTAAACATTCTCAACAGGTGTTTTACAGATTTTTTTCTATTTTCAGATAAACTTTTTAATTAGAATTAAAAAGATATAAAAATAATACATTTAATCATTGCATGAGTATGGAGCCCTAGAGGGGTCATCGCAAAATGTTTTGCATGTTGAGAGAATGTGCGCTCGTTTAACTATATTGTGCGCTCGTTTTACTAAATCGTACGCTCGTTTTACTACATTGTGCGCTTGTTTTACTACATTGTGCTCTCGTTTAACTATATTGTGAGCTCGTTTTACTACATTGTGCGCTCGTTTAACTAAATTGTGCACTCGTTTTACTAAATCTTGTGCACAATTTACTATATTGTGCTCTCGTTTTACTATAGTGTGAGCTCATTTTACTAAATTGAGCTCATTGCATGAGTTATTCCTCCATTATTTAATTTTCACCTTACTAATATTTATTTTTCAATATTTTATTGATATTCTTTGAACAATATTTTCTTGTAATTACATATGTGTTTTAATATGTAATATATTACATATTATTATTTATCTAATTACTTATTTTTTATTTCACAAACTTTATTTTTTTTATTAATCTATTTAAAATTATTTTTAAACATATGCTACATGTTTAACGTGAGCGATTAACGGCGGCGGACGTACCTCCTACGTCTACGGACAGAGGAAACATTTTGGTGCCTCCTCCGTCTGTAGACACGGGTAGCCCTACGACCCCTCCTACGGCGCACCGTTTGGGTGAGGCCTCGCCTGCGTGGTGCTCTACGTGCCATTGTAGCATTGCTGGGTTGACCAAAGTGGGCTGTATTTATACTGTCCAGAGGTAACAGGTTGTGACATCATCAGTGACATCACAGCCTTTCATGACTCTCTTTAATGACATCAGACATAAATGAAGAAAGACAGATATTAGTACTGATGTCATCCAAGGCTTTGATGTCAATGATGACAAATGTCAAATTAAAAAATGCATTTTGGTTCTAAAGGAACCAAATGTAATTTGACATATTTCCAAACATAAAACAATGTGTCAGAGATTGTACTTTGAGAATGTTTTACCAACTCTATGTCTTAAAAAAAAACACTTTTAAACATTCTCAACAGGTGTTTTACAGATTTTTTTCTATTTTCAGATAAACTTTTTAATTAGAATTAAAAAGATATAAAAATAATACATTTAATCATTGCATGAGTATGGAGCCCTAGAGGGGTCATCGCAAAATGTTTTGCATGTTGAGAGAATGTGCGCTCGTTTAACTATATTGTGCGCTCGTTTTACTAAATCGTACGCTCGTTTTACTACATTGTGCGCTTGTTTTACTACATTGTGCTCTCGTTTAACTATATTGTGCGCTCGTTTTACTACATTGTGCGCTCGTTTAACTAAATTGTGCACTCGTTTTACTAAATCTTGTGCACAATTTACTATATTGTGCTCTCGTTTTACTATAGTGTGAGCTCATTTTACTAAATTGAGCTCATTGCATGAGTTATTCCTCCATTATTTAATTTTCACCTTACTAATATTTATTTTTCAATATTTTATTGATATTCTTTGAACAATATTTTCTTGTAATTACATATGTGTTTTAATATGTAATATATTACATATTATTATTTATCTAATTACTTATTTTTTATTTCACAAACTTTATTTTTTTTATTGATCTATTTAAAATTATTTTTAAACATATGCTACATGTTTAACGTGAGCGATTAACGGCGGCGGACGTACCTCCTACGTCTACGGACAGGGGAAACATTTTGGTGCCTCCTCCGTCTGTAGACACGGGTAGCCCTACGACCCCTCCTACGGCGCACCGTTTGGGTGAGGCCTCGCCTGCGTGGTGCTCTACGTGCCATTGTAGCATTGCTGGGTTGACCAAAGTGGGCTGTATTTATACTGTCCAGAGGTAACAGGTTGTGACATCATCAGTGACATCACAGCCTTTCATGACTCTCTTTAATGACATCAGACATAAATGAAGAAAGACAGATATTAGTACTGATGTCATCCAAGGCTTTGATGTCAATGATGACAAATGTCAAATTAAAAAATGCATTTTGGTTCTAAAGGAACCAAATGTAATTTGACATATTTCCAAACATAAAACAATGTGTCAGAGATTGTACTTTGAGAATGTTTTACCAACTCTATGTCTTAAAAAAAACACTTTTAAACATTCTCAACAGGTGTTTTACAGATTTTTTTCTATTTTCAGATAAACTTTTTAATTAGAATTAAAAAGATATAAAAATAATACATTTAATCATTGCATGAGTATGGAGCCCTAGAGGGGTCATCGCAAAATGTTTTGCATGTTGAGAGAATGTGCGCTCGTTTAACTATATTGTGCGCTCGTTTAACTATATTGTGCGCTCGTTTTACTAAATCGTACGCTCGTTTTACTACATTGTGCGCTTGTTTTACTACATTGTGCTCTCGTTTAACTATATTGTGCGCTCGTTTTACTACATTGTGCGCTCGTTTAACTAAATTGTGCACTCGTTTTACTAAATCGTGTGCACAATTTACTATATTGTGCTCTCGTTTTACTATAGTGTGAGCTCATTTTACTAAATTGAGCTCATTGCATGAGTTATTCCTCCATTATTTAATTTTCACCTTACTAATATTTATTTTTCAATATTTTATTGATATTCTTTGAACAATATTTTCTTGTAATTACATATGTGTTTTAATATGTAATATATTACATATTATTATTTATCTAATTACTTATTTTTTATTTCACAAACTTTATTTGTTTTATTAATCTATTTAAAATTATTTTTAAACATATGCTACATGTTTAACGTGAGCGATTAACGGCGGCGGACGTACCTCCTACGTCTACGGACAGAGGAAACATTTTGGTGCCTCCTCCGTCTGTAGACACGGGTAGCCCTACGACCCCTCCTACGGCGCACCGTTTGGGTGAGGCCTCGCCTGCGTGGTGCTCTACGTGCCATTGTAGCATTGCTGGGTTGACCAAAGTGGGCTGTATTTATACTGTCCAGAGGTAACAGGTTGTGACATCATCAGTGACATCACAGCCTTTCATGACTCTCTTTAATGACATCAGACATAAATGAAGAAAGACAGATATTAGTACTGATGTCATCCAAGGCTTTGACGTCAATGATGACAAATGTCAAATTAAAAAATGCATTTTGGTTCTAAAGGAACCAAATGTAATTTGACATATTTCCAAACATAAAACAATGTGTCAGAGATTGTACTTTGAGAATGTTTTACCAACTCTATGTCTTAAAAAAAACACTTTTAAACATTCTCAACAGGTGTTTTACAGATTTTTTTCTATTTTCAGATAAACTTTTTAATTAGAATTAAAAAGATATAAAAATAATACATTTAATCATTGCATGAGTATGGAGCCCTAGAGGGGTCATCGCAAAATGTTTTGCATGTTGAGAGAATGTGCGCTCGTTTAACTATATTGTGCGCTCGTTTTACTAAATCGTACGCTCGTTTTACTACATTGTGCGCTTGTTTTACTACATTGTGCTCTCGTTTAACTATATTGTGAGCTCGTTTTACTACATTGTGCGCTCGTTTAACTAAATTGTGCACTCGTTTTACTAAATCTTGTGCACAATTTACTATATTGTGCTCTCGTTTTACTATAGTGTGAGCTCATTTTACTAAATTGAGCTCATTGCATGAGTTATTCCTCCATTATTTAATTTTCACCTTACTAATATTTATTTTTCAATATTTTATTGATATTCTTTGAACAATATTTTCTTGTAATTACATATGTGTTTTAATATGTAATATATTACATATTATTATTTATCTAATTACTTATTTTTTATTTGACAAACTTTATTTTTTTTATTAATCTATTTAAAATTATTTTTAAACATATGCTACATGTTTAACGTGAGCGATTAACGGCGGCGGACGTACCTCCTACGTCTACGGACAGAGGAAACATTTTGGTGCCTCCTCCGTCTGTAGACACGGGTAGCCCTACGACCCCTCCTACGGCGCACCGTTTGGGTGAGGCCTCGCCTGCGTGGTGCTCTACGTGCCATTGTAGCATTGCTGGGTTGACCAAAGTGGGCTGTATTTATACTGTCCAGAGGTAACAGGTTGTGACATCATCAGTGACATCACAGCCTTTCATGACTCTCTTTAATGACATCAGACATAAATGAAGAAAGACAGATATTAGTACTGATGTCATCCAAGGCTTTGATGTCAATGATGACAAATGTCAAATTAAAAAATGCATTTTGGTTCTAAAGGAACCAAATGTAATTTGACATATTTCCAAACATAAAACAATGTGTCAGAGATTGTACTTTGAGAATGTTTTACCAACTCTATGTCTTAAAAAAAAACACTTTTAAACATTCTCAACAGGTGTTTTACAGATTTTTTTCTATTTTCAGATAAACTTTTTAATTAGAATTAAAAAGATATAAAAATAATACATTTAATCATTGCATGAGTATGGAGCCCTAGAGGGGTCATCGCAAAATGTTTTGCATGTTGAGAGAATGTGCGCTCGTTTAACTATATTGTGCGCTCGTTTTACTAAATCGTACGCTCGTTTTACTACATTGTGCGCTTGTTTTACTACATTGTGCTCTCGTTTAACTATATTGTGCGCTCGTTTTACTACATTGTGCGCTCGTTTAACTAAATTGTGCACTCGTTTTACTAAATCTTGTGCACAATTTACTATATTGTGCTCTCGTTTTACTATAGTGTGAGCTCATTTTACTAAATTGAGCTCATTGCATGAGTTATTCCTCCATTATTTAATTTTCACCTTACTAATATTTATTTTTCAATATTTTATTGATATTCTTTGAACAATATTTTCTTGTAATTACATATGTGTTTTAATATGTAATATATTACATATTATTATTTATCTAATTACTTATTTTTTATTTCACAAACTTTATTTTTTTTATTGATCTATTTAAAATTATTTTTAAACATATGCTACATGTTTAACGTGAGCGATTAACGGCGGCGGACGTACCTCCTACGTCTACGGACAGGGGAAACATTTTGGTGCCTCCTCCGTCTGTAGACACGGGTAGCCCTACGACCCCTCCTACGGCGCACCGTTTGGGTGAGGCCTCGCCTGCGTGGTGCTCTACGTGCCATTGTAGCATTGCTGGGTTGACCAAAGTGGGCTGTATTTATACTGTCCAGAGGTAACAGGTTGTGACATCATCAGTGACATCACAGCCTTTCATGACTCTCTTTAATGACATCAGACATAAATGAAGAAAGACAGATATTAGTACTGATGTCATCCAAGGCTTTGATGTCAATGATGACAAATGTCAAATTAAAAAATGCATTTTGGTTCTAAAGGAACCAAATGTAATTTGACATATTTCCAAACATAAAACAATGTGTCAGAGATTGTACTTTGAGAATGTTTTACCAACTCTATGTCTTAAAAAAAACACTTTTAAACATTCTCAACAGGTGTTTTACAGATTTTTTTCTATTTTCAGATAAACTTTTTAATTAGAATTAAAAAGATATAAAAATAATACATTTAATCATTGCATGAGTATGGAGCCCTAGAGGGGTCATCGCAAAATGTTTTGCATGTTGAGAGAATGTGCGCTCGTTTAACTATATTGTGCGCTCGTTTTACTAAATCGTGCGCTCGTTTTACTACATTGTGCGCTTGTTTTACTACATTGTGCTCTCGTTTAACTATATTGTGCGCTCGTTTTACTACATTGTGCGCTCGTTTAACTAAATTGTGCACTCGTTTTACTAAATCGTGTGCACAATTTACTATATTGTGCTCTCGTTTTACTATAGTGTGAGCTCATTTTACTAAATTGAGCTCATTGCATGAGTTATTCCTCCATTATTTAATTTTCACCTTACTAATATTTATTTTTCAATATTTTATTGATATTCTTTGAACAATATTTTCTTGTAATTACATATGTGTTTTAATATGTAATATATTACATATTATTATTTATCTAATTACTTATTTTTTATTTCACAAACTTTATTTGTTTTATTAATCTATTTAAAATTATTTTTAAACATATGCTACATGTTTAACGTGAGCGATTAACAGCGGCGGACGTACCTCCTACGTCTACGGACAGAGGAAACATTTTGGTGCCTCCTCCGTCTGTAGACACGGGTAGCCCTACGACCCCTCCTACGGCGCACCGTTTGGGTGAGGCCTCGCCTGCGTGGTGCTCTACGTGCCATTGTAGCATTGCTGGGTTGACCAAAGTGGGCTGTATTTATACTGTCCAGAGGTAACAGGTTGTGACATCATCAGTGACATCACAGCCTTTCATGACTCTCTTTAATGACATCAGACATAAATGAAGAAAGACAGATATTAGTACTGATGTCATCCAAGGCTTTGACGTCAATGATGACAAATGTCAAATTAAAAAATGCATTTTGGTTCTAAAGGAACCAAATGTAATTTGACATATTTCCAAACATAAAACAATGTGTCAGAGATTGTACTTTGAGAATGTTTTACCAACTCTATGTCTTAAAAAAAACACTTTTAAACATTCTCAACAGGTGTTTTACAGATTTTTTTCTATTTTCAGATAAACTTTTTAATTAGAATTAAAAAGATATAAAAATAATACATTTAATCATTGCATGAGTATGGAGCCCTAGAGGGGTCATCGCAAAATGTTTTGCATGTTGAGAGAATGTGCGCTCGTTTAACTATATTGTGCGCTCGTTTTACTAAATCGTACGCTCGTTTTACTACATTGTGCGCTTGTTTTACTACATTGTGCTCTCGTTTAACTATATTGTGAGCTCGTTTTACTACATTGTGCGCTCGTTTAACTAAATTGTGCACTCGTTTTACTAAATCTTGTGCACAATTTACTATATTGTGCTCTCGTTTTACTATAGTGTGAGCTCATTTTACTAAATTGAGCTCATTGCATGAGTTATTCCTCCATTATTTAATTTTCACCTTACTAATATTTATTTTTCAATATTTTATTGATATTCTTTGAACAATATTTTCTTGTAATTACATATGTGTTTTAATATGTAATATATTACATATTATTATTTATCTAATTACTTATTTTTTATTTGACAAACTTTATTTTTTTTATTAATCTATTTAAAATTATTTTTAAACATATGCTACATGTTTAACGTGAGCGATTAACGGCGGCGGACGTACCTCCTACGTCTACGGACAGAGGAAACATTTTGGTGCCTCCTCCGTCTGTAGACACGGGTAGCCCTACGACCCCTCCTACGGCGCACCGTTTGGGTGAGGCCTCGCCTGCGTGGTGCTCTACGTGCCATTGTAGCATTGCTGGGTTGACCAAAGTGGGCTGTATTTATACTGTCCAGAGGTAACAGGTTGTGACATCATCAGTGACATCACAGCCTTTCATGACTCTCTTTAATGACATCAGACATAAATGAAGAAAGACAGATATTAGTACTGATGTCATCCAAGGCTTTGATGTCAATGATGACAAATGTCAAATTAAAAAATGCATTTTGGTTCTAAAGGAACCAAATGTAATTTGACATATTTCCAAACATAAAACAATGTGTCAGAGATTGTACTTTGAGAATGTTTTACCAACTCTATGTCTTAAAAAAAAACACTTTTAAACATTCTCAACAGGTGTTTTACAGATTTTTTTCTATTTTCAGATAAACTTTTTAATTAGAATTAAAAAGATATAAAAATAATACATTTAATCATTGCATGAGTATGGAGCCCTAGAGGGGTCATCGCAAAATGTTTTGCATGTTGAGAGAATGTGCGCTCGTTTAACTATATTGTGCGCTCGTTTTACTAAATCGTACGCTCGTTTTACTACATTGTGCGCTTGTTTTACTACATTGTGCTCTCGTTTAACTATATTGTGCGCTCGTTTTACTACATTGTGCGCTCGTTTAACTAAATTGTGCACTCGTTTTACTAAATCGTGTGCACAATTTACTATATTGTGCTCTCGTTTTACTATAGTGTGAGCTCATTTTACTAAATTGAGCTCATTGCATGAGTTATTCCTCCATTATTTAATTTTCACCTTACTAATATTTATTTTTCAATATTTTATTGATATTCTTTGAACAATATTTTCTTGTAATTACATATGTGTTTTAATATGTAATATATTACATATTATTATTTATCTAATTACTTATTTTTTATTTCACAAACTTTATTTTTTTTATTAATCTATTTAAAATTATTTTTAAACATATGCTACATGTTTAACGTGAGCGATTAACGGCGGCGGACGTACCTCCTACGTCTACGGACAGAGGAAACATTTTGGTGCCTCCTCCGTCTGTAGACACGGGTAGCCCTACGACCCCTCCTACGGCGCACCGTTTGGGTGAGGCCTCGCCTGCGTGGTGCTCTACGTGCCATTGTAGCATTGCTGGGTTGACCAAAGTGGGCTGTATTTATACTGTCCAGAGGTAACAGGTTGTGACATCATCAGTGACATCACAGCCTTTCATGACTCTCTTTAATGACATCAGACATAAATGAAGAAAGACAGATATTAGTACTGATGTCATCCAAGGCTTTGATGTCAATGATGACAAATGTCAAATTAAAAAATGCATTTTGGTTCTAAAGGAACCAAATGTAATTTGACATATTTCCAAACATAAAACAATGTGTCAGAGATTGTACTTTGAGAATGTTTTACCAACTCTATGTCTTAAAAAAAAACACTTTTAAACATTCTCAACAGGTGTTTTACAGATTTTTTTCTATTTTCAGATAAACTTTTTAATTAGAATTAAAAAGATATAAAAATAATACATTTAATCATTGCATGAGTATGGAGCCCTAGAGGGGTCATCGCAAAATGTTTTGCATGTTGAGAGAATGTGCGCTCGTTTAACTATATTGTGCGCTCGTTTTACTAAATCGTACGCTCGTTTTACTACATTGTGCGCTTGTTTTACTACATTGTGCTCTCGTTTAACTATATTGTGCGCTCGTTTTACTACATTGTGCGCTCGTTTAACTAAATTGTGCACTCGTTTTACTAAATCGTGTGCACAATTTACTATATTGTGCTCTCGTTTTACTATAGTGTGAGCTCATTTTACTAAATTGAGCTCATTGCATGAGTTATTCCTCCATTATTTAATTTTCACCTTACTAATATTTATTTTTCAATATTTTATTGATATTCTTTGAACAATATTTTCTTGTAATTACATATGTGTTTTAATATGTAATATATTACATATTATTATTTATCTAATTACTTATTTTTTATTTCACAAACTTAATTTTTTTTATTAATCTATTTAAAATTATTTTTAAACATATGCTACATGTTTAACGTGAGCGATTAACGGCGGCGGACGTACCTCCTACGTCTACGGACAGAAGAAACATTTTGGTGCCTCCTCCGTCTGTAGACACGGGTAGCCCTACGACCCCTCCTACGGCGCACCGTTTGGGTGAGGCCTCGCCTGCGTGGTGCTCTACGTGCCATTGTAGCATTGCTGGGTTGACCAAAGTGGGCTGTATTTATACTGTCCAGAGGTAACAGGTTGTGACATCATCAGTGACATCACAGCCTTTCATGACTCTCTTTAATGACATCAGACATAAATGAAGAAAGACAGATATTAGTACTGATGTCATCCAAGGCTTTGACGTCAATGATGACAAATGTCAAATTAAAAAATGCATTTTGGTTCTAAAGGAACCAAATGTAATTTGACATATTTCCAAACATAAAACAATGTGTCAGAGATTGTACTTTGAGAATGTTTTACCAACTCTATGTCTTAAAAAAAACACTTTTAAACATTCTCAACAGGTGTTTTACAGATTTTTTTCTATTTTCAGATAAACTTTTTAATTAGAATTAAAAAGATATAAAAATAATACATTTAATCATTGCATGAGTATGGAGCCCTAGAGGGGTCATCGCAAAATGTTTTGCATGTTGAGAGAATGTGCGCTCGTTTAACTATATTGTGCGCTCGTTTTACTAAATCGTACGCTCGTTTTACTACATTGTGCGCTTGTTTTACTACATTGTGCTCTCGTTTAACTATATTGTGCGCTCGTTTTACTACATTGTGCGCTCGTTTAACTAAATTGTGCACTCGTTTTACTAAATCGTGTGCACAATTTACTATATTGTGCTCTCGTTTTACTATAGTGTGAGCTCATTTTACTAAATTGAGCTCATTGCATGAGTTATTCCTCCATTATTTAATTTTCACCTTACTAATATTTATTTTTCAATATTTTATTGATATTCTTTGAACAATATTTTCTTGTAATTACATATGTGTTTTAATATGTAATATATTACATATTATTATTTATCTAATTACTTATTTTTTATTTCACAAACTTTATTTGTTTTATTAATCTATTTAAAATTATTTTTAAACATATGCTACATGTTTAACGTGAGCGATTAACGGCGGCGGACGTACCTCCTACGTCTACGGACAGAGGAAACATTTTGGTGCCTCCTCCGTCTGTAGACACGGGTAGCCCTACGACCCCTCCTACGGCGCACCGTTTGGGTGAGGCCTCGCCTGCGTGGTGCTCTACGTGCCATTGTAGCATTGCTGGGTTGACCAAAGTGGGCTGTATTTATACTGTCCAGAGGTAACAGGTTGTGACATCATCAGTGACATCACAGCCTTTCATGACTCTCTTTAATGACATCAGACATAAATGAAGAAAGACAGATATTAGTACTGATGTCATCCAAGGCTTTGATGTCAATGATGACAAATGTAAAATTAAAAAATGCATTTTGGTTCTAAAGGAACCAAATGTAATTTGACATATTTCCAAACATAAAACAATGTGTCAGAGATTGTACTTTGAGAATGTTTTACCAACTCTATGTCTTTAAAAAAAACACTTTTAAACATTCTCAACAGGTGTTTTACAGATTTTTTTCCATTTTCAGATAAACTTTTTAATTAGAATTAAAAAGATATAAAAATAATACATTAATCATTGCATGAGTTATTCCTCCATTATTTAATTTTCACCTTACTAATATTTATTTTTCAATATTTTATTGATATTCTTTGAACAATATTTTCTTGTAATTACATATGTGTTTTAATATGTAATATATTACATATTATTATTTATCTAATTACTTATTTTTATTTCACAAACTTTATTTTTTTTATTAATCTATTTAAAATTATTTTTAAACATATGCTACATGTTTAACGTGAGCGATTAACGGCGGCGGACGTACCTCCTACGTCTACGGACAGAGGAAACATTTTGGTGCCTCCTCCGTCTGTAGACACGGGTAGCCCTACGACCCCTCCTACGGCGCACCGTTTGGGTGAGGCCTCGCCTGCGTGGTGCTCTACGTGCCATTGTAGCATTGCTGGGTTGACCAAAGTGGGCTGTATTTATACTGTCCAGAGGTAACAGGTTGTGACATCATCAGTGAGATCACAGCCTTTCATGACTCTCTTTAATGACATCAGACATAAATGAAGAAAGACAGATATTAGTACTGATGTCATCCAAGGCTTTGATGTCAATGATGACAAATGTCAAATTAAAAAAATGCATTTTGGTTCTAAAGGAACCAAATGTAATTTGACATATTTCCAAACATAAAACAATGTGTCAGAGATTGTACTTTGAGAATGTTTTACCAACTCTATGTCTTTAAAAAAACACTTTTAAACATTCTCAACAGGTGTTTTACAGATTTTTTTCCATTTTCAGATAAACTTTTTAATTAGAATTAAAAAGATATAAAAATAATACATTAATCATTGCATGAGTTATTCCTCCATTATTTAATTTTCTCCTTACTAATATTTATTTTTCAATATTTTATTGATATTCTTTGAACAATATTTTCTTGTAATTACATATGTGTTTTAATATGTAATATATTACATATTATTATTTATCTAATTACTTATTTTTTATTTCACAAACTTTATTTTTTTATTAATCTATTTAAAATTATTTTTAAACATATGCTACATGTTTAACGTGAGCGATTAACGGCGGCGGACGTACCTCCTACGTCTACGGACAGAGGAAACATTTTGGTGCCTCCTCCGTCTGTAGACACGGGTAGCCCTACGACCCCTCCTACGGCGCACCGTTTGGGTGAGGCCTCGCCTGCGTGGTGCTCTACGTGCCATTGTAGCATTGCTGGGTTGACCAAAGTGGGCTGTATTTATACTGTCCAGAGGTAACAGGTTGTGACATCATCAGTGACATCACAGCCTTTCATGACTCTCTTTAATGACATCAGACATAAATGAAGAAAGACAGATATTAGTACTGATGTCATCCAAGGCTTTGATGTCAATGATGACAAATGTCAAATTAAAAAAATGCATTTTGGTTCTAAAGGAACCAAATGTAATTTGACATATTTCCAAACATAAAACAATGTGTCAGAGATTGTACTTTGAGAATGTTTTACCAACTCTATGTCTTTAAAAAAAACACTTTTAAACATTCTCAACAGGTGTTTTACAGATTTTTTTTCTATTTTCAGATAAACTTTTTAATTAGAATTAAAAAGATATAAAAATAATACATTTAATCATTGCATGAGTATGGAGCCCTAGAGGGGTCATCGCAAAATGTTTTGCATGTTGAGAGAATGTGCGCTCGTTTAACTATATTGTGCGCTCGTTTTACTAAATCGTACGCTCGTTTTACTACATTGTGCGCTTGTTTTACTACATTGTGCTCTCGTTTAACTATATTGTGCGCTCGTTTTACTACATTGTGCGCTCGTTTAACTAAATTGTGCACTCGTTTTACTAAATCGTGTGCACAATTTACTATATTGTGCTCTCGTTTTACTATAGTGTGAGCTCATTTTACTAAATTGAGCTCATTGCATGAGTTATTCCTCCATTATTTAATTTTCACCTTACTAATATTTATTTTTCAATATTTTATTGATATTCTTTGAACAATATTTTCTTGTAATTACATATGTGTTTTAATATGTAATATATTACATATTATTATTTATCTAATTACTTATTTTTTATTTCACAAACTTTATTTTTTTTATTGATCTATTTAAAATTATTTTTAAACATATGCTACATGTTTAACGTGAGCGATTAACGGCGGCGGACGTACCTCCTACGTCTACGGACAGAGGAAACGTTTTGGTGCCTCCTCCGTCTGTAGACACGGGTAGCCCTACGACCCCTCCTACGGCGCACCGTTTGGGTGAGGCCTCGCCTGCGTGGTGCTCTACGTGCCATTGTAGCATTGCTGGGTTGACCAAAGTGGGCTGTATTTATACTGTCCAGAGGTAACAGGTTGTGACATCATCAGTGACATCACAGCCTTTCATGACTCTCTTTAATGACATCAGACATAAATGAAGAAAGACAGATATTAGTACTGATGTCATCCAAGGCTTTGATGTCAATGATGACAAATGTCAAATTAAAAAATGCATTTTGGTTCTAAAGGAACCAAATGTAATTTGACATATTTCCAAACATAAAACAATGTGTCAGAGATTGTACTTTGAGAATGTTTTACCAACTCTATGTCTTAAAAAAAAACACTTTTAAACATTCTCAACAGGTGTTTTACAGATTTTTTTCTATTTTCAGATAAACTTTTTGATTAGAATTAAAAAGATATAAAAATAATACATTTAATCATTGCATGAGTATGGAGCCCTAGAGGGGTCATCGCAAAATGTTTTGCATGTTGAGAGAATGTGCGCTCGTTTAACTATATTGTGCGCTCGTTTTACTAAATCGTACGCTCGTTTTACTACATTGTGCGCTTGTTTTACTACATTGTGCTCTCGTTTAACTATATTGTGCGCTCGTTTTACTACATTGTGCGCTCGTTTAACTAAATTGTGCTCTCGTTTTACTATAGTGTGAGCTCATTTTACTAAATTGAGCTCATTGCATGAGTTATTCCTCCATTATTTAATTTTCACCTTACTAATATTTATTTTTCAATATTTTATTGATATTCTTTGAACAATATTTTCTTGTAATTACATATGTGTTTTAATATGTAATATATTACATATTATTATTTATCTAATTACTTATTTTTTTATTTCACAAACTTTATTTTTTTTATTAATCTATTTAAAATTATTTTTAAACATATGCTACATGTTTAACGTGAGCGATTAACGGCGGCGGACGTACCTCCTACGTCTACGGACAGAGGAAACATTTTGGTGCCTCCTCCGTCTGTAGACACGGGTAGCCCTACGACCCCTCCTACGGCGCACCGTTTGGGTGAGGCCTCGCCTGCGTGGTGCTCTACGTGCCATTGTAGCATTGCTGGGTTGACCAAAGTGGGCTGTATTTATACTGTCCAGAGGTAACAGGTTGTGACATCATCAGTGACATCACAGCCTTTCATGACTCTCTTTAATGACATCAGACATAAATGAAGAAAGACAGATATTAGTACTGATGTCATCCAAGGCTTTGATGTCAATGATGACAAATGTCAAATTAAAAAAATGCATTTTGGTTCTAAAGGAACCAAATGTAATTTGACATATTTCCAAACATAAAACAATGTGTCAGAGATTGTACTTTGAGAATGTTTTACCAACTCTATGTCTTTAAAAAAAACACTTTTAAACATTCTCAACAGGTGTTTTACAGATTTTTTTCCATTTTCAGATAAACTTTTTAATTAGAATTAAAAAGATATAAAAATAATACATTAATCATTGCATGAGTTATTCCTCCATTATTTAATTTTCACCTTACTAATATTTATTTTTCAATATTTTATTGATATTCGTTGAACAATATTTTCTTGTAATTACATATGTGTTTTAATATGTAATATATTACATCTTATTATTTATCTAATTACTTATTTTTTATTTCACAAACTTTATTTTTTTTATTAATCTATTTAAAATTATTTTTAAACATATGCTACATGTTTAACGTGAGCGATTAACGGCGGCGGACGTACCTCCTACGTCTACGGACAGAGGAAACATTTTGGTGCCTCCTCCGTCTGTAGACACGGGTAGCCCTACGACCCCTCCTACGGCGCACCGTTTGGGTGAGGCCTCGCCTGCGTGGTGCTCTACGTGCCATTGTAGCATTGCTGGGTTGACCAAAGTGGGCTGTATTTATACTGTCCAGAGGTAACAGGTTGTGACATCATCAGTGACATCACAGCCTTTCATGACTCTCTTTAATGACATCAGACATAAATGAAGAAAGACAGATATTAGTACTGATGTCATCCAAGGCTTTGATGTCAATGATGACAAATGTCAAATTAAAAAATGCATTTTGGTTCTAAAGGAACCAAATGTAATTTGACATATTTCCAAACATAAAACAATGTGTCAGAGATTGTACTTTGAGAATGTTTTACCAACTCTATGTCTTAAAAAAAAACACTTTTAAACATTCTCAACAGGTGTTTTACAGATTTTTTTCTATTTTCAGATAAACTTTTTAATTAGAATTAAAAAGATATAAAAATAATACATTTAATCATTGCATGAGTATGGAGCCCTAGAGGGGTCATCGCAAAATGTTTTGCATGTTGAGAGAATGTGCGCTCGTTTAACTATATTGTGCGCTCGTTTTACTAAATCGTACGCTCGTTTTACTACATTGTGCGCTTGTTTTACTACATTGTGCTCTCGTTTAACTATATTGTGCGCTCGTTTTACTACATTGTGCGCTCGTTTAACTAAATTGTGCACTCGTTTTACTAAATCGTGTGCACAATTTACTATATTGTGCTCTCGTTTTACTATAGTGTGAGCTCATTTTACTAAATTGAGCTCATTGCATGAGTTATTCCTCCATTATTTAATTTTCACCTTACTAATATTTATTTTTCAATATTTTATTGATATTCTTTGAACAATATTTTCTTGTAATTACATATGTGTTTTAATATGTAATATATTACATATTATTATTTATCTAATTACTTATTTTTTATTTCACAAACTTTATTTTTTTTATTAATCTATTTAAAATTATTTTTAAACATATGCTACATGTTTAACGTGAGCGATTAACGGCGGCGGACGTACCTCCTACGTCTACGGACAGAGGAAACATTTTGGTGCCTCCTCCGTCTGTAGACACGGGTAGCCCTACGACCCCTCCTACGGCGCACCGTTTGGGTGAGGCCTCGCCTGCGTGGTGCTCTACGTGCCATTGTAGCATTGCTGGGTTGACCAAAGTGGGCTGTATTTATACTGTCCAGAGGTAACAGGTTGTGACATCATCAGTGACATCACAGCCTTTCATGACTCTCTTTAATGACATCAGACATAAATGAAGAAAGACAGATATTAGTACTGATGTCATCCAAGGCTTTGATGTCAATGATGACAAATGTCAAATTAAAAAATGCATTTTGGTTCTAAAGGAACCAAATGTAATTTGACATATTTCCAAACATAAAACAATGTGTCAGAGATTGTACTTTGAGAATGTTTTACCAACTCTATGTCTTAAAAAAAACACTTTTAAACATTCTCAACAGGTGTTTTACAGATTTTTTTCTATTTTCAGATAAACTTTTTAATTAGAATTAAAAAGATATAAAAATAATACATTTAATCATTGCATGAGTTTGGAGCCCTAGAGGGGTCATCGCAAAATGTTTTGCATGTTGAGAGAATGTGCGCTCGTTTAACTATATTGTGCGCTCGTTTTACTAAATCGTACGCTCGTTTTACTACATTGTGCGCTTGTTTTACTACATTGTGCTCTCGTTTAACTATATTGTGCGCTCGTTTTACTACATTGTGCGCTCGTTTAACTAAATTGTGCACTCGTTTTACTAAATCGTGTGCACAATTTACTATATTGTGCTCTCGTTTTACTATAGTGTGAGCTCATTTTACTAAATTGAGCTCATTGCATGAGTTATTCCTCCATTATTTAATTTTCACCTTACTAATATTTATTTTTCAATATTTTATTGATATTCTTTGAACAATATTTTCTTGTAATTACATATGTGTTTTAATATGTAATATATTACATATTATTATTTATCTAATTACTTATTTTTTATTTCACAAACTTTATTTGTTTTATTAATCTATTTAAAATTATTTTTAAACATATGCTACATGTTTAACGTGAGCGATTAACGGCGGCGGACGTACCTCCTACGTCTACGGACAGAGGAAACATTTTGGTGCCTCCTCCGTCTGTAGACACGGGTAGCCCTACGACCCCTCCTACGGCGCACCGTTTGGGTGAGGCCTCGCCTGCGTGGTGCTCTACGTGCCATTGTAGCATTGCTGGGTTGACCAAAGTGGGCTGTATTTATACTGTCCAGAGGTAACAGGTTGTGACATCATCAGTGACATCACAGCCTTTCATGACTCTCTTTAATGACATCAGACATAAATGAAGAAAGACAGATATTAGTACTGATGTCATCCAAGGCTTTGACGTCAATGATGACAAATGTCAAATTAAAAAATGCATTTTGGTTCTAAAGGAACCAAATGTAATTTGACATATTTCCAAACATAAAACAATGTGTCAGAGATTGTACTTTGAGAATGTTTTACCAACTCTATGTCTTAAAAAAAACACTTTTAAACATTCTCAACAGGTGTTTTACAGATTTTTTTCTATTTTCAGATAAACTTTTTAATTAGAATTAAAAAGATATAAAAATAATACATTTAATCATTGCATGAGTTTGGAGCCCTAGAGGGGTCATCGCAAAATGTTTTGCATGTTGAGAGAATGTGCGCTCGTTTAACTATATTGTGCGCTCGTTTTACTAAATCGTACGCTCGTTTTACTACATTGTGCGCTTGTTTTACTACATTGTGCTCTCGTTTAACTATATTGTGCGCTCGTTTTACTACATTGTGCGCTCGTTTAACTAAATTGTGCACTCGTTTTACTAAATCGTGTGCACAATTTACTATATTGTGCTCTCGTTTTACTATAGTGTGAGCTCATTTTACTAAATTGAGCTCATTGCATGAGTTATTCCTCCATTATTTAATTTTCACCTTACTAATATTTATTTTTCAATATTTTATTGATATTCTTTGAACAATATTTTCTTGTAATTACATATGTGTTTTAATATGTAATATATTACATATTATTATTTATCTAATTACTTATTTTTTATTTCACAAACTTTATTTGTTTTATTAATCTATTTAAAATTATTTTTAAACATATGCTACATGTTTAACGTGAGCGATTAACGGCGGCGGGCGTACCTCCTACGTCTACGGACAGAGGAAACATTTTGGTGCCTCCTCCGTCTGTAGACACGGGTAGCCCTACGACCCCTCCTACGGCGCACCGTTTGGGTGAGGCCTCGCCTGCGTGGTGCTCTACGTGCCATTGTAGCATTGCTGGGTTGACCAAAGTGGGCTGTATTTATACTGTCCAGAGGTAACAGGTTGTGACATCATCAGTGACATCACAGCCTTTCATGACTCTCTTTAATGACATCAGACATAAATGAAGAAAGACAGATATTAGTACTGATGTCATCCAAGGCTTTGACGTCAATGATGACAAATGTCAAATTAAAAAATGCATTTTGGTTCTAAAGGAACCAAATGTAATTTGACATATTTCCAAACATAAAACAATGTGTCAGAGATTGTACTTTGAGAATGTTTTACCAACTCTATGTCTTAAAAAAAACACTTTTAAACATTCTCAACAGGTGTTTTACAGATTTTTTTCTATTTTCAGATAAACTTTTTAATTAGAATTAAAAAGATATAAAAATAATACATTTAATCATTGCATGAGTATGGAGCCCTAGAGGGGTCATCGCAAAATGTTTTGCATGTTGAGAGAATGTGCGCTCGTTTAACTATATTGTGCGCTCGTTTTACTAAATCGTACGCTCGTTTTACTACATTGTGCGCTTGTTTTACTACATTGTGCTCTCGTTTAACTATATTGTGAGCTCGTTTTACTACATTGTGCGCTCGTTTAACTAAATTGTGCACTCGTTTTACTAAATCTTGTGCACAATTTACTATATTGTGCTCTCGTTTTACTATAGTGTGAGCTCATTTTACTAAATTGAGCTCATTGCATGAGTTATTCCTCCATTATTTAATTTTCACCTTACTAATATTTATTTTTCAATATTTTATTGATATTCTTTGAACAATATTTTCTTGTAATTACATATGTGTTTTAATATGTAATATATTACATATTATTATTTATCTAATTACTTATTTTTTATTTCACAAACTTTATTTTTTTTATTAATCTATTTAAAATTATTTTTAAACATATGCTACATGTTTAACGTGAGCGATTAACGGCGGCGGACGTACCTCCTACGTCTACGGACAGAGGAAACATTTTGGTGCCTCCTCCGTCTGTAGACACGGGTAGCCCTACGACCCCTCCTACGGCGCACCGTTTGGGTGAGGCCTCGCCTGCGTGGTGCTCTACGTGCCATTGTAGCATTGCTGGGTTGACCAAAGTGGGCTGTATTTATACTGTCCAGAGGTAACAGGTTGTGACATCATCAGTGACATCACAGCCTTTCATGACTCTCTTTAATGACATCAGACATAAATGAAGAAAGACAGATATTAGTACTGATGTCATCCAAGGCTTTGATGTCAATGATGACAAATGTCAAATTAAAAAATGCATTTTGGTTCTAAAGGAACCAAATGTAATTTGACATATTTCCAAACATAAAACAATGTGTCAGAGATTGTACTTTGAGAATGTTTTACCAACTCTATGTCTTAAAAAAAAACACTTTTAAACATTCTCAACAGGTGTTTTACAGATTTTTTTCTATTTTCAGATAAACTTTTTAATTAGAATTAAAAAGATATAAAAATAATACATTTAATCATTGCATGAGTATGGAGCCCTAGAGGGGTCATCGCAAAATGTTTTGCATGTTGAGAGAATGTGCGCTCGTTTAACTATATTGTGCGCTCGTTTTACTAAATCGTACGCTCGTTTTACTACATTGTGCGCTTGTTTTACTACATTGTGCTCTCGTTTAACTATATTGTGCGCTCGTTTTACTACATTGTGCGCTCGTTTAACTAAATTGTGCACTCGTTTTACTAAATCGTGTGCACAATTTACTATATTGTGCTCTCGTTTTACTATAGTGTGAGCTCATTTTACTAAATTGAGCTCATTGCATGAGTTATTCCTCCATTATTTAATTTTCACCTTACTAATATTTATTTTTCAATCTTTTATTGATATTCTTTGAACAATATTTTCTTGTAATTACATATGTGTTTTATTATGTAATATATTACATATTATTATTTATCTAATTACTTATTTTTTATTTCACAAACTTTATTTGTTTTATTAATCTATTTAAAATTATTTTTAAACATATGCTACATGTTTAACGTGAGCGATTAACGGCGGCGGACGTACCTCCTACGTCTACGGACAGAGGAAACATTTTGGTGCCTCCTCCGTCTGTAGACACGGGTAGCCCTACGACCCCTCCTACGGCGCACCGTTTGGGTGAGGCCTCGCCTGCGTGGTGCTCTACGTGCCATTGTAGCATTGCTGGGTTGACCAAAGTGGGCTGTATTTATACTGTCCAGAGGTAACAGGTTGTGACATCATCAGTGACATCACAGCCTTTCATGACTCTCTTTAATGACATCAGACATAAATGAAGAAAGACAGATATTAGTACTGATGTCATCCAAGGCTTTGATGTCAATGATGACAAATGTCAAATTAAAAAATGCATTTTGGTTCTAAAGGAACCAAATGTAATTTGACATATTTCCAAACATAAAACAATGTGTCAGAGATTGTACTTTGAGAATGTTTTACCAACTCTATGTCTTAAAAAAAACACTTTTAAACATTCTCAACAGGTGTTTTACAGATTTTTTTCTATTTTCAGATAAACTTTTTAATTAGAATTAAAAAGATATAAAAATAATACATTTAATCATTGCATGAGTTTGGAGCCCTAGAGGGGTCATCGCAAAATGTTTTGCATGTTGAGAGAATGTGCGCTCGTTTAACTATATTGTGCGCTCGTTTTACTAAATCGTACGCTCGTTTTACTACATTGTGCGCTTGTTTTACTACATTGTGCTCTCGTTTAACTATATTGTGCGCTCGTTTTACTACATTGTGCGCTCGTTTAACTAAATTGTGCACTCGTTTTACTAAATCGTGTGCACAATTTACTATATTGTGCTCTCGTTTTACTATAGTGTGAGCTCATTTTACTAAATTGAGCTCATTGCATGAGTTATTCCTCCATTATTTAATTTTCACCTTACTAATATTTATTTTTCAATATTTTATTGATATTCTTTGAACAATATTTTCTTGTAATTACATATGTGTTTTAATATGTAATATATTACATATTATTTATCTAATTACTTATTTTTTATTTCACAAACTTTATTTGTTTTATTAATCTATTTAAAATTATTTTTAAACATATGCTACATGTTTAACGTGAGCGATTAACGGCGGCGGACGTACCTCCTACGTCTACGGACAGAGGAAACATTTTGGTGCCTCCTCCGTCTGTAGACACGGGTAGCCCTACGACCCCTCCTACGGCGCACCGTTTGGGTGAGGCCTCGCCTGCGTGGTGCTCTACGTGCCATTGTAGCATTGCTGGGTTGACCAAAGTGGGCTGTATTTATACTGTCCAGAGGTAACAGGTTGTGACATCATCAGTGACATCACAGCCTTTCATGACTCTCTTTAATGACATCAGACATAAATGAAGAAAGACAGATATTAGTACTGATGTCATCCAAGGCTTTGACGTCAATGATGACAAATGTCAAATTAAAAAATGCATTTTGGTTCTAAAGGAACCAAATGTAATTTGACATATTTCCAAACATAAAACAATGTGTCAGAGATTGTACTTTGAGAATGTTTTACCAACTCTATGTCTTAAAAAAAACACTTTTAAACATTCTCAACAGGTGTTTTACAGATTTTTTTCTATTTTCAGATAAACTTTTTAATTAGAATTAAAAAGATATAAAAATAATACATTTAATCATTGCATGAGTTTGGAGCCCTAGAGGGGTCATCGCAAAATGTTTTGCATGTTGAGAGAATGTGCGCTCGTTTAACTATATTGTGCGCTCGTTTTACTAAATCGTACGCTCGTTTTACTACATTGTGCGCTTGTTTTACTACATTGTGCTCTCGTTTAACTATATTGTGCACTCGTTTTACTAAATCGTGTGCACAATTTACTATATTGTGCTCTCGTTTTACTATAGTGTGAGCTCATTTTACTAAATTGAGCTCATTGCATGAGTTATTCCTCCATTATTTAATTTTCACCTTACTAATATTTATTTTTCAATATTTTATTGATATTCTTTGAACAATATTTTCTTGTAATTACATATGTGTTTTAATATGTAATATATTACATATTATTATTTATCTAATTACTTATTTTTTATTTCACAAACTTTATTTGTTTTATTAATCTATTTAAAATTATTTTTAAACATATGCTACATGTTTAACGTGAGCGATTAACGGCGGCGGACGTACCTCCTACGTCTACGGACAGAGGAAACATTTTGGTGCCTCCTCCGTCTGTAGACACGGGTAGCCCTACGACCCCTCCTACGGCGCACCGTTTGGGTGAGGCCTCGCCTGCGTGGTGCTCTACGTGCCATTGTAGCATTGCTGGGTTGACCAAAGTGGGCTGTATTTATACTGTCCAGAGGTAACAGGTTGTGACATCATCAGTGACATCACAGCCTTTCATGACTCTCTTTAATGACATCAGACATAAATGAAGAAAGACAGATATTAGTACTGATGTCATCCAAGGCTTTGATGTCAATGATGACAAATGTCAAATTAAAAAATGCATTTTGGTTCTAAAGGAACCAAATGTAATTTGACATATTTCCAAACATAAAACAATGTGTCAGAGATTGTACTTTGAGAATGTTTTACCAACTCTATGTCTTAAAAAAAACACTTTTAAACATTCTCAACAGGTGTTTTACAGATTTTTTTCTATTTTCAGATAAACTTTTTAATTAGAATTAAAAAGATATAAAAATAATACATTTAATCATTGCATGAGTTTGGAGCCCTAGAGGGGTCATCGCAAAATGTTTTGCATGTTGAGAGAATGTGCGCTCGTTTAACTATATTGTGCGCTCGTTTTACTAAATCGTACGCTCGTTTTACTACATTGTGCGCTTGTTTTACTACATTGTGCTCTCGTTTAACTATATTGTGCGCTCGTTTTACTACATTGTGCGCTCGTTTAACTAAATTGTGCACTCGTTTTACTAAATCGTGTGCACAATTTACTATATTGTGCTCTCGTTTTACTATAGTGTGAGCTCATTTTACTAAATTGAGCTCATTGCATGAGTTATTCCTCCATTATTTAATTTTCACCTTACTAATATTTATTTTTCAATATTTTATTGATATTCTTTGAACAATATTTTCTTGTAATTACATATGTGTTTTAATATGTAATATATTACATATTATTATTTATCTAATTACTTATTTTTTATTTCACAAACTTTATTTGTTTTATTAATCTATTTAAAATTATTTTTAAACATATGCTACATGTTTAACGTGAGCGATTAACGGCGGCGGACGTACCTCCTACGTCTACGGACAGAGGAAACATTTTGGTGCCTCCTCCGTCTGTAGACACGGGTAGCCCTACGACCCCTTCTACGGCGCACCGTTTGGGTGAGGCCTCGCCTGCGTGGTGCTCTACGTGCCATTGTAGCATTGCTGGGTTGACCAAAGTGGGCTGTATTTATACTGTCCAGAGGTAACAGGTTGTGACATCATCAGTGACATCACAGCCTTTCATGACTCTCTTTAATGACATCAGACATAAATGAAGAAAGACAGATATTAGTACTGATGTCATCCAAGGCTTTGACGTCAATGATGACAAATGTCAAATTAAAAAATGCATTTTGGTTCTAAAGGAACCAAATGTAATTTGACATATTTCCAAACATAAAACAATGTGTCAGAGATTGTACTTTGAGAATGTTTTACCAACTCTATGTCTTAAAAAAAACACTTTTAAACATTCTCAACAGGTGTTTTACAGATTTTTTTCTATTTTCAGATAAACTTTTTAATTAGAATTAAAAAGATATAAAAATAATACATTTAATCATTGCATGAGTTTGGAGCCCTAGAGGGGTCATCGCAAAATGTTTTGCATGTTGAGAGAATGTGCGCTCGTTTAACTATATTGTGCGCTCGTTTTACTAAATCGTACGCTCGTTTTACTACATTGTGCGCTTGTTTTACTACATTGTGCTCTCGTTTAACTATATTGTGCGCTCGTTTTACTACATTGTGCGCTCGTTTAACTAAATTGTGCACTCGTTTTACTAAATCGTGTGCACAATTTACTATATTGTGCTCTCGTTTTACTATAGTGTGAGCTCATTTTACTAAATTGAGCTCATTGCATGAGTTATTCCTCCATTATTTAATTTTCACCTTACTAATATTTATTTTTCAATATTTTATTGATATTCTTTGAACAATATTTTCTTGTAATTACATATGTGTTTTAATATGTAATATATTACATATTATTATTTATCTAATTACTTATTTTTTATTTCACAAACTTTATTTGTTTTATTAATCTATTTAAAATTATTTTTAAACATATGCTACATGTTTAACGTGAGCGATTAACGGCGGCGGGCGTACCTCCTACGTCTACGGACAGAGGAAACATTTTGGTGCCTCCTCCGTCTGTAGACACGGGTAGCCCTACGACCCCTCCTACGGCGCACCGTTTGGGTGAGGCCTCGCCTGCGTGGTGCTCTACGTGCCATTGTAGCATTGCTGGGTTGACCAAAGTGGGCTGTATTTATACTGTCCAGAGGTAACAGGTTGTGACATCATCAGTGACATCACAGCCTTTCATGACTCTCTTTAATGACATCAGACATAAATGAAGAAAGACAGATATTAGTACTGATGTCATCCAAGGCTTTGACGTCAATGATGACAAATGTCAAATTAAAAAATGCATTTTGGTTCTAAAGGAACCAAATGTAATTTGACATATTTCCAAACATAAAACAATGTGTCAGAGATTGTACTTTGAGAATGTTTTACCAACTCTATGTCTTAAAAAAAACACTTTTAAACATTCTCAACAGGTGTTTTACAGATTTTTTTCTATTTTCAGATAAACTTTTTAATTAGAATTAAAAAGATATAAAAATAATACATTTAATCATTGCATGAGTATGGAGCCCTAGAGGGGTCATCGCAAAATGTTTTGCATGTTGAGAGAATGTGCGCTCGTTTAACTATATTGTGCGCTCGTTTTACTAAATCGTACGCTCGTTTTACTACATTGTGCGCTTGTTTTACTACATTGTGCTCTCGTTTAACTATATTGTGAGCTCGTTTTACTACATTGTGCGCTCGTTTAACTAAATTGTGCACTCGTTTTACTAAATCTTGTGCACAATTTACTATATTGTGCTCTCGTTTTACTATAGTGTGAGCTCATTTTACTAAATTGAGCTCATTGCATGAGTTATTCCTCCATTATTTAATTTTCACCTTACTAATATTTATTTTTCAATATTTTATTGATATTCTTTGAACAATATTTTCTTGTAATTACATATGTGTTTTAATATGTAATATATTACATATTATTATTTATCTAATTACTTATTTTTTATTTCACAAACTTTATTTTTTTTATTAATCTATTTAAAATTATTTTTAAACATATGCTACATGTTTAACGTGAGCGATTAACGGCGGCGGACGTACCTCCTACGTCTACGGACAGAGGAAACATTTTGGTGCCTCCTCCGTCTGTAGACACGGGTAGCCCTACGACCCCTCCTACGGCGCACCGTTTGGGTGAGGCCTCGCCTGCGTGGTGCTCTACGTGCCATTGTAGCATTGCTGGGTTGACCAAAGTGGGCTGTATTTATACTGTCCAGAGGTAACAGGTTGTGACATCATCAGTGACATCACAGCCTTTCATGACTCTCTTTAATGACATCAGACATAAATGAAGAAAGACAGATATTAGTACTGATGTCATCCAAGGCTTTGATGTCAATGATGACAAATGTCAAATTAAAAAATGCATTTTGGTTCTAAAGGAACCAAATGTAATTTGACATATTTCCAAACATAAAACAATGTGTCAGAGATTGTACTTTGAGAATGTTTTACCAACTCTATGTCTTAAAAAAAAACACTTTTAAACATTCTCAACAGGTGTTTTACAGATTTTTTTCTATTTTCAGATAAACTTTTTAATTAGAATTAAAAAGATATAAAAATAATACATTTAATCATTGCATGAGTATGGAGCCCTAGAGGGGTCATCGCAAAATGTTTTGCATGTTGAGAGAATGTGCGCTCGTTTAACTATATTGTGCGCTCGTTTTACTAAATCGTACGCTCGTTTTACTACATTGTGCGCTTGTTTTACTACATTGTGCTCTCGTTTAACTATATTGTGCGCTCGTTTTACTACATTGTGCGCTCGTTTAACTAAATTGTGCACTCGTTTTACTAAATCGTGTGCACAATTTACTATATTGTGCTCTCGTTTTACTATAGTGTGAGCTCATTTTACTAAATTGAGCTCATTGCATGAGTTATTCCTCCATTATTTAATTTTCACCTTACTAATATTTATTTTTCAATCTTTTATTGATATTCTTTGAACAATATTTTCTTGTAATTACATATGTGTTTTATTATGTAATATATTACATATTATTATTTATCTAATTACTTATTTTTTATTTCACAAACTTTATTTGTTTTATTAATCTATTTAAAATTATTTTTAAACATATGCTACATGTTTAACGTGAGCGATTAACGGCGGCGGACGTACCTCCTACGTCTACGGACAGAGGAAACATTTTGGTGCCTCCTCCGTCTGTAGACACGGGTAGCCCTACGACCCCTCCTACGGCGCACCGTTTGGGTGAGGCCTCGCCTGCGTGGTGCTCTACGTGCCATTGTAGCATTGCTGGGTTGACCAAAGTGGGCTGTATTTATACTGTCCAGAGGTAACAGGTTGTGACATCATCAGTGACATCACAGCCTTTCATGACTCTCTTTAATGACATCAGACATAAATGAAGAAAGACAGATATTAGTACTGATGTCATCCAAGGCTTTGATGTCAATGATGACAAATGTCAAATTAAAAAATGCATTTTGGTTCTAAAGGAACCAAATGTAATTTGACATATTTCCAAACATAAAACAATGTGTCAGAGATTGTACTTTGAGAATGTTTTACCAACTCTATGTCTTAAAAAAAACACTTTTAAACATTCTCAACAGGTGTTTTACAGATTTTTTTCTATTTTCAGATAAACTTTTTAATTAGAATTAAAAAGATATAAAAATAATACATTTAATCATTGCATGAGTTTGGAGCCCTAGAGGGGTCATCGCAAAATGTTTTGCATGTTGAGAGAATGTGCGCTCGTTTAACTATATTGTGCGCTCGTTTTACTAAATCGTACGCTCGTTTTACTACATTGTGCGCTTGTTTTACTACATTGTGCTCTCGTTTAACTATATTGTGCGCTCGTTTTACTACATTGTGCGCTCGTTTAACTAAATTGTGCACTCGTTTTACTAAATCGTGTGCACAATTTACTATATTGTGCTCTCGTTTTACTATAGTGTGAGCTCATTTTACTAAATTGAGCTCATTGCATGAGTTATTCCTCCATTATTTAATTTTCACCTTACTAATATTTATTTTTCAATATTTTATTGATATTCTTTGAACAATATTTTCTTGTAATTACATATGTGTTTTAATATGTAATATATTACATATTATTATTTATCTAATTACTTATTTTTTATTTCACAAACTTTATTTGTTTTATTAATCTATTTAAAATTATTTTTAAACATATGCTACATGTTTAACGTGAGCGATTAACGGCGGCGGACGTACCTCCTACGTCTACGGACAGAGGAAACATTTTGGTGCCTCCTCCGTCTGTAGACACGGGTAGCCCTACGACCCCTCCTACGGCGCACCGTTTGGGTGAGGCCTCGCCTGCGTGGTGCTCTACGTGCCATTGTAGCATTGCTGGGTTGACCAAAGTGGGCTGTATTTATACTGTCCAGAGGTAACAGGTTGTGACATCATCAGTGACATCACAGCCTTTCATGACTCTCTTTAATGACATCAGACATAAATGAAGAAAGACAGATATTAGTACTGATGTCATCCAAGGCTTTGACGTCAATGATGACAAATGTCAAATTAAAAAATGCATTTTGGTTCTAAAGGAACCAAATGTAATTTGACATATTTCCAAACATAAAACAATGTGTCAGAGATTGTACTTTGAGAATGTTTTACCAACTCTATGTCTTAAAAAAAACACTTTTAAACATTCTCAACAGGTGTTTTACAGATTTTTTTCTATTTTCAGATAAACTTTTTAATTAGAATTAAAAAGATATAAAAATAATACATTTAATCATTGCATGAGTTTGGAGCCCTAGAGGGGTCATCGCAAAATGTTTTGCATGTTGAGAGAATGTGCGCTCGTTTAACTATATTGTGCGCTCGTTTTACTAAATCGTACGCTCGTTTTACTACATTGTGCGCTTGTTTTACTACATTGTGCTCTCGTTTAACTATATTGTGCACTCGTTTTACTAAATCGTGTGCACAATTTACTATATTGTGCTCTCGTTTTACTATAGTGTGAGCTCATTTTACTAAATTGAGCTCATTGCATGAGTTATTCCTCCATTATTTAATTTTCACCTTACTAATATTTATTTTTCAATATTTTATTGATATTCTTTGAACAATATTTTCTTGTAATTACATATGTGTTTTAATATGTAATATATTACATATTATTATTTATCTAATTACTTATTTTTTATTTCACAAACTTTATTTGTTTTATTAATCTATTTAAAATTATTTTTAAACATATGCTACATGTTTAACGTGAGCGATTAACGGCGGCGGACGTACCTCCTACGTCTACGGACAGAGGAAACATTTTGGTGCCTCCTCCGTCTGTAGACACGGGTAGCCCTACGACCCCTCCTACGGCGCACCGTTTGGGTGAGGCCTCGCCTGCGTGGTGCTCTACGTGCCATTGTAGCATTGCTGGGTTGACCAAAGTGGGCTGTATTTATACTGTCCAGAGGTAACAGGTTGTGACATCATCAGTGACATCACAGCCTTTCATGACTCTCTTTAATGACATCAGACATAAATGAAGAAAGACAGATATTAGTACTGATGTCATCCAAGGCTTTGATGTCAATGATGACAAATGTCAAATTAAAAAATGCATTTTGGTTCTAAAGGAACCAAATGTAATTTGACATATTTCCAAACATAAAACAATGTGTCAGAGATTGTACTTTGAGAATGTTTTACCAACTCTATGTCTTAAAAAAAACACTTTTAAACATTCTCAACAGGTGTTTTACAGATTTTTTTCTATTTTCAGATAAACTTTTTAATTAGAATTAAAAAGATATAAAAATAATACATTTAATCATTGCATGAGTTTGGAGCCCTAGAGGGGTCATCGCAAAATGTTTTGCATGTTGAGAGAATGTGCGCTCGTTTAACTATATTGTGCGCTCGTTTTACTAAATCGTACGCTCGTTTTACTACATTGTGCGCTTGTTTTACTACATTGTGCTCTCGTTTAACTATATTGTGCGCTCGTTTTACTACATTGTGCGCTCGTTTAACTAAATTGTGCACTCGTTTTACTAAATCGTGTGCACAATTTACTATATTGTGCTCTCGTTTTACTATAGTGTGAGCTCATTTTACTAAATTGAGCTCATTGCATGAGTTATTCCTCCATTATTTAATTTTCACCTTACTAATATTTATTTTTCAATATTTTATTGATATTCTTTGAACAATATTTTCTTGTAATTACATATGTGTTTTAATATGTAATATATTACATATTATTATTTATCTAATTACTTATTTTTTATTTCACAAACTTTATTTGTTTTATTAATCTATTTAAAATTATTTTTAAACATATGCTACATGTTTAACGTGAGCGATTAACGGCGGCGGACGTACCTCCTACGTCTACGGACAGAGGAAACATTTTGGTGCCTCCTCCGTCTGTAGACACGGGTAGCCCTACGACCCCTCCTACGGCGCACCGTTTGGGTGAGGCCTCGCCTGCGTGGTGCTCTACGTGCCATTGTAGCATTGCTGGGTTGACCAAAGTGGGCTGTATTTATACTGTCCAGAGGTAACAGGTTGTGACATCATCAGTGACATCACAGCCTTTCATGACTCTCTTTAATGACATCAGACATAAATGAAGAAAGACAGATATTAGTACTGATGTCATCCAAGGCTTTGACGTCAATGATGACAAATGTCAAATTAAAAAATGCATTTTGGTTCTAAAGGAACCAAATGTAATTTGACATATTTCCAAACATAAAACAATGTGTCAGAGATTGTACTTTGAGAATGTTTTACCAACTCTATGTCTTAAAAAAAACACTTTTAAACATTCTCAACAGGTGTTTTACAGATTTTTTTCTATTTTCAGATAAACTTTTTAATTAGAATTAAAAAGATATAAAAATAATACATTTAATCATTGCATGAGTTTGGAGCCCTAGAGGGGTCATCGCAAAATGTTTTGCATGTTGAGAGAATGTGCGCTCGTTTAACTATATTGTGCGCTCGTTTTACTAAATCGTACGCTCGTTTTACTACATTGTGCGCTTGTTTTACTACATTGTGCTCTCGTTTAACTATATTGTGCACTCGTTTTACTAAATCGTGTGCACAATTTACTATATTGTGCTCTCGTTTTACTATAGTGTGAGCTCATTTTACTAAATTGAGCTCATTGCATGAGTTATTCCTCCATTATTTAATTTTCACCTTACTAATATTTATTTTTCAATATTTTATTGATATTCTTTGAACAATATTTTCTTGTAATTACATATGTGTTTTAATATGTAATATATTACATATTATTATTTATCTAATTACTTATTTTTTATTTCACAAACTTTATTTGTTTTATTAATCTATTTAAAATTATTTTTAAACATATGCTACATGTTTAACGTGAGCGATTAACGGCGGCGGACGTACCTCCTACGTCTACGGACAGAGGAAACATTTTGGTGCCTCCTCCGTCTGTAGACACGGGTAGCCCTACGACCCCTCCTACGGCGCACCGTTTGGGTGAGGCCTCGCCTGCGTGGTGCTCTACGTGCCATTGTAGCATTGCTGGGTTGACCAAAGTGGGCTGTATTTATACTGTCCAGAGGTAACAGGTTGTGACATCATCAGTGACATCACAGCCTTTCATGACTCTCTTTAATGACATCAGACATAAATGAAGAAAGACAGATATTAGTACTGATGTCATCCAAGGCTTTGATGTCAATGATGACAAATGTCAAATTAAAAAATGCATTTTGGTTCTAAAGGAACCAAATGTAATTTGACATATTTCCAAACATAAAACAATGTGTCAGAGATTGTACTTTGAGAATGTTTTACCAACTCTATGTCTTAAAAAAAAACACTTTTAAACATTCTCAACAGGTGTTTTACAGATTTTTTTCTATTTTCAGATAAACTTTTTAATTAGAATTAAAAAGATATAAAAATAATACATTTAATCATTGCATGAGTATGGAGCCCTAGAGGGGTCATCGCAAAATGTTTTGCATGTTGAGAGAATGTGCGCTCGTTTAACTATATTGTGCGCTCGTTTTACTAAATCGTACGCTCGTTTTACTACATTGTGCGCTTGTTTTACTACATTGTGCTCTCGTTTAACTATATTGTGCGCTCGTTTTACTACATTGTGCGCTCGTTTAACTAAATTGTGCACTCGTTTTACTAAATCTTGTGCACAATTTACTATATTGTGCTCTCGTTTTACTATAGTGTGAGCTCATTTTACTAAATTGAGCTCATTGCATGAGTTATTCCTCCATTATTTAATTTTCACCTTACTAATATTTATTTTTCAATATTTTATTGATATTCTTTGAACAATATTTTCTTGTAATTACATATGTGTTTTAATATGTAATATATTACATATTATTATTTATCTAATTACTTATTTTTTATTTCACAAACTTTATTTTTTTTATTAATCTATTTAAAATTATTTTTAAACATATGCTACATGTTTAACGTGAGCGATTAACGGCGGCGGACGTACCTCCTACGTCTACGGACAGAGGAAACATTTTGGTGCCTCCTCCGTCTGTAGACACGGGTAGCCCTACGACCCCTCCTACGGCGCACCGTTTGGGTGAGGCCTCGCCTGCGTGGTGCTCTACGTGCCATTGTAGCATTGCTGGGTTGACCAAAGTGGGCTGTATTTATACTGTCCAGAGGTAACAGGTTGTGACATCATCAGTGACATCACAGCCTTTCATGACTCTCTTTAATGACATCAGACATAAATGAAGAAAGACAGATATTAGTACTGATGTCATCCAAGGCTTTGATGTCAATGATGACAAATGTCAAATTAAAAAATGCATTTTGGTTCTAAAGGAACCAAATGTAATTTGACATATTTCCAAACATAAAACAATGTGTCAGAGATTGTACTTTGAGAATGTTTTACCAACTCTGTCTTAAAAAAAAACACTTTTAAACATTCTCAACAGGTGTTTTACAGATTTTTTTCTATTTTCAGATAAACTTTTTAATTAGAATTAAAAAGATATAAAAATAATACATTTAATCATTGCATGAGTATGGAGCCCTAGAGGGGTCATCGCAAAATGTTTTGCATGTTGAGAGAATGTGCGCTCGTTTAACTATATTGTGCGCTCGTTTTACTAAATCGTACGCTCGTTTTACTACATTGTGCGCTTGTTTTACTACATTGTGCTCTCGTTTAACTATATTGTGCGCTCGTTTTACTACATTGTGCGCTCGTTTAACTAAATTGTGCACTCGTTTTACTAAATCGTGTGCACAATTTACTATATTGTGCTCTCGTTTTACTATAGTGTGAGCTCATTTTACTAAATTGAGCTCATTGCATGAGTTATTCCTCCATTATTTAATTTTCACCTTACTAATATTTATTTTTCAATATTTTATTGATATTCTTTGAACAATATTTTCTTGTAATTACATATGTGTTTTAATATGTAATATATTACATATTATTATTTATCTAATTACTTATTTTTTATTTCACAAACTTTATTTTTTTTATTAATCTATTTAAAATTATTTTTAAACATATGCTACATGTTTAACGTGAGCGATTAACGGCGGCGGACGTACCTCCTACGTCTACGGACAGAGGAAACATTTTGGTGCCTCCTCCGTCTGTAGACACGGGTAGCCCTACGACCCCTCCTACGGCGCACCGTTTGGGTGAGGCCTCGCCTGCGTGGTGCTCTACGTGCCATTGTAGCATTGCTGGGTTGACCAAAGTGGGCTGTATTTATACTGTCCAGAGGTAACAGGTTGTGACATCATCAGTGACATCACAACCTTTCATGACTCTCTTTAATGACATCAGACATAAATGAAGAAAGACAGATATTAGTACTGATGTCATCCAAGGCTTTGATGTCAATGATGACAAATGTCAAATTAAAAAAATGCATTTTGGTTCTAAAGGAACCAAATGTAATTTGACATATTTCCAAACATAAAACAATGTGTCAGAGATTGTACTTTGAGAATGTTTTACCAACTCTATGTCTTTAAAAAAAACACTTTTAAACATTCTCAACAGGTGTTTTACAGATTTTTTTCCATTTTCAGATAAACTTTTTAATTAGAATTAAAAAGATATAAAAATAATACATTAATCATTGCATGAGTTATTCCTCCATTATTTAATTTTCACCTTACTAATATTTATTTTTCAATATTTTATTGATATTCTTTGAACAATATTTTCTTGTAATTACATATGTGTTTTAATATGTAATATATTACATATTATTATTTATCTAATTACTTATTTTTATTTCACAAACTTTATTTTTTTTATTAATCTATTTAAAATTATTTTTAAACATATGCTACATGTTTAACGTGAGCGATTAACGGCGGCGGACGTACCTCCTACGTCTACGGACAGAGGAAACATTTTGGTGCCTCCTCCGTCTGTAGACACGGGTAGCCCTACGACCCCTCCTACGGCGCACCGTTTGGGTGAGGCCTCGCCTGCGTGGTGCTCTACGTGCCATTGTAGCATTGCTGGGTTGACCAAAGTGGGCTGTATTTATACTGTCCAGAGGTAACAGGTTGTGACATCATCAGTGACATCACAGCCTTTCATGACTCTCTTTAATGACATCAGACATAAATGAAGAAAGACAGATATTAGTACTGATGTCATCCAAGGCTTTGATGTCAATGATGACAAATGTCAAATTAAAAAATGCATTTTGGTTCTAAAGGAACCAAATGTAATTTGACATATTTCCAAACATAAAACAATGTGTCAGAGATTGTACTTTGAGAATGTTTTACCAACTCTATGTCTTAAAAAAAACCACTTTTAAACATTCTCAACAGGTGTTTTACAGATTTTTTTCTATTTTCAGATAAACTTTTTAATTAGAATTAAAAAGATATAAAAATAATACATTTAATCATTGCATGAGTATGGAGCCCTAGAGGGGTCATCGCAAAATGTTTTGCATGTTGAGAGAATGTGCGCTCGTTTAACTATATTGTGCGCTCGTTTTACTAAATCGTACGCTCGTTTTACTACATTGTGCGCTTGTTTTACTACATTGTGCTCTCGTTTAACTATATTGTGCGCTCGTTTTACTACATTGTGCGCTCGTTTAACTAAATTGTGCACTCGTTTTACTAAATCGTGTGCACAATTTACTATATTGTGCTCTCGTTTTACTATAGTGTGAGCTCATTTTACTAAATTGAGCTCATTGCATGAGTTATTCCTCCATTATTTAATTTTCACCTTACTAATATTTATTTTTCAATATTTTATTGATATTCTTTGAACAATATTTTCTTGTAATTACATATGTGTTTTAATATGTAATATATTACATATTATTATTTATCTAATTACTTATTTTTTATTTCACAAACTTTATTTGTTTTATTAATCTATTTAAAATTATTTTTAAACATATGCTACATGTTTAACGTGAGCGATTAACGGCGGCGGACGTACCTCCTACGTCTACGGACAGAGGAAACATTTTGGTGCCTCCTCCGTCTGTAGACACGGGTAGCCCTACGACCCCTCCTACGGCGCACCGTTTGGGTGAGGCCTCGCCTGCGTGGTGCTCTACGTGCCATTGTAGCATTGCTGGGTTGACCAAAGTGGGCTGTATTTATACTGTCCAGAGGTAACAGGTTGTGACATCATCAGTGACATCACAGCCTTTCATGACTCTCTTTAATGACATCAGACATAAATGAAGAAAGACAGATATTAGTACTGATGTCATCCAAGGCTTTGATGTCAATGATGACAAATGTCAAATTAAAAAATGCATTTTGGTTCTAAAGGAACCAAATGTAATTTGACATATTTCCAAACATAAAACAATGTGTCAGAGATTGTACTTTGAGAATGTTTTACCAACTCTATGTCTTTAAAAAAACACTTTTAAACATTCTCAACAGGTGTTTTACAGATTTTTTTCCATTTTCAGATAAACTTTTTAATTAGAATTAAAAAGATATAAAAATAATACATTAATCATTGCATGAGTTATTCCTCCATTATTTAATTTTCTCCTTACTAATATTTATTTTTCAATATTTTATTGATATTCTTTGAACAATATTTTCTTGTAATTACATATGTGTTTTAATATGTAATATATTACATATTATTATTTATCTAATTACTTATTTTTTATTTCACAAACTTTATTTTTTTTATTAATCTATTTAAAATTATTTTTAAACATATGCTACATGTTTAACGTGAGCGATTAACGGCGGCGGACGTACCTCCTACGTCTACGGACAGAGGAAACATTTTGGTGCCTCCTCCGTCTGTAGACACGGGTAGCCCTACGACCCCTCCTACGGCGCACCGTTTGGGTGAGGCCTCGCCTGCGTGGTGCTCTACGTGCCATTGTAGCATTGCTGGGTTGACCAAAGTGGGCTGTATTTATACTGTCCAGAGGTAACAGGTTGTGACATCATCAGTGACATCACAGCCTTTCATGACTCTCTTTAATGACATCAGACATAAATGAAGAAAGACAGATATTAGTACTGATGTCATCCAAGGCTTTGATGTCAATGATGACAAATGTCAAATTAAAAAAATGCATTTTGGTTCTAAAGGAACCAAATGTAATTTGACATATTTCCAAACATAAAACAATGTGTCAGAGATTGTACTTTGAGAATGTTTTACCAACTCTATGTCTTTAAAAAAAACACTTTTAAACATTCTCAACAGGTGTTTTACAGATTTTTTTTCTATTTTCAGATAAACTTTTTAATTAGAATTAAAAAGATATAAAAATAATACATTTAATCATTGCATGAGTATGGAGCCCTAGAGGGGTCATCGCAAAATGTTTTGCATGTTGAGAGAATGTGCGCTCGTTTAACTATATTGTGCGCTCGTTTTACTAAATCGTGCGCTCGTTTTACTACATTGTGCGCTTGTTTTACTACATTGTGCTCTCGTTTAACTATATTGTGCGCTCGTTTTACTACATTGTGCGCTCGTTTAACTAAATTGTGCACTCGTTTTACTAAATCGTGTGCACAATTTACTATATTGTGCTCTCGTTTTACTATAGTGTGAGCTCATTTTACTAAATTGAGCTCATTGCATGAGTTATTCCTCCATTATTTAATTTTCACCTTACTAATATTTATTTTTCAATATTTTATTGATATTCTTTGAACAATATTTTCTTGTAATTACATATGTGTTTTAATATGTAATATATTACATATTATTATTTATCTAATTACTTATTTTTTATTTCACAAACTTTATTTTTTTTATTAATCTATTTAAAATTATTTTTAAACATATGCTACATGTTTAACGTGAGCGATTAACGGCGGCGGACGTACCTCCTACGTCTACGGACAGAGGAAACATTTTGGTGCCTCCTCCGTCTGTAGACACGGGTAGCCCTACGACCCCTCCTACGGCGCACCGTTTGGGTGAGGCCTCGCCTGCGTGGTGCTCTACGTGCCATTGTAGCATTGCTGGGTTGACCAAAGTGGGCTGTATTTATACTGTCCAGAGGTAACAGGTTGTGACATCATCAGTGACATCACAGCCTTTCATGACTCTCTTTAATGACATCAGACATAAATGAAGAAAGACAGATATTAGTACTGATGTCATCCAAGGCTTTGATGTCAATGATGACAAATGTCAAATTAAAAAATGCATTTTGGTTCTAAAGGAACCAAATGTAATTTGACATATTTCCAAACATAAAACAATGTGTCAGAGATTGTACTTTGAGAATGTTTTACCAACTCTATGTCTTAAAAAAAACACTTTTAAACATTCTCAACAGGTGTTTTACAGATTTTTTTCTATTTTCAGATAAACTTTTTAATTAGAATTAAAAAGATATAAAAATAATACATTTAATCATTGCATGAGTATGGAGCCCTAGAGGGGTCATCGCAAAATGTTTTGCATGTTGAGAGAATGTGCGCTCGTTTAACTATATTGTGCGCTCGTTTTACTAAATCGTGCGCTCGTTTTACTACATTGTGCGCTTGTTTTACTACATTGTGCTCTCGTATATTGTGCGCTCGTTTTACTACATTGTGCGCTCGTTTAACTAAATTGTGCACTCGTTTTACTAAATCGTGTGCACAATTTACTATATTGTGCTCTCGTTTTACTATAGTGTGAGCTCATTTTACTAAATTGAGCTCATTGCATGAGTTATTCCTCCATTATTTAATTTTCACCTTACTAATATTTATTTTTCAATATTTTATTGATATTCTTTGAACAATATTTTCTTGTAATTACATATGTGTTTTAATATGTAATATATTACATATTATTATTTATCTAATTACTTATTTTTTATTTCACAAACTTTATTTTTTTTATTAATCTATTTAAAATTATTTTTAAACATATGCTACATGTTTAACGTGAGCGATTAACGGCGGCGGACGTACCTCCTACGTCTACGGACAGAGGAAACATTTTGGTGCCTCCTCCGTCTGTAGACACGGGTAGCCCTACGACCCCTCCTACGGCGCACCGTTTGGGTGAGGCCTCGCCTGCGTGGTGCTCTACGTGCCATTGTAGCATTGCTGGGTTGACCAAAGTGGGCTGTATTTATACTGTCCAGAGGTAACAGGTTGTGACATCATCAGTGACATCACAGCCTTTCATGACTCTCTTTAATGACATCAGACATAAATGAAGAAAGACAGATATTAGTACTGATGTCATCCAAGGCTTTGATGTCAATGATGACAAATGTCAAATTAAAAAATGCATTTTGGTTCTAAAGGAACCAAATGTAATTTGACATATTTCCAAACATAAAACAATGTGTCAGAGATTGTACTTTGAGAATGTTTTACCAACTCTATGTCTTAAAAAAAAACACTTTTAAACATTCTCAACAGGTGTTTTACAGATTTTTTTCTATTTTCAGATAAACTTTTTAATTAGAATTAAAAAGATATAAAAATAATACATTTAATCATTGCATGAGTATGGAGCCCTAGAGGGGTCATCGCAAAATGTTTTGCATGTTGAGAGAATGTGCGCTCGTTTAACTATATTGTGCGCTCGTTTTACTAAATCGTACGCTCGTTTTACTACATTGTGCGCTTGTTTTACTACATTGTGCTCTCGTTTAACTATATTGTGCGCTCGTTTTACTACATTGTGCGCTCGTTTAACTAAATTGTGCTCTCGTTTTACTATAGTGTGAGCTCATTTTACTAAATTGAGCTCATTGCATGAGTTATTCCTCCATTATTTAATTTTCACCTTACTAATATTTATTTTTCAATATTTTATTGATATTCTTTGAACAATATTTTCTTGTAATTACATATGTGTTTTAATATGTAATATATTACATATTATTATTTATCTAATTACTTATTTTTTATTTCACAAACTTTATTTTTTTTATTAATCTATTTAAAATTATTTTTAAACATATGCTACATGTTTAACGTGAGCGATTAACGGCGGCGGACGTACCTCCTACGTCTACGGACAGAGGAAACATTTTGGTGCCTCCTCCGTCTGTAGACACGGGTAGCCCTACGACCCCTCCTACGGCGCACCGTTTGGGTGAGGCCTCGCCTACGTGGTGCTCTACGTGCCATTGTAGCATTGCTGGGTTGACCAAAGTGGGCTGTATTTATACTGTCCAGAGGTAACAGGTTGTGACATCATCAGTGACATCACAGCCTTTCATGACTCTCTTTAATGACATCAGACATAAATGAAGAAAGACAGATATTAGTACTGATGTCATCCAAGGCTTTGATGTCAATGATGACAAATGTCAAATTAAAAAATGCATTTTGGTTCTAAAGGAACCAAATGTAATTTGACATATTTCCAAACATAAAACAATGTGTCAGAGATTGTACTTTGAGAATGTTTTACCAACTCTATGTCTTAAAAAAAACACTTTTAAACATTCTCAACAGGTGTTTTACAGATTTTTTTCTATTTTCAGATAAACTTTTTAATTAGAATTAAAAAGATATAAAAATAATACATTTAATCATTGCATGAGTTTGGAGCCCTAGAGGGGTCATCGCAAAATGTTTTGCATGTTGAGAGAATGTGTGCTCGTTTAACTATATTGTGCGCTCGTTTTACTAAATCGTACGCTCGTTTTACTACATTGTGCGCTTGTTTTACTACATTGTGCTCTCGTTTAACTATATTGTGCGCTCGTTTTACTACATTGTGCGCTCGTTTAACTAAATTGTGCACTCGTTTTACTAAATCGTGTGCACAATTTACTATATTGTGCTCTCGTTTTACTATAGTGTGAGCTCATTTTACTAAATTGAGCTCATTGCATGAGTTATTCCTCCATTATTTAATTTTCACCTTACTAATATTTATTTTTCAATATTTTATTGATATTCTTTGAACAATATTTTCTTGTAATTACATATGTGTTTTAATATGTAATATATTACATATTATTATTTATCTAATTACTTATTTTTTATTTCACAAACTTTATTTGTTTTATTAATCTATTTAAAATTATTTTTAAACATATGCTACATGTTTAACGTGAGCGATTAACGGCGGCGGACGTACCTCCTACGTCTACGGACAGAGGAAACATTTTGGTGCCTCCTCCGTCTGTAGACACGGGTAGCCCTACGACCCCTCCTACGGCGCACCGTTTGGGTGAGGCCTCGCCTGCGTGGTGCTCTACGTGCCATTGTAGCATTGCTGGGTTGACCAAAGTGGGCTGTATTTATACTGTCCAGAGGTAACAGGTTGTGACATCATCAGTGACATCACAGCCTTTCATGACTCTCTTTAATGACATCAGACATAAATGAAGAAAGACAGATATTAGTACTGATGTCATCCAAGGCTTTGATGTCAATGATGACAAATGTCAAATTAAAAAAATGCATTTTGGTTCTAAAGGAACCAAATGTAATTTGACATATTTCCAAACATAAAACAATGTGTCAGAGATTGTACTTTGAGAATGTTTTACCAACTCTATGTCTTTAAAAAAAACACTTTTAAACATTCTCAACAGGTGTTTTACAGATTTTTTTCCATTTTCAGATAAACTTTTTAATTAGAATTAAAAAGATATAAAAATAATACATTAATCATTGCATGAGTTATTCCTCCATTATTTAATTTTCACCTTACTAATATTTATTTTTCAATATTTTATTGATATTCTTTGAACAATATTTTCTTGTAATTACATATGTGTTTTAATATGTAATATATTACATATTATTATTTATCTAATTACTTATTTTTTATTTCACAAACTTTATTTTTTTTATTAATCTATTTAAAATTATTTTTAAACATATGCTACATGTTTAACGTGAGCGATTAGCGGCGGCGGGCGTACCTCCTACGTCTACGAACAGAGGAAACATTTTGGTGCCTCCTCCGTCTGTAGACACGGGTAGCCCTACGACCCCTCCTACGGCGCACCGTTTGGGTGAGGCCTCGCCTGCGTGGTGCTCTACGTGCCATTGTAGCATTGCTGGGTTGACCAAAGTGGGCTGTATTTATACTGTCCAGAGGTAACAGGTTGTGACATCATCAGTGACATCACAGCCTTTCATGACTCTCTTTAATGACATCAGACATAAATGAAGAAAGACAGATATTAGTACTGATGTCATCCAAGGCTTTGATGTCAATGATGACAAATGTCAAATTAAAAAATGCATTTTGGTTCTAAAGGAACCAAATGTAATTTGACATATTTCCAAACATAAAACAATGTGTCAGAGATTGTACTTTGAGAATGTTTTACCAACTCTATGTCTTAAAAAAAAACACTTTTAAACATTCTCAACAGGTGTTTTACAGATTTTTTTCTATTTTCAGATAAACTTTTTAATAAGAATTAAAAAGATATAAAAATAATACATTTAATCATTGCATGAGTTTGGAGCCCTAGAGGGGTCATCGCAAAATGTTTTGCATGTTGAGAGAATGTGCGCTCGTTTAACTATATTGTGCGCTCGTTTTACTAAATCGTACGCTCGTTTTACTACATTGTGCGCTTGTTTTACTACATTGTGCTCTCGTTTAACTATATTGTGCGCTCGTTTTACTACATTGTGCGCTCGTTTAACTAAATTGTGCACTCGTTTTACTAAATCGTGTGCACAATTTACTATATTGTGCTCTCGTTTTACTATAGTGTGAGCTCATTTTACTAAATTGAGCTCATTGCATGAGTTATTCCTCCATTATTTAATTTTCACCTTACTAATATTTATTTTTCAATATTTTATTGATATTCTTTGAACAATATTTTCTTGTAATTACATATGTGTTTTAATATGTAATATATTACATATTATTATTTATCTAATTACTTATTTTTTATTTCACAAACTTTATTTGTTTTATTAATCTATTTAAAATTATTTTTAAACATATGCTACATGTTTAACGTGAGCGATTAACGGCGGCGGACGTACCTCCTACGTCTACGGACAGAGGAAACATTTTGGTGCCTCCTCCGTCTGTAGACACGGGTAGCCCTACGACCCCTCCTACGGCGCACCGTTTGGGTGAGGCCTCGCCTGCGTGGTGCTCTACGTGCCATTGTAGCATTGCTGGGTTGACCAAAGTGGGCTGTATTTATACTGTCCAGAGGTAACAGGTTGTGACATCATCAGTGACATCACAGCCTTTCATGACTCTCTTTAATGACATCAGACATAAATGAAGAAAGACAGATATTAGTACTGATGTCATCCAAGGCTTTGATGTCAATGATGACAAATGTCAAATTAAAAAAATGCATTTTGGTTCTAAAGGAACCAAATGTAATTTGACATATTTCCAAACATAAAACAATGTGTCAGAGATTGTACTTTGAGAATGTTTTACCAACTCTATGTCTTTAAAAAAAACACTTTTAAACATTCTCAACAGGTGTTTTACAGATTTTTTTCCATTTTCAGATAAACTTTTTAATTAGAATTAAAAAGATATAAAAATAATACATTAATCATTGCATGAGTTATTCCTCCATTATTTAATTTTCACCTTACTAATATTTATTTTTCAATATTTTATTGATATTCTTTGAACAATATTTTCTTGTAATTACATATGTGTTTTAATATGTAATATATTACATATTATTATTTATCTAATTACTTATTTTTTATTTCACAAACTTTATTTTTTTTATTAATCTATTTAAAATTATTTTTAAACATATGCTACATGTTTAACGTGAGCGATTAACGGCGGCGGACGTACCTCCTACGTCTACGGACAAAGGAAACATTTTGGTGCCTCCTCCGTCTGTAGACACGGGTAGCCCTACGACCCCTCCTACGGCGCACCGTTTGGGTGAGGCCTCGCCTGCGTGGTGCTCTACGTGCCATTGTAGCATTGCTGGGTTGACCAAAGTGGGCTGTATTTATACTGTCCAGAGGTAACAGGTTGTGACATCATCAGTGACATCACAACCTTTCATGACTCTCTTTAATGACATCAGACATAAATGAAGAAAGACAGATATTAGTACTGATGTCATCCAAGGCTTTGATGTCAATGATGACAAATGTCAAATTAAAAAATGCATTTTGGTTCTAAAGGAACCAAATGTAATTTCACATATTTCCAAACATAAAACAATGTGTCAGAGATTGTACTTTGAGAATGTTTTACCAACTCTATGTCTTAAAAAAAAACACTTTTAAACATTCTCAACAGGTGTTTTACAGATTTTGTTCTATTTTCAGATAAACTTTTTAATTAGAATTAAAAAGATATAAAAATAATACATTTAATCATTGCATGAGTATGGAGCCCTAGAGGGGTCATCGCAAAATGTTTTGCATGTTGAGAGAATGTGCGCTCGTTTAACTATATTGTGCGCTCGTTTTACTAAATCGTACGCTCGTTTTACTACATTGTGCGCTTGTTTGACTACATTGTGCTCTCGTTTAACTATATTGTGCGCTCGTTTTACTACATTGTGCGCTCGTTTAACTAAATTGTGCTCTCGTTTTACTATAGTGTGATCTCATTTTACTAAATTGAGCTCATTGCATGAGTTATTCCTCCATTATTTAATTTTCACCTTACTAATATTTATTTTTCAATATTTTATTGATATTCTTTGAACAATATTTTCTTGTAATTACATATGTGTTTTAATATGTAATATATTACATATTATTATTTATCTAATTACTTATTTTTTATTTCACAAACTTTATTTTTTTTATTAATCTATTTAAAATTATTTTTAAACATATGCTACATGTTTAACGTGAGCGATTAGCGGCGGCGGGCGTACCTCCTACGTCTACGAACAGAGGAAACATTTTGGTGCCTCCTCCGTCTGTAGACACGGGTAGCCCTACGACCCCTCCTACGGCGCACCGTTTGGGTGAGGCCTCGCCTGCGTGGTGCTCTACGTGCCATTGTAGCATTGCTGGGTTGACCAAAGTGGGCTGTATTTATACTGTCCAGAGGTAACAGGTTGTGACATCATCAGTGACATCACAGCCTTTCATGACTCTCTTTAATGACATCAGACATAAATGAAGAAAGACAGATATTAGTACTGATGTCATCCAAGGCTTTGATGTCAATGATGACAAATGTCAAATTAAAAAATGCATTTTGGTTCTAAAGGAACCAAATGTAATTTGACATATTTCCAAACATAAAACAATGTGTCAGAGATTGTACTTTGAGAATGTTTTACCAACTCTATGTCTTAAAAAAAAACACTTTTAAACATTCTCAACAGGTGTTTTACAGATTTTTTTCTATTTTCAGATAAACTTTTTAATAAGAATTAAAAAGATATAAAAATAATACATTTAATCATTGCATGAGTTTGGAGCCCTAGAGGGGTCATCGCAAAATGTTTTGCATGTTGAGAGAATGTGCGCTCGTTTAACTATATTGTGCGCTCGTTTTACTAAATCGTACGCTCGTTTTACTACATTGTGCGCTTGTTTTACTACATTGTGCTCTCGTTTAACTATATTGTGCGCTCGTTTTACTACATTGTGCGCTCGTTTAACTAAATTGTGCACTCGTTTTACTAAATCGTGTGCACAATTTACTATATTGTGCTCTCGTTTTACTATAGTGTGAGCTCATTTTACTAAATTGAGCTCATTGCATGAGTTATTCCTCCATTATTTAATTTTCACCTTACTAATATTTATTTTTCAATATTTTATTGATATTCTTTGAACAATATTTTCTTGTAATTACATATGTGTTTTAATATGTAATATATTACATATTATTATTTATCTAATTACTTATTTTTTATTTCACAAACTTTATTTGTTTTATTAATCTATTTAAAATTATTTTTAAACATATGCTACATGTTTAACGTGAGCGATTAACGGCGGCGGACGTACCTCCTACGTCTACGGACAGAGGAAACATTTTGGTGCCTCCTCCGTCTGTAGACACGGGTAGCCCTACGACCCCTCCTACGGCGCACCGTTTGGGTGAGGCCTCGCCTGCGTGGTGCTCTACGTGCCATTGTAGCATTGCTGGGTTGACCAAAGTGGGCTGTATTTATACTGTCCAGAGGTAACAGGTTGTGACATCATCAGTGACATCACAGCCTTTCATGACTCTCTTTAATGACATCAGACATAAATGAAGAAAGACAGATATTAGTACTGATGTCATCCAAGGCTTTGATGTCAATGATGACAAATGTCAAATTAAAAAATGCATTTTGGTTCTAAAGGAACCAAATGTAATTTGACATATTTCCAAACATAAAACAATGTGTCAGAGATTGTACTTTGAGAATGTTTTACCAACTCTATGTCTTAAAAAAAACACTTTTAAACATTCTCAACAGGTGTTTTACAGATTTTTTTCTATTTTCAGATAAACTTTTTAATTAGAATTAAAAAGATATAAAAATAATACATTTAATCATTGCATGAGTTTGGAGCCCTAGAGGGGTCATCGCAAAATGTTTTGCATGTTGAGAGAATGTGCGCTCGTTTAACTATATTGTGCGCTCGTTTTACTAAATCGTACGCTCGTTTTACTACATTGTGCGCTTGTTTTACTACATTGTGCTCTCGTTTAACTATATTGTGCGCTCGTTTTACTACATTGTGCGCTCGTTTAACTAAATTGTGCACTCGTTTTACTAAATCGTGTGCACAATTTACTATATTGTGCTCTCGTTTTACTATAGTGTGAGCTCATTTTACTAAATTGAGCTCATTGCATGAGTTATTCCTCCATTATTTAATTTTCACCTTACTAATATTTATTTTTCAATATTTTATTGATATTCTTTGAACAATATTTTCTTGTAATTACATATGTGTTTTAATATGTAATATATTACATATTATTATTTATCTAATTACTTATTTTTTATTTCACAAACTTTATTTGTTTTATTAATCTATTTAAAATTATTTTTAAACATATGCTACATGTTTAACGTGAGCGATTAACGGCGGCGGACGTACCTCCTACGTCTACGGACAGAGGAAACATTTTGGTGCCTCCTCCGTCTGTAGACACGGGTAGCCCTACGACCCCTCCTACGGCGCACCGTTTGGGTGAGGCCTCGCCTGCGTGGTGCTCTACGTGCCATTGTAGCATTGCTGGGTTGACCAAAGTGGGCTGTATTTATACTGTCCAGAGGTAACAGGTTGTGACATCATCAGTGACATCACAGCCTTTCATGACTCTCTTTAATGACATCAGACATAAATGAAGAAAGACAGATATTAGTACTGATGTCATCCAAGGCTTTGACGTCAATGATGACAAATGTCAAATTAAAAAATGCATTTTGGTTCTAAAGGAACCAAATGTAATTTGACATATTTCCAAACATAAAACAATGTGTCAGAGATTGTACTTTGAGAATGTTTTACCAACTCTATGTCTTAAAAAAAACACTTTTAAACATTCTCAACAGGTGTTTTACAGATTTTTTTCTATTTTCAGATAAACTTTTTAATTAGAATTAAAAAGATATAAAAATAATACATTTAATCATTGCATGAGTTTGGAGCCCTAGAGGGGTCATCGCAAAATGTTTTGCATGTTGAGAGAATGTGCGCTCGTTTAACTATATTGTGCGCTCGTTTTACTAAATCGTACGCTCGTTTTACTACATTGTGCGCTTGTTTTACTACATTGTGCTCTCGTTTAACTATATTGTGCACTCGTTTTACTAAATCGTGTGCACAATTTACTATATTGTGCTCTCGTTTTACTATAGTGTGAGCTCATTTTACTAAATTGAGCTCATTGCATGAGTTATTCCTCCATTATTTAATTTTCACCTTACTAATATTTATTTTTCAATATTTTATTGATATTCTTTGAACAATATTTTCTTGTAATTACATATGTGTTTTAATATGTAATATATTACATATTATTATTTATCTAATTACTTATTTTTTATTTCACAAACTTTATTTGTTTTATTAATCTATTTAAAATTATTTTTAAACATATGCTACATGTTTAACGTGAGCGATTAACGGCGGCGGACGTACCTCCTACGTCTACGGACAGAGGAAACATTTTGGTGCCTCCTCCGTCTGTAGACACGGGTAGCCCTACGACCCCTCCTACGGCGCACCGTTTGGGTGAGGCCTCGCCTGCGTGGTGCTCTACGTGCCATTGTAGCATTGCTGGGTTGACCAAAGTGGGCTGTATTTATACTGTCCAGAGGTAACAGGTTGTGACATCATCAGTGACATCACAGCCTTTCATGACTCTCTTTAATGACATCAGACATAAATGAAGAAAGACAGATATTAGTACTGATGTCATCCAAGGCTTTGATGTCAATGATGACAAATGTCAAATTAAAAAATGCATTTTGGTTCTAAAGGAACCAAATGTAATTTGACATATTTCCAAACATAAAACAATGTGTCAGAGATTGTACTTTGAGAATGTTTTACCAACTCTATGTCTTAAAAAAAAACACTTTTAAACATTCTCAACAGGTGTTTTACAGATTTTTTTCTATTTTCAGATAAACTTTTTAATTAGAATTAAAAAGATATAAAAATAATACATTTAATCATTGCATGAGTATGGAGCCCTAGAGGGGTCATCGCAAAATGTTTTGCATGTTGAGAGAATGTGCGCTCGTTTAACTATATTGTGCGCTCGTTTTACTAAATCGTACGCTCGTTTTACTACATTGTGCGCTTGTTTTACTACATTGTGCTCTCGTTTAACTATATTGTGCGCTCGTTTTACTACATTGTGCGCTCGTTTAACTAAATTGTGCACTCGTTTTACTAAATCTTGTGCACAATTTACTATATTGTGCTCTCGTTTTACTATAGTGTGAGCTCATTTTACTAAATTGAGCTCATTGCATGAGTTATTCCTCCATTATTTAATTTTCACCTTACTAATATTTATTTTTCAATATTTTATTGATATTCTTTGAACAATATTTTCTTGTAATTACATATGTGTTTTAATATGTAATATATTACATATTATTATTTATCTAATTACTTATTTTTTATTTCACAAACTTTATTTTTTTTATTAATCTATTTAAAATTATTTTTAAACATATGCTACATGTTTAACGTGAGCGATTAACGGCGGCGGACGTACCTCCTACGTCTACGGACAGAGGAAACATTTTGGTGCCTCCTCCGTCTGTAGACACGGGTAGCCCTACGACCCCTCCTACGGCGCACCGTTTGGGTGAGGCCTCGCCTGCGTGGTGCTCTACGTGCCATTGTAGCATTGCTGGGTTGACCAAAGTGGGCTGTATTTATACTGTCCAGAGGTAACAGGTTGTGACATCATCAGTGACATCACAGCCTTTCATGACTCTCTTTAATGACATCAGACATAAATGAAGAAAGACAGATATTAGTACTGATGTCATCCAAGGCTTTGATGTCAATGATGACAAATGTCAAATTAAAAAATGCATTTTGGTTCTAAAGGAACCAAATGTAATTTGACATATTTCCAAACATAAAACAATGTGTCAGAGATTGTACTTTGAGAATGTTTTACCAACTCTGTCTTAAAAAAAAACACTTTTAAACATTCTCAACAGGTGTTTTACAGATTTTTTTCTATTTTCAGATAAACTTTTTAATTAGAATTAAAAAGATATAAAAATAATACATTTAATCATTGCATGAGTATGGAGCCCTAGAGGGGTCATCGCAAAATGTTTTGCATGTTGAGAGAATGTGCGCTCGTTTAACTATATTGTGCGCTCGTTTTACTAAATCGTACGCTCGTTTTACTACATTGTGCGCTTGTTTTACTACATTGTGCTCTCGTTTAACTATATTGTGCGCTCGTTTTACTACATTGTGCGCTCGTTTAACTAAATTGTGCACTCGTTTTACTAAATCGTGTGCACAATTTACTATATTGTGCTCTCGTTTTACTATAGTGTGAGCTCATTTTACTAAATTGAGCTCATTGCATGAGTTATTCCTCCATTATTTAATTTTCACCTTACTAATATTTATTTTTCAATATTTTATTGATATTCTTTGAACAATATTTTCTTGTAATTACATATGTGTTTTAATATGTAATATATTACATATTATTATTTATCTAATTACTTATTTTTTATTTCACAAACTTTATTTTTTTTATTAATCTATTTAAAATTATTTTTAAACATATGCTACATGTTTAACGTGAGCGATTAACGGCGGCGGACGTACCTCCTACGTCTACGGACAGAGGAAACATTTTGGTGCCTCCTCCGTCTGTAGACACGGGTAGCCCTACGACCCCTCCTACGGCGCACCGTTTGGGTGAGGCCTCGCCTGCGTGGTGCTCTACGTGCCATTGTAGCATTGCTGGGTTGACCAAAGTGGGCTGTATTTATACTGTCCAGAGGTAACAGGTTGTGACATCATCAGTGACATCACAACCTTTCATGACTCTCTTTAATGACATCAGACATAAATGAAGAAAGACAGATATTAGTACTGATGTCATCCAAGGCTTTGATGTCAATGATGACAAATGTCAAATTAAAAAAATGCATTTTGGTTCTAAAGGAACCAAATGTAATTTGACATATTTCCAAACATAAAACAATGTGTCAGAGATTGTACTTTGAGAATGTTTTACCAACTCTATGTCTTTAAAAAAAACACTTTTAAACATTCTCAACAGGTGTTTTACAGATTTTTTTCCATTTTCAGATAAACTTTTTAATTAGAATTAAAAAGATATAAAAATAATACATTAATCATTGCATGAGTTATTCCTCCATTATTTAATTTTCACCTTACTAATATTTATTTTTCAATATTTTATTGATATTCTTTGAACAATATTTTCTTGTAATTACATATGTGTTTTAATATGTAATATATTACATATTATTATTTATCTAATTACTTATTTTTATTTCACAAACTTTATTTTTTTTATTAATCTATTTAAAATTATTTTTAAACATATGCTACATGTTTAACGTGAGCGATTAACGGCGGCGGACGTACCTCCTACGTCTACGGACAGAGGAAACATTTTGGTGCCTCCTCCGTCTGTAGACACGGGTAGCCCTACGACCCCTCCTACGGCGCACCGTTTGGGTGAGGCCTCGCCTGCGTGGTGCTCTACGTGCCATTGTAGCATTGCTGGGTTGACCAAAGTGGGCTGTATTTATACTGTCCAGAGGTAACAGGTTGTGACATCATCAGTGACATCACAGCCTTTCATGACTCTCTTTAATGACATCAGACATAAATGAAGAAAGACAGATATTAGTACTGATGTCATCCAAGGCTTTGATGTCAATGATGACAAATGTCAAATTAAAAAATGCATTTTGGTTCTAAAGGAACCAAATGTAATTTGACATATTTCCAAACATAAAACAATGTGTCAGAGATTGTACTTTGAGAATGTTTTACCAACTCTATGTCTTAAAAAAAACCACTTTTAAACATTCTCAACAGGTGTTTTACAGATTTTTTTCTATTTTCAGATAAACTTTTTAATTAGAATTAAAAAGATATAAAAATAATACATTTAATCATTGCATGAGTATGGAGCCCTAGAGGGGTCATCGCAAAATGTTTTGCATGTTGAGAGAATGTGCGCTCGTTTAACTATATTGTGCGCTCGTTTTACTAAATCGTACGCTCGTTTTACTACATTGTGCGCTTGTTTTACTACATTGTGCTCTCGTTTAACTATATTGTGCGCTCGTTTTACTACATTGTGCGCTCGTTTAACTAAATTGTGCACTCGTTTTACTAAATCGTGTGCACAATTTACTATATTGTGCTCTCGTTTTACTATAGTGTGAGCTCATTTTACTAAATTGAGCTCATTGCATGAGTTATTCCTCCATTATTTAATTTTCACCTTACTAATATTTATTTTTCAATATTTTATTGATATTCTTTGAACAATATTTTCTTGTAATTACATATGTGTTTTAATATGTAATATATTACATATTATTATTTATCTAATTACTTATTTTTTATTTCACAAACTTTATTTGTTTTATTAATCTATTTAAAATTATTTTTAAACATATGCTACATGTTTAACGTGAGCGATTAACGGCGGCGGACGTACCTCCTACGTCTACGGACAGAGGAAACATTTTGGTGCCTCCTCCGTCTGTAGACACGGGTAGCCCTACGACCCCTCCTACGGCGCACCGTTTGGGTGAGGCCTCGCCTGCGTGGTGCTCTACGTGCCATTGTAGCATTGCTGGGTTGACCAAAGTGGGCTGTATTTATACTGTCCAGAGGTAACAGGTTGTGACATCATCAGTGACATCACAGCCTTTCATGACTCTCTTTAATGACATCAGACATAAATGAAGAAAGACAGATATTAGTACTGATGTCATCCAAGGCTTTGATGTCAATGATGACAAATGTCAAATTAAAAAATGCATTTTGGTTCTAAAGGAACCAAATGTAATTTGACATATTTCCAAACATAAAACAATGTGTCAGAGATTGTACTTTGAGAATGTTTTACCAACTCTATGTCTTTAAAAAAACACTTTTAAACATTCTCAACAGGTGTTTTACAGATTTTTTTCCATTTTCAGATAAACTTTTTAATTAGAATTAAAAAGATATAAAAATAATACATTAATCATTGCATGAGTTATTCCTCCATTATTTAATTTTCTCCTTACTAATATTTATTTTTCAATATTTTATTGATATTCTTTGAACAATATTTTCTTGTAATTACATATGTGTTTTAATATGTAATATATTACATATTATTATTTATCTAATTACTTATTTTTTATTTCACAAACTTTATTTTTTTTATTAATCTATTTAAAATTATTTTTAAACATATGCTACATGTTTAACGTGAGCGATTAACGGCGGCGGACGTACCTCCTACGTCTACGGACAGAGGAAACATTTTGGTGCCTCCTCCGTCTGTAGACACGGGTAGCCCTACGACCCCTCCTACGGCGCACCGTTTGGGTGAGGCCTCGCCTGCGTGGTGCTCTACGTGCCATTGTAGCATTGCTGGGTTGACCAAAGTGGGCTGTATTTATACTGTCCAGAGGTAACAGGTTGTGACATCATCAGTGACATCACAGCCTTTCATGACTCTCTTTAATGACATCAGACATAAATGAAGAAAGACAGATATTAGTACTGATGTCATCCAAGGCTTTGATGTCAATGATGACAAATGTCAAATTAAAAAAATGCATTTTGGTTCTAAAGGAACCAAATGTAATTTGACATATTTCCAAACATAAAACAATGTGTCAGAGATTGTACTTTGAGAATGTTTTACCAACTCTATGTCTTTAAAAAAAACACTTTTAAACATTCTCAACAGGTGTTTTACAGATTTTTTTTCTATTTTCAGATAAACTTTTTAATTAGAATTAAAAAGATATAAAAATAATACATTTAATCATTGCATGAGTATGGAGCCCTAGAGGGGTCATCGCAAAATGTTTTGCATGTTGAGAGAATGTGCGCTCGTTTAACTATATTGTGCGCTCGTTTTACTAAATCGTGCGCTCGTTTTACTACATTGTGCGCTTGTTTTACTACATTGTGCTCTCGTTTAACTATATTGTGCGCTCGTTTTACTACATTGTGCGCTCGTTTAACTAAATTGTGCACTCGTTTTACTAAATCGTGTGCACAATTTACTATATTGTGCTCTCGTTTTACTATAGTGTGAGCTCATTTTACTAAATTGAGCTCATTGCATGAGTTATTCCTCCATTATTTAATTTTCACCTTACTAATATTTATTTTTCAATATTTTATTGATATTCTTTGAACAATATTTTCTTGTAATTACATATGTGTTTTAATATGTAATATATTACATATTATTATTTATCTAATTACTTATTTTTTATTTCACAAACTTTATTTTTTTTATTAATCTATTTAAAATTATTTTTAAACATATGCTACATGTTTAACGTGAGCGATTAACGGCGGCGGACGTACCTCCTACGTCTACGGACAGAGGAAACATTTTGGTGCCTCCTCCGTCTGTAGACACGGGTAGCCCTACGACCCCTCCTACGGCGCACCGTTTGGGTGAGGCCTCGCCTGCGTGGTGCTCTACGTGCCATTGTAGCATTGCTGGGTTGACCAAAGTGGGCTGTATTTATACTGTCCAGAGGTAACAGGTTGTGACATCATCAGTGACATCACAGCCTTTCATGACTCTCTTTAATGACATCAGACATAAATGAAGAAAGACAGATATTAGTACTGATGTCATCCAAGGCTTTGATGTCAATGATGACAAATGTCAAATTAAAAAATGCATTTTGGTTCTAAAGGAACCAAATGTAATTTGACATATTTCCAAACATAAAACAATGTGTCAGAGATTGTACTTTGAGAATGTTTTACCAACTCTATGTCTTAAAAAAAAACACTTTTAAACATTCTCAACAGGTGTTTTACAGATTTTTTTCTATTTTCAGATAAACTTTTTAATTAGAATTAAAAAGATATAAAAATAATACATTTAATCATTGCATGAGTATGGAGCCCTAGAGGGGTCATCGCAAAATGTTTTGCATGTTGAGAGAATGTGCGCTCGTTTAACTATATTGTGCGCTCGTTTTACTAAATCGTACGCTCGTTTTACTACATTGTGCGCTTGTTTTACTACATTGTGCTCTCGTTTAACTATATTGTGCGCTCGTTTTACTACATTGTGCGCTCGTTTAACTAAATTGTGCTCTCGTTTTACTATAGTGTGAGCTCATTTTACTAAATTGAGCTCATTGCATGAGTTATTCCTCCATTATTTAATTTTCACCTTACTAATATTTATTTTTCAATATTTTATTGATATTCTTTGAACAATATTTTCTTGTAATTACATATGTGTTTTAATATGTAATATATTACATATTATTATTTATCTAATTACTTATTTTTTATTTCACAAACTTTATTTTTTTTATTAATCTATTTAAAATTATTTTTAAACATATGCTACATGTTTAACGTGAGCGATTAACGGCGGCGGACGTACCTCCTACGTCTACGGACAGAGGAAACATTTTGGTGCCTCCTCCGTCTGTAGACACGGGTAGCCCTACGACCCCTCCTACGGCGCACCGTTTGGGTGAGGCCTCGCCTGCGTGGTGCTCTACGTGCCATTGTAGCATTGCTGGGTTGACCAAAGTGGGCTGTATTTATACTGTCCAGAGGTAACAGGTTGTGACATCATCAGTGACATCACAGCCTTTCATGACTCTCTTTAATGACATCAGACATAAATGAAGAAAGACAGATATTAGTACTGATGTCATCCAAGGCTTTGATGTCAATGATGACAAATGTCAAATTAAAAAATGCATTTTGGTTCTAAAGGAACCAAATGTAATTTGACATATTTCCAAACATAAAACAATGTGTCAGAGATTGTACTTTGAGAATGTTTTACCAACTCTATGTCTTAAAAAAAACACTTTTAAACATTCTCAACAGGTGTTTTACAGATTTTTTTCTATTTTCAGATAAACTTTTTAATTAGAATTAAAAAGATATAAAAATAATACATTTAATCATTGCATGAGTTTGGAGCCCTAGAGGGGTCATCGCAAAATGTTTTGCATGTTGAGAGAATGTGTGCTCGTTTAACTATATTGTGCGCTCGTTTTACTAAATCGTACGCTCGTTTTACTACATTGTGCGCTTGTTTTACTACATTGTGCTCTCGTTTAACTATATTGTGCGCTCGTTTTACTACATTGTGCGCTCGTTTAACTAAATTGTGCACTCGTTTTACTAAATCGTGTGCACAATTTACTATATTGTGCTCTCGTTTTACTATAGTGTGAGCTCATTTTACTAAATTGAGCTCATTGCATGAGTTATTCCTCCATTATTTAATTTTCACCTTACTAATATTTATTTTTCAATATTTTATTGATATTCTTTGAACAATATTTTCTTGTAATTACATATGTGTTTTAATATGTAATATATTACATATTATTATTTATCTAATTACTTATTTTTTATTTCACAAACTTTATTTGTTTTATTAATCTATTTAAAATTATTTTTAAACATATGCTACATGTTTAACGTGAGCGATTAACGGCGGCGGACGTACCTCCTACGTCTACGGACTGAGGAAACATTTTGGTGCCTCCTCCGTCTGTAGACACGGGTAGCCCTACGACCCCTCCTACGGCGCACCGTTTGGGTGAGGCCTCGCCTGCGTGGTGCTCTACGTGCCATTGTAGCATTGCTGGGTTGACCAAAGTGGGCTGTATTTATACTGTCCAGAGGTAACAGGTTGTGACATCATCAGTGACATCACAGCCTTTCATGACTCTCTTTAATGACATCAGACATAAATGAAGAAAGACAGATATTAGTACTGATGTCATCCAAGGCTTTGATGTCAATGATGACAAATGTCAAATTAAAAAAATGCATTTTGGTTCTAAAGGAACCAAATGTAATTTGACATATTTCCAAACATAAAACAATGTGTCAGAGATTGTACTTTGAGAATGTTTTACCAACTCTATGTCTTTAAAAAAAACACTTTTAAACATTCTCAACAGGTGTTTTACAGATTTTTTTCCATTTTCAGATAAACTTTTTAATTAGAATTAAAAAGATATAAAAATAATACATTAATCATTGCATGAGTTATTCCTCCATTATTTAATTTTCACCTTACTAATATTTATTTTTCAATATTTTATTGATATTCTTTGAACAATATTTTCTTGTAATTACATATGTGTTTTAATATGTAATATATTACATATTATTATTTATCTAATTACTTATTTTTTATTTCACAAACTTTATTTTTTTTATTAATCTATTTAAAATTATTTTTAAACATATGCTACATGTTTAACGTGAGCGATTAACGGCGGCGGACGTACCTCCTACGTCTACGGACAGAGGAAACATTTTGGTGCCTCCTCCGTCTGTAGACACGGGTAGCCCTACGACCCCTCCTACGGCGCACCGTTTGGGTGAGGCCTCGCCTGCGTGGTGCTCTACGTGCCATTGTAGCATTGCTGGGTTGACCAAAGTGGGCTGTATTTATACTGTCCAGAGGTAACAGGTTGTGACATCATCAGTGACATCACAACCTTTCATGACTCTCTTTAATGACATCAGACATAAATGAAGAAAGACAGATATTAGTACTGATGTCATCCAAGGCTTTGATGTCAATGATGACAAATGTCAAATTAAAAAATGCATTTTGGTTCTAAAGGAACCAAATGTAATTTCACATATTTCCAAACATAAAACAATGTGTCAGAGATTGTACTTTGAGAATGTTTTACCAACTCTATGTCTTAAAAAAAAACACTTTTAAACATTCTCAACAGGTGTTTTACAGATTTTGTTCTATTTTCAGATAAACTTTTTAATTAGAATTAAAAAGATATAAAAATAATACATTTAATCATTGCATGAGTATGGAGCCCTAGAGGGGTCATCGCAAAATGTTTTGCATGTTGAGAGAATGTGCGCTCGTTTAACTATATTGTGCGCTCGTTTTACTAAATCGTACGCTCGTTTTACTACATTGTGCGCTTGTTTGACTACATTGTGCTCTCGTTTAACTATATTGTGCGCTCGTTTTACTACATTGTGCGCTCGTTTAACTAAATTGTGCTCTCGTTTTACTATAGTGTGATCTCATTTTACTAAATTGAGCTCATTGCATGAGTTATTCCTCCATTATTTAATTTTCACCTTACTAATATTTATTTTTCAATATTTTATTGATATTCTTTGAACAATATTTTCTTGTAATTACATATGTGTTTTAATATGTAATATATTACATATTATTATTTATCTAATTACTTATTTTTTATTTCACAAACTTTATTTTTTTTATTAATCTATTTAAAATTATTTTTAAACATATGCTACATGTTTAACGTGAGCGATTAGCGGCGGCGGGCGTACCTCCTACGTCTACGAACAGAGGAAACATTTTGGTGCCTCCTCCGTCTGTAGACACGGGTAGCCCTACGACCCCTCCTACGGCGCACCGTTTGGGTGAGGCCTCGCCTGCGTGGTGCTCTACGTGCCATTGTAGCATTGCTGGGTTGACCAAAGTGGGCTGTATTTATACTGTCCAGAGGTAACAGGTTGTGACATCATCAGTGACATCACAGCCTTTCATGACTCTCTTTAATGACATCAGACATAAATGAAGAAAGACAGATATTAGTACTGATGTCATCCAAGGCTTTGATGTCAATGATGACAAATGTCAAATTAAAAAATGCATTTTGGTTCTAAAGGAACCAAATGTAATTTGACATATTTCCAAACATAAAACAATGTGTCAGAGATTGTACTTTGAGAATGTTTTACCAACTCTATGTCTTAAAAAAAAACACTTTTAAACATTCTCAACAGGTGTTTTACAGATTTTTTTCTATTTTCAGATAAACTTTTTAATAAGAATTAAAAAGATATAAAAATAATACATTTAATCATTGCATGAGTTTGGAGCCCTAGAGGGGTCATCGCAAAATGTTTTGCATGTTGAGAGAATGTGCGCTCGTTTAACTATATTGTGCGCTCGTTTTACTAAATCGTACGCTCGTTTTACTACATTGTGCGCTTGTTTTACTACATTGTGCTCTCGTTTAACTATATTGTGCGCTCGTTTTACTACATTGTGCGCTCGTTTAACTAAATTGTGCACTCGTTTTACTAAATCGTGTGCACAATTTACTATATTGTGCTCTCGTTTTACTATAGTGTGAGCTCATTTTACTAAATTGAGCTCATTGCATGAGTTATTCCTCCATTATTTAATTTTCACCTTACTAATATTTATTTTTCAATATTTTATTGATATTCTTTGAACAATATTTTCTTGTAATTACATATGTGTTTTAATATGTAATATATTACATATTATTATTTATCTAATTACTTATTTTTTATTTCACAAACTTTATTTGTTTTATTAATCTATTTAAAATTATTTTTAAACATATGCTACATGTTTAACGTGAGCGATTAACGGCGGCGGACGTACCTCCTACGTCTACGGACAGAGGAAACATTTTGGTGCCTCCTCCGTCTGTAGACACGGGTAGCCCTACGACCCCTCCTACGGCGCACCGTTTGGGTGAGGCCTCGCCTGCGTGGTGCTCTACGTGCCATTGTAGCATTGCTGGGTTGACCAAAGTGGGCTGTATTTATACTGTCCAGAGGTAACAGGTTGTGACATCATCAGTGACATCACAGCCTTTCATGACTCTCTTTAATGACATCAGACATAAATGAAGAAAGACAGATATTAGTACTGATGTCATCCAAGGCTTTGATGTCAATGATGACAAATGTCAAATTAAAAAATGCATTTTGGTTCTAAAGGAACCAAATGTAATTTGACATATTTCCAAACATAAAACAATGTGTCAGAGATTGTACTTTGAGAATGTTTTACCAACTCTATGTCTTTAAAAAAAACACTTTTAAACATTCTCAACAGGTGTTTTACAGATTTTTTTCTATTTTCAGATAAACTTTTTAATTAGAATTAAAAAGATATAAAAATAATACATTTAATCATTGCATGAGTATGGAGCCCTAGAGGGGTCATCGCAAAATGTTTTGCATGTTGAGAGAATGTGCGCTCGTTTAACTATATTGTGCGCTCGTTTTACTAAATCGTACGCTCGTTTTACTACATTGTGCGCTTGTTTTACTACATTGTGCTCTCGTTTAACTATATTGTGCGCTCGTTTTACTACATTGTGCGCTCGTTTAACTAAATTGTGCACTCGTTTTACTAAATCGTGTGCACAATTTACTATATTGTGCTCTCGTCTTACTATAGTGTGAGCTCATTTTACTAAATTGAGCTCATTGCATGAGTTATTCCTCCATTATTTAATTTTCACCTTACTAATATTTATTTTTCAATATTTTATTGATATTCTTTGAACAATATTTTCTTGTAATTACATATGTGTTTTAATATGTAATATATTACATATTATTATTTATCTAATTACTTATTTTTTATTTCACAAACTTTATTTTTTTTATTAATCTATTTAAAATTATTTTTAAACATATGCTACATGTTTAACGTGAGCGATTAACGGCGGCGGACGTACCTCCTACGTCTACGGACAGAGGAAACATTTTGGTGCCTCCTCCGTCTGTAGACACGGGTAGCCCTACGACCCCTCCTACGGCGCACCGTTTGGGTGAGGCCTCGCCTGCGTGGTGCTCTACGTGCCATTGTAGCATTGCTGGGTTGACCAAAGTGGGCTGTATTTATACTGTCCAGAGGTAACAGGTTGTGACATCATCAGTGACATCACAGCCTTTCATGACTCTCTTTAATGACATCAGACATAAATGAAGAAAGACAGATATTAGTACTGATGTCATCCAAGGCTTTGATGTCAATGATGACAAATGTCAAATTAAAAAATGCATTTTGGTTCTAAAGGAACCAAATGTAATTTGACATATTTCCAAACATAAAACAATGTGTCAGAGATTGTACTTTGAGAATGTTTTACCAACTCTATGTCTTAAAAAAAACACTTTTAAACATTCTCAACAGGTGTTTTACAGATTTTTTTCTATTTTCAGATAAACTTTTTAATTAGAATTAAAAAGATATAAAAATAATACATTTAATCATTGCATGAGTTTGGAGCCCTAGAGGGGTCATCGCAAAATGTTTTGCATGTTGAGAGAATGTGCGCTCGTTTAACTATATTGTGCGCTCGTTTTACTAAATCGTACGCTCGTTTTACTACATTGTGCGCTTGTTTTACTACATTGTGCTCTCGTTTAACTATATTGTGCGCTCGTTTTACTACATTGTGCGCTCGTTTAACTAAATTGTGCACTCGTTTTACTAAATCGTGTGCACAATTTACTATATTGTGCTCTCGTTTTACTATAGTGTGAGCTCATTTTACTAAATTGAGCTCATTGCATGAGTTATTCCTCCATTATTTAATTTTCACCTTACTAATATTTATTTTTCAATATTTTATTGATATTCTTTGAACAATATTTTCTTGTAATTACATATGTGTTTTAATATGTAATATATTACATATTACTATTTATCTAATTACTTATTTTTTATTTCACAAACTTTATTTGTTTTATTAATCTATTTAAAATTATTTTTAAACATATGCTACATGTTTAACGTGAGCGATTAACGGCGGCGGACGTACCTCCTACGTCTACGGACAGAGGAAACATTTTGGTGCCTCCTCCGTCTGTAGACACGGGTAGCCCTACGACCCCTCCTACGGCGCACCGTTTGGGTGAGGCCTCGCCTGCGTGGTGCTCTACGTGCCATTGTAGCATTGCTGGGTTGACCAAAGTGGGCTGTATTTATACTGTCCAGAGGTAACAGGTTGTGACATCATCAGTGACATCACAGCCTTTCATGACTCTCTTTAATGACATCAGACATAAATGAAGAAAGACAGATATTAGTACTGATGTCATCCAAGGCTTTGACGTCAATGATGACAAATGTCAAATTAAAAAATGCATTTTGGTTCTAAAGGAACCAAATGTAAATTGACATATTTCCAAACATAAAACAATGTGTCAGAGATTGTACTTTGAGAATGTTTTACCAACTCTATGTCTTAAAAAAAAACACTTTTAAACATTCTCAACAGGTGTTTTACAGATTTTTTTCTATTTTCAGATAAACTTTTTAATTAGAATTAAAAAGATATAAAAATAATACATTTAATCATTGCATGAGTATGGAGCCCTAGAGGGGTCATCGCAAAATGTTTTGCATGTTGAGAGAATGTGCGCTCGTTTAACTATATTGTGCGCTCGTTTTACTAAATCGTACGCTCGTTTTACTACATTGTGCGCTTGTTTTACTACATTGTGCGCTTGTTTTACTACATTGTGCTCTCGTTTAACTATATTGTGCGCTCGTTTTACTACATTGTGCGCTCGTTTAACTAAATTGTGCACTCGTTTTACTAAATCGTGTGCACAATTTACTATATTGTGCTCTCGTTTTACTATAGTGTGAGCTCATTTTACTAAATTGAGCTCATTGCATGAGTTATTCCTCCATTATTTAATTTTCACCTTACTAATATTTATTTTTCAATATTTTATTGATATTCTTTGAACAATATTTTCTTGTAATTACATATGTGTTTTAATATGTAATATATTACATATTATTATTTATCTAATTACTTATTTTTTATTTCACAAACTTTATTTGTTTTATTAATCTATTTAAAATTATTTTTAAACATATGCTACATGTTTAACGTGAGCGATTAACGGCGGCGGGCGTACCTCCTACGTCTACGGACAGAGGAAACATTTTGGTGCCTCCTCCGTCTGTAGACACGGGTAGCCCTACGACCCCTCCTACGGCGCACCGTTTGGGTGAGGCCTCGCCTGCGTGGTGCTCTACGTGCCATTGTAGCATTGCTGGGTTGACCAAAGTGGGCTGTATTTATACTGTCCAGAGGTAACAGGTTGTGACATCATCAGTGACATCACAGCCTTTCATGACTCTCTTTAATGACATCAGACATAAATGAAGAAAGACAGATATTAGTACTGATGTCATCCAAGGCTTTGATGTCAATGATGACAAATGTCAAATTAAAAAATGCATTTTGGTTCTAAAGGAACCAAATGTAATTTGACATATTTCCAAACATAAAACAATGTGTCAGAGATTGTACTTTGAGAATGTTTTACCAACTCTATGTCTTAAAAAAAACACTTTTAAACATTCTCAACAGGTGTTTTACAGATTTTTTTCTATTTTCAGATAAACTTTTTAATTAGAATTAAAAAGATATAAAAATAATACATTTAATCATTGCATGAGTATGGAGCCCTAGAGGGGTCATCGCAAAATGTTTTGCATGTTGAGAGAATGTGCGCTCGTTTAACTATATTGTGCGCTCGTTTTACTAAATCGTACGCTCGTTTTACTACATTGTGCGCTTGTTTTACTACATTGTGCTCTCGTTTAACTAAATTGTGCACTCGTTTTACTAAATCGTGTGCACAATTTACTATATTGTGCTCTCGTTTTACTATAGTGTGAGCTCATTTTACTAAATTGAGCTCATTGCATGAGTTATTCCTCCATTATTTAATTTTCACCTTACTAATATTTATTTTTCAATATTTTATTGATATTCTTTGAACAATATTTTCTTGTAATTACATATGTGTTTTAATATGTAATATATTACATATTATTATTTATCTAATTACTTATTTTTTATTTCACAAACTATTTTTTTATTAATCTATTTAAAATTATTTTTAAACATATGCTACATGTTTAACGTGAGCGATTAACGGCGGCGGACGTACCTCCTACGTCTACGGACAGAGGAAACATTTTGGTGCCTCCTCCGTCTGTAGACACGGGTAGCCCTACGACCCCTCCTACGGCGCACCGTTTGGGTGAGGCCTCGCCTGCGTGGTGCTCTACGTGCCATTGTAGCATTGCTGGGTTGACCAAAGTGGGCTGTATTTATACTGTCCAGAGGTAACAGGTTGTGACATCATCAGTGACATCACAGCCTTTCATGACTCTCTTTAATGACATCAGACATAAATGAAGAAAGACAGATATTAGTACTGATGTCATCCAAGGCTTTGATGTCAATGATGACAAATGTCAAATTAAAAAATGCATTTTGGTTCTAAAGGAACCAAATGTAATTTGACATATTTCCAAACATAAAACAATGTGTCAGAGATTGTACTTTGAGAATGTTTTACCAACTCTATGTCTTAAAAAAAACACTTTTAAACATTCTCAACAGGTGTTTTACAGATTTTTTTCTATTTTCAGATAAACTTTTTAATTAGAATTAAAAAGATATAAAAATAATACATTTAATCATTGCATGAGTATGGAGCCCTAGAGGGGTCATCGCAAAATGTTTTGCATGTTGAGAGAATGTGCGCTCGTTTAACTATATTGTGCGCTCGTTTTACTAAATCGTACGCTCGTTTTACTACATTGTGCGCTTGTTTTACTACATTGTGCTCTCGTTTAACTATATTGTGCGCTCGTTTTACTACATTGTGCGCTCGTTTAACTAAATTGTGCACTCGTTTTACTAAATCGTGTGCACAATTTACTATATTGTGCTCTCGTTTTACTATAGTGTGAGCTCATTTTACTAAATTGAGCTCATTGCATCAGTTATTCCTCCATTATTTAATTTTCACCTTACTAATATTTATTTTTCAATATTTTATTGATATTCTTTGAACAATATTTTCTTGTAATTACATATGTGTTTTAATATGTAATATATTACATATTATTATTTATCTAATTACTTATTTTTTATTTCACAAACTTTATTTTTTTATTATTCTATTTAAAATTATTTTTAAACATATGCTACATGTTTAACGTGAGCGATTAACGGCGGCGGACGTACCTCCTACGTCTACGGACAGAGGAAACATTTTGGTGCCTCCTCCGTCTGTAGACACGGGTAGCCCTACGACCCCTCCTACGGCGCACCGTTTGGGTGAGGCCTCGCCTGCGTGGTGCTCTACGTGCCATTGTAGCATTGCTGGGTTGACCAAAGTGGGCTGTATTTATACTGTCCAGAGGTAACAGGTTGTGACATCATCAGTGACATCACAGCCTTTCATGACTCTCTTTAATGACATCAGACATAAATGAAGAAAGACAGATATTAGTACTGATGTCATCCAAGGCTTTGACGTCAATGATGACAAATGTCAAATTAAAAAATGCATTTTGGTTCTAAAGGAACCAAATGTAAATTGACATATTTCCAAACATAAAACAATGTGTCAGAGATTGTACTTTGAGAATGTTTTACCAACTCTATGTCTTAAAAAAAAACACTTTTAAACATTCTCAACAGGTGTTTTACAGATTTTTTTCTATTTTCAGATAAACTTTTTAATTAGAATTAAAAAGATATAAAAATAATACATTTAATCATTGCATGAGTATGGAGCCCTAGAGGGGTCATCGCAAAATGTTTTGCATGTTGAGAGAATGTGCGCTCGTTTAACTATATTGTGCGCTCGTTTTACTAAATCGTACGCTCGTTTTACTACATTGTGCGCTTGTTTTACTACATTGTGCTCTCGTTTAACTATATTGTGCGCTCGTTTTACTACATTGTGCGCTCGTTTAACTAAATTGTGCACTCGTTTTACTAAATCTTGTGCACAATTTACTATATTGTGCTCTCGTTTTACTATAGTGTGAGCTCATTTTACTAAATTGAGCTCATTGCATGAGTTATTCCTCCATTATTTAATTTTCACCTTACTAATATTTATTTTTCAATATTTTATTGATATTCTTTGAACAATATTTTCTTGTAATTACATATGTGTTTTAATATGTAATATATTACATATTATTATTTATCTAATTACTTATTTTTTATTTCACAAACTTTATTTTTTTTATTAATCTATTTAAAATTATTTTTAAACATATGCTACATGTTTAACGTGAGCGATTAACGGCGGCGGACGTACCTCCTACGTCTACGGACAGAGGAAACATTTTGGTGCCTCCTCCGTCTGTAGACACGGGTAGCCCTACGACCCCTCCTACGGCGCACCGTTTGGGTGAGGCCTCACCTGCGTGGTGCTCTACGTGCCATTGTAGCATTGCTGGGTTGACCAAAGTGGGCTGTATTTATACTGTCCAGAGGTAACAGGTTGTGACATCATCAGTGACATCACAGCCTTTCATGACTCTCTTTAATGACATCAGACATAAATGAAGAAAGACAGATATTAGTACTGATGTCATCCAAGGCTTTGATGTCAATGATGACAAATGTCAAATTAAAAAATGCATTTTGGTTCTAAAGGAACCAAATGTAATTTGACATATTTCCAAACATAAAACAATGTGTCAGAGATTGTACTTTGAGAATGTTTTACCAACTCTATGTCTTAAAAAAAAACACTTTTAAACATTCTCAACAGGTGTTTTACAGATTTTTTTCTATTTTCAGATAAACTTTTTAATTAGAATTAAAAAGATATAAAAATAATACATTTAATCATTGCATGAGTATGAATCCCTAGAGGGGTCATCGCAAAATGTTTTGCATGTTGAGAGAATGTGCGCTCGTTTAACTATATTGTGCGCTCGTTTTACTAAATCGTACGCTCGTTTTACTACATTGTGCGCTTGTTTTACTACATTGTGCTCTCGTTTAACTATATTGTGCGCTCGTTTTACTACATTGTGCGCTCGTTTAACTAAATTGTGCACTCGTTTTACTAAATCGTGTGCACAATTTACTATATTGTGCTCTCGTTTTACTATAGTGTGAGCTCATTTTACTAAATTGAGCTCATTGCATGAGTTATTCCTCCATTATTTAATTTTCACCTTACTAATATTTATTTTTCAATATTTTATTGATATTCTTTGAACAATATTTTCTTGTAATTACATATGTGTTTTAATATGTAATATATTACATATTATTATTTATCTAATTACTTATTTTTTATTTCACAAACTTTATTTTTTTTATTAATCTATTTAAAATAATTTTTAAACATATGCTACATGTTTAACGTGAGCGATTAACGGCGGCGGACGTACCTCCTACGTCTACGGACAGAGGAAACATTTTGGTGCCTCCTCCGTCTGTAGACACGGGTAGCCCTACGACCCCTCCTACGGCGCACCGTTTGGGTGAGGCCTCGCCTGCGTGGTGCTCTACGTGCCATTGTAGCATTGCTGGGTTGACCAAAGTGGGCTGTATTTATACTGTCCAGAGGTAACAGGTTGTGACATCATCAGTGACATCACAGCCTTTCATGACTCTCTTTAATGACATCAGACATAAATGAAGAAAGACAGATATTAGTACTGATGTCATCCAAGGCTTTGATGTCAATGATGACAAATGTCAAATTAAAAAATGCATTTTGGTTCTAAAGGAACCAAATGTAATTTGACATATTTCCAAACATAAAACAATGTGTCAGAGATTGTACTTTGAGAATGTTTTACCAACTCTATGTCTTAAAAAAAACACTTTTAAACATTCTCAACAGGTGTTTTACAGATTTTTTTCCATTTTCAGATAAACTTTTTAATTAGAATTAAAAAGATATAAAAATAATACATTAATCATTGCATGAGTTATTCCTCCATTATTTAATTTTCACCTTACTAATATTTATTTTTCAATATTTTATTGATATTCTTTAAACAATATTTTCTTGTAATTACATATGTGTTTTAATATGTAATATATTACATATTATTATTTATCTAATTACTTATTTTTTATTTCACAAACTTTATTTTTTTTATTAATCTATTTAAAATTATTTTTAAACATATGCTACATGTTTAACGTGAGCGATTAACGGCGGCGGGCGTACCACCTACGTCTACGGACAGACGAAACATTTTGGTGCCTCCTCCGTCTGTAGACACGGGTAGCCCTACGACCCCTCCTACGGCGCACCGTTTGGGTGAGGCGTCGCCTGCGTGGTGCTCTACGTGCCATTGTAGCATTGCTGGGTTGACCAAAGTGGGCTGTATTTATACTGTCCAGAGGTAACAGTTTGTGACATCATCAGTGACATCACAGCCTTTCATGACTCTCTTTAATGACATCAGACATAAATGAAGAAAGACAGATATTAGTACTGATGTCATCCAAGGCTTTGATGTCAATGATGACAAATGTCAAATTAAAAAATGCATTTTGGTTCTAAAGGAACCAAATGTAATTTGACATATTTCCAAACATAAAACAATGTGTCAGAGATTGTACTTTGAGAATGTTTTACCAACTCTATGTCTTAAAAAAAAACACTTTTAAACATTCTCAACAGGTGTTTTACAGATTTTTTTCTATTTTCAGATAAACTTTTTAATTAGAATTAAAAAGATATAAAAATAATACATTTAATCATTGCATGAGTATGGAGCCCTAGAGGGGTCATCGCAAAATGTTTTGCATGTTGAGAGAATGTGCGCTCGTTTAACTATATTGTGCGCTCGTTTTACTAAATCGTACGCTCGTTTTACTACATTGTGCGCTTGTTTTACTACATTGTGCTCTCGTTTAACTATATTGTGCGCTCGTTTTACTACATTGTGCGCTCGTTTAACTAAATTGTGCACTCGTTTTACTAAATCTTGTGCACAATTTACTATATTGTGCTCTCGTTTTACTATAGTGTGAGCTCATTTTACTAAATTGAGCTCATTGCATTTAACAATGTGTCAGAGATTGTACTTTGAGAATGTTTTACCAACTCTATGTCTTTAAAAAAAACACTTTTAAACATTCTCAACAGGTGTTTTACAGATTTTTTTCCATTTTCAGATAAACTTTTTAATTAGAATTAAAAAGATATAAAAATAATACATTAATCATTGCATGAGTTATTCCTCCATTATTTAATTTTCACCTTACTAATATTTATTTTTCAATATTTTATTGATATTCTTTAAACAATATTTTCTTGTAATTACATATGTGTTTTAATATGTAATATATTACATATTATTATTTATCTAATTACTTATTTTTTATTTCACAAACTTTATTTTTTTTATTAATCTATTTAAAATTATTTTTAAACATATGCTACATGTTTAACGTGAGCGATTAACGGCGGCGGACGTACCACCTACGTCTACGGACAGACGAAACATTTTGGTGCCTCCTCCGTCTGTAGACACGGGTAGCCCTACGACCCTTCCTACGGCGGACCGTTTAGGTGAGGCGTCGCCTGCGTGGTGCTCTACGTGCCATTGTAGCATTGCTGGGTTGACCAATGTGGGCTGTATTTATACTGTCCAGAGGTAACAGTTTGTGACATCATCAGTGACATCACAGCCTTTCATGACTCTCTTTAATGACATCAGACATAAATGAAGAAAGACAGATATTAGTACTGATGTCATCCAAGGCTTTGATGTCAATGATGACAAATGTCAAATTAAAAAATGCATTTTGGTTCTAAAGGAACCAAATGTAATTTGACATATTTCCAAACATAAAACAATGTGTCAGAGATTGTACTTTGAGAATGTTTTACCAACTCTATGTCTTAAAAAAAACACTTTTAAACATTCTCAACAGGTGTTTTACAGATTTTTTTTCTATTTTCAGATAAACGTTTTAATTAGAATTAAAAAGATATAAAAATAATACATTTAATCATTGCATGAGTATGGAGCCCTAGAGGGGTCATCGCAAAATGTTTTGCATGTTGAGAGAATGTGCGCTCGTTTAACTATATTGTGCGCTCGTTTTACTAAATCGTACGCTCGTTTTACTACATTGTGCGCTTGTTTTACTACATTGTGCTCTCGTTTAACTATATTGTGCGCTCGTTTTACTACATTGTGCGCTTGTTTTACTACATTGTGCTCTCGTTTAACTATATTGTGCGCTCGTTTTACTACATTGTGCGCTCGTTTAACTAAATTGTGCACTCGTTTTACTAAATCTTGTGCACAATTTACTATATTGTGCTCTCGTTTTACTATAGTGTGAGCTCATTTTACTAAATTGAGCTCATTGCATGAGTTATTCCTCCATTATTTAAGTTTCACCTTACTAATATTTATTTTTCAATATTTTATTGATATTCTTTGAACAATATTTTCTTGTAATTACATATGTGTTTTAATATGTAATATATTACATATTATTATTTATCTAATTACTTATTTTTTATTTCACAAACTTTATTTTTTTTATTAATCTATTTAAAATTATTTTTAAACATATGCTACATGTTTAACGTGAGCGATTAACGGCGGCGGACGTACCTCCTACGTCTACGGACAGAGGAAACATTTTGGTGCCTCCTCCGTCTGTAGACACGGGTAGCCCTACGACCCCTCCTACGGCGCACCGTTTGGGTGAGGCCTCGCCTGCGTGGTGCTCTACGTGCCATTGTAGCATTGCTGGGTTGACCAAAGTGGGCTGTATTTATACTGTCCAGAGGTAACAGGTTGTGACATCATCAGTGACATCACAGCCTTTCATGACTCTCTTTAATGACATCAGACATAAATGAAGAAAGACAGATATTAGTACTGATGTCATCCAAGGCTTTGATGTCAATGATGACAAATGTCAAATTAAAAAATGCATTTTTGTTCTAAAGGAACCAAATGTAAATTGACATATTTCCAAACATAAAACAATGTGTCAGAGATTGTACTTTGAGAATGTTTTACCAACTCTATGTCTTTAAAAAAAACACTTTTAAACATTCTCAACAGGTGTTTTACAGATTTTTTTTTCTATTTTCAGATACATTTTTTAATTAGAATTAAAAAGATATAAAAATAATACATTAATCATTGCATGAGTTATTCCTCCATTATTTAATTTTCACCTTACTAATATTTATTTTTCAATATTTTATTGATATTCTTTGAACAATATTTTCTTGTAATTACATATGTGTTTTAATATGTAATATATTAATAAGTACAATTTATCTAATTACTTTTTATTACACAAACTTTTTTTTTTATTAATCTACACTCAACAAAAATATAAACGCAACACTTTTGGGTTTGCTCACATTTTTTATGAGATGAACTCAAAGATCTAAACCTTTTTCCACATACACATTATCACCATTTCCCTCAAATATTGTTCACAAACCAGTCTAAATCTGTGATAGTTAGAACTTCTCCTTTGCTGAGATAATCCATCCCAATTCACAGGAGTGCCATATCAAGATGCTGATTAGACACCATGATTAGTGCACAGGTGTGCCTTAGACTGCCCACAATAAAAGGCCACTTTGAAAAGTGCAGTTTTATCACACAGCACAATGCCACAGATGTTGCAAGATTTGAGGGAGCGTGCAATTGGCATGCTGACAGCAGGAATGTCAACCAGAGCTGTTGCTCATGTATTGAATGTTCATTTCTCTAGCATAAACCATCTCCAAAGGCGTTTCAGAGAATTTGGCAGTACATCCAACCAGCCTCACAACCGCAGACCACGTGTAACCACACAAGCCCAGGACCTCCACATCCAGCATGTTCACCTCTAAGATCGTCTGAGACCAGCCACTCGGACAGTTGCTGAAAGAGTCGGTTTACATAACCAAAGAATTTCTGCACAAATTGTCAGAAACCGTCTCAGGGAAGCTCATTTGCATGCTCGTCATCCTCATCGGGGTCTCCACCTGACTCCAGTGGGCAAAATGCTCACATTCGCTGGCGTCTGGCACGTTGGAGTTGTGTTCTCTTCACGGATGAATCCTGGTTTCCACTGTTCACCTGTTGGTGAGCGGTTTTCTGATGTCAATGTTGTGGATCGAGTGGCCCATGGTGGCGGTGGGGTTATGGTATGGGCAGGCGTCTGTTATGGACGAAGAACACAGGTGCATTTTATTGATGAAATTTTGAATGCACAGAGATACAGTGATGAAGATCCTGAGGCCAATTGTTGTGCCATGCATCCAAGAACATCGCCTCGTGTTGCAGTAGGATAATGCACAGCCCCATGTTGCGCGGATCTGTACACAATTCTTGGAAGCTGAACACGTTCCAGTTCTTGCATGACCGGCATACTCACCGGACATGTCACCCATTGAGCATGTTCGGGATGCTCTGGATCGCCGTATACGACAGCGTGTACCAGTTCCTGCCGATTATGTCAGCAAAGGAGAAGTGCTCACTATCACAGATTTAGACTGGTTTGTGAACAATATTTCATGGAAATGGTGATATTGTGTATGTGGAAAAAGTTTTAGAGTTTCAGAAAAGTGTGGTGTTGAGTGTATTAGTGTTAACCATATGCTACATGTTTAACGTGAGCAATCAACAGCAGCGGGCGTAACTCCTATGTCTACGGACGGAGGAGACGTTTTGGCGCCTCCTCCGTCTGTAGACACGGCGCACCGTTTGGGTGAGGCGTCGCCTGCGTCGTGCTCTGCGTGCCATTGAACGTTGGTATGGAGAGAGGTTCCCGGTCCCAACTGCAAAGGGCCGATGCCCGAATCATCACCCCTCCACCACCGTGCTTGTGTTAATATGAGCCATTTGTTCTGACCTGTTTGGTTTTGTTCATTAAATAAACTTGGTCTCATCTGGTCAGCAAACATTATTACAGGCGTCTGGCTGGTTATTCAGATCAAACTTTATAAACCAAACATTTACTTCCATATTTGTTCAGAAAAAAAAGACTTTTTCCTTCAACTTTTCCAGACCAGCCGTACATGTTCTGTCCTCTTCTAGTCGTCCTGTCATGACAGCTTTATAACACAATTATTGAGGCCTTCAGAATCAGAGATGAAGCTCTGTGTCTTTGATTTCCCACTCAGCTGAAGTGTCTTCATCTGGGATGACACAAAGTCAGGGATAGTTTATGTTTCCCTTGACCATATCCTTAATTACAACAACATCCTGTAATTTGATTTTGTTGCTGTCATGTCATGTCTCCAGGAGGCACCGCGTCCAGACAGAGGGGTTTCCGAGGCTGTATCCGCTCTCTGCAGCTGAACGGCATCACTCTGGACCTGGAGGAAAGGGCCAAGATCACGCCCGGGGTTCGGCCCGGCTGCCCGGGCCACTGCAGCAGCTACGGCTCGCTTTGCCAGAACCAGGGCCGCTGTGTGGAGAGAGCCAGGGGCTTTCACTGTGACTGCAGCCAGTCGGCTTACACTGGAGTCTTCTGTCACACAGGTACACAGAAAGGACAAGTTACTGTAAATGCTGCGTCCCATCTTACACCAAGGCGATAACGGTTTGGTCATCATATTTATGTGGCAAAGTGCATGCACTACAAAATAAAGTTAGAACTAAAATAAAATGAAAAGAAACAATTATGGAATAGCCTGTCAAGCTGAGATACTGATTTAAATGTGATATCTACAGATACACATGGCTCCTAATTAAACAAAGTTCATACAGTCATGTTCAATACATCAGAGTATGTGTTCTGGTGAGGTCCATTTGTCAGATTAAAAAAGGTTTATAAAAACAACCTTTGAGCAGGGATTAAACACAGCTTTAATTCAGCCCAAATTTCTGTATCAAAAATGTTTTTCATTGGTTCGATGTAATCTAATCTGAAATTTTCATTAGTGAAAATCATCATAATTAACATGAAATAAAGGCTTGAAAACATTCCCCTGTATGTAATAATTCATCTATATAATTTCCTTTGTGAAAAAAGTTAACTGAATTAAACAAACCTACCAATTTATTGAATATGACTGTATTTAGTTTATTAAGCTGGCTGACATTTTAGGTAATTATTGAGTTTGTTTGTAATACTATGGAGTTTATCTCCTGAGGGGGGAAAAAAACTCTTCCTTAAATTACATCGGTAACATCTCCAGAGCTGTTAGCCTGAATGTAACCCAGCTGCTATTTATTATTAGGAAAAAACACAGATTTATCACAGCCATCATCTCTGAATAGAAGAGCCATGGAAACTGAAATGCATGAAAACCATGAAGATTCAGTTTGAGCTCAGGCACAGATATTTATATTTAATATTCACACAACATATTTCTGGTTGACTTCGCCTCTGTTTCAGACGGTGGACAGCAGCGTGTCTCACTTAAAAAACAACAAAAAAACTACGAATTAACAGTTTCATTGACACCGTTCTCTGCTGTTGCAACAGCTGAGATCAGAGGGAATAACAATGCATCGTTATTCTGACCATCCACGGGTCCTTTAACCTGAGCGAGTCGAGCCGTCTCTGCGTTTTAAAAGGACCCTCTTAACCCACCGCCCACCAAGTATCGACATGCGTCAGCCCTGCCGCACTCATCTCTCACAGCATGCTGCCGCACACTGTGTGTTTTTTCCCTGTGAGTCACACTGACGCACTCGCTGCTTAATGTTTCACAAATAAATCACATTTTCAATGCTTAAATAGTGTCTAAATAGCCTCACGAAAACTCCTTGTAATTGTAGATCCGTGTTTTTATTTAACTAAACAATCAGACTCATGTCCCTAGAGAGCAACTGTAGCAGATCGATAAGATAGGTTAAACTAGTAGCAGTGTTTTAAAAATCATATTCAATAAATTAAAAATACGCCTTTCTGAGAGGCTTGTTTTTCAGATAAAAAGTACCTTTTGAGAAAAACGACCTTTAAGCCAGTATTAAACATACTTTTCTTTAAGCCCCCATGTCTGTATGAAAAATGTTGCTTTTTTTATTGGTCTGATGCAATATTCTAATCTTAAATGCTATTTGTATTAGCTGGAGGTGGGGAAAAAATCATAACTAACAGAAATAAAGGCTTTAAAAATGTATCAGTCTGTTAATCTATAAATAGTCAATTGAGTTACTGAAATAAATTAACTTTTAAGTAATATTCTAATTAATTAAATAAGACTATACGCCCAAATCACAGATTTATTCGGTTTTAGCTTTTCGTCAAACTTACATGTTTCAGATCATCAAACTAATTTTAATATGTGACGCAGATAAGATGAATAAATACAAAAGGCAGTTTTTAAATGATTTTTCATACATTGTTTAGGACAAATAGCTTTCAAACTAACCTGACTTTGGAAACATAAATTCATTGTAAGCTTTTTGGTTATGTTTTACCAGCCAAACCCATCCAAATGCTGCCGGGCCTGTAGAATCAAGAAATGTCTTGAAGAGAACCCGTCTAATGTCATGAAGAAGGTTAAAAGATCTCAAAGAGCAACACATCATGCCCTCATCTTGAAAAAAGGTTTACAAAGCTATTTCCAAGGATTTCAGCCTACAAAGGCTTGTTTTTATGGGGAACTCTATAAGGTGACCTTGAATGTCAAGAAAGGCGCCTACAAATAAAATGTATTATTTTTGCAACAAAATGGGAGAACCTCAAACCACAGTAAACTCCCTCTGAGTGACCAGACTACTGAAAGGACTCCAAAACCACATAAGCAACTCATCCAGAAGGTCACAAAAGAACCCAGAACAGCATCTAAATCCCAGCAAGTCTCCCTTGGCTCAGTTACAGTCTGTGTTCATGAGTCAACAAAAATAAAGAGGCTGCACAAAATGGCCAAAACCACCTCTGAACATAAATAACACATACCAAAAACATCTTAATGATCCCCGGTGAGACAAACTTTTACACCTGGTGTAAAACTCAGCATTTCAGAAAAATAACATCTTACTGACAGGCAAACATGGCGGCGGTAGTGCGATAGTTAGGGCTTCTTTATTCTTCTTCAGAACCTGAACGATTCTCTGTAATTGACTGAACCATGAATTTTGCTCTCTGGCAGAAGATCTTGCAGAACAATTTTCCCTCATAAGTTCTTAACCTTAAACACAGTTGAGTTGTGCAGATGGACAATGGTCCAAAGAAAACATGTAAGTTCACCTCCAAATGGCAAAAAAAAAAAAAAACTAAACGAAGGTTTTGCAGTGGCCTAGTCAAAGTGTGGACTTAAATCTTTGTCAAGATGCTGTGGCATGAATTTACAAAGGCTGTTCAGGCCCAAACTCTCCAATGTGGCTGAATTAAAACAAATTTCCCCCAAAACATTGGCCGAAACCTTTGCATGGTGTAAAAAATTTACCACAAACACTGATTAGGTTTGAGAGGGAATTACTTTTTCACACAGGTGTGAAAAGCCCAGGTGTGTTTAGATAGCTTTTCTTGTAGATTTCATTTTATATTTACTCAGTTTGTCTTCATCTGCTGATAAAAAATGTGTTTAAAGCGCAAAATGTAAGGGCAACAGAAGCAAAGACAAATAAATCTGTGGGGAAAATGTAATGGTTATTTTGATAGGATAAAGTTTTGGAGATGGTACAAAGGAAGAAATTCAAAGGCTGGAGCTGCTCCCCATTTGTGGATTAACTTTAAAAGTTTATATATGTTAATCAGTAAAAAAAATAAAAAAAAGAGATACTTTGACACGGAATCACAGCATTATTCATATTCATAAAAATGCTATTTTAAAAATCAGGCTGTCATTCTTGTTGGACAAGAGAGATAAGGTCTGTCAAGAATATTTTCAAGGTGCTTGGTGAAAGCAGTTTATTGTGTGTGAAAGGTCAGATCTGAGGTGTTCGCGGTCTCTATACAACCTGTAATATTTCTTTCTGTTCTGATTTTTACAACATTTTTGGACTAATTGTTGGTTTTAAATCCTTTTTTGACCTATAACTGCTTTCCACTGGTGTCCTATTTTTAAATTTATTTTAGCTGAATTCATGTCCTCCACATATATGTGGCTAAATGGATAAAAGGAGCTTGTAAAAAATCTGAATAAAAACTCACCCTTAACAAGCTCGAGAGAGGTTTTAAAAATCTAATAAACAGCGTGACCTTTTTACTTCATTTCTGTTTAATTACTGCCTGGACAAAACTGTAAATTAGAGGCTAAATAACGGCACTTTGAACTATAACTCAGTGACACTGAGGTTATTAAACCTGTTCTGAAAATGTCAGCAACACCCCAGCTAAACGTTCTTTGGTAGAAATTAGTCACAACAAATACTGTTTGGAAATGTCACTTCTGAAAATGTTAGAAAATTAACTTTTTTCCTATTAGTTCAGAGAGATATTGCTAAATAAGGATCAAAATGAAATATTCACTGAAAAATCAAGTTCAATGAAATTCTTATGGGCTCTTTAAATAATGGAAAATTAACTGAACAATCACCAAAAGAAGAAGAAAAGAAACAAATCTGCTTGAACAACCCAGCAGCTTAAAGTTCATAACTAAAGCATGTCATCAAACATTAAATATCAGCAATATTAAAATGCTAATAAATGAATAAGCTGGCTGCTGTCGATCTTCTTTTCTTCTAAAAGCACACATGTTTTCTGTGAGGTTTCTGCGTCTAAACTTCAGTGAAGCCTTTAAAAGGACCTCTTGTCTGTCCTCCAGAGGTGTCGGCCGACTTTAAATCTGGAACGTCCGTTGGCTACACCTTCAAAGAGCCCCACGAGCTGAGCAGAAACGGCAGTGATCTGCCCTCCTCCATCCACTCTGACCCGATTCTCCGAGGAGAAAAGGTCTCTCTGAGCTTCAGGACGACACAGAGTCCAGCTCTGCTGCTCCACGTCAGCTCCCACTCCACAGAGTATTTAGCTCTGCTCATCAACAGGCACAGTAAGGATCCTCATTTTCTTTTCTTCTGGGCCATGACTCACCCATGGTCTTTGCATTTGCACTCCTTTGTGTATCTGTCATTTCAATAAAAGTGCATGCTCGAATATAAAAGATAAATGATACAAAGATAAATGATTGATTTTTTTGTAAATATTTGGCATTCAAACACAAGTTTACAATTTTTAATGTTCTGCAACAAATGTTATGAGCACTAGATAAAATGTAAATCAGCATTTTTTAAATGAAATCCACAAAAAGGAACATTTTGATATGTGTTTTAGAAAAGTCAGTTTCTTTCTGTTTTTTATTACATTTTCTATAGGGGAGGTTTATTCTGGAAGATATATTTCATGAAGTAAACTGTAAGTAGCATGAAAGTCCTGGAGAGTAACCCCCAAGGATTGTGAAAGGAATCTTCAAGTTAAAGAAAGCTCACTGCAAATAGTGGAAACTAAAGATTAAATGCTGTAGAGTAGCTGTAAATTTCAGAAAGACTTGTAAGTTCTGTGAAAGTTCAGAAACACAACCCGATGAATCATTGAATTGACCCTTTGGTTCCACATAAATTCAGAAAAATGTCTTGTACTGTGAAAAGAACCTGCATACTTGGGGTAAGTTCCAGAAAGTAATCTGTTAATTCTTTGAAAAGGTCTGAAAGTACCCTTTAAGCTCTTTGAAAGTACATTTAAAATCATTGAAAGTACCATGTACAGTTCTGTTTAGTACCATATAAATTTAAAAAAGTAACCCTTAAATTCTTGAAAGTTGTTTAGTCCCAGAAAGCTCAGGAAAGCACCATTAGGTTCTGGGAAACGAACCTATAAATAATTTGAAACGTCTAAAAACTAACAAATAAGCCCCATGGTAAACTCCAAAATGTAACCTGGATTTTTTAGGCTAATATATAAATTCTGGAAAGTCACCTCTAATTTCTAGAAAGTAAAATTTAAAGGTCTAGAAAGTCCCCTGCCCTATCAGGGCTGTAGATTAGCTTTAAAACCAAACATAATGTTCAGGAATGGTTATCTGGAATTTCTTGGTGATATACTTAAAAGGTGTTTTCTGTTCTTTTTATTGAAGCCAAATGCTGCAGGAATGAGATTTAGTGGCACTGCTGTTAGCAGAGACCGGGTCGCTGCTTAAGGAAACGACAGCAAACTTGTTTCCACCGTGAAATATGTTCCAGTTGAGCTTCTCCAAGTCATGAAAGTTCGACTTTAGACTTTCATTATTCAGGAATCCCAACACAAGGGGCTCTCTGCAGCTTGATTTGCTGTTAATGGATTTTTTTTCCTGCTGTTAATGACTTAAAGGAAGCTGATAGGAAGTGAGGCATTAAGGTTTTGTGCTGACATCTTAAAATTAAAGCATCCAATTAGATCCCCAGGAGCGTTTTGCTTGTTTTGCCCTCAGATAACAAAGACTCCAGATAAACCAAATACAAACCTTTTACTGAAGGTCTTTTTTATCTTAAATGAACGGAGGAACACCTGGCAGATGAAGGCCTTCATAATTTCCTAATATTCCTCAGGTTGTAATTGCAGTGAGTTTACAGGATTTATTTAAATGTACACAAAGAATGTAACCGGTTAGAGAGAAATGTTCTGATGAAAGCTTTTGGTTCTGGCTGAAACTCTTGGTAACTATCAAAGCTTTTGTTAAATCTCCCCTGTTAAATGCTTGGTTATCAGGAGAAATAAATCCACTCTGTTATTGAGAGGGAATCATCCTCCTGATGTAGCAATAGTAATAATTAGAGGACAGAAACGTGGACCCGTCTTTATCAGATTAAATACATAATCCTAGCCTGCTGACAAAGAACACAGAACACAGCAAGAAAACTCGACTCAAACCGAAATGTTTTCCTGTTTAGAGATTTTAATCGGTAAAAATGTTGCTTGCTTGTTTTATTTTTTTCCTGTTTGTGAAGATGAGCTGGAGCTGAGATACAAGCTGGACAGCAGCAGAGATGCAGACGTGCTGAGGAGCAGCGTAAGGGGAGTGGCCAACGGGCTCCTGCACACCGTCACCATCAGGAGGTCGGCCGACTCCGTGTCCGTGCAGGTAGAACCATCTCATTAGTGTGCAGCGCACAGAAGCAGAGCCGCACCTGGAGCCCGTGGGGTTTACTCTCTTTTTGCTTCTGTTAGGGCTCCACAAGCTCTGCAAAAACAACATCAAAGCTTCTGTGAGCTCATTTATTGGAAACCAAAGGCTGGACTCGTTGGCCGCCAACATTTTCTAAGGATTGTTATTCTCAGTCTTAGTTTTCATTGAACCACCCCCCTTATTTATAACTCCCACAAAGCTATGCCTAATTATATCTTGATCAAAAAACTCTTTCTAGATGCTTTTTTATCCCACTGGAAGAAAAACAACCACCTTGATCTCTCATACACGAGTCCACGGATGAGACCGGAGCACGTTGGTAACAACTGAGGTGTTAGTTTGGAGGTTTTTGTTGTTAAAAATGACAAAGGGTCTCCCTTAGGAATGTTCCCCTGAACCTTGAGTATATTATTCATGCAAAGCCAGTTCACAAACGTGTTCAAATGTTATTTTAATCGAGTCCAGCTCGAGTTTTGAGGAAATAGACAAAACGATCAGATTTATCCAGTTCATTCAGATACAGTTCACTTACCGTATTTTTCAGACTATAAGTTGCATCAGTCAAAAAATGCGTCATAAAGAGGGAAAAAAAACATATATATGTTGCACTGGACGATAAGTCTTGCTTATTTAGAAATTGATTTCACAAAATCCAAGACTATAAACTAACATCTAATCTGGTAAGGCAATTTATTCAATTACACAGCTGCATCAGCTGAATAATAGGGGACATACCTGGGAGGATGAATGGGGGAAATTAGCATAACAAGCCACCAATTCCAATCCGGAAAGTTCTCGGCCCTGTTGAGCCATTACGCATGGTTTTAAGTTATTTAATGTTTAATAAATAACTCTGTCTGTTAGATATTGTCCGGTGAATATCAGCCCAAACAGCTGATATTAGGACAATAGTTCAAAGGAATGATTCGAGCACTGGCATTCTTTTAACAGCAAACTCTGCACACATAGAATAAAGGAGTGACAAGTTCTCTTCAAGTTCAAGAATTTATTAACAAAAATAAATGAACATCCACAGAACACCGTTTCTGCTGTTTTAATAGCTTCTAGTATTAAATCATTCCTGTGGCTTCTGTTACCTTCTTTAGCTCAATGTGTTTCTTTGATGCTCACTCCACTTATTATGCTAGATAGTAAGACTAAAATCTAATCACATTCAGCCTGATTTTAATAATTATGATACAGTAAAGTGGGATTCAAAGGATTGTACGATACCGACTTGGAAAAAGTTATTTATATAAAGAGAATCAGATGATTTCATCTTGTTATTGACTTTGCTGCTGTTTTTTTTTATCCTGGATAAACACTTGACAGTGGAGAGGAATCTCGCAATAGAACCAGGCTCCATCAGATCTGCTAAAGACCTGGGGTCTCCTTTATAAAACATTGCGTATAATTGGTACTAAAAGTTTTTGTACACCCAAAAGCCAAAAATGACATATGGCAGAAAAAAATCCAGATTTATAAAACGATGCATACAGTTAATAACATTTTTTAATGACTCAGCAGATCATTGTTATTTCATGGTAAACAATGGCCACCAGGGAGAAAAGAGCAAAGAAACGGTGAAAAGATATCCCAGAAAGGCCTTTATTAAATGTGGGAATCAGATGTAAAAACAGTTGTTGACAGGTATATGATGTTGTATTCTGTTATACTTCTTCTCCTGCTGGCTTCCATGTTTGCAGGCTGCTGCTCTTTTGTCTAAATAAAATACCAAATGCTGCGCTCTGTGTTGGGAACCCTGGGAAATCTCATATGATTGGCTCAGGAACCAGGAAGTAAACACGGGCTACACTCTGAACCGAAGTAGTTCCGGACCGTACCTCTAGGTTTGAAAGGAGAAAAACGTGACTAAGATATTGTTGATGGAGAGGACTGATTGTTTATAGGGGATGTTACTTCCATCCCAGGTGAGAAATGAGAATGAATTAGGTTGATTTTACAGAATATTTCTTACTTATTGCTCCTTTAATAAGGTTTCATTTGGTGCAGAACCAAGTCATAGAGCTGTTGTATCCTCACCTGCAACAAGTCGGCCCTTAGCTCTTGTTGTCTGTCACTTGTGCCACCACGAAGTTGTCACTGTATGAGCACTTTAAGAAAATATGTCCATAACATATTGGCACATCAGGTGTGCTCTCAAATATACCTGATCCAGCCAGTTGGGGGGCTTCATAGCTGCATTGGTGGTGCATCTCAGAATCCTGGGCTGATGACGGTCTTGTTTCACTGCATGTTAGAAATAAGACTAACTCATGAGAATTGTACAAAAGTTCAGAGAATAGATCACAAACAAGTAAAATAACACAAAAGCAAGGTGAAGCTCCTAAATGTTCTTATAGGTGAAGCAGGAAGCATGGTTCACTAGTTTAATTTTAAAGGAACAGTGACAGCACCACCTGGACAAGGCAGAAAGAGAAAACTTGGGCCAACAACAGTCCTGAGGAGGCAGGAGGTAAAAAAAAAAACATGCAGACCTACAGCAGTACTGGGTGGCAGCAGCATGTAGGGTTTCTTCTTCCTGGAGAGGGCACATACTAAAGGCTGAACAGCCCCATGCCTGAATGCCAAGATCTACACCACTACTGCTCCAATTTGCCTTCAGCTATATAAACAAGACACAGAGGTTTAGGGATTTCTTGTCTGTAGATCAGCAGTATGTCTGGAGGACGAAGAATGAAACGTGCAGCAAAGAACAGCAGGGCTACAGACGAGCATGGGGGCTGTGTGATGCTTCCTCTGGATGTGGGAACCTGCCGGCAGAGGAGGGCGATCTATATCAGGAGGTCCCGGGAGCAAATGTCATCATCAATGGCATCATTGGACTTTCGAACAGGACAATCTCACAACAAGTCTCAGTCCACCAAGGCGCGGTTTCAGGAGACGTCCACGAAGTTACTAGAGTGGCCACCTGAGTTGAGCTCTGTTGAAGACATCCGATGTGATTTGAAAAGGCAGTTGAAGAACAGAAACCCAAGAGTACTGACGAACCGCAGGCTGTTGCCCATCATGAGTGGGCTACGATTCCTCAGTAAAGGCTACAGGAAGCCGGTGTCAGCCTCTGGATCATGTTTGCAGCCGGTCATAACACCGAAAAGCTGCTCCACTAATTAATTAAGTCACCTATCATGCACAGGTTGAATAACTTTAAGACCGAAGTAGTAATTAAAGCGTAATTTTGAGCTCGAGTTGCAGACGTCACCTGTAATCTCAGTAGTTTAGAGCTATTTAAATTATCTGCAGTGTGGGTTGAATTATATTAGGTGTGCACACTGTGCCTGCTAACACCGACCTGCATCTGTACCTACATCCACATTGTGTCATTCTTAATAAATAGTTACGCTATTTTGGTTGTTTGTTTTTTCTTTGTCAAAGATTGAAGATTTTATTCTGAACTGATTTTTATTGAGCTGAACAAATTCATCTGCTCACACCTGAGTAGCTACACGTGTCTGTGCTCCTTTCAACATGTAGATTTATGCGTAAGTGTTGGGAACCTGCAGCTGCTGCACCAATCGGGTTGAGGGCATGCCGATGGGAACGAGATGTAACGCCAATTAACATTTAACTTTTTCAGCCTGCATTTGCCAATGAGGTGCATATCTCAAGGGCACGTTAGACCCATGCAAATGTCCAAGGGAGCACAAAGGTGCATTTTATTCCCCTGTGTACTAAAGCTCCACTCAGCAACTATGTGTCACTTTCAGCCTCTGTCCTGGAAGGAGCTGCGACAGGGCAGCCGTATGCGATGAAATATGAAGCATCCTAATCATATCTGGACTTACTGAATCACCGATCTTGTTAACAACCTCGGATGATATACGAGGGGAAATGCATCTAGGCAGCATCCAGCAGTCTGTGTGAGTGTAATTATAAACACAGTGAGATAAATAACAAGGTGACCTCGCTCCAGTGCTCCACTGCTCCAGTGCAGCCTCCTGATTCATGCCGTTTGTAAGGTAGCAGTGAAATATGAGCCTCATCTTATCAGTTTATATCATTGCGAACTGTTTTATCTTTAGTTGTCTGCAATATATAAAACACGAGGCGTACAGTGATTGTGGAGTAAATTATCTCTGCAGCCGTTTACAGCAGATTTACATTTGCAGAAACTCGTAATGCCTTCAAGGTACACATTTTTTTTTCCTTTATCCTTTCAGATAAAAATGATCTTTAGTCTGTTTCTTGAATATAAACACTGAACATTATTCTTTTTATTTTCTTTCAGATTGATGATAATGTGAGAGAAGACTTCAACCTCAGCTCCGCCGAGGAGCTCAGCAGCCTGAAGTCTCTTGTTCTGGGCCGAGTGCAGAGTAAGTTAAAAAGCAGATACAGAAGGTCTGTTTAGTTAAAGGACACTTGGACTCATTAGAATACAACTGCGGGCTGTTTGGCCTTGTTTCTCTCGTGGTTTAAACCGGCTCTGAGACGTAAATATAGATGTTTTCACCAGGACTAATTCAAATGATTTGGGAGAAAAGGCAAAATGCTAAAACAGAAAGTGAAAATAAATCTACCCACACAAATTTAAGGCTATGAGTCTTGTATTACTTTGCTTCCAGTACCTCTCTGCTGAGATACAGTGAAAAGCACAGAGTCTAGTTCAGTTTTGGGCTTTTGTTCCCTAAATGCACTAAAAGGGTTGCCGACGTCAACCCACTTCTGCAGTAAATCATTCACTTTATATTTTCCTTCCAAGAAGCCAGACATTATAATACTTAAAGTGGTCCTATTCATTAGCTTTTTTAAGTTTTTCTTTTAAAACTGATTTCTGTCCAGTCTTTGTTTCCAACTGTGGCATCGTAATGTTGACTGTTACAGTAATGTAGAGATCATTATTGAAGAAAAGAAGAAGCAGCTGGATCAAACTTTTTTTTTTACAGAAGATGAACAGGATTTGAAAGCAGGGTTCCTGCATGTTTTCCCTTTCAACTTTCTACAGGTTTCCAGCCTCAAGTACTTGGATATTTTCTGCATTTGCTACAAAAAAATTTATTCTGCATCTAAATACAAAACATTTGCATAGGAATGTTTTCAGGTTTTTATCATCTGGGCAATAAATCATGAAACACCTGTAAACCAATGTCTGATTCAGTGGTGTAGTGCTGGATTATTTTATCCTCTGCCCCAAATTGGATAAATGTAACTGTGAATAAACAGCGTTGACAAATTATATCCTAATGGCATAAACCAAACCAAAGCAAAATAAAGTACAGAAATAATCACAATCCAGAAAAAGCCGTAGAGACACATCATCCTGCTGTTGCTGTCCTGTATCCTAAGCCTTCTGCTATAGCTCTTTGTAATCACCTGGCTGGAGCTAAGATTGCATTTTCTATTTGGTGTTCTTCTTCGGTTAAAACTAATAAAATAGGAACAGTTAAAAAAAGAGTCTGGATATCTAATTTAACCCAAAATTTGCCTCAAACCACCACATGAGCAAGGTGGCACATGTATGCTAGCTACACTCGTACTGTCAGGAGGAGTCCCTCTGACCAGACGGCATTTCCCAACACCTGTGCTTTTATGGTGCATTCAAGTACATCTGGTGCACTGGATTGTCATGTTTTTGACTCTCTGATAACTCCTCAGTCTTATTTACAAAAAAAAAAAAACACTGCGATGTTTTCATGTGGTGTTATTGTTGAATAATCCACCCATCCACCAACTTACCCATCCATCCCGCTCATCCTTTATGATTTCAAACAACAAAAGCAAATCTCCAGTCTATTCTATAGTAGTCACTTTTAATTTTTTCTCTTCATTGAAGCAAACAAAAAACATACCAAACCGTGATTATTTTGTACTGTTACGCCGCCAGTAACGACTCAATCATGCAGTTGAATGTGAAATTTAACTATCTCTGTGTAATTTGCAATCAGCAAAACACAATCTATGTTTTTTATCATTGTAAATTTCAGGCAGTAAGGGGTTCAAATTAGGAACTGATCAGAAGTCAACAGGTTTATACAGAATAAAAATGTTCAGATATAGGACTGAAAATGAGCGGAAAAAGCAGCTAAAGTCCAGGGAACACGTCAGAAAGCCTGAAAAACTATTGAACTGGTTGCTCCTTCCTAAATATTTTTCAGCCAGTTTTGATTGTAGAGCAATCATGCATCATCGTTAATTTTAGCTGACTGCTTTTTCATTTGATAAACTACACTTGACAAACTCTGACACATAAAGTTCAGGTTTGCATTTTACTAACAGACCTTGGTTCTACTTGAGAGACCAGCCACTTGGCAGCGCCAGATGAGTTACCTTTATAATGGGTACATAAAATAGTTTTTTTAAACAAAACTTCATGTGGTCATTTTGTGTTGCCGTAGAAGTAACTTACCGTATTGTTTGGGCTATAAGTCGCTCCGGAATATATAAGTCGCACTGGACTATATGCATTTATTTAGAAATGTATTTCACATAATCCCAAAACTAAAAACTCACATTTAATCTGGTAAACCAATTTATTCAATCACAGAGCTGCATCCACAACCGGCTGAATAATATGGAATATACCTGGGAGGTTGGATGGAGTAAATTAGCATAACAAGCCAGCAACTCCAACCTGGAAGGTTCTTGCCAGCACAAGTTATCAAAATTATGTTGAAACCAGACTGTGAGCATAACGGTGCTACGTGCTAAATTCACAGTATGACACGACTGTTTCAAAGCAACATAAAGCTCACGTGTATCAGTGAAGTTGTAAACCACGCGGATAATAGACCTGTAAACTAGCGTTAGCTGTTATTAGCTTCATGGACAGCCCAATAACAGGGTTATTTTAGGGTTATTTCATGGCTGGGCCCTTCGAGCTGCACCACACAACGCTCCACTGCGTGACTGCAGACTGAAACAGCGAAACAACATACAAACACGTGTTCAATCTTTGTTGTCTATAAGTTAATATTTCAATAAATTTTTAGTTGGTACAAGAGCAGCCTAAAGAGCCCTCTTAAGGCTATAGACGGTAATGTTTACTTCGTGGTTCATATTGGTCAACATGAATTACCTCAAAATTAATATATAAGTCGTACCTGACAATAAGCCACAGGATCGGCCAAACTATGAAGAAAAGTGCGACTTATTCTGAAATAAGTTGTGAAGCTTGTAAAACTAAAACAGGCTTTGTTTGTGCACCTCAAGTTGAGTTTTCATAGGATACCAAAGAGACTGACACTTGGGGGGGGGGGGGGGGGTCTCCCCTTTTCTGTAACACCCCTAAATTAACTCCAGCTACCACTCAGAAACAACCTGATTACTTGTGCTTTAATGCCAACTGTCCTGTCAAAGCATCATGGAGAACAATGAGCACGGCAGACAGGTGTAATGGTGGCAGCATCATGCTGTGGGGACGATTTTCTCTAATAAATATAATAATCTAATGAAACACACTGGAAGGAAACCTGATGGAGGCTGCAAAGGTCTCAGGACTGGGGAAGAGGTTCACCCTCCAGTGGGGCACCTTTAAATTTGTACCCATTACTACGTGTATGCATGTGTCCTGAATGGCCTAGTCAAATGCTAGACCAAAACCTTACCGTAATTTGCAGCAAGATATGAAATCTGATGTTGATAATTGCTGTCCATCTCAGTCTGAATAGAAATTCATACCATGCTGTCCATGTTGTTGTAAAGAAATCTGCATACACCTTTATAAATGTAAGCTTTTCTGATTTTCTGATATAAATGTAATCTTTTCTGATGTAAAGTTCCTCTCAGCTCAGTGTTGTACAGTGTGTCTGAACCCCGTCATGTCAGAATGTGACCCACCATCCCCTCTGTCGCACAAGAGAGTCAAGTCAGAATCTGAAAGAGCAATAGCGAGCGGGCTTTTCTGTCGTTTTCTCCCCGCCTCGTCATCCATCAGGTTAACTAATGGAGCCAGAAGGAACACAGGGAGACAGAGAGAGGGAGAGACGTGATGTAGCGAGGCGAGCAGCAGCTGAAAGACCTGCTGTAATGTTTCCTGCTGCCCTCATCAACATGCAGATGCGTTCAGGTAACGGCCGCGGTCAGCTCTCAGTCATCTGATGCAGCTGTTTACGACGCTGCTGTCGGCTTTAACAGCTGCTGTTTACGCTGCTGTGAGGGAGAGCCGGTGAAAGATGGAGGGGACTGAGTCAGTAAAAGCAGCAGATAACGGTGGAGAGGCAAGATTTGTCCTATGGGGTGATGGATGCAGACAGTTTGTCAGCTGTATTTAATGTTTTTATGAGGTGATGTGAGTAATATTAAGAATCAATGAGCCCTGGTAACAGTGCAATGTGAAGCGGAGTCTGTTTACTTGTTTGTGCATTTCATGATTAAGTAAGAGGTTTCAAACACTGCGGAAATCTTTTTGAATCCTCAGGTTCAGATGACTTGGATCCGGACCTGGCCCGGCTCGGCTCTCTCGGCTTCACAGGCTGTCTGTCAGTGGTTCAGTTTAACTCCATCGCGCCTCTAAAAGCGGCCCTGCTGCACCCGGACACTAGCCCCGTGGTTGTCCTCGGACCTTTAGTCCGGTCTAACTGCGGTTCGTCAGCTTCAGCCAATCCATACTCAGCTGAGAACACGCACCACCTGTCAGGTAAGAGTCAGTGACTCAGATGCGGCGAGAACACCTTGTAGCACTTTCTATGTTGCCAAGAAAAATTAAAGTCAGCCCAACTGTGTTCCCAAGTGCTCATTTAGCTCATAAAAGTGACATGTTGTGACTCACAGAACACTGCAAAAAAAAAAAAAAAGTAAAAAAGAATTTGAAATTAGTGTATTTGCCCTTGATTTGAGTAGGTAAGTAAGATGATCTGCCAATGGAATAAGATTTTTGCACTTAATATTGGAACAACTCATCTCCATCATCTTATTTGAAGTGCAGGATGTCTAATTATCTTTTATTTTAGGGGTCAAAATACTCATTCCATTGGCAGATCATCTTATTTATCTGCTCAAATCAAGGACAAATACAATAATGTCCAGAAACCTTTACTTACTTTTGGTTCCCTTTTTGCAGTGAGTGTGTTACTGTTTTTGAAGAGCAAGAAATAACACACAGCTGTTTTTGTTTGTTCAACTAGTTGGGCTTCATTGAAGTGCAGTATAACAGCAAACTCAAGTAAGTCTAATTTTCTTGAAAAGAGTGTAATTTGTCCTTGATTTGAGCAGGTGAATAAGATTATCTGAGTATTTTTACCCTTAGAATAATATAATTAGATACACTGCATTGAAATAAGATGATGGAGATGAGTTGTGCCTATTTTAAGTCCATTCGCAGATAATCTTATTCACCTGCTCAAATCAAGGGCAAATGCACTCCTTTCAAGAAAATTTGACTTACTTTTAGTTCCTTTTTGCAGAGTGGTCCTTTATTCCTGAAATGATTGTCCAACCCCACCTCCAGGCCGCTTGAATTCGCTGCATGTTTAGTTGCTACATACCTGTGTGAGCAGCTTTTCTCCATAATGGAGATGAAGAAGAAAGCACACCGCAGCCAACTTACTGATGCGCTGCTACAAAGTACTCAAACAAAACATTTATGAAGTACATGCCAATAACCAATGCCAATTCTGGCATAAAGCACAGAGAAGATATGTATTTGTTTAAATTGTTATTGCTTGTACTGCACATGTGGCAGCTGGGAGAAAAATCACAATACTGATAAAAAAAATTGTGTTAGTCATTTGGCTCCGACACAGAAATGTGTTGAACTTGATAAATACCGATAAAAATGAAGGAGGAACGATTGGAAAGATGGTTTGTATTGAACGAGTGCCATAAAAAGTAAACATTATGATAAAGAAAACATTGTAACCCGAGAAACTTTATGCTCACAAACATCTGCCTCCGTGGTCTGGCTGTTGACTCGTTATCTGTACTTTGCATGTCCCGTAGCCCTGGATGGATCCTAACTGAGGTCTAATGCTGTAACAATTATTTCTTAATCCTGGGAAAACAATTGTTTTGAACACATAGACCTTTTATTTTAGTTTAGTTTTTGTTGGGTAAGAAAAAAATCCACCATTTTAATCCATTTCTTTAATGGGTTTCACCCACTGTTACTGCAGAGAGAACGTTACATAAGCGTAGGAATGCTCACTACGTCATCTAAAAATCCCTTAAGTGCTTTGAGAAACCGCAGGAAGGTGGATTGTGACCTATTTATGTGTCATACTTTCAATATTTGCAGGTTTTCTGGCTCTGAAAGTTGCCCATTAATGTCACAAAGACCAGTTAAACCAGGGACCCATAACTTAAGTGTTTCCCGTGCCTCGAAATTTAGTTTTACTGACTTAGATCCTGAGCTAATGTACTTCCGAGTGCCCTGTGTCTCGTTTTGTCAGATGGTTCCATTACAGCTTTTTTTTGTTACTGTTCAACATAAATATAATCAAATACAAAAGGACAAAGGGTTTTGTGCACAAATAAAGTGTATTTAGGACAGAGTGCTGTTATACAGCTTGAACATAGATCGACACATACACGATTAGAGGCAGATGAGGCTCAGTAGGAGCTCTGTGGTGAATTTTTATCCTCAGGCCACAGCTGTAAATATGTTTCATGAACAAGAACAGGCCCATTTTCCTTGTTCTGGAAATAATTGCCCTTCCTTATGCTCTCTTGATTCACAGATGGTGTTTAAGTTATCAGCAGATGGGCGATGCATTAATATTTACTGAGGAGGGGGGGGGGTTCTCAGAAAACATTTATGTCCGCTTGCTGGAGGTTTTTCAGCTCTGATGCCAAAAAAGGCTTCTTCTGAGATCATCAGAGCTTGGGAGTTTCAGGTTTACAGGGGTACATTGTACAACTATCATTTTTTTATTAGGGGCACAAGCCATGATGTATTCATGATATTGCTTAATCTGCACAGGATGAAAATTTTACATACAAGCACAAATGTATGATACACCCCCACTGCTTTCTGTGTCTCTGCTCTGTTTTCTCTAACCCCCTGTCGGTCGAGCGTTCACACTGAGCCTGGTTCTGGTTCTGCTGGAGGTTTTCCTCCCTGTTAAAGGGGAGTTTTCCTCTCCACTGTCGCTTCATGCATGCTCAGTATGAGGGATTGCTGCAAAGCCATCAACAATGCAGACGACTGTCCCTGTGAATCTACGCTCTTTCAGGAGGAGTGAATGCTGCTTGTCAAGACATGATGCAATCTGCTGGGTTTCCTTAGAGAGGAAACATTTTGACCAATCTGTCTGGAGGATTTGATTGAATCTGACTTTTTAAAGTGCCTTGAGATGACGTGTTGTGAATTGGTGCTATATAAATAAAATTGAATTGAATTAAATGGGATTTTAATCCTGGAAATGTCCTTAAGGTGATAGATGGCCAATTTTGTAATTGTGTTTAGATCCCTTTGAAGGTTCAGGTCTGAGTCCATAATTACACCCAGATTTCGGGCCTGATCAGTGATTACTAGCTGAAGCAACTGAAGATAACTCTATTGGTCCAAAAATTATTACTTCAGTCTTGTTTTTATTCAACTGTAGAACATTTTGGCACATCCATGCGTTTCTGTCTTATAAGCATTTACTCAGCGCTTGAATGGGTTCATAGTCACCTGGTGACGTGGTGATGTAGAGCTGTGTGTCGTCTGCATAGTTGTAGCAAATGATGTTGTTGTTTTATGATCTGAGCTAGAAGGAGCATGTAGATATTGAATAGGAGGGGAATCAATATGGACCCATGGGGAACCTACGACGGAGTATTAGGGCCACACATGAAGAGAAAAAATATTTTTGCCATGACGAGATTAAACTCGACATGTCGATTTTAAAGTCGCCATGTCGACATTAAACTCGCCATTTCGAGAATAAAGTTGATATATCGTGGCGACTTTAATCTCGACATTCCAAGGTTTGGAGAAAAGAGCAACCGCGCTCCACAGCTGCAGTCTCTGCGTTTTAATTAAGTGTGAAGGTAGTCTTTGCCGTGCTGCAACTGTATAATCATGGTTCTGGGCTAAAAGACCGAGGATTTCCTTATTGCTAAACCCGATTCTGAAGTACAATTTGACCAAATCATCTACACAAGGCATGTTGAATCGTCAGCCAACTGTCTGATTCTGGATTCAGTGCAGGTATCCTGTGCAGCGGTTGGCTCTCTCCAAACTATTTTGAACTAATTTCAACTTTATTATCGAAATGTCGAGTTTAATGTCGACTTTAAAGTCGACACGTCGAGAATAAAGTCACTACGATATATGAACTTTATTCTCGAAATGTTGAGTTTAATGTCGACATGTCGAGTTTAATCTCGTCATGGCAAAAATATTTTTTCTCTTCAGGTGTGGCCCTAATACTCCATCGTAGGAACCCCACATGTGATTTTTGTGGCCTCTGATGTAAAGTTACCTACTGACACAAAAAAGTCCCTGTCCTTTAAGTAGGATTTAAACCAGTTGAGAGCTGTACCAGAGAAGCCGACCCAGTTTTCCAGGCGTTCTAATGTAGTGATCGACGGTATCGAATGCTGCACTGAGGTCCAATAGTACCAGCACTGTGGTTCTTCCACAGTCTGCATTTACGGATGTCATTAAACACCTTGACAAAGGTCTCTTTACTGTGGTGAGGAAACCTGACTGAAATCGGCTGTTCGTTGTTAAGATGGTGTTTAATTGTTGAAACTCAGCTTTTTCAATAATCTTATTGATAAAGGGGAGGTTTGAGATGGGCCTGTAGTTCTGCAGTAGGAATTTGTCTAAATTTTTCTTTTTAACAGTGGTTTAATAATTGCTGTTTTAAGGAACTGGGGGAAAACACCTGACAGAAGGAACGTGTTTATTATCTCAGTCAAATCAGACGTTATGACAGGCAAAACGTTCTTAAAGAAAGCTGAAGGTAGAACATCAAGGGAGCAGGAGGAGGAACTTAGCTGGTGAGCTTCTAAGCTTTTGTACATTATTTGGCTGAATTGGGACATTTTGTCAAGATCAGGCTCCCATCCTGTGGAACCAACTTCCAGTTTTGGTTCTTGAGGCAGACACCCTGTCTACTTTTAAGACTAGGCTTAAAATTTCCTTTTTGACAAAGGATTATAGTGGCTTAGGTTATCATGAGCTATCTTAGGCTACTGGAGGACATACAATCTATTTTTCTCACTCTGCTGAATTCTCCTACTGTTCTCCAATTTGCATTGTTTGTTGGTATTTCAACTTTTACCTTCTTGTTCTCTCTGTCTTTTTCTCTTCATAATAAGTACATCTGGTCTGGCGTTCTATTAGCTGTGACACCATCCAGGGGGGCAGATCATCTGCCATTACCATATAACAGAGAAAAGATTCGTCTTGAGAATAAAAACTCACTAAAACTGAATAAAACGTAAAACAGCATATTTGACAGCAGCTGTATTTTGGACCTTATTGGGGTGAAGGAAACATTGTCTTGTACAGGATTCTGCTTTTCTTACAGGAAACAATCTGAACGATGCCTCCAGTAGCCTAGAAACTAATTTTAAACAAGGTAACTTTTGGCAGGATGCTTGTGGTCCTCAGAAGGCTTATTGGGTTAGTCTGTTTAACTTGTTAGCAGCTTCTCAGACTTATTAAAGCGGCTGCATTGTAGCCAAGGATCTGCTTTTATGCTGTGGTTCAACATGCCTGCTTCTACTTTGCTAAAGGCATCAACACAGCTGCTGGGCTATGACAGGACTCCCTGTAAACCTTCACAATAAGAGCCTCAAGCGTGTATACTGCACTTTAAACTTAAAGAAAAACATATTTTGAAGCTGATTAAAAGAGTCTACTGCATGTTGTTCACTTGTAAAACTTTTGAAATTGGTCTAAATCCTGAGTGTATTGTGTTTGAAGTGCAATTGGTTGTCAAATACAGTATGCAAATAATGAATAATGCATTATTATTATTTTAACATTACTACCACTAATGTGATTAATATTAATAATATTTATTTTGTTAGCTTTACTACAAATAATAATCTTTTTAATAACCCTAACCCATAATTTTAACACATTTTTGAAAGACCGTGATAATATTAATCACAATAATCAGTTTGCTCACAATAATGCATAACAGGGCGACTATGTCAGAGTACTGCTGCTTATGGGCGGATGGGTCCTTTATCCTGTTCTTGTTTTGCCGGTATATTGCACTGTTTTTTTAAAGCTGTGTCACAAGCAAATTAAATACCAGGCGGCTGTTTTAATTAATATGTAGTTAATTTGTACCATTTAGGGTTATTACTACTAACATTTTTTTGTCCTGGTCTTATACTCATTCAGTTTAAGGATGACTTGCTGCTCCTTCATTTTAAAAAAATTCCTATTATTGTCCTGAAATATGTTCTTTTTTTCTAGTTTTGCAGATCGTTTAATCTTGTTTCTTCTCATTTAAACATCTCATTTCCTTTGCTTTTACGCTTTCTCTCTCTGATGCAGACCAGTCTGGTTCTGTGGGTTCTGGTCAACCTCTAGTTAATGCCATGAAGACGGACTCAGCTTTGATCGGAGGTATGTTCGTTGTGCGTAAAATATATTTCTTTTTGTCCCCATCACACTCTCCAGTGACAAACAGCGGTGATGAGAGTGAAAAATATTTTTCATGTCTCCTCCGCTACCTCGGATGGAATCAAAAGCAAGATTGAAATTGTTCCCATGACTGCAGGAATCAATTCATTTAAAATTGACTAAATCTTTGCGACTTTGGCACTCGGCAAAACTAATTAAAGCTCGGCTCAAACGACCGGAGGAACTTTTTTTCTCTGTTATCTTCGAATGTGTTAAGAGTTTTAAAACCAAAGCGACACAGTGAAATTCATTTCAGATATTTTATGAAATTCCAATTAGAAGAAACTTATAGAAATGAGTGGAACTGAATGGCCTGACTGCGTGAAAGTCCTTACAGTCAGTCAAACAAACAGACCGCAGGGCAAAAAGAGATGATCTAATCGAGCCGTGCTGAGACCACACTAATTGATTCATAAAGGGAATCCATGGGTTCATGACTTGTTGAGTTTTACGGTTCTGTGGAATAATTGTCTGCCCTCTCTGTAACCTTAAGTTTCATTTCTTTACTTCATAAAGTCCATTTTGACAAGTTTTAATGGAACATTCACAAAAAAATTATTACAAAGCTGGTCATTTCCATGTTCTTTTATCCCAGTAGGATGTGCTGCCATATCTGGAGTTAGTGTACAGTGCTGTGAGAACGTTTTAGAGATTTCTTCTTTTTTGTACTTCTTTCTATACATAAACGTTTCAGATCATCAAACAAATGTTAATATCAGTCAAAGGTAACCTGAGTAAATACAAATAGCAGTTTCAAAGCAGTACCTATGGGGTAAAAGTAGTACTGGGTTGTGATTCTTGGCGACAAATGCACACATCTCAGCTGGATTTAAGTCAAAACTTTGACTAGGCCAGTCCAAACACCTTCTTTTTCATTTTGATTCATACAGAGTTGGACTTAGTGGTGAGTCCTGTTGCTTAACCCAAGTGACCTTCACAGAAAACTCGGGCTGTCTCGAATACTAAGGTTTCAAACTTCTCACTTAGAGAAATGCATAATTTGTCACTGGCCTACCTTGCTTGGCAAAACAGGAGAGAAGATAATACTGATAGTATAGGTGTTAATATCCTTTTTTATAAATGTGTACCTTTGATTCAGTTGTGCAATTATTTATTATATTTGCAAATTTTAGTGTGCCTCTGTGTGCTTCAATCAATCAATCAGTCAATCGATCTTTATTTAAGACACTGTTTGGTCCATATAAAACAAAGACAACAACAACACATAAAAATAAAGAATAAAAAAAGCAAAAAAAAATTAGCTTGTAGTGTTATCTTGTGGCATTAGCTTGTAGCAATAGCATATAGCAAATTTAGTTTCTCCAAACAATGTTTTCATATTTGCCGTGTCAGCTGAAGAGGGTCACTTATGTTTTCTTTCGGCTGTACTCAGGGGCGTAGCCAGAATATTTTTACCGGGGTGGCCAACATGGGGCACAAAGCTAGCGAGGGGTGGCCAATAGAAAACCCTTTACAAACATATATACTATACTATATACAGTACACAACCTAACCCCTTCTTGCTAACACTTAACAGGAATAAGTAGGTTTAGAAAATAGCTGAAAATGCCTGTATATATAAAATAATCGACTCAAATACTTGTTCACACAAATGTACTTTATTTAAAGTTCAAAAACAGACAGTCACAAAAAAACCACATCAAATTGTGGCATGAACCAATAAAAAAGTAATTTTCTTAAGTCTTGCAGTAACCAAGACATTTTTGCTGTTACAGTGCTTGCGTATGAAATATTTAACAAACAGGTTATGGATTTACCTTTCTTACATATGAACTATTAAATACACAAGTAAATCATTTATTTATCTTGCACATCGTTAGCCTCATTGTATAATTGACTAAGTCATATTTGAAAGCTTTTGGAAAGCAAGGACAAAATATTATAGGAAGAAGCACATATTTCATGTAACAGCAATTTCAGGGAAAACAGGGAACAACAGTCATATTTTGACTACAAGGTTATGCTGTACGTGTAAGAAACAGTTATACCTTTACTTAGTCTGAAACAAAAATAATTACTTTTACAAAAATAACTTCCCAGCAAAGATCCATAGGATCCATCTCTGGTTACCAGACTCAGTTCAAGCCATTTATATGTGTTGCACCAGTCTTTAGAAAAGCATCTTCTTTTGTCCCTTTGACAGGTTCGAGGGAAGATTTTTTGTTGTGGCTGCTTGGACCGCTCTGCTCTTGACTGGGATATATCTATAATGAAACAGGAGCAAAAGTCTGTTATTCTGACATTAAAATGATGATGACAATAACAATAAATAATAATAATAATACCAGCCTCCCCATAGTTATGATCATTTCTAGCTGTATTAATGGCCTATAGGCATTTCGATTCAGACAAATAAAACTAATATATATATATATATATATATATATATATATATATATATATATATATACACACATATATATATATATAAAACGCATAATTATTTGTTTTATTTTTTTAAGTGTATATATTTAAGTGAGTCCGTCACAATAAAAAACAAATACACTTAACAAAACATACAATTCTTCCGAGGATATTACTTTCTAGACAATTCATTAATTTCATTATTATGGCCACATGGTCATAACTTCACCTGTCGGTGCAGGAACACCTGCTTTCGCTACAGTTTTAATACACTGTACATATGTGGACACACTGTATATACCTTATGCACCTTTTGCTCCTTTGGCACCTTCTTTTGTTTATTAAGCCGATGTGTGACAAGTGAATTTCTCCACTGTGAGATCAATAAAGCCCTATCTGTCTATCTATCTATCTATCTATCTATCTATCTATCTATCTATCTATCTATCTACATGCTGCTCTATCTGTTCCTCTCCTCCTCCTCCTCCTCCTCCTCCCTCGTTCTCTGTTGCTCCCCTGTCATCTCTTTATCTCCTTCTGCTGTTATTTTCTTCTTAAAATAAGAAGACATGTCTGTGGACTTTCACTTCATTGTCTGGAAATTGACAAACCATACAGAAGCCCCAGCTAAGAGCGGTAGCTACGTAACTCTTTGAAAACTTGTGAAAAAGACACCAAAAGCCGCTGTAACAGGAGCTGATACAGTTCATATATCACCCTCTTCTTTTACAAACGAATGATTTGACTTATTTACTTACCGTTAGTCTTGTTCACTTTCCACCTTTTATCACCGTTGAAGGCGGGCACGCGCTGAGCCGTAGTTGTCTCAGAACGCAACAGCGGCTAGAAGGGAGGGGGAGGGAGAGGGAGGGCGGACGTGCGGGGGAGGGGGAGCGGCAGCGGCAGGGTGAGCTACGGTGTGCAAGAAGGTCAAGAAGAGCGGCTTTGCTGCTGGCTGTGCATAATGGGATGAAATGCTAAACTGACGCTACTACCATTTACACTGGCGAGTGGGGTGGCCAGTGGGGTGGCCAGGACATCGCCAGCGGTGGCCGTGGCCACCCCTGGCCACCACCTGGCCACGCCCCTGGCTGTACTCAACATGTTAGCAGAGTTTAAAACTTTCAGCAGCAGATAATTATTATGGTCTGGTAAAGCTGGTTGAGGGTTTCTGTTATTGCAGCGCTGCTTCTGGAAGAAGTGCGACAATTTGGGCAAATGAGAGCGGCTCAGTGTAAATCGATTTTGAGACAATGAGCATTTTGGAATACAGATTATTATTATTATTATTTATTTATTTATTTATTTATTTAGTATAGATTATTCTGAGATATGGATAATTTTGACAACCTTACCCAAAACTGATGGCTGGGTGTTCTACTTCAAGTTTTTCTGGGGAAGACTTGTATCTTGTGTCACGATGAGTCTTTCAGGCCCTGAAGCAGCAAAGCAGCCCTAAACCATTACAATACAAACACCATGTAGTTACGATATTCATTTTCTGAAATGCTGTTAGTTTTACGCCAAATGTAAAGGAAGAATATTTTATTCTCATTGGTCCACAGAGTAATATTAGATAGGCCTTTATGTTCTTTTTGCTCAGCAGTGTTTTTCATTTTCTTAGACAAGCTCTGTTTAAGTTGCTTCTGATACAGGTCTAGCAGTAGTCTAAACTTCCCAGAAACATATTTAAGAACAGTTAAGTGTTTCCCTTAAATTAAATAATTATTCTAAACCTGCAATCCATTATTTTGTGCATGATGGTCTGAAATTATGTGTGACAAAAAAGCAAAAATAGAAGAAATCTGAAATGGGGTAAATACTTCTTCACAGCACTGTGTTATGAAATGATTGTCTTAGCTAAAACTGCTGAAGACCAATAAAACAATTTGTTTCAAACACATGCTCTCTTCATTCTTAGGGTTTATTTTAAAATATTGCTGACTTTGACTGTTCAGTGTCATAGCTACCACTGGATTTTACCCCATGATTATTTAATTTCCGGCCAAATATTCAGTTTGATCTTACCAACTAGCCCTTATAAAGGGAAGAAATAGGCCTGTTTATCAATGCAAACGGAGTCTTTTTACAAGGCTAGCAACTCACATCAGTGTAGCCTCTTCACCAATCCTATGTGCTTAAGTAGAATGCAAAAGGACTTATTCTCTTGTTACTTGAATGCATTTTGCCTTTTATCCAGAAGGCAGTTTGGATAATGATCGGAAGTAACAGGCTCTTCACTTTATCCCTGGGCACAGTTAAAATATTCCCCTCAATTGTTGTAAAAATAGCAGCTCCATCAGATTGTCATAAGTTAGGAAAAAGAAAATCCACCCATTTTTAATTCTAGGGTCTGAACATGAAAAAAGTGGTTTAAATCTAACCACCTGTGTATAAACAGATTATAGATAGCTGTAATTATTTAATGAATAAGCTGAAAGAAAAATGCTAAACGGTACTAAAATCAAAAAATTTATATCCAGAACCACGTTTTGGAACAATTTCCAGAAGTCGTTTTCTCTGACTTTATCAGTGAGTACCGCTGACCCACTCTTTTTTATACAACATGGCATTTATCGCTTGCTTGACCCAGTTTGGTCGAAGCTCCAGCCTCACATTTCACTTTTGACCATTTCGGTGGAGAAAGGAGTTTATTTTTGGCTAAACTACTGCAAGATGCCCGGGACATCTTTCAGAGATCTGGTTTACCTCACCCTAACATTAAAGGTCGCGCTTAAGTGGTAATTGGATCTGTAAGTGAACCGAGCTGCTCACTTTAAAAATATGAACGTTTATGTAAAACATTTATGGAAATCTGTGGAACAGGAGGTCCAATCACGAAGAAGAGCTAAAGAAATATGTCTGACCACACTATCTGTTATTAAAAATGTGATTATGTTAAAACGCTGCATTTCTCACCTGCTGGACTTCAGAAAAAATTTAGTCCTTTTCATGTTAAAAAATCTAATGATATTTAAACTATTGAGTTTAGCAGCCAGATGGGTTGCAAATGTCTTGCATTTATTTTCTGCCATTCAGACTCTATGATGTTACATGAAGCGTGTTATAAGTAGTTTGTGATTTTACAAGCAACATGTACTCTGTACTGACACACTTGATAAATGGCGTTTCAGGAGTAGGCTTTTTAATTAACAAATCCAATTAACATTGACCATGCTGAGCCGTCTTTTTCATGTCTTCGTTTTTTCACGGTTTTCATTGGTAGAGAGGCGATGCTTTCATGGCCCTAATCTCTAATCGGGTCAGGTTTGCAGCATAGATTGCTTTATTATTAGACCCAGGCAAAATGTGAACCAGTTTAGTGATACTACAAACCCTTAACTGAACCTGAAGGTGCCTCGATAAGCTCCATGTCCTGCTTCATAGTACATGTCCCAGGTCCTCTAGCTGCAAAACAAGCCCATTTACTTGACAAATCAGTATAAGGTGTTTTTTGCTGACATGGTGTTGAGCATTATAGAATTTTTTTTTTACTTTGGTCTCCTCTATCCACTGGAGTTTGTTCCAGAAGTTGTTGCTTCATTCAGATTCTGTGTTTTGCAAACCTAAATGTCTTTTTTTTTTTACAGAAAATAGGGTTTGTCCTTGCAACTCTTCAAAACAAGCTGTGTTTATTTAGTCGTTTTGCAATTTTCCTGTCATGAACTTCAACTGTTAACATGCTAACTGATGCCTCTAGAGTTTAATGGGAGCTTTTAGGATTTTTTCCCCCACTTCTTTTGATAATTGGCGAATCTGAACCTGCCTTAAATTGTCTGGGGCGTCCACTCTTGAGAACATTGGGAACTTTTCAATGGTTTACTTTCTCACAAAACATACATTCTCACAGTAGAATGATTAACACCAAGCAGTTCTAACTCTGCTCTCATCCTACTCTTCGAAAATAATTGGGGATGATTAGATATGGGCTTGATTTATTGATGCCATAAATAAGTCAAAACATACCATATTATTTTTATCTACCAAAAACAAGTAAGTCAGGCTGAAAAACCTAAACATCTTACCATCCTAATTTTTTGCATTCATTATAATGGATACATTAGGAAGGAGCTTTGTTGTTTTCAGTATTTGACAAGTTGTAGAGGACTCTATTTATCTTAAGATAATTTACCAAAATTACTATTAGTCAGTACAGGAGCCTGTTTAAAGAACCTTGAGAATTGTTATTAGGCTAAATGGTATTAGGAAGGGGCGAAAGGGGGATTCACATGCAGATTCAGCACTTTTTCATGTCAATACTTTCTGAGGAGGCTGTAAAACTCAAACGTCTCTGTCTCCAAATGCTCTATACCCTCCAGGTGTCATTGCAGTTGTGATCTTTGTGATCGTGACCGTCTTCGCCATAACCGCCAGATTCCTCTACAGGAGAAAAGAGACGTATCGAAGCCGTGACGTCAAGGCAGGCAAACAGGAAGACAGCCAAGATTTCCGTTACAGCAACCAGACTGATGGCCAAAACGTCTCTGGGGAAAACTCAAAAGAGTTTTTCATGTAACTGGAGGCCTGTTGGGACGATGTGCTGCTGTTCGTCCAAGAGGAGGCTGCAGACAGGAGCGTTCGACCACGCCTCAGGACTTCACACTGCACTACGAGCCAGTTGCACACGTTAATGGATGCACAAATGGACCTGGGGAAAAAAACAGTGCACACAGTTTTGTCTTTTACTGTATATTGTGTATATGCTTAACTTAAACTGACAGCAATGCTGGTGTTAAAAATCCTTGTTTAAAGAACTGTAAATATTAAAAATGTAAATGTGAACGTAATGGGTGGTCTTACATAGTGAAAGATTGTTTTATGGACTGTTTTAACTTTGTGCTTGTAATGTTGCTGATGGCACCTTTTCTAGGAGAAAAGAATGAATGTTTGCATAGTGTTAAGGGGATTTTTTTTTTACCCTTAATCTGGTCCCTGAGAGGAGTCCTTCTGTAAGAGCTGCTGTTTGCACACGTGCCAACCTTTTAATCTTGTGTGCTGCTTTGTGGAATAACAATATTAACTCTACAGATGATTCACACCCTTGTTCAGTATCTCAAAGGGGAATTTATTTATATTTTTCTCAAGTGGGGTTGTGAGTATTAGTTTAAAGTAGTCACTATCTTACCTGCAGTAGCCAGCGGTAAGCGTAATCTAAGTTTGGGGGACCCAGGTTAACAGACACTCAGAGCGGAGACCATTAAAAAACTCAAAATTACCTAGCCTTCTGATTGAACACTACTAGCATATTAGGTAATTTTAACACACTATAGTTATTTTTCTTTGGTGCTAATCAGTTGATAAGTGTAACGTGTAACTTTTTTTCTGGTGGTTTAGGTTATTTTCACACCGAGAAAACATCCAAGCAAACCAAAATATGACGGCACAAACCACGCAAGAACATTTGGTCTGTTTATTTAGTCAGCTGTGTTCGGGGTGGGAGAGCCAAATGTAAATACAGGAACCAGAGCTTGTGGTCCAAGCTGTTCGAAAACACAGAGAATCTAATCATATCAATGGTGTTTTTCTTCATAGTATTTCAGGCAAGAAAGGCTCCATTAATCTGCCCTGCTCTGCTCTGAAGAAAACGCTGTGAGTAAACAAAGGTGGCATGTTCGACCGCTCAGTATCACCATTGAACTGGGAGAATGCAGTTTTTAGTTCATCAGTTGCATGAGATATTTCCACTTTACCAACTTAACCACACCCATCCAAATTCTGACCAATCACACGACAATTGTCGGACACCCTGTGAGAAAAAACGTTCAGCCCAGATGGTGTGTTCAGAACAAGCAGCAAAAACTCCCAGAACATAGAACAAAATTATGTAATTTTGTTCTTGCAGCTCGGGGAGCAGGAACAGATTTTTTTGCTTCTTGCTGAATAGCTAACAGCATTTGCTCTTAGTCGCAGTTAGCTTGACTCTAAGTAGCTAATAACTATACTGGACGATGATAATTCCTTCTTGTTTTTCCAAAATGAACATTGTGATTACTGTTCACTGCAGGTAAGATACTTTCTCCACATTACTTACTCAGCAACCCCACTTCTACTGGCAAACCGTATCTTTAAGACTTAAAGTACTTTATAAATCAGCTAGCATAAAACATAATAAAAGATCAAACAAACTTGTTTCTTTCATCAGAGAAATTAGAGAACATTTTAAAATGCAGTAAAAATTGCCTTTTCATCAGACCAAAGGAAGATGATAAAAATGCCCCAAAAAATTAATGTCTATAATCAACACTGTACATTAATTTAATAAAAGTCTCATCATGAGGTTACTAAGACATCACTGGGAGTCTGATGCCTCTTCTTTGTAAAGTATTGGTGATTTGTAACCTAACCCTGTACACAATTTTGCTTTATTATTTTTCAAATTATATGGCAGAAAGAAAAATGTATAACTTCTAAATGTCAATAGAAGAAAAACTTGCAAGTGGAAAGCCCTTAATTCATGTTAATTGCAGTTTTGGCTTTAGCCCTAACCAGAGGTGGGTAGTAACTAGTTACATTTACTCAGTTACATTTACTTGAGTAACCTTTGAACAAAATGTACTTTTAGGAGTAGTTTTACTGCACTGTACTTTTTACTTTTACTTGAATATCGCTACTTTTACTTCAGTAAAATTTCTGGCTACTCTATCCCCATGAATAAAGAACATACTTGTTTTAACCAAAAATGGACCAGAGAGACCAAAATGTTAAAGTGAGACTTCTTATTTGTACGCGAGCTTTGTTGTTTTAATGTTATTTTCTATCTGCTGAGCTCATTGAGACATTTGGAGGTCAAACGAACATTCAAAAAACAGTAGATATTGTAATTGAAAGTACTTTGCACTGTTCTAACATGCTGTATGTACATTAACTGCTGTAAGTACTGCTTTTAAGTTTAATGTTGAAAAAATTGGATTTAGAAAAGTGTTTCCTCTGCCTGAGTTTGTTATTTTGCAATTATGTCATTCTTTGTATATTTTCTTCATTGTTGTCTTTAAAATACCAGAATTTGCTCATAACCTTATAAATTTGTTAATATTTAAATATTAAATCATCAGCTCATATGATTAGTTACTCAGTACTTCAGTAGCCTTCTTACCTAATACTTTTTTTACTCTTAAGTTATTTGTTGGCTGACAACTTTTCACTTTTACTTTAGTAAAAAATATGTTGACGTTGTGCTATTCTTACTTGAATTAAAATTTTGGCTACTCTACTGACCTCTAACCTAACCTATTATTGACTACAAATTCATCCCTCATCTAACCCTGTTTAGCTCATAGGGTTGGTGTGAGCTTAACATTTTGGTTACCAAGTTTAAAATAAATGAAATAAAATATGTAATCTGTTATGACTCAGTGGCTCAAAAGGTTGGTTCACCTTTAACCTTCATGGACTTACTCCTGTTGATCTGTGTGTCAGTCATAGCATCCTATTAAGCTGTGCAGTTACAGTTGTCGAGATATTTTATGTGTCTTAATGCCAAAAAAGTTGCAAGTAGTCATTTGTTCTAAAGAAAAAAACAACTATTCGTTGCCACACCTGTTGTATGTTGCTGACGTTGCAGGCCGCCAATGGACGCACTTCCTCGTTCTTTTCCAGATATAAAATGAAAGAAAGTAATGCATGGAGTTGAGCAAGAACAAGATGAGCAGGATCCAAGAGGAAGATACAGGTAGATGAGAAATGAAGAAAAAAAAACGGAGGCCTAGATTTTTACAGACAGGCAAATTTAAATGTAAAATGGTGGTGGAAAAATTCAATTCAATTCAATTCAATTTTACTTATATAGCGCCAATTCATGAAGCATGTAATCTCTAGGCACTTTACAAAGTCAAATTCAATCAGATTATACAGATTGGTCAAAAATTTCCTATATAAGGGAACCAGTTGATTGCATCAAGTCTTGACAAGCAGCATTCACTCCTCCTGAAAGAGCGCAGAGCCACAGGGAGAGTCGTCTGCATTGTTGATGGCTTTGCAGCAATCCCTCATACTGAGCAAGCATGAAGCGACAGTGGAAAGAAAAACTCCCCTTTAACAGGGAGGAAAACCTCCAGCAGAACCAGAACCAGGCTCAGTATGAACGCTCATCTGCCTCAACCCACTGGGGGTTAGAGAAGACAGAGCAGAGACACAGAAAGCACAGAAGCACACATTGATCCAGTAATCTGTTCTACATTAGATGGTAAAAGCAGATGATCTGCCTCCCCTGGATAATGTCACAGCTAACAGAAGGCCAGACCAGGTGTACCTTCTATGAAGAAAAAAAGAGGGAGAACAAAAAGTTAAAAGTTGAAATAACAACAAACAATGCAAATTGGAGAACAGTAGGAGAACTCAGCAGAGTGAGAAAAATAGACCCTGATGTCCTCCAGTAGCCTAAGCCTATAGCAGCATAAGTATAGAGATAGCTCAGGGTAACATGAGCCACTCTAACTATAAATTTTGTCAAAAAGCAAAGTTTTAAGCCATGGATGTGCTTTTAACCACTTTGCTGAATCAGGGGCCAGTTTTATTAGCAGTGTTTTTCATTTTATGTGGAACATGCAAATAGTAGAACCAAATTAGGTCCATATGTAATAGTTATTAAAAATGCATGGAAAAGTGTAGATTGTGATTGAGTCCCTACCTGTCCTTTTGCCCAGTGACTGCTGCAGACGCAAATCTAGAAATATGTGTCTTCAAAAGTATAATTTAAAAAGTCAGATTTGTTTGAACCCTGACATTACATGGACGTGCTGCCATCGCACCCAGCCCAGGGTGTAATACTGTAAGAAAAACAAACATACAACAACCATTTATATTTAAATTTCTCCCTAACCCATGGCATTGTGACTACTCCTGTGAAGATCTTGCATAGACCCTGCAAATGCTGTCCACCGTCTGGCTGATCATCCAGTTCAAGAGGTGCAGGGCTGAAACTAATTGTTTCTTTATTGTTTTAGCGCTTTTTTTTATCTGTAGAAGATCAAAACAAGATTGATAAGCTGATCAAGAGAGTTGGATATGTTATTGGTTCATCTGCTGATATACCAGAGTTTACTTTGAACAGGAGAAAGAGGTTGAAACTGAAAATGCTGCTGCTCATAAAAAAACATCCTTTAAATTGTGGATTCCAGTAACTAAGAAGGTTTTTCAGAGAATGATCAGCTCTGCCTCTGTGCCTCAGTGAATGACTGAAAAGGACCTTTAAAACACGCTTGTTTTAGATATGTAGCTATAAGTGTCCGTCTTTCCGTAAATTCTGCTCTCTACCTGAAAATCCAGAAAGACCATGAGCTCATGCACACTTGGGTTGCTGCTGCAGGACAACGATCCAAAGCCCATCAGCAAATCCAGCTCCGAATGGCTTAACAGAACAGATTTTATGCGTGAGTGAGTCAAACTCTAGACTTAGTTTTGATGAGATCATTTGCAAAAGCTCTGCAAGATGCAATTCTGGAAGAGGAGCAGACTTAAATTCCTCAACAGTGAAATGAAAGATGTGTTGCCACTTATGGTTACTGGATTTAGACCGTAATTACTACACAGCGTTGTTGGTATTGATTGGGGTCTTCCCTAAAATAACATTTAAAAACATTGAAATTTGTTTTCTACAGAACAGTATAAATCAGCATTCAGCCAAGTTTAGTAATGACACCATTTTGTTGGGAACACCTCTTGTGTTAGTTGATGTAGTTAACAATTTCTGGACTATAGATGACTAAAAACTAAATCCTCATACTGTGGTTTTTAACAGGTTGTCCTTGTTTGCCAAAACTGCTTCTTTATGCAGATGATACATTAACTGCTAGAGGAAAAATATAACAGAGATCTGTAACAGAAAGGAATCACAACAATTTCCACATTCATTTGTCAAGTTGTTTTTCTTTCCTCCTCTAATTTACTTTCCTGGCCTTCTTAGAAATAGCCTTGCTGGATGTTTCTTATACATCCAGTCAGATCAACAGCAGTGAGCCTTGAGGAGAAAGAGGCCTTTAAATATTATTTTTTTTAAAGGATTCAGCCAGCAAATTTCCATAAAAAACAAACAGTTGTTTTTTCTAACTGCAGTCCCCACATGAAATAAACATTTTCATGAGAGATTTTCTTCCAGTGACATTTTGCTACTGCACTTTTTACTTTTTTTGCAGTTATCAAAAGGCATCTTCAAAGTCCTTCTCTCTCCAATCATGTAAATTAGCTAAATGCACATTTGTTTTGTGTGTAGATATTTTTAAAAGTAAGGGTTTGTTTTCCTTTGTTTTCTATTTTTTTTTTCATTTTTGGTAGCTTTGTGAGCTTTTTAAGAAAGCCTCGGAAAGGTTGTTCGTTCTGTTGAGACGTTCTTCCCCTTCATGTGTGCTGCCTGCAGGGAGCCTCCCATACAGCCCTGTTAATGGCCCTGAAGTGTTAAAGCATTTAACACTGACAGCTGACTGCATGCAGAGCTGGTTAATGTGCTTTTGAACCGCTAATCTACTTCCATCTGACAGGTGGTTTGTTTGGTCTCGTGATGAAATGAGACAGGAAGACAACCTGAAAGACTCCCTGAAGCAGTCGTGGCACAATAAGACAAAAAAAAAAAAAAAAAACATGATGAAAAATGAGAAAATCTCTCGAAGCGTTAATCCAGCTTCTGTGTATGGAGTGCAGCTGTTGGAGGCATGATGAGTGCTGACTTAACTCCACCGTCTCTCTGCGAGACTCGGAACCACAGATGGGATTCTAATGACAAAAGTTGTTAGATCCACAAAGTGAATTATTCATGTCTCAGTTTGAGTTTATACCACTGCAGAGGCCACGATTTGTCATGTTTGTCGAAGTCTTTTTCACTCTTTCAGTTCCTGCACATATTTGTCACCTACTGTGTTGTGCAGCAATACACGGCATTAAACAATGTTCTACGAGGTAATGAATGGCCGCTGTGCTCCGAGAGAAGTTTTGAACATACTTTAGCAATGTCTTGTCAAGACATTTGTGATAATTGTCCAGGTATGCACGATCTTCTCATTCGATGTCTCCAGGTTTCCCACATGCTTCTTTTTGTGGGGATCCATTAGTAATAAAATGCAGGACTTTCCAACAACTTCAAAAGGGAAATATCATGATCTGATACATTGCCAAACATATTAGCCAGTCTCCCTTCTCACATACATGAACTTGAGTGACATCCCATTCTTAATCCATGTGGCTGATATGACGTCGGCCCTTCCTGCTTAGCATTGACAGCTTTTTGGGAGGAATTAAACATTTTGATCATTCTTCCTTAAAGCCCATTTTTGAGGTTGGACACTGATGTTGGACAAGAATGCTGCGTTCAGACCAAACCCGATCAAAAACGCCTCAGCTTGTGCAGAGCATCAACAACATGTGGATAGGCTGATCTGACGTGTGTTGGGAGGAGCTACTCTGTTCTTTTCCTCAAATGTCTCTAGAAATATTTGCATGGTAAAAGTTTTGATAACATACCACAGATCCCAACTTACTCGATAATCCTCCTCCGGGCAAGTTCCTTTACTCTCTGTAGTGAAAGCTCAATTGATCATAGAGGATAGGAGGGGCATAAACAGCGATGATGAGTTTGTGCTCCAATGTCGACTTCGCGGCTTTTCATGGTCCTTCCGACCCGTTGGAAGATCCGCCACTACGTCACATAGCTGAGTCTCTCTGATTGGTTGATGCTCCGCGTCCAGCTGCAAAAGTTCAGATTTTCCAACTCTAGCGTCTGCTGCTTTGACACTAAGATGCTTGAAACCTCAAAACGTTCCACAGAACCTATCCATACTCCTAAAGGTGCTGCCACCATAGACTTTTCATGTGAACCAGATGCCCCTGGCGCTCAAAATGCGTTCAGTGTGAATGCACCAGAAGACTTGGGTCTCAGTCTATACTCTAATTTATCCCAAAGATGTTCTATTGGTTACAGTCCATTCAAGCTGTATTTAAGGACCTTGCTTGGTGCAGAGGTATCCGGTGTGTTGGAACAGAAACGGGACATCCCACAAAGATGGGGGCAATAAATTGTCCAGAATGCCATGCCAGGCTGAAGCATCAATAGTTCCTTTCACCAGACCTTAACTTCTGTAAAATAGCCCCACATCATCTGACCATCACTGTTTTGGACCTGCACTTAATTTTCTCCACACAACTGTCTTCAAAATACTTTATACTAGAAAACCATGCAATGATTATGCAAAACTTAGCAGCATTAAAGCCCTCACCCGCTCCAGTCTTTCAGAGTCATTTAGCACAGATGCTGTAAAAAACGGCTATTTAAAAGTTGCCAAACAGTGATGGATGTTATGCATAATTTCCAACTCAAAAGTGCGTTCATGAAGCAAAGGTAGGCAAATGCATAGGGTATCCATTTGTCTAGTGAGGAGGAGTGAAGTCAGGAGAAATGCTGTCTGAGTGCAGCAGCTTGGAGACCTGACACCCTACCCAGGGATTTAAATGTGCTCTGTAGCAAGTCTAGTCCGGCTATAATTCACCAGAAAATGACGGCTTGTGACAATAGCTGTAACTTAAATACCTGAGGTCTGGGCATTCAGGTAGACGTAAATCCTCTCAAAAACCATGTCAACAGAATATTTCATCTCAGTAAGCCTTGGGCTGATTGTGGAAAACATCGTGGCCGTGAATGGAAGCAGCTAAAAGTCTAACTTTTCTCTAGAAACGGACATTTCTGGCAGGACCTTTGAGGAAGATAAGCACAGACCCACTGATCATATTCCCATTAGAAAAGTTGTTGTTCACAATTCAGTCCTACAATAATGGACATTCATACTCAGCTCTTCTCTACGACACATCTTCACTCCATATTTTGTACAGTACTTCCAAATCCATTGTATGAAGACCTTCCTCTAGAGGCTGAAGTTACACCAAAGTTCATGTCTAAATGACCGCAAATTGCATTGATAGTAACGTCTTAAGATACGTTTTCTAATGGCTGCAGCTCGGAAATGCACAAGAAATGGAAATCTAGTTCAAGTTGAAATGCTTGACCCAATGAGCTCTTTAGTTTATGTTGGTTAACTAGTCTGTTACTCATTTAAGTCTGATCCCAATTCACATGCTTTCCCATTAACTGTATCTGTTGCTTTAAACTCAACCGTGGGGGAAGCGCATCCTTCAGTGCTGACATTTCTGACGGTTGTTAACATCCCAGGGATGAGAGGAAATATGTAGATCTGCGCAGCATCGAGGAGCAGTGGGTGTCAGAGTGATTCTTTGTGAAGAGCCACTTATCCTCTCTGCCTGTTTTAATGTTCAGACGCCTGAGGATACAAGATGATTCAGCTGCCTCAGATCACTAATCCCCACTCAGTTTATCTAAATCTCCTTTTACTGGAGGAGATCAGAGACCAGATGTGAGGCTGATAACTGGCATCTTAAACATATGTGAAAATATCATTAAGATCAAATAATGTCTACAGCCGGCTATAATGAGGATGTTGGACTCATGTATGTGCAGTGCAGCTAACACTGCCTGTACCAAGACAAAGTTTTCAGGGACACACGTTAGCCAGATTAAATTATTCAAGATGGAAAATATCATTGTGGGTTAAGATTTTTTTTGAAAGAAACCGTAAATTGCTGATGTTTCAGCTGCAGCTGAAATATGATACATAGTCTTTTATGTTTTCTCATCTTCTGCTGTTCTCATTGATTCATGTAGTGTTTGAGCCCTGAAAATAGACTTTATATTTACCTATTTGTTTCTGTTGTGCACACACTGCACTGAGACTATCTATCTATCTATCTATCTATCTATCTATCTATCTATCTATCTATCTATCTATCTATCTATCTATCTATCTATCTATCTATCTATCTATCTATCTATCTATCTATCTATCTGCATTTCTGTTGATGCCTAATAACATAAAGGTATATGTTTATAATGAAATTTTACTTGTACGCAGTCACACCACTATCCTCCCTTCTCTACGTGATTCAGTAGCCTGTTTGGTTCTCGTTAAGCAAACAGCATAGATTTGAGGAATCAGGGAGGATTTCTCATGGAGTTCAGCAACCAGCTACCCAAACCAGTGACCTTTCCTCTAAAAGCACATAAAACCCAAAGCTATGACATTTCCAGGAGGTTTCAGCAAATACCATATATAGTTAGTCGGCCACACTCATAAACACATTTGTATTTTGAATCACAATTTGATCCGCACCATGGAGTTTTACAGTAAGTGCCTTGCCCAGGGGCACCGTGACATGTGGCACAGAAGGAAACAGGAATCAAACCTACAATTATCCAAATACAAGATGACCTCTCTGCCCACTCAGCCTGTATTATAACTGTATTATAAAGCCAATTAGATGAAATCACATTTAAGATTTCGACTGTGCTCTTTGCCAGGCTTTCTGCTGCACGTGAAGCTTTCCCTGCAGAAACAGCGCCCCCTATCGGACTGAAAAATGGTTACAACCTCTGTTGCAACCCAAGAGTTTTGCCATGTGAGCCAAAATATTTTTTTAAACTAAAACTTTTTTTAACTGCTAAACAATAAACTAAGCATTCACTATATTTTAGCATTCAGTATTTTAATTAAACAAGTAAAATAGACAGATTGTTTTTTTTACAGCAATGGGAGATTTCAGGGTTTTTTTCAGCAATAAGAGTAAAATTCACTAAGTAGATCTCATCCTATTAACTATAAAAATTAAAGTGAATTCATAAATGATGGTTCTAAATTGAACAATTATGTGTTTTGTACCTAATATTCTACTTTGTAAGAAGAGCTTAATATATTGGTAATAAATTTGCACCAATTATAGACTACGTTTGATTTTTTATGCATTATTGTGTTATTGTATCATTGCATAAGTAAGCATGCGTTTACACATACCTGGGAAGTAAAGCTGATTCTGATTTAAAACTAAATTTCAGGCTGCACTGTGGGTGCAGGGGTAGCTCACACAACCCATATATGGAGGGCACAGTCCCCGACATGGCCGTCCCGAGTTTGACTCCGGCCCGTGGATCTTTACCGCATGTCTTCTCTCTCTCTCTCAGCTCTCTTCCTGTTGCTACTTTCATCAAAGGCCACTAGTGGCACAAAAGTGACAAAAAATAATAATTCTTCATCTGCATCGCCTACCAGTGTAGGGGGGAAAAAGTTGTATTGCTTTTGAATTTCTGCCGGAGGCCACACAAAATCAATCCAAGGACCACAAATTGCCCCCTTTGGACACCCCTGCTCCAGAGGCTCTCACCCCTATCAGTTTATTTCTCTCAGAAGGTTGGTACTTTTAATAAAGTATTGCCTTAAATAATAACTAAAATGCTCAAATCTCACCTACATTTAAAAAGTTAGATCTTATTTTCTAAAGAAGAATATATATATTAAATCATCTTTTATGTAATTAACTATGGTTCTGCTGTCCATGAGTGTGAGATATTATGCACTAAATAAATGTATAATTATAAATAATATGATAAATAATAATCAAACAATAATAATCAAGTAGAAATCAGAAGCGCAGTTCAAGTATGCGTCCTAAAGCCCAATTAATTTAATGCATACATGTTAAAGGTAGAGTCTGCGATGTTTCCAGAAGTTTCCCCTAAATCCCTCTTTGAATAACTGTGCACAAGACGGTCCAACCTGCTCTTCTGCTCCTCAGGGGATCATGTGAAAAAAATCTCCCAAAATTCACTCTGGACATATTTATTTCTACTGAGGCCTGCCCTTCGGACCGAACGGCAGCGATTGGTCAGAGTTTTTACAGTCCTGCAGCTCCCACAGAGATCTAATTTCTAACCTCCTTTTTCTGAATACATAATATATTTACTACTGTCAGGAGGGAAGGACCATTTTACCCAGTATAACAAAAAGTGTTTCTGAACAGGATTACCAACTATAGCTTTAATTTAGTTCAGTCAGATACTGTAAGTCATGTGTAAATGTTTCAAAAACATCTTTATGAGCCAAAAATATTATACCTTTGAGTTTGGTGTCTAGACTCCGATCTAATTAATGCATCGCAACGCTGGTGAAATGCGTATCTCCCCCACGAACATGTCTTCCACATGTGAGGTAGCAGCAGTGCATGAAATCCAGAGGTTAGTCGATGGTCGCCCAAATTGCGTTGGATACATTCTGCAGAGTTTGAAAAAGATCAAGTGAGAAGCAGCAGCACAGCTTCATTCGACTTCCTGAACTAGATTGCAGGCATGGCCTCATTAATTGTGGGACCGCAGCTTTGGGAGGAACAGCTGATTCATGAAAATCTCTTGCTGAGCCAAATAGGCTACTTGTAGCTATTTGAATGACTCGCTGTTCTTCCCTTCAGTGGTATTTCATTTAAATTACACCGGTGCTGTTTTTTTGGATGACCTGTGTGAGCAACAACCCAGTTGCATCATCTTGTATGACAGGATCGCCTCATAATTACAGCAAACCTCCCTTCCTGCTTTAGCTCCTCTCATCAACATGCAGATTTGTCTCCATAAATATCCCCCTCGCCTCACCCACTGTCATCTGAGGGGAAACTAATGCAGCTGGATGTTGGGGTAATTACAGCTTTTAGAGCTGCTGTTTACATGGCTGTCCAGACGCATAACGGAGAGACCTCAGTCAGGAAAACTACCTAAATGCCACGCGGTAGAGGGACCAGAAGCAGGTCTAGTGTAGACAAAAAATATGGATAAAGGTGAAAGGGTCGCTTTGTTTTTCATAACCTGATGAATATATTTTACTAAGTAGCAATTAAACTTTCTGCACATATTTATTTAATATTTTGATGTGACTATCTTATTGGAAGTGTTATTTCTACTTGTCTGTTATATTTGGAAAAACAATCCACAGTATTTAGAAATTATTGAGATGCAATATTAATTGGCTTGTTTTATAAATTATGTTGTTTTTTTGGGGGGAAAATCTTTTAGATTTGTAGTTCTCTTTAAAGTTCAGTCAGCAACTAGTGGATCAATCTATTGTCTTCTTTTCCAGGGGTAAAATGTTGACTTCACCAATGGGCAAAAGTAAGAAATTGACTTTGTTTTAACTTATCAAGGCCCATATTTTGGTTGTACAATATCACCATGAATTAAATTTATATTGCATTTTCAGGAACTGAAAAAGTGAAACTCAATTGTATTGATTCATTCCCAAAAGTGACATGTTTCAGTTGTTTATTTCTGTTTAGCTTACAGCTGATAAAAACACAAATTTTAGTTTTGTCAGAAAAATTGGAATATAGCATAAGACCAGGGTTTCCCGCAGCGCTATCTTGGCGAGGCGGCCGCCTCGCCAAACTCACGCTACCGCCTCGCCAACATTCCCAAAAAAAAAAAAAAAAAAAAAAGTGACGTTAACACACGGTTTGTTGTTGTTGCTTTCGCGCGTGCGTGAATGGCAGGGAAAAAACACATGGATACCCCCCGCTCCGCGGACAACGTGTCGTCGTCTCACCCCCCCCCCCCCCCCCCCCCCCGGCGATTCGGTCCGCGGGCAACGATTCGTCCAACAACCCCCCGCCTCGCATAACCAAATTCCTGGGGGAAACACTGATAAGACCATTTATAAAATAAGTATTTATAACACACAAATCATGGGAAAGGATGCTGACCTGACAGTTGTCCAGTCATTGACACCCATAAGCAGAGAAAGCTGCAAAAGATCAGAGCTAAAGAAACTGGCAGCCCAGAGTGCTGTATTCAAGCAAATGGATGGAAGGTTTGGTGGAGGAAAAAGGTGGGAGGTAAACAGCATCACTGTGCTTCATTGGCCAAGAAACTAGTGGGACCTGAACCTCATTGAGAATCTGTGGAGTATTGAGAAGAGGAGGATGAGAAACACCAAAGAAGATGAGATGAAGACCACTATTAAAGCCACCTGAGTTTTCTTAGCGCCTCAGCAGGGCTTACATGCCCCATTGATGCATTAATTCATGCAAAGAAAACATATAGGCAGGCAAACATATAGGAGAATATCACAGTGTGGTATATCTACATAATGAACAAGCTTCACTTTGCAATAGGAGACTAAATTGCAAGCATCCATTTCTGATCTGTTTGGAGAATTAATTGTCTTTGCATTCCCAAACCGACTGGTGCCTGTGTTGCTGATTTTTTCTAGGTTTTAAATGGAGCACATATGCACCTCTCTAGAGACTAAATCCATATTTAAGATGTAGAAAAATAACGTCTCCTTTTTGACTCGTCACACCAGCTCACGTTTAGCTTATTGCTGCACATCTGCAAAGTGTTTGCCGTCTTCCCACCGGCTATAAATACAGCCAGGTTACTTTGTTTGGTGACAGATTCTCTTTGTTGTTTATGTTAGTTTGTTTCCTGCAGGATCCTGGGATTTTGGGATGTTTGGACAAGCTGCCACAGCAGCTCTTTGAATCTGTTGTAGGTAAATACAGTTTTATTTACTTGTCATCCTGCCGGGCTGTGTTTGGGTTATTTTCATTTCCTCTAACATACAGCTGCAACAATTTCCAGAAAGAAAAGCAAAGTTGACACAGCAAAGTAGAAAGCATAGTTTTTTTTATTATTATTTACTTGTAACTACCTTCCCATTTTTGGGTGATTTTAAAATATTTCTTGGAAAGGAAGAAGTCACCCAAGCAACATGTTTTTTTCTACCATTTAGTTTGGTGGGATTGCAATTTTTCCTTATTTTCCTCTTGCACATCCTCCCCTTCAGCTGCTGGAAGCGGATTCTATCTGCAGAAAGCAGATATTGTCAACACCAAGAAAATGCTTGTCTTCTAGCAGCAGATTCTAGGGTTCTTTTGAAAATAGGGATTTTCCAGAACACGCTTCGAAAATCCTCTTTTGGGGAGCTTTAGTCTCTCATTTCTCTGACTTAGCAGTTGCTCTCTAACCCATCATCCAACCTTGTGTTTAATTACACATCCAGCTCATTATTAATGATCTGTGTGTTCTAAAGCCTGAACAACAAAACAGTGTATTTAAAGGGCTTTCAATGACAACCAAGCTGTTGTATTTAATTAGACTCTGAAATGATTTGTGTATTGATGACACTAAAGCTTGAATATACAGTTAAATTGATTTTCTTTATCTTCATTTTTCTGTGGATAAAAAATAAAATCTTTCCAGGCCAAAAAAAAAAAAAGAAACGTTTTAGATAACTATGCAATGTTTAATTTTAAATTTCTATCAGCTTGGTTTCTATGTAACCTTTGAGAACAAAGTTGAATGTTAATGGTGACAGTCAGTCAGAACAAAGTGTGCCAGATTTATTTAAAAAAATAATTTGGGCTGTTTTTGGACACCAGGCATTCACGAAACTCATAACATATTTTCATAGATAAACTTTTATTCAATTAGTTTGTTCTCCTTTTTAACAATTGCTTTCCAAGAATCAAAAGTCTTTATTGTCATTATGTAACTATAATGAAATTCTGGTGAGACACCGGCTCAGGACTCACATGCATCACACAGACACAAAACAAAACACCTATGGAAAAAAAAGGAAGAATGAGCATTCATAGATGAGACCCACCAAAATACTAAAAGCACATTATGAAAACATTTAAAGTTAAGCTGTACAGCAGTACAGCAGAAGGGGAAAAATACTGTGCAATTGTTGAAAGATAATACGGCATATTCAGATGAAAAATGAAATATTTAAGTTGAATGTGCCAAACAATACTTCCTGAGAACCTGAGAAGAGAGTGCAAATAGTCCTAAGAGAATGCAGCTCCAACTTAAATAAATTGTTTCAATTGGGGACAAGTAATTTAATCAAGTTTACCCAACTTTATTTAATATATTTACAATGGTGTAACATGACAATGTATTAAGTTGGACCAAGTTAATTCAATTACTTGTTACCACCTGATGCAATTAATATAGGTTGGAGCTGAATTCTTTTTTTAGAGTGTAGCAGCTGATAAAATGTAAACATTCAAGTCAAAATAAAAAAAGACAAATAGCTGTCAGTATATGGAGTGATGTAAAATACTGTGTAATTACGTGGCAAAAACAGCAGAGCTACAGGGAGTGTGAGCTCAAATGGAAGAAACAGGCATTGAGTCTTGAAAACCAGGGAGCTTAAATACAGAGGAATGTGAGGAAGAAACAGGTGAAGGTCGTCAGGAGGAGATGAGGAACAACTGAGACCAATGAATACAGAGGAGCTGATGGGAGGACAGGACCTGAAGACAAACTCATACAAAGAATGAACCAAGAACATGATCCACAAAAGTATGAACTAAAATGGTAGCAACTAGGAAAACAGAAACCTCACAACGTCCAGCTTCTTTCCTCAAGCTGTGATGATTTTAAACACAGAAATTCTATGATTACTGTTAAAAGCACTTTTTTGTTATTTGTCTTATCACATTATTTAGGGTTTAGTATTTGTTTTAACATTTATTTTTATGTGGTCCTCTCATTGTTTTCGATTGGGTGGCTATTGTCTTCATCCCATTGTTTGTGTGAATGTCAAACCGAGCTACTAGCATCTCTTTTCCAAAGTGGTTTTTATACTGCAAATGGCAAATAATCTAAATCTGAATGTGAACTCTGCATTTTCCATAAAACCTGGTAACATTCTTCTCTAGACCCGGTCAGAAAAGATTGAAGAATGTGGTCATAGGTTCCAGTCATTCCCTATTGACCTGACCATGAGTAGTCATGTGCCAGCAGCATTTCTTTGCCTGTTTACCACACTGTTGTTTCACTGTCTTGTATTTCTATTCATTTATTTGTGAAACTCAAGATGCATATTCATGAACACAATATAAATATGCAAGATTACAGCTAGAGCTAATTTACATCTCCAGCCCCTCTGCAGGCAAAGCCATCCACACAAATCAATGCACTAAAGTGACAAATAAAAATGACAAAAGCACCAACAGAAGAATACAGAGACACACACAGACAAACACACACATATATATATATATATATATATATATATTTATATGTATGTGTGTGTGTGTGTGTGTGCATGGCTTAGACTTTGTTTATCTTGAATTTCAAGGGTATTTTGTTTGAGTTGCAATGCAGCTGAACTGCAAGAGACCGCCGTAAATTATCAATTATATGAGTTAACTTCTTAATGGAGCAATGCTTTTTCAATAATGAACCTGGAGCCAGCCTAATCAACCGTACCTTTAGGTCTCCATGGAAGAGCATTTTTACCGCATCATTTCTCTCCAACTTCTAATATTTGCCTCCATGTGTGGATATGGATGTTTCTGTTGAACTGTCACATCACATTTTTTACCATTTCTTGATGCCACGTCCCATTTCTGTCTCATAGAAACTAATATTTTATGTTCCCAAAAGCAAGCACTTGTGCAAAAAACATGTGTACGCTGACTTACTGTCCATCTGAGCCTTTACCCTGAGAGCTTGATGGAGTAATTGAGCAGAGTTGATGTACGGTTTGTTCCCTGGGTGATACGGTTCCTGGTTAGGTTTCAGCATTCAGCAGGAGGCTGTGTAGATGCGGTTTCTGAAGCCCAGGGGGGGCAAATATTGATCACAGTGGCAGGGTGGTTTCTCATACAGTGCTGCCTGAAGCCTTGAATGTCCCACTCATCCGACCGTGGATTTCCCCAGACTGCCTGTGTGCTCTCATTTTCCATGTAGATCACTGATCCTCAACGTTAACTCAAAAATCTAATGTTTTTGTAATAGGGCGTCACATTGCTCCTTTAATTCGGAGGAAACCTCTTTAAAAATATGACAAACGCTAAATAATATCAGGTAAAATAGATGTAATGAAAACCACTGAGCAGCATGTCTTCTTTCTGCAAAGATTAATCACCAAAGTCTGATTTGATAACTCGCTATGAGCATTAGCTCGGAAAAAAGCTGTCATAAACATCTTTCATGGCTGACTGTTTAATCGCTTTTAATAGTCTGCATGCTGGATATGACCCAGTTTCCCTTGTTCTGTAATGTAGAAACTCAATGTCCGTAACCGAGCTACAAATATGATACTTGTACGTCACCCACCACTCCTGCTGGTACCACCAGGTATAAAGATCTGTGAAAATCTTAAAAATAAATGTAATGTTGTTGTAGTGTCATAATGTCACACTGAGAATTTATGGAAAATGCAAAGTTGCAATCTGTCCGTTCGTTTAGTGGTAGCATATTCGCTGTTAAGAAATTAGCCCATCACACTTGATTGCACCCCTGCAGTTAATACTTGACACAGCCCCCTTTCACCAATAGGACAGCAATTAGTCTTCACATTTTACGAGGCTAGGGTGTCCAGAGACGGCAATATTTAATCTTTTTCTCTACAAAGTATCATCCAGAGTCCCCATTCATCTCTTCTGCTCTCCTCTCTCCTCCGAGGTTTGGAAGAAGGTTCATTTTGTGTCTAAGGAGCCATTTTTATGTTGACTTGCCCATATTTCACTCCTGGAAAAAGATCCAATGATGAACCACTTGTAGTTTTCTGGTAGAGGCCATAAGATAGTATCTATTTAATTATTATTATTATTCATGATGCCATGCACTCGCACAAGATTTTCCCCACAGCATCACTGTTCCTCCACCGTACCCAAGAATGGGCATAAGGTCCTTTTCCGCTAAGTGTGTTTTAGTTTGGGTTTAGGCTCCTGCATTAAAAGATCAACATTTTAATGATTTTTACACATCTTTACCAGGGGTGGTCATGAATGGGGAAGGATGCTGTAACATTTTGAATTTTGTTACATTTGATGATTGGTTCTTTTTTTTTTTTGGAAACCAGCAGCAATAAATAACATATTTTCAGCTGAAACCTCTATATTTTACAGCCTCTGTCGCTTCTGCATTACCACGGCATGATGCAACTTAAATTAATCCCTTCACCTGCCCAGATGCCAGCTTCTCGATGTTTCCCCTAAATGACTTGGACAGTGAGGTGACATGCAGTGAACCCATCGGCGTATCAAGTCTTTCAGACGCCTTCGTGAGAATGACACCGCCCCACATAATTATCCCAGTGGGACGCCTCCATTTTCCTTCAGCCATCACCTAAGCTGTCCCATTACTGTAAATATCATGAAGCTTTTTCCAGCTAAACACTCTCATTTACCCTGTGGCACACCTGCCATTACCCTCACCCACAGACTGACATTTGCAGAAGCCCTTTATTCGTTAGGAGCTCCATGCCACAGCTCCTCTCATTGTCAGGATTCACTAAGCCGGCGTAACACAGCTCTTATATGAGCCCAGGCTGCATTCTTTGTCCAATTCATCTTCAGTTTATTTACATTTTATCCAGGTGGAATGTAAGGAGCTCCGTCTGCACGAGGGTTATGTGACATTTTTGTGTTTTCCAGCCCAATACAAGGACAGTTTCATGGAGCCGAGGTTCACGGAACGAAAAACACAAATCTTCGCACACCTTTTCCCGTTGTGACAGCTGGATTTATATAAGCGACGGATACGTAAAGTAGGTTATAGTCAACTGTAGCTGGAATCATTAGTGTCAACCCAAGCCTGCTGATGCTTTAAAAGGGCAATATATTCACCCCGCAACGAGGCAAGAGAAATGTTTTCCAGCTATAATTTAAAGCCATGTCTGCTGAAGGGCACATGAATAATGCATCCGTAAAGAGATCTATTTAAGCTGAGATAGGAGATTCTGTATTTATTTGTTTTGCTCACAGAGAGCAGGAGAGCCAACCTCCAAATGCAGTTTAATTTCCCCCAACAGGCGGATTTTCCAGTTTAGAAATGGTTGCATTTATTTATTTGTTTTTTTCCCCTGCTGTGACGCTGTAGCTTTGATTAAAGTCGGTAGAAATTAAACTGACCCGACGTGCAGAGAAACGAGAAGCGTGTCTGTTGCTGAATCAGGAAAGATGTTTAACACGGTGCCTTGCTAAAGTGTGCAGGGAGATTAAACCTTTTCACATTTTGTAACATTACAGCCACAAGCTTTCGACGTGTTCTCTTGAGACTTTATGTAATGGGCCGACAGCGTAGTGCATAATTATCAAGACGAGGGAAAATGATACATGGTTTCCCAACATTATTACCTATAAAATAGGCTTCCTGATTTTTCCTATAAAAATCAGGAAGATTATGATTATGATTAGGATTTTCTGTGCAGTCCTCAGAGCGAACGGTAACGAGCAAATGAAATGACCCAGGCCGAGGAAGCCAGCAGACAGGCCGGATGAGAAAGTTGTGGAGAAGTTTGAAGCATGGTTAGGTTATAAAACAACATCCAATCTATCATACTATGATGGATCGGATGGATGGATGGATTTACGAAGGAAATTGTAAGGTCCCCTTTCGAGGAACCGCTTTTGCTCAAAGTGCTCTGTCCGTGAGAGGATCTGCAGTTTGGAACTCACTTCCTGTTGATTTAAAGTCTGTAACTAGTTTTAGTATGTTCAGAAAACAAACAAAACTCTGGTTATGTCAAAAACAGAACTGTATCCATTTTTGATGTTTTTAATGTTTGTTTGTAGATGTTTGCAATATTATGTTGTGCTATTTTAAATGACTATCACTTTAATTTTTAGAGGTGCTTTTTAAAAGCCCATCTAGGGACAAGTGCTGCGAAATGGAGCTTAAGCGGAAATTCAACTGAAGAAACGCTATTGCCTACCTCCATGCAATCAGAGACTCATTCGCCTCCAATGCAGGCCAATCAGCTTTGAACCGCTCCTCCATGAAGCCAATCAGCATCCTGGGTTCATCTTAAAAGAACTTCAAATCCACGTCTCAGCCTTCTACCCAGCAAGCAAGCAGTGGTTGCGCAATGTCTGATTTGGACTCAGATGACCCTGATTCAACCCACCTCCATCCCCTTCTCCACCATCGTAGCCAAGCTCCATCTGGCTTTCCCATGGTGCTCCTTCAACCTCGTCACTATCAGAGTGTAATTCCTCCTGGACTCTTATGGATTCCCTGTCACATCTCAATTGGTCCGGCAGAAGACCGCCATGTTGAGCCTGGTTCTGCCAGAGGTTTCTTCCCAAAGGGTAGTTTTTCCTCTTCACAGTCGCGTCATGCTTGCTCATCATGGACAGGTTCATGCAAACCTCTGTTTATCCAAGCTGGACCTCAATCTTTTCGGGTCCCCGACTGAAGCACTGGTACCAGCTCTCGCAGTCTACTGGATCTCACCAATCCAGCTCAAGCAGATCGTCTCATCAACCAGCGTCTATGGACTGAACCAACTTCGTCTATTTCCACTCCACCACCAGTTTCAGGCCTGGGGGAAACATCCCTGTTCTCATACACCTGCTTATGCATATTAAGTATAATTCAGCGTGAATATTTCCTGCCGAGATCTGAGCGCCTAAGTCTTAAAATATTGTATCAATAAAATTCTTCTAATGGTCTCTTGTTTCCGTGTGAGTTTTTCAGATTGAATTAGCTGTCGCTATTGCACTATGACGCAAACATGGAACTGCTGTTTTGTTTAGTTTGTCTATGTCGATGTGTGTCTGTCCCTACCAAATAAACTTTAAAAAAAGAAACAAAGGGGAGCTTTGATCAAAGCCTAGAGGCCCATGGTAACTCTGGAGGAGCTACAAAGTCCAAACGCTCAGGTGGGAGAATCTGTTGAAAGGACAACTATCACTGTGTAGGCTACAGCGACAAGAAAGACATTGTTGAACGAAAGCCTGCTCCGTGTGCTGCTTCAGCAATTATCCACTGATGTCCTGCACCTGTGACTCCTGTAATTACTGCCGCCGCCACACCTGTGTGTTGCTCTCTAAACCTGTCTCCTCCAGAGTTTAGGTGCCAGATTCTGGAGAACCTTGTGTGAGTAGACCTCCCCGCGCTCCTAGACTGCCTTCCTGTGAGTGACCCTGTTTGCTTCGCCGGACTCTCCTGTTGGTTCTCGGATTCAGGACATCGACCTGTGCCTGTCGCCTGACACCTCCTTTCTGCCTAGCCCTCCTGTACCTGTGCCTGTCGGACTGACTCTGGATATCTGGACCCGCTTTGGAGGATTCCCCCACTGGTACCTCTGCCTGCCTCTGATTGCCCGCGTATGACCCTGGACTGGTCCTGGATTTCCTCTCCTGCACCGAGCCGAGGAAGGAAACCGGCTTCTGCCGACAGCTTGAGCTCAGAGCTCCTCCTGGGACCATTGATTGGATTTCTGTGCAGCTTCCCGGGTCCAAGAAAGGTGAGTGGCTTTGTTACTTCTCTCTCACGTCTCACAGTGGAAACAACAGCCACTAAACTGTCCCTCTCCCTTTCAGAGGTTCCTGTGCCAGTTCCAGAAGTTTCCCTCACCCGCTACACCTGTTCACTGAATAAAACCCTTGTCTGAAGAAGGTGGTCTGCTCAGATGAGACCAAAATTAAACCTTTTGTCCCACGTTAAAGTGTTATAGGCAAGAAACGTTATAGTGGCAGCATCACGCTGTGGGAATTCCTTTTTCTATCAGGGACAGGGATGCTTCTAGAGTTGAGAGGAAAGTGGATGAAGATCCATAAATAGGAAATTCTAGAAGATAGCCTGAGGTTCAGGACAACAACCCCAAGCCTCCAGCAAGAAGGGTTAAGGTTAGAGCATGTTTAAGTGTTAGACCGGCCCAGTCAAAGTCCAGACATAAATCCAGCTGACTATCTGTGGGGGGACTTGAAAATTGGTAAATGCGCCTCAGCTCTTCTGCAAACATGAAGGTGCAGATGTTGTCTGGTTGTGCAAAGCTGGCAGAGACAGTCCTCAAACGCCGACATGTTGCGTCTTTTAGATGCGTTTCAGCTTCAACACACCTGAGTCACAGCTCTGCAGAGCTTGACTGCATGCTAGTGAGGCAATTTAGCCCCTTGATACAAGTGCGTAGGGAAGGGACACATCGAAAAAGTGGCAGGACACCGGCCCTCCAGGATTTAAGTTTGCCCCAGAGACTTATTGATTATAGAAAATAAATATATTTATTTTCATTTGTAAAACATTTGAAAACTGTGACATAATACGCCTCAGAATTATGTTTTGGTTTCTGTTTGTGTATGAACTTTAATCCCTCCTGCCCCCCCCCCACACACACACACACAAACACAAAAAATTATAATTGAAGACTGTGATTGTGATTTGAAAAAGTGTCCAAGAGGTAAGTTGAGGGAGTAAGAAAACTTTTCCAAGCCACTCTAGTTGCACTAAAATAGTAGAAGAGGACAAGGTGACTAAAATCTGAGCCCAAACCCTGAGACCCTGATTGAAATTCAAGAGTCTTGTGGACACCGGTGAGAAATCCTCTACCGTACCAGATGACAAATTGAAACTTAAAGAGAGGAAAGGAAAACAGCTGTGATTGAGTGTTCTGTCCGGTGCAGACCGAGATCGCCTGTGTTTTTTATTCCCCTCTCGTCCTGTAGGTTTCACTCAGCTCCTCAGAACAGAAGAGCTGCTATTTAAAACTACAGAATTCACTCAGATTTTTTTATTTTTTTTTTGTTATGCAGTAAAACTATTCCACCTGAGAGCTTCTATATTCCTGCTCATCCAGGCAGCGAGCCGGTCAGAGCGGCTGCTAAAGTTCAACCACGCCACAGTGATGCTGTTCATGTCCCAAGGTCAGAGCCGCGGTGATGGATTATCGCTCTGTGTGGCTTTGAACTGCGTTGGACAGAGACGGATTTGGGTGAAAATGGGAAAAAATGTGATTTTACTGCAGACCGTTTCGCTCCAAAGCATCGAAGAGGCTGAATGAAAAATGACCTGCGTGTTTTTCCTGAGTGTGACGATAAACAACAATCAGAATCACTTGGATCAATTTTTACAACAAAGAAACAGGAGTTTATCATCTTTTTGACATTTTTTGCTGAGCTTTATAAGGCCAACAAAACAACAGTTTTAAATGTAAGGATATCTTCCTGGATCTAGTTGTATCTTGTGCAATAAGATGGGAAATATCAACATTACTTTTCTGGGAGTTACAAGTTACATTTACTGGGACTTACAAGGTCCTTTCCCAGAACCTACAGGTTTTTTTTTCTAGATCTTAAAAACTAATTTCCTGAAAATTAGAGAATAATTTTACTGAACTGTGGGTTTACATTGCTGGATCTTCCAGGTTTTAGAACTTACCGATTTATTTACTGGATGGTCCCAGACACCTTACAAGGATTTTAACTAAATCTAAAAGGTTATTTATTCCAGAACACAATAACTTTCACATAATTTACATTTCCTGGAGTTTACAGAGTACTTATGAATATTGTTCTAAATGTCTAAGCTAAGTTCCCTGAACTTACAGGTTAGCTTGTCAGACTTTGATCCTGGTATTTGCAAAGAGCTAAAGAACATAATTTTCTTCAACTTACAGGTTACTTTTCTCAAAGTTGTGGTGTACTTTTGCTGAAAGGCGCCGTTTTGGTTTAACCAATTGATAGGTTCCTTTCCCTACATTTTTGGGTTACTTTCACAATACTTACAGGCTACTTTCTCTGGTGTCGAAGGGATCCTTCTGGTTCTATCCAGGAACTTACAGGGTACTCTCCCAGAACTTAACCACGTCTATTCTAGCAAACTACCGGGTAGGTTTTGAAGAAAGTAACTTTTATTATGTACTGCTACCTACATTCTGACAGATTTAACATTGTATAAGCTAAAGGTTGGCATTTTGGGTCATTCTAAAAGTGTTGTGAAAATTCTGCTCCAGTTGTCAGGATCTGTACCGGTAAATAAATCCACATCCTATTGACTGAGATTAAGATTGTTAAATCTACTTGCTAAAGTTCTGTTTAGGTTATGGAGAGTAACTTTGGGGGCTGAAGTTTAAGGATTATTATATTTTGATTTATCTAATCTTAAATCTGGGTTGGATAAAATATTTTAGTTGGGGATGTTAAAAAAATCTATCAATGCCATATTCATCTTCTAGAACATTTAAAGGATATGTAATCGTTTACCATCAAATATGTACTCTAAATGATTTATTCCTTTACTATTCAATGTTGTAAAGTTAAGAGCCCTTTTTATTTTGCGGGATGTCTAGGTTTTACCAGATGGGTGTTGGTCTGCAATGGGAGAATTGAAGCCCTATTCATTTAAAGATATTCCCACCAGGCTGTCAGAGATGTACTGCTTATTGATGCTTTAAAAACGGCTATGCTGCTGAATTAAAGGGCTGATAAATGGAATATTTGAGGTACAGATTGCCTTACATAGCGTTTGATTGATTTCTTGTCTGATGAATTTTTCCAAATCCACTTTAAAATGTATTATTCTCTGTGCTAGGTAATATTCATAAAAGTTTGGAAGTTTCAATCCCCCTAAACTTTTAGCCTTTTGTAACATTTTTGCCGTATGTGTGGAGGTTTTTATGGCCATAAAAATGTTGATATGGTAGATTCTCAGCTTTTGTACCAAGATTTTAGGTGTTTAACTGTGATCACAGAGACGAGGGAGTACCAGCATTTTAAATGCACTGAGAGTGAGAAAGGGAGAGTTTTCCAAAATATGAGGCTCATCCTCTATTAATTTGAATAATGGGATAAAAATGTATTGTTTCAGCTCATCCTGCCTGTTAGAAGTACTGATGCCCAGGTAGCTCATGTTTCCTATCTGTCAAGAAATGGTTGAAGTAAGTTGAATATCAGAGCAGATAAGAAGGCCCTTTGATTGAATCACTAGAGTATTATGAAATCACTGATAACTTATTTATTAGGATTATTGTCTCTGTGAGAAGGGTTTATGTTTTCCAGAAAGAGCAACATATCATCAGCATATAAGCTAATTTTGTGGATTCTATCAGCTCTTTGAAATCCATAACTATTTCTGCTTTGACGAACTGCAGCCACCAGCGGTTTAATGAATATAGCAAACAGTAAGGGGCAGAGTGAACATCTTTTAAGATTGAAGGTCTAGGAAATACATTCATTTGTTTTCACACAGCCATTGTAAGGAGCTCTGTGAGGTGAAGCTGTGTTCTTTACGTACCTCTGAAATGACCAGTTTTTTCTTTAAGATGAAAGATTCTGAGGTCCTTGACCCACCCAAAGCTGCTTTGTCCATGAACATTTCTGAATTATTATTATTTCTAAATTATTCACTGGTATGAAAACTAACTCCATTCAAGAGATAGAACGCAAGTTTAGCTTCTGAGTGCGCGTTGGCAGGTCATGGAAGTCCTCTGTCCATTTATCATGCTCATATTGATCAATCCCATGGATCCTAGAGATTTTTTTTGAGATAACAAACCTTCAGAACTGGGCCTAGCTTGTCTCATTACAGTCATCAGTACATCACTCATCTCTTTAGTATGGGCCATCAAGCATCTCCATTTCTCACAGCACAACATCCAAATCAGCGATGTAAAAAAAAAAAGACATGCCCTTTCCAGCCCCATAGTTAATCTTCTAACCTGAAAATCAATTTCAAAATTTATCTTTTGTTTAAGTAATAATTAGTTGACATTTAGGAATGACAGCTTTGTCCCACATGTTCTGGTAAATCCACATGCTCTCTCAGCAGTCTGAACGTGATCCTTTGTCCATTTCCTCAGCAGAGACAATAAAACTCGAGATCTACTACCACAGAGTATTTCTCATTCACCAAGGTGCTGGAATGACGGCTTAATCTTTATCTAAATTCACAGGGAAGCAACACATGGGACGTCTTCAGCTGCTTTTCTGCCAACCGAACAGAGAATTCCTGCAGCTATTTCCTGACTGGATGGAGTAACCCTCTGGTGATTTCTGGGAGGGAGAAGTGGGTCAGGAGGAAACCTGCCGTCACAGCATCCTGTTGGATTCTGATTGAATTGTCAGAACTGTCAAACATGAGATAAAAGGTGATTTTCTCTTTTTGTTTTTGGAACTTTGGAAAACTTCCTATTTGGCTGTCAAATCCCCACCTTTTTTGGCTTATTTTTATTTTTTACTATTCTTTATAGTATGTAGCAATTAGATTTACAACAAGGCGAGTAGTTTTTAGTTCAACCTGTTTCTTTAAGATGAGAGCTCACACAATGCTTGAAAGTTGAAAAAATTGTTGTTTCTATTAATGCAGCACCGGCTACACATAAACTACATGGAAATGATTTGTCTTTGAAAGGCTTAATTTTAAATACGTGTTTTCACAGTTTTTTTAACTAATAAATGATGTTAAGGGAATGATGGGTTCAACGGGTAAAAAAAAGCAATGTTTTTTCTTTTTACTTTAAACTTCCTGTTTGTTTCTTTGGACCAAGAAATGTCCTCAACGACTCAATAACCTACCAGCCAGTACCAGCGTGTTCCCATTTCATAATCGTTAATCATAAACATGCACAATACGCACCTATACTGAAGTGTAATTGTGATTCCTATCTGAACACTTTCTATTATACCCTATTATACCCTATTTATATTTTTTTATATGTCTATCTCTGTTTGCGCTAATTGACTCATGGAAGATGATGTTTTCTGATTCCTAATCAAACCTAAATGACTCCAGTGGCCTTCCTGTTGGTAATTTTCTTTCAACAGACACTGAGTTGAAAAGAGAAAATTACTAAATGCCTGATGGCAGACAACACCATATAATTAAAACTACAAAAGGACCAAATGGCGACGGGGCGAAATGACCAACACTCACCCTGAGCCTGGGGTCCCCAAACACTTTATTATGCAGTTAAGTGTAAAAGCAGATAAACTAAGGAAAATGGCAGCACTAATAACCCACTACAAACTGTTTTACCTCATCTTAAAACTACTGAAGTACTTATTGAATCTTGTAAGACGGGATTAACAGAGCTGAAATGCCAGCATGTAACACAGAGGTCCCTCATGCAGCTCTGTCCTCTCACCCAGACCGAACATTCAAATTATTCTTTTTTTATTCTTTGGATGGCAGCTTTGAGCAGAAGAAAAGTAACAGCTTCATCTTACTGTCGGCTTCTCATGTTCAGCCACGGCTCTGCTGAGTTCACACCTGCACAAGGACGCGTCCGGCTGCATCGTCCTCCTCCTGGTTGTTCTGGCTGTGAAAAGGGCCGCGTGTCATTTGACTGTCAGCTTCTGTCTCTGGAGTTTTGAGCAGTTCTTTGTTGCTCCACAGAGCTTTCATGGCAGGAAAAGTGGCTGTGAGATCAGAAGGAGAGCAATGGGGAATTTTTTTTTTTTTTTTTTTTTTTTTTACAAAGGAAAACTGCTGCAGAAGTACAACCCAAATGTTGGGTTGTGTAGAACGGAGCAGAAGCTTCTCATCAGAACCTAATTCTACACATGCTCCAGAGTTCATAAAACAGTCGTCTGCTTTCTCTCTTTGTATTTATTTGCCAGGTGGGTTAATTGGTATAGAAATTGACGTGGAGATCTGTGTGGGTGTGGGGGTGGGGGGCTGCAGACAGAGTTACAACCGAGATGTTCTCCAGACGAGTCTCCGGTTGCACACAATTTTTCTTATTGACAAGCTGAGCCATAGTTTTGTAAAAAGTGAATGGAAGCATTTGAAAGTCTCACTTTCCAGCACATAATCACTTTGTGTTGTAGTTGTCACGGATTAACATCGCTCCAGTGATATAGCTCAAAACACTGAGGAAACCGACTGTCATGCCTCTCATGAGTTGCCACAAATCTTTGAGTCTGCCCAGGTTAATTTTCCCACACAGCGCCGTTTGACCCTAAAAAAGTGTCTGTAAGCTAATGCTAAGCATGTGGTGGCTAGTAGAGGCGTTAAAATATCACTATACAATCTCTCAATGATTTGGCTCAAACACTGAGAGAAAATAAATCTTTTAATAGGTCATTCAAATGCAGGAGGAATTTTTAAAGAGCTGCATCCCTTCTCCATCGCAACCGATTTAAATGTCTGAATCCCCTCGTCTTGTTACTGAAAAGTGCTTTATAAATAAACTCACCTTGCCTTGCCTTGCCTTGCCTTGCCTCATCAGCAGGTCATTCAGCTCTGAAGAGGTCTGGTAACGAGCCATTCATCTCATTCAGCCGTGTTTGCTCCTCCAGAGTTACCCACTTGGCGGCTTCTCTGATTACTGCAGTCTTTACGGCCAGTTGGTGTGGACAGCCATGTCTACCTAGTGTGAAACAGGGATGGCCACTTATTGTCTTGTTTATCATTATTGTAAAATAATAGCAACAATAAACTGTAGTGGACGGTCGGTCAGAGATTATTTTTGCTGTTTGAACAGTTTTTTGACGGTTGTTTCCATGAGGATGCTTTGTTTACATGTCAGCTTATGATTGAAGGATTTTCTGTGTACTGTTTAGTATTATGCTGTAGTTGCACTAGTTAACATAACATTTAGAGGCCCTGGATGCATGCAGTGATTGATTTATAGCCAAAAAGCCAGTAATTCATTTTAAAATACTATTTCTGCTCACTTTTATTGGCATTGTAATAAATAAAGAAGGTCCATATCACCTATGGCCTTCCTGGTTTGCTGTTGGTCTGTACTATTTCTGCTTTTGGGTAGAAAGAGCGTAGCTTCTCATTAGCCTGCTCCCCAACCTGTCTGCTGTAATCCTTGGTCTTCGGGATGCTGCTTCACTAATGAACTTCAGAGGCTTTCACAGAACAGCTGCACACAGCTGGACTCTGATCAGTGATTGGGTTAATTGTGAAGGCAATTCTATGTACTGGATCTTTTAGGGGTTTCAGAGTGAAGGGGCCTTAATCCAAATCCACTCCAGACTTTTACGATTTTTGTTTTCTGCAACTTTTGAAGACAGTGTCTCCCTTTTTTTTTTACACTTTACATGATGCTCTAACTTGTGTTGGTCTCTCACGTTAAATCCCAGGAAAATGCATTAAAGTTCATGATTGCATCGTGACAAAATGTGACACAGTTTTCTCTCATTTCTGACACTTTTTTAAAACTTACTTTCCAACAAGTGGTCACGGGAATCATGCTGAACGTTTAGCTTCCTGTTTGGCATGTTTGACTCTAGAAGCGACGTTGATGAGTTTTATTTATTGCTCTGTGTGAATTTAGCGCATTATTATTATTTTTAAAATATACTAAATCCTGATAAATGTCCTTCTTTGACTGCATCTGAGCTTCTTTGCATGTTAAATGTTTTACCTGGTGACCTTCTGGAAGATCTTCAGAGCGAGTGATGATAAACGCATTACTGCATGCAATTCCTCAGTCTAACATATTTCCCATCCTTCGTTGTTCCCCAAAAACAATCTGCGGCGTCACTCTTAATCATCGCATTCTGCACCGACAACAACGCGTTAGCGGGAAAAGCTTGGCCGGATCAATGAGAATCACCGAAACGCTGCTCATATTCATTTCCTCCCACTGCAGCAGGAGTAAACATGGAGATGGGGAAAGTGGTGATTGCATTCTGTCTGGAAATTTGATGTAGATTAAAGAAAATCAAGACGTGAAGCAGGTGATCTCTGAGGGGCTGTGATGAAGTTGGTATTTCAACAAAACCCTGGCTGGATGAGGAGTACATGCATTTCAGCACGCCAACTCCTGAAGCGTCAGTCCGGTAAACAGCCTCTACAGAACCGTCTTGGCCGAGCGGCAGTGATTGTGCCCCTGATTGTACGCTGAACAGTTAATTAAGGCTGAGTGGGAGTGGATTTGTGTTCTTGGCGAGCGATGAAACCCGAGTCTCAGAAAGCGTAAAACAGATTACCCATGAGCCTCTAGGGCCTGGCCGAGGTACGCGGGCGGAGTGGTGGGTGGTCAGTGGCTTGACACGGTAACGAGCTGAACGACTGCAGCCTGGATGGGGAAACACACTCCCCGAGTGTTGGAGCTCATGATTTATGTCTTCTCGTGTTGTTTTTACATCAGGCCGGGACATAAAAGTAAATTATGGTTTAAGAGAATAAGGAAAGGTAGCTTGTGTTGTTGGAGCGTTATTGGCAAAGAGCAAATGGAGGTGCAGACTCATTTGTTGATCCATTTCTTTTCTCTTTGTTTTTTTTTCTGGCTGCAGAGAAATGAGATTGACTCAGAATTTGGGCAGGAATGGCTGAACAGGGACAGATCTGAGGGGAAATAAAGCTCCTGGGAAATTGAAATAATAAAGCCACCTCACCTGGAAAAGCTCAGATGACTAAGTCTTGGATTGATTGCCTTTCATCTCAGTGATGACAGTGCGGATGAACGCAGAGCCTTCTGAGTGAGGGAGATTTAGGGGATTTGTAACAAACAAACAAAAAAAACACCTGGGGCCTAGACCTAGACCTACTAGAAGTGTTCTTTTTTCAGGACATTTTTTTAAGTTTTTAAATTTGAAGGGTTAGGAACAATTGTTTAGGATAAATCGTGCCTTACTTTGCTGAACTGATACAGATAAAATTGCAAAAAAGAAACATGGGGCCTTTTCTGCTGATTCCTTTCTGCTATAAATTAGTGATGTAACAAAACGATGAAGTGTCTGTGTTGCACGTATGCCCTCATCTCTTCCGCTCATCCCACAGGTTTCCTCTAGGATTTAAGTTGGCGGACTGAGATGGCAAAGGTTGCTTTTGAGTCTGCTGAACTATTTCTGTGCTGATTTGATAGTTTTAGTTCACTCTCCTGTTGAAAGACCCGCTGACGACCCATTCACAGCCTATAGAGGAAACTCTGTCTTCCTCCCATTAAATAAACCTACTCACATTAAAGGGTCAGTTTTTCCTATATTTTCAGTCTAAAACTCTGCTGCTGCTGCATTGAAAGATTGAAACAGTAGATGAAGTTATTTTAAAGAGGTCTGAATATTCCACGTGTATTTTGGGCTCTGGAAGTGGTGTGATATTTTCCATTGTTCTTTCAGAAGCGATTTGTGAGGTCAGACACTGGTGTTGGACAAGAAGCCGTAGCTCTCAGGCTCCGCTCAAATTCCTGCCGAAGGTTTTCTGTCAGTTTGAGGTCGAGTTTGACTGCAGACCCACAAACTGCTCCACACTAAACCTGCCCACCCATGGCTTCATGGACCCGGCTTTTGACGCCATGTTGGAACAAAAAGAGGTCGTCACCAAACCGTCCCCGCAGTCCCGAGCAGTAAATTGCGAAAACGTCTTGGTATCCTGAAGCATTAGGAGTTGCTTTGACTGAATGTAAGGGACCGAGCCCATCTCCTGGCAGCTTTCAGACTCATCGACTGGATTTGCAAACAGAGAGGCATGATTCCTCTCTCTAGAAATGAATCATGAAGGCAACATAGAGTTTGGAGGTCTGTAGCGATTAGCTGTAGAATAAAATATGTGCACACTATGTTTCTCAGCATCCGCTGACCTGTGGCTGAGTGGTCACTCACTTCCACCTTCTTAAACATTTATTTGAAGTTCCTGTGAAGAAGCGGTGTTTCAGCTCATCTGCTGTCATCACATGCCATTTCCTAGTTCCTGGGGATGCAAATATCCAAAAGCTTAAGCTGTAAAGCCAACCCGTCTGAGCTTCCATGGCTGAGGGTGCTTCGGAGGAACAGACTAAAGGAGTCGCTGCCGTGCCGCAGTTAAGAGTGAGCTTCTATGTACTGCACAACGGTCTGGGATGCTGATTGTTCGGGGGCTGATAGGAAAGCTCCGCACAGGGCCATAAAAACGGCAGGAAGAATCATTGACTGTCATCTGCTCTCATGAGAAGAGATATCCAGCTTCCAGAGCCTGGGAGGGGAAAGAATGTGCTCAAAGACTGCTCCCAACCAGGTCACAAACTGCTGTCTTTCCTTCCCTCCGGAGGAAGGTACAGGAACTCAAAATTGGCAACTAACAGGCTGAAAAGCTGCTTTTATTGTGTGTGGAAGCTTTTAGTACAAACAGGCTAATTTTTGAAGAAAAAACAATTATTTCACCCTTTAAATAATTGAAATAATTGTTTTCCTCCTGGTTTTAGTGGCTTTTCTTGTGTTTATCCCTGAGCATTCGTTTCAGAGCCAGAAACAAAAGCTCACAGTCCTTGTAGAGCAATCCAATGAACATCCTGGAGGAGGCTGGTGTAAATCAAAACCATCTTCTTTTTCTTCTACAGTTGACCACAAGTGCACAATCCAGACACTCAATAAAGTAGAAATATTTCTCCCTGTGCCGCCTCCGTCTGTACTGTCTCTTCTGCTGTATTTTGTCTTGCACACTGATATGGTGGAAAAAAGGAGCCCCACTTCACATCTGCTCACTAATTTGTTCCTGTGAATTAGTTTTCAGCAGCTATGTGATGCTGGACTGTTTTCTTCTTGATTAAATTTCAGCTTGCAGTCCAGATAAGAACAGGTTGGTCTGAATCCGACGTTTTATTGAATAATTATTGCAATTTTCTGCACTCTTTTAATAAAGGGATCCTCCACCTGATCTTTTAAACTCTTAATTGATCTTCTTTCACCACAGAGCACCCCCTGGTTTATTTTCTATAAATAAGCAGAATAATGTTTTCATCTCTATTTTGATACCATAATTTCATAATACATTTATATTTTCTTACATCATAATCAGCGTTAATGCACACAAACAAGGAATCTGACTTTGGTACCACTTTGCTTTCAATGTTGTTTTATGATGTTTTAAATATGAATACATGAAAAGGCAAAATAAAAGCTAAACTTTTTAGTATAATTGCATATATGCATTATGTTTTACAACAAAGGAACAAGGATGGTATTAATCCGATCAGTGCTCATCAGAGAGACATCCTGGGGGTGAAAACTGCATCTGTGGTGGCTAGTTCTTGTAAATGACGCTCTGTAGCGCCGACCTTAAGTTAAAAGTCTAAACAGTTTGTGTCCAGGTTGTGTGGGGTCTGCAGACATGTTAGCAGCCCCTTTCCGGACCCTAGATCTGTACACGTCCTGGACGGAGGAAAGGTCAGGCTTGACGATCCTCTCTGCAAACTTAATTGTTCTGTTTTGTGGATGAGCTAAACCCTCCAGTGATGGACGAACAGAGGACAGACTTAATGACGGCAGTCTGGAAAAGGACCAGCAGCTCCTGGGGAGGGTTGTACTTCTTGATTTGCTGCAGGAAGGCCAGTGTCTGTTGGACCTTCAGAACAGGCTGATGTTTAGCAGTTTCTCTCTAGGGAAAATGACCAACTAATGGTGGTAGAGAGCAAAATAAACACACAAAAACACGCAAAGTACTGAGGCTGCCAATCATAACGGCATCTTGGATTTACGTGCTACTTTGCTTAACTTAAGCAAAAACATTAAGTGATAATAATTTAGGTTTTTGCCCAAACAAGATGAAGGGGCCCAATAATTGGGTTTAACACTCATGTACGTTTGTTTTTATAATTTCTTTTCGGTACTGTGCAAAAAGTTCATGTTTCTGTTAATTTCCTTATGCTTTAGGTCTAAAGAAAAACTTTAAACCATCTTCATAAAGCCTAAAGAACTATGGATCAGTAGGGGCTTAGAGGCTAAATGTAATTTGTCTTAATTCATTTGTCTTCATACACCAAAAAATGAAAAGGTTAAAAAAAGTTTTGGTTTTATATCAATTAGTTAGAATTTAAAAAATAAGTTGCATATTTTTTTTATTGTTTTGGAGGTCCCATAGCTATAAAGCATGATCATGTCATCGTCACCTCTTTGTATCTGTTAAATCTAATACCTAAATAAATAACATTTTGATGATATTCAGCTTTATTGAGATGTACCTGTAGATTTGCTGCTAGAAATTGTCGCTTTGACTTCACCAGTCTTTGGTGAACCACACTCAACCATCCCAACACTCACCCTGGGCTTAAAATAGAAAGCAGAGCCACAGATGGGAGACCTCGGCTGCGTCTCTGCTTCACTTATTTTCCTCCTCTCATGGCAGGATGCTGCAGGTTGCTGATAGCAGGGCTTCAGTCAGAGCTGAGATGTTTCTATCAGCAGGCAGATGAATCAACAGACCTCAGAGTGTCTTGAGCTACATCGGTCCTTTTCCTCTTTGTAAGCCTTCACCTTGCTGACTGAAGAAAGCAGACCTAAAATACACACATGGGTGTCTAGAAACCTTGAAGACAGCTATAATAGCCCCTGCTGTCCCCTACAGGACTCTACGGCTTCATAGTACACATCAGTCTTCAGAACAGAGTATTGCTAAATACAGCACAGTAAATCTATTTATTTACATTTGTGCTTCAATATGTTTTCTTTCTTTCATCCTGACACAATTAGTAACTCGCTTTGTTTATGCACTTGCTGGAATGTCACACGACTGAGTTATAAGCAGCAGAAATCATTCAAATGATAACAGAGACTATAAATATATTTATATTTGTTCAAGTAATTAAGAAGTTAATGCCCTACTTGTTTCAGCCTCCTACCAGGAGTGGGGTTTGAACCCACGAGGGCTTATGCCCATTGGATCTTAAGTCCAACGCCTTAACCACTCGGCCATCCTGGTTTCCACACAGCATGTGTCCCGGACGCTCGCCCAGGCAGGCTGCTGCTGCAAATGTTACCTTCACGGTAAAACACCGACAGTTTTCTGGATTTTACAGCTTATCAAAGTAAGACGTTCAGCTGTACTAAAGAAGGCCTTCCAGGTGTTCCTGGATGTCCAGCTAGCAGCAGGACCACATACAGTGGAGGAATGCACTGCTGGATGAAAGTGCCCCCAGCGCACGTCATGCTAACCCATAACAGCCGGTGAGTGTGAGCTTATCTCCTTGTAACAGTGAGGCAAACATCTTTGGAGGATGACCTTGTGACAAGACCGACAACAGAAAAGTCCCTCTTATTCATACTGTTGATATTTTTTAACTGACGTGAACTTATCGTCTTTTCTAGCATCTCTCAGTATGTGTTGCAAACAGGGAATCAGCGAAAGCCCTTCCTGCAATTTTAAAAGATCCCATATCTAAAGCTCTAGTTAGGATGCATTTTCACCAAGAGTTGGATTTGAACCAATAAAGACTTTGCTCAGAGACCCAGAATGGGATTCAAACCAGCAACCATTACAGGACACAACTGCCCAGCTCCCTAACCACTAGGCCACCACTCACTTAGAACAATGATGGGTTTCCCTGATGGGTGTTAAAATAAAATTGCATATGAATACAAAATAAAATATGCTTTTCTATCCGGGTCATTCATATACAGCCTCCTCAAGGCACTTTACCAAAACACATGAATAAAAAATTCAGTTTGCGAATATCAATCCATAGTGATTTTAATCATACAGACAGATTCAAAGTCATTTAGATACATTTCGATTTGATCCTAGCTATTAAACAATGCCGTTGAGTTCGGTGTAATGCTCCAGTCGGTAGAAGGTTCTCGATTGGACGATGCCCAGCAGATTGCACTGCGTCATACATTCTGCAGAAATCCCTCCTTCTGAACGAGCATGTAGCGAGAGGGGACATTTGTCTGCATTGTTTCTTTGACTGTCAGGAGAACACCCTTATAACAGGAAGAAACCTCCACAAGAACCTGGCTCAAGATTGATTAATGACACGTGTTTCTTGCAGGATAGTAAATCAAGAATCTTTATTGTCATAATGTAACCATAAGGACATTTTGTTGAGACACCAGCTCAGAACACACAACACAGAGACACAAACAAGACATATTGCTCAGCTGAACGCACCGACAACTCTTCCTGGGAAGGTAAAAGCTTTCAAATAGTCCTTAGCATCTGATAGATCTAAATGTTTTAGTAAAAAATGGCAGGAAGCTTTACAGACGACGTGAATTACTGTGCAATTGCATGAATGTATCAGACAAACAAAACATTCCTTGGGAAGTTGGAAGTGTGCAAATAATCATTAGCAAAGATATGAATCTTCAAGTTAATGAACTGTGCAATTTGTAAAGATGTCCAAACCAACACTCCCTGAGAAGCTAAAAGTGTTTAAATAGACATTAGCATGGGAGAGGCGGCGTAAATTGTTCTCAATCGGATCAAGAAGGCAAGATCTAAGGGACTCTTTTCCTCTTGGTATGTTGCAAGCAAATCTTTTCCTGCAATAATATTTAGTAACCCTTTGAGCAGCATAACTAGTGTCAAGAAGCTTTATTACTCTATTTCTTGTGATTTAGGCTTCTATGTATGAAATGATTAACTGTAGTTGTTTTGGCAGTAAAAGTAAATTAGAGCAAGATGTTCTTTTATCAACTAAGAATGTACACTGTTGGTCATGAAAGTTTTAATGTGACTTTTCTGTCTTCATATTATTCAACCCAAGGAAGACTCCTAATGGCAATAAATATTTATCCAGTACCAGGAGTGGGGTTCGAACCCACGAGGGCTTATGCCCATTGGATCTTAAGTCCAACGCCTTAACCACTCGGCCATCCTGGTTTCCACACAGCATGTGTCCCGGACGCTCGCCCAGGGAGGCTGCTGCTGCAAATGTTACCTTCACGGTAAAACACCGACAGTTTTCTGGATTTTACAGCTTATCAAAGTAGGACGTTCAGCTATACTGAAGAAGGCCTTCCAGGTGCTCCTGGATGTCCAGCTAGCAGCAGGACCACATACAGTGGAGGAATGCACTGCGGGATGAAAGTGCCCCCAGCGCACGTCATGCTAACCCATAACAGCCGGTGAGTGTGAGCTTATCTCCTTGTAACAGTGAGGTAAACATCTTTGGAGGATGACCTTGTGACAAGACTGAGAACAAAAAAGTCAATTTTTGTTCATATTTTTAACTGATGTGAACTTATCGTCTTTTCTAGCATCTCTCAGTATGTGTTGCAAACAGGGAATCAGCTAAAGCACTTCCTGCAATTTTAAAACATCCCATATCTAAAGCTCTAGTTAGGATCCATTTTTACCAAGAGCTGGATTTGAACCCATAAAGACTTTGTTCATTGGACCTACACCCCATCAGCATAACCTGTAAGCCATTATAGCAGCTACTGGAAGGTTGACATTGAGTTATGTACAACTTTTGACTTCTTGATAAATAAATAATGAACAAAATATTACCCTTCCCGAGATGGGAAGTGTGTCTCTGCATTTAAGCAATCACTCAGGAAACTGTGTGCTGCCACGATCTGTGGTGAAGAGTCTGTTTCTTGTGATTTAGGTTTATATGTATGAAATAATTAACTGTAGTTGTTCTGGCAGTAATAGTAAACTAGAGCAAGATGTTCTAAATCAACTAAGAATTACGTGTGGGATGATTAGGAGTGTACACTGTTAGTCATGAAAGCTTCAATAGCACTTTTCAACCTGCAGTGAACCTCTGGTTTAATATTAATCAACCACAGGAGGAGTGTTAACATCTCTCCTGTACCAGGAGTGGGGGTCGAACCCACGAGGGCTTATGCCCATTGGATCTTAAGTCCAACACCTTAACCACTCGGCCATCCTGGTTACTGGGTGGACGACCTTCGAGAGGGAGGTTTAGCTCTACTGAAGAAGCCTACATGATGTCCCAGATGGTCCAAGAAGCTGCAGGATTGTATACACTCGAGGAATCTGCTTTCCCCAGTGCAGTACTTGCTCAACAATGACAGCACGTGACTCTGAGTGCAACAGTGAGGCAAAGACTTTTGGATAAATACCATGGCTCCATCCAAAAAAACGTCTAATTATAGCACCTAGCTCCTGTTACATGACCTCCCACGGGGTCAACAGGAAGCACATCATCCTCCGTAGGAAAAGAGCTTCGGACTGCTGTGCTGAATTCGGACAGCCATTAACTCCGACGTCATTACGTGACAGAAACACACATGGATGATTCTAATCAAATCAGGGCCTACAGCTTTCCAAACAAGAACTCCAAAAAATGCTATTTAGACAAATGCAGCAAACTGCTGAAGCAATTAGACAAACCAAAACTTATGAAAGCGTGTAAACGTATACAGACTTTCTAGTGCTAACAGTAACGAGTCCAATTGCTCGTTGTTGTCTTCTTAAACAGAAATGACATACTGGTGATGATTTCATTCATTTTAATTGTTCCAATTTTATGAACAGGTTTTGTTTTTAACAGAAAATGGTGTATGCATATTATATGCAAAATTAACGACGAGTACAACACAAACAAATAATCAGTTTAATTTTCAAGGTTAACATAAGTATATATACATTATATTTCTTCATATCACAACTGTGGATTTCATTGCTTCATCTGATTTAAAACTTTGGCGTTACACCATCTATCAGAACTGATTTGCTGTAGACAAGAAAGGCAGAGATGGCCAAAGGCCTCTGATCCACATGGATGACCAACAATTCATTTCATACGTGAAAAGGTAAATGGTGCTACTTACAAGTGCACACTCCCTGCTTTCCGGAAATTTTTGTTAATATCCGTGAGGTGTGCTTGTACGTCATTTCATGCAAAGGATTGTGGGATTCCTTATAGCTCCTTCGTGCCAGTGAGAGATCTCGTGAGGTTCCTACGCTGAAGGAACAATGATAGGATGCATACAGGCTCCTTTCCTACCTCCTTCCTTACTCACTGCACTATTCGGACAGCACTTATCATGGCGAATGCTGACGCACATCAGCTTTGGCTAGAGTCCTTACCAATTAGACCTTTTCGGATGTTCCCCTAGTGCAGTGCTTCTCAAATAGTGGGGTGGGAGCATGAAAAACCTTTTGTCCAGAAAATACAGGCCTTCTAAATGTGACAACAGCACCCCCTGCTGTTTGGTCTGTATCTGCGGTCAGTAGTATGACGAATACCGTTAATAAACTCCTAAAAAAGACTAAAACTAATGTTACTAGAGTTTATCTTTAATATTAATGGCTTGGTATTATGAGGGTGGTAGCTAGTTAAAAGTTGACTGCAGGTACCAGTTGGGCTAAAACCCATATATATTATTGTTAATGTTATGTAGTTAAAAAAAGTGTGGCAAAGTTGAAACATTGTAGTTGTTAGAAACCACTGTTTTATGTTATAAATGAACCCGTATATACGTTATACATTTTAAAAGGGACTCTGGGTGATCTTCAGAACGACAGCTTTAAAGCATTAACACAGAAAATGATAAAAGTTACACTTTTGACCCATTATGTTGGGATGGAGGGGCCTGAAAACATTTGAGAGCCACGGCCTTAATGTGACAAGAATGATACCAGGGAAGCCACTTCTGTTCAAGAAGGACAACCCCTACATCTGTTCAAATCAGTTTATCATATTTTGAAGAAAATCTACATGTCAATCCACTGACATCTGGACTAGAAACTGAATCACTTTCCTTTATGAGGTTTTGGGTGTGAACACTCAAGAGCTTCTACCATTTAAGAGCTTCCCAATACAACATCCATTCAGCCACGTTGCTCAATGCTTTACTTAAAGGACTCTGTGATTCCATGATTCCCCTGTTTCATTTTTAAACATGAATATAAGCCGAGTGGAGACGGTGTAAGAAAGTAAACAGATGAAGGAAAATTCAGCGAGGAGCTGGAAGCTGTCAAGGTGAGGATGGGCAGCATGTTTTATTACTTCCTTATGTTGGTTTCCCATCAGGTATCGATGCATCTTTCTTCCTCCTTTCCACCTCAAAGGCTAGATTCCCTCGTGACGTTTCTGCTGCTCCAATTCTCTCCATTTCCTTCTTAAGTCCATGGAGATGCTGAAAAGCTGAATATTTCTCTTTAACCTTAGCTGGATTCAAGGTGTCCTTTCCAGTCTCTGCTCCCTGAAATCCTCCCCTAAAGCTTTTTCATGTCGCAGCATTGCAAAGCAACATAATTTGTACTCCAGGTCGGTTGTTTCGCCACCTCTGGGACGATTGGAAACAAGAGACCCGCTCATCGGACATCAGAAGCCGACCTCGTTGCTGTTCTTGTTGCTGCCAGCTTTAAAACCTGGTGGAAAAACTGAACACAGAAGAATTGAGGCTGTTATAGCAGCAGAGTGAAGGTTTTGGATATTGTTTGTTTTTATTGCACTCTGGGAACTTTGAAACGAACTTCACCCCCAGAGGTTGATTCCTACCAGCAATGTTCATCTCCAAAGTTTCCTCTGTACAAAAACCACAGATGCTCCCAACATGTCTTGTTGTAATGTATGTTTACCGAGAATAAGCAAAGGTTTGCTATAAATTTAACACGCTGCTGTACTTCAGCAGCAGTACTGCTAATATATTTGGGTCAAATTATCCTTACTCTCAAAAACGTTCAGCTTTTTGAAGCTGTTTTGTGTTTTTTGTCTTTTAATTCCATCTCTTGCTTTAATGCAACAATGAAATAAATATCTGCACATTCACAGCTCAACACAATTTTAGGGATTCGCAAACTGCCAAATCTAATAAATGAGGCCTGGTTAATGACTTATGTATTTATCTTTTTTGTAGCATTCATAGCTAAAGAAATGAATAAAAATTCATTTTTAAGCGTAATTTATTGCTTTCTGATACAGTGTGTAGTACTAACTCTGGTCTTTGGAAACTACACAATTTGTGTGGCATATATTTAGCAGAGAGCTGTATGGTTGTACAGTTGATAGCACTGTTGCTTTGATGCAAGAAGGTCCTGGATTCACCTCCCAACCTGGGGACTTTCTGCATGGAGATTGCGTGATCGTTCTGTGGATGCGTTGGTTTTCCCGGGGAACACCAGGTTCCTCCCACAGTCCAAAAACATTGACTATTGGATTAATTCTTACTCTAAATCGCCCTTAGTAGAAAACTTTGTCAATAAGAAAAATGTGAAATGTTCTCCCTAAAACAGTGATCAGTCTCTGCATAAAGCTGAGAAGTACCTTGGTGTCTAGTTCATGAGCGATGGTCGGGTGGAGCAGGAGATGTGGGCGCTGCTCTGGTATGTTTTGTCAAACAAAAAGCCAAAGTAAAGCCAAAAAGCAAAACTCTCAACTTACCAGTCTGTCCACATGTAGACTCTCTCCATTGGTGAGCGTGGTCACCATGCCCCAAAAAACAATGTCCTGAATAAAAACAGCTTAAATAAGTTCAGCTTCAGATGGCCGAGCTCAGCCTCAGATATTAGGTAAGTTTCTTTATCCCCCATTAATACCTATGCAGGATCTCCCCATACCTCTTACGGTCATTCCTTAAGATCGTTTTTATTTATTTATTTTTGTTTTGTCTCACTGAGGTGGGGATGAGAAGTTGCTGAAGGTAAGATGTATCTCCTCTGGAATGGGAATGCTTTGGGCTCTCCCTGAGTCAGCTGGAACGCTTTGCTGGGGGGACGGATATTTGATGTTTCTCCTCTGAACCTGTTATATACATGGTCTTAAATAAGTGGACAGTAGAATGATGCAGTCCTTTGAGGTTTTAACTTTGGCTGGCCTACAGAAATCTATTATTTATAAACCAACCAGGCTCAGTGCATTAACATTTTACTTTATGTGAATGAATGGAGGGTTAGAAATGTTCCTGTTTTGTAAAATTATGCTTCTAATGTAGGTTTATCGCATGCGTGTGTAATTTAAGCATTTTCAGACTGCTGTTGTGTGTCATTCCACAGTGATAGTATTGTGAGAGTTTCAGATACTCATTAAAATGAAAAAAAAGAGAACAAGAAAAGGATAAGGAGGTGTAATGGCAACAGGAACATACCCATCCAGACGCAGTTAAGCACTGAATTCCTCACCCTTGATCTCAATATGCATGCACCATTCAGGACGGAGGCGCATCAAACGTGTCCCACTGGCTTTGTAAACACCAAGTTGGACAGCTCAGTGTTACAGTGGGTCCTTTCACAATTAGAGGGAGCTAGTGGGTCAGAACCCAGGGAACAGAGAACAAATCAGGTTGAAGTGGAGGGTTTTTATTTTTCATAAAACCAGTCTCTTAAAAAGCTAAAAAAAACACAATAAAATGTTTTCTTTAAATAATCTAAAATCAGTAAAACAACTAAAAACGGGAGGCTTCCAGTCCAGGATAATTGTCACAGCAGCAGAGTCCACAAAGGAAGTGAGTTCTTAGTTCCACCCCGCAGCCGTCTCGGGATTGGTCCAGTCGCACCGCGTCCTTGCTGTGGTCCGCCCCCAAGCGCCTCTCACTCGCCACTGGACTCGGATGCAGGCAGAGTTTTACCTCTGCCCCGCTGCCAATCCAACGCTTTGTTTTCCACTGCACTCTGTTCCTGCTGCAGAGATGGTCCACGTCGTGCCGATCAGTCTGCTTATACTTATACTTATACTTATACTTATACTTGGTGGTTACTTAGTCTCTCCTCCCACCACACCTGGCTGTTATGGCCTGCTTCCCCTCCTCTCCCTGCAGTGAGTTCTTCACCCTTTAAATGTTCTGCCAGCTTCCCTTAGCATGTCTGTGAAATAGTTGATAGGCTGCTTCCATACACACCCATAACTCCACAGGTGGCCATCATCAGGTAATTTGTCCTCTCAGAGTCCACAGTGGATCAAAACAACACAACAGTAAAAACATGCAGTAAAAGAGAAATCATGCACACATATTTACATAATCACACCATCACAATAAAACAAATTTCCACTGTGTGACAGCTTCATAAAACATAACGTTCCTCCAAATCCCCTTAATTTGCTCACATTTAGATCCAGGTAACGTGTTTTAAAAACCGAGCATTCATGACTGAAAAAGAAACAGTGTGCAGCTGGAGTAAAGGTTTACTGGGTGGCCATGAATGGATCAGTGTTAAAGTCGTCATCTAAGGTACAGAGTTTGCTCCCAATCCCTCCCACCAATCAACTGAAATAAAGTCCAAATTGCCTCCCAATATTACTCTTATTGTGTAATGGCGGGGAAATCCTGTATGCTTGCAGAGAATGGGAAACATTAAAAGGGCTTTGGAAATCCTCCAGAAGGTAAAAAGGTTGTTAAATAAGTGCATGCAGCCTTGAAATTACTATAATTTCAAATAACAACTGGGTTTTAAACTTTGAAACCTGCGCTTCATCCCCCCAGCTGCACACTCGGCACCCAAACACTGGTCTGTAGGCAACCTTGGGTTAAGTACTTTACCCAAGGGCAAATCAACATGCGGTGGGGAAAGCTGGACTCAAACTCATAACCTTGTGATAACAGGAGAACTACTCTTCCCTCACAACCATCCCAACATACAAAGCTGATTTGGGAAACTAAAAGGCGTTATTTTTCTGACTTTGCAGTCTTTTCTAAACAGCATCAAGCGACACATTTAGTCACCGTGTGTCCTCGGTTCCCCTGCGGTGTCTGCCTGATGGGATCCACTCGTGGAAATGTGTACGTTTTCTAAATGCCACAGAGCCGAATGTCTCACCAGGGAAATATAAAACTGATTTCATAAGCAAATAAAACAGCCTCATGTCGCTGAAGGAAATTAACGGCACCACCAGGGTCACTTTGGCTCGGTCACGGACACGCCGCGGGAAACTTTGTCGTGACTCCAACATCCTCTCGGGGATTCGTCGTGTGTGAAATTTCAAGTTAGGAGATGCAAAGTTGCCATCCGGGGTGATGATGAACCACCTCCGATACTCCCTTGAGCGGGACACAAACAAGGACAAACACAATCTGATGTGGACAGTAGGGAGAGCAGAGAATCGCATCAGTGCCGAGGAAAGGGGCGGCGGATCCCCTCAGTCTGACCTGCGCTGACACGGGTCAATGAGCGAGACCGCTCTGTGGTCAAGGCAAGAGGGGAGAATCAAAACAGAGTTTGAAATGTTTTGCAGAAGCTCTGCAGTAGACTGTCAAACAATAATTAGTTTTGCTGCCTGAAGTGTAAGGCAGGAGTGACCAGACAGCTGGATCCTGAAGATGCAGCTGCAGGGGGGTGGCTTTAAACGGAGAGACACGGAGCTCGGCTTTATTCAGGAGAATGGAAATGTTTGTTTTTCTGGGGATAGAGCTGCAGAAGGATGCTGGAACACTGGAGGAGAGGAAAAGTGTGGGACTAAGTATAGAGTCAATGTGCTTTCATCTATAAGATAACAGCAAATGTGTTGTTATTGGCTTGACTTGCTATTAGCAACTAGCACAACAAATTGCCTCTGTTTTATCAACTTTAAGGGAGAACATCCTTAACTTAAAGGGAACACATCATGCTTTTAAGTTCTTCCTTTTCACATTTAAATCGTCCAGTTGTGGTCTATATAAAGTGAAACTGCAAGGCTTTGGTCTGAATTCCTTGTTAATTTAGCCCCACAGCTTCTCTTCTACTCCTGTTCAGGGCTGCGTCTGAGAGCAACTGAATTTGGCGCTGTCTCTTTAAATCTAAACAGCTTGCAAACGATTGTTCAGAAGGCGTTCAGCAAACGTCCTCTGAAACTCGAATGTTGAATGTTTAGGAATGACGTTCAGAAATGACGTTCAGAAAACGTCTGAACATTAGTCCCGACAGAAAAAAATACGTTTTTTTTTCATTAAACCCCTTTTTATTATCTTTTACACCTTTAGGCTGTCCATAATGATTTAAACCAAATCTCTATTTTTGTTTTGTTTGAAAAGGTGTGCACTTCTGAAACGTTGTCTGGAGGTCTTGTGGACGTTTTTTCTATGCCTTGATAGCACGCCAAACGGCTCCTCTTCTCATCCTCTCAATATGAAATTATGACGTCATGTCCAATGAGATTATATTAAATAGTTATGTACGCGTTTCTAATTCCCTTCCCTGCATAATTTAACGTTACATGATGAACATTACTTTAACAAAAAGGACGCAATTGACACCCTCCAGGTCGCTGAGCGTTCCACTAAACCCCAATCGGCCATTTTTGAAACACGCCGGGGGCAGATATGGGCAAATTCAGCTTCAGAAGGTAAAAGCCCTGCCTGGCTTTCTTTCATCCTGTTCATTTGACCAGGTGAATTTAAACCAGTTGTCTAAAACTCAAATCCTCGAGGCCCGGTGGCCTGCAACTTTTAGACGTGTCCCTTGCCTGTACCTTGCCCTGAATCAAATTGCTAAACTGCCTCACTAGCAGGCAGTCAAGGGCCACAGAGCTCCGCTAATGAGCTCATTTTGGAGTCAGGTTCAAAGAAGAGACGCATCTAAAAAGTGCCAGACACCGGCCTGGAGTGCTACATTTTGTGAAGCCCTGCGGCTATTATCCTGTAATTTTCAAGTTCAGGTTGTTGATTTAAAAAGCACATTTAAAATAAGGTCCAAGGTAACCAAAGTGCTTTACAATTGTTTAAATAATAGGGCAGCTGCAGAATTGTGTGAGATCATTTCCATGCACATTTGGCAACTTATTTATTATTTAAATATCAGAAACTCTTTCCAGACAAGAACAGGCTATGCAGTGTAGAGTGGCTGTAAGGCAGAAACTCTTTCCAAGACCATCTCTGCAAATTAAATGTCTACTTGGTCTAAAAATAACTTTCTTCAGAGATGGGTTGTCAGGACGTCTGCTCCAAAGTTTAAGGCTTTTGTTTATTCTCAGGAAGTGCTGAGTTCACGTTCAAACAGGTATGTGGAGTGAGAATAACCTCAAACTCGGTGTTTGTTTTGCTTCATTGCAACAGCGTGCTTGCTGATAATCAGAAACCTTTTTTATGTCAAGAATTAACCGTACCCTGTTTCAGTCGCCCCAGGTTATTTACCCAGAAAAAAGTGGTCTTCTCTATTTTTAGACTCGTTTAGTGATAAAAATGACTCCTGAGACAGAAACTTTACTTTAACATAATTAATCTAAGAAGCCAGAGGAATGCTAAAGCTTCAGTACTGGACTCTCGTACATAAAACCATGCATACAGGTTAACATCTGGAAGCGAGCGTGCCAAACTCTCGATTACGTCAGCTTATATGGATCAGCAAAGACCAGCTCCAGGATTGGTCAATTCTTCCCATGTCGTCTTTGTGATGCGTGTCACTGTTAGACTGAAAGATCGTGGCTCCAGGATATCCACGTGTCCGTTCTGCCCCGAGATAACTGTCCATTTGTTTATGCACGCCACATCTGTGAAGTCCTAGGCGTCCGCGAGTTATCTGCTGTTTCCCTGTTAGCCGCTTTCTGCAGCTTTAGCCTCTGTGATCGCATAATCCTTAACATTTTTTATAAAATATTTATTCAACTTTAAGTCAATAAGTCCCCCTAAATGGTGTGAGAAATGTAGCAACTCATGATTAGGATAAATATTAGGTGAAAATGTGCAATATGGTAAGGGCGATGTTGATATCAAACATGTTTAATCCAAGTTTTTCTCACTCTTGTCGGTCGCCATCATCACAGTTCCCCCAGCCTTTTCTGTGAACTGAATTCATTCAGTCGCCTGAAATCAAGTTTGTGCGTTCAGGGCAGCGAAAGTCCATCCAACTGGCCAAAAGAAAGATTTGCATGCAGAGTATCAATGCTGCATGTCCCTTGCATATATAATAAACTACCAAATATTACATCCAAGCAGGTTTACCATCTTAAGAAGAACAGCAAGTAATTCCTGAACCATGAGTGCTTATATGAAATAAAAGATGCATCGAATAAGAAATGTTTGCCTCAAGTATTTTCTTTTTTAAAATTCATTTGAGTTTCAATGACTCTTTCATAACCTTGGTAAATAACAGAGATGTTAACTGAAAAGGGGGGGGGGGATAACTGTCGACTTCCATCGTTCACGTTGGTGCGTTGGGTCTTAAACCCGTTTCTGGCCCAATGGACACACCCATGGTGCAGAACCAGCGTTGTTATCCAAGCATTAAAACCTTCCCTGGCTCAAGCCTACAGGTGACAGGTTTGCTTTTTTTTTTTTTGCAGAACTAGGAGGGATGAAATTCCTGCAGGGTCAAGACCACCGTTGGTGGGTTAAATAACACACTGGCTATTGTTGTTTCTTTTCATCTATTACATGGCCTCTAAGTCACTGTTGCTCAGTGAACTATGTTTTACTATAGAGGGGCTTTTCTTCTTCTTTTTTTTTTACTCTTATTTCCTCCAGCTACGTTGTGAGCTTCAGCTCTCTGTACCTTTACCCAACCCTGGTCTTGTTCACAGAACAGAACAACGTTCCGATCACTTCAATATTTCATTAATCCACTGGTCACTACAAGTTTAAACAAGGAACACGAGATTTTCTAACTCAAGTGCTGTCGGGCAAATTACTCCAATCACAGGACTTAGAGGGTGGATATTTGATTTCTACTAAATTAAAGCCTCGGTAGTGATCAGTGTTTTACTCGGTAAAAATGAGGACAGGTAATGAACTAGAGAAACAGGGAATTGTGGACCTCAGTGAGCCGTCAGCAGTCTGCTGTTCTGTAAATGTGCATGTCGTCCATGGTTTAGAGCTGCTAATATAACCAAACTTGATCACAAAGCCAAAAAAACAACTTGTAAACAGTTAATTGTTCATTAGTTTGCTCTGGAAGCATTGATTTCACATCTGCAGCCATGGCAAAGAGAGTCAACCACTGCCAGCTTCAGTTATTGTTAGTTCACAGAACCGAGGTTTGTAGATCAGTCACTTTGTAGAAAATTTAGTTTGAGACACTCTGTTATCTTTACAGGTACATAAAAAAAGAAATTAAAATATATGGAATATGTTTATTTATTTTTTGAAAATTGAGAAGAGAAACTTACTTTTAATAGATTAATTACACGTAGAGTGACACTTTTCAAGTATGTATTCCTGTTTATTGGGACAACTAAAGCTCAGAAATAATGAAAACTTGGTTCTTATGAAGTCGGTTTTACTTTTCCCCAAATTTTCCTTTCTGTTCTACTGATTTAGTTAAATATTGAAGCGTTTACAGGCATGACTTGCTCGCACTTGCTAGCTTCTCCCTGTTTCTAACGACTCTTTTAAGTGTTAGACGTGCAGTCAGTCAAACGGTGCCAAAACTCATGTTTTTGTCCTGATTCATACAAGTTGTTGAGTTTTATTCTGTTCTCTGTTTTGCACTAACCTTAACTTTTAAAAAATTGTTTAAAGGTGTTTCACTGAGCCTTTTCGCCACGACTAGCCGGTTTTTTTTCTTCCTGTCTGTCCCGAGAGGAGAGCGGAACCGATTTCCACCTAACCAGGTAACAACAGGTACAGGGAGCTGCAGCGACCAGAATACCTAATAAACTATTCATCCCTCCCTCCTTAAGACCTTCCTAAACTCCGTGGGGTGTCAGCCATCTTCTGTGGTGTGGTCTGTTGGAGCAGCAGCTCATCTGTAGCTGAGAGGAAGCGGCTAGATAAACTCATTAGGAGGGCCAGCTCTGTCCTGGGATGCCCTCTGGATCCACTGCAGGTGGTGGGAGACAGAAGGACTGTAAGGAACATCACATCACTGATGGACAATGTCTCCCACTCCAAGCTTGGAGCTGTTGCAGAGCTGGAGAGCTCTTTTAGTGACAGGCTGCTGCATCCTAGATGCTCTAAGTAGCGCTTCTGCAGGTCTGTAGCTGGTAGGGTTAGGCTCTATGATATCTGCTGTTCCCAACAGACAACTGTTTACATCATGCTAATGGTTGCGCAGGTTCTGATCCAATCATTAACCATTTAGACTGTCCCCAGACAGTCTAAATTTTTATTTTATTTTTTTATTTTACTGTATTTTTATTTTTTGTCTGCACCATCAACACCAAGTCAAATTCCTTGTAAGTGCAAACCTACTTGCCGATTAAACTTGATTCTGATTCTGATTCTAGGGTAACTTGCACACACCTGAGCTACTTCACGATGCTGCTGCACTATCATGCGCATTGCATATTGCATTATTGTGTGTTATGTAAATAGGCTGGAGTCTTTTCCCCCGTGCAATATTTATTTACTCTGCCGTTTACTTTTTTAATCTTCTACTCTTAGTGTTTCTTTAGCGCTAATTTTAGGTTAGACTTTTCTTCTTTTCATTGCTAATAATTGTGTCTGTGTGTCTGGAATTACAGTGATGTTTTCAAATCAAGTTGTTAAATGCCTCAGCTCACTGGTAACCCGGTAGCCACTGTGACAGTGGCCGACAGCAGCAGCCATTGATGGCAGCGGCATTTAGAGTCTAGCTATGGAGGTCTGATGCAAATCAACCTGCTTTCTGTTTTAGCTGTAGTGTCAGAAAGGTCAGATCAGAGACCTCAAGCTTTAGCTTTAAAGAATGTATGAATAGAAAAAATTAAGCTTTCAATTTTTTGTGATAAAGCTCGTTACAGCGAAACATTGAAACAAAAGAAGTTATTCTATTAGTAGCTTTGGAAAGATTGAACAAAATTATTTTCAGAAATCCCCAAGCATATAGTTAGCTTATTTCTTATTATTAAGAGAAACAATTAATTATTTCTGTATGTTTGTTAATGTATGAAAGAAGTCTAGTCAAGGATTTATTTAGCTTATTCTTTTGTTCTTCCTATGTCTGTAATGTTTTTTCGTGTCTGTAATGTTTTTCTGTTCATGTGTGGCACTTTGAATCATCTTGTTACTGAAAAGTTCTATATAAATAAACTTGCCTTGCCTATATATTTCTGTATTTATTTATATATTTATTTTTGGTTATGTCAGAGTCAATCCTCCATACTAAGGAAGCCGCAGTGTCAAAAATGTAAACATGTCCTCTATGTATTTGGCACCGAGTTACTGCTACTGTTAATAGCTAATAGCTGCGGTCATTGTGGGAAATAGTTTAGGAAAAAGTCTACAAAGTTGGGTTTTTTTTGGGCTCCTTTCTGAACATGCAGTTGCTTATTTGGGCTCTAAAATAAGCAACTATAAACACGAGAGAAGAGACCCGGTTGGGCTGCTTCGCTATGGACACAGTGAACCAGACTCTGCCCCTCCACATACACACATACTCCCTCTCAGGGAGAGTGGGATGAACCAACTAGTCGTCTCTGCCAGGAGGAAGGAGTTGCTGAACTACACTCCCCTCAGTCCCCTGTTTCGAACAACGGCAAAAATAAACTTTGCTGTGTATTGAATTAACTTACCTGTCCAGCAGAAAGCTGCAACCTCCACATCCGTTTTAAATCCCCGCTCCCTCGTGAATTATCTCCCCCTGGTAATAATAGCTGCGCCAATATAGACTATCGTTTTCTCTGGTTTTTACTTTTTCTTTTGTTGGCTACTTTCTTTTCCCTCTCGCTGGGCAAAGACTATGGATGGTGCTCCATTTCAACAGAAAACGGCACACAGAACGATCTACTGTCGTCTTTGCTTTTTTATACTCCACCTCCACCGACAGGACGTCTCGATATTGAAGACAGATAGGAGGAAACGTATATGGCTGACAAGTTTGTCCCTTTTTGGCTACTGAAATCAGAAATAGCAACGCAACATGGCGCCTCCCAACACCTATGTATTTATAAACTACTAGTTCTAAGCTATGAGAATGCTTTAATTTTTGATGTGATGTTATTAGACTTTGCCAGAATATGTATTTATAAAAGCACTACTTGATTTTTGCTAATTAAAAGCCACATTAGTAACACGCTGTCCCTCAAAGACGGTGGAGTTGTGCTTTCTAGGTTCACTTTCTTTCATTTCATTGCAGACAATATAAACACTGGACAGGTAATGTTTTGTTTCGCTGAGAAATGTATGGAAGAAGCATGTTGCTGTAAAGTCATAATGAACTCCTGTGTTGGTGCAGGAGTTTCACCAAAAATGCTGATGTCCTCCAACACAGAACCCGACATTGAGTCAGCCTTCATGGTCTTTCTTTTTCTAGAAAGAAGAGAAACACTGATTTTGTTATTTTTAATTGTTAGTCCTTTTTTGCCCAGACACGTGTTCCAGATGCATGCTTGATGAGAAGTTAACGTCTCTAGATGAGGTTATGTTTTTGTGTTCTTTTTGCTCTTGCAGGTTCAAATCGGAAGTGCCATGTGCTTCATGTAACAGTACCACCTAAAACTGGGCTTGTATGCAGCTGTTTTATATGTAAAATCCTTCAAAACTATGAAATGTTTAATAATATGGTGTATTTAAAGTAAAGAAAAATGCTAGTCCCAAAAATTGAAGCCGATGGGTTAGGATTTTGGTGAAAACTGGAGATCCTCCTCAAAGTCTCAGCCTCTCATGGAGGCTACCTTTTATATATCAGATTTTTCTTTCAGCGAGTTGTTGATTACATTTGTTAAATATTTAATTTACCTCAGTGATAAAACTCTAGTTGCACCATTTTGGATACTCGTCACAGTTTTGAAATTGCAGGATGTTTTTTCCCCTAAAAAATAAGTTAAAGAAAACATCAGAATTGTTATTTTCAGTATATTGTGACATAAAAGTTGCCTCTAAATTTATTTTAGATAATTGAGCTTGTATTTGGTTAACTAAAGATTACGCCAGTCTAAAAGGGGTTAAATTTAGATTATCTTTACTTTTTGCAAACAGATCAGATGCAAATTAAATAAGGTTCGCTGCACTTTTGCAAACTTTGAAACGTGTAAACTTTAAAGAACTTCTCGACTTTATTCTACCTCTTTGAATTTGGCCTTTTCTTAAAAAGTATCGATTTTAAAGTAAATATTATTTCAGAGCTGCAAAGTCAATGATGAAAAAGTAGATGAGTCTAAACAACAAAGTTCATAATTTATCCTCTGAGAATAGAACGGGGGAAAAAGTAGGTTTTAAAGTTTTTAAATGGCGTCTTTTATGTTTCAGTAACTGTGAACACTGTGAGGAAATGTACTTCATGAAGAAATGTCATCCACATCGTCTGGGTCAGCCTGGTCTCCTTTCAAAAACCTACTTTAGGAACGGTTATAATTTGCTCCCAAAGAGAAAATTCAACCCTCAAAAGAAATCCGAGTTTTTTACAGTTTAGCTGGAGTCTATAAAGCCACTTTTACCTTAAACTGACGGAGAGAAATGAATTAGTCAGTAGTTTGTAAGCAGAAGATGAAGGAACAGGAACAAACTGCAGCTCTGCAATGAGGAAATCATTCTGTTTTCCCCCTTTAAACACATTGGGACATACGGGTATTTAAAATCATTTTTAATTGGGACTTTAAGAAAAACGTACTCGGATCGATACGCTGATGCAAATCAGGAGAGCAGCTGTGAACAGGTGCAGCTTTGGAGGCATCAGTTTTCACGTCCGTGCATCGATGAGGCTCGATCCGTTTAATAATGAGAGACTCTACACTTGTGTTTAGAGACACGTTCCACCCGAATGTGGGATTCTGAGGGTTATTCGTCTGACTTTCACTCTTTTCCAGAAAGCAGACGACGTCCAGATCCTGTCTTTGGACTGCTTTGAAATATTTCTAAGCTTCAAACTCTGGCGTCAAAAGCTGAATTAGAGATTATTATTATTATTATTATTATTACTACATTTATTTCTTATTGTCTTGATCATTGTGCCAGCCTCCAAATGTGCTTGAATAAGGAGGATCCAGGAGGATTTGTTCTAATAAAGTTCATAGCATCTATGTTTTAAAAATACTAGTTTTTTGTTATCAGGTAACAAAAGAAACAAAATAGCATGGCTTTTATTGCTATTTTATGCTGTATGATGTTACACGTGTACTGTTTTTACCTTGTACTTTGACGTTCATGTTTTCATCTGTGTTTTTTATGCTTGTTTGAAGGGTGCTGTATAAGTAGTTTAGTATTACTGAACAGTGATTAGCCCCAGCAATGAGGCCGAGGCCAGGGGTGGCCGTCCACTTTCACCATTCAGGGCTCGGATAAAATCCAGCAGCATTGCAAAGAGAACAAAATGTCCACACATTAGTAATACGTTGAATACCAGATAACATGAACCTAAACAGTCTTTAACATTTCCATATCAGATTGTCTAATTCATTCAACAGCTGAAGACAAATTTGTCCTCAGGATCATGCAGGGCAGTGCCTGCTTTCTCCGCTTAAAGCCCAGTAGATCTCACTAGATGAGATGTTTATTTGTTTTTTCTACTTCCTGGATGGAGGGGGGCGGGGTTATGACGTTTGACAAGCAAAAATGAGTCACCTTTTATAAAGTGATGTAACTTTCTGGTTTAAATGTGCTCCCCTGGAACTAATCTCTGAACAGGCTTTTTAAATTTCCACCTCTGATAGTAATGTGACAAAATATGATGAAGTTCAAGGAGCGTGAATGTTTTTGCAAGAAACTGAGTAAGTTTGTACCTGAAGAAAGTCATTAGTTAAATAAATTAGTGCAAAGTCGAGAGTTGTGTCCACGCATTGACTCGACTCTTTAACAAAGAGTAAATCTCACTTCGGATCAGTTCCTTAATCTTTTTTAAAGGGAACAATCTGCCAATGCTTTACTCACTGCCCTTTGTAGTTTTTACTTACTCCTGAACTCAAGTATTGGTTTAATGGCATTTTCATTCCTCATATACAGTTCATATATAAATTGCTGTAACTGTAATGGCATTAAAGTTGTAGTGACTACTTGTCTATGAAAAAACTTAAAAGTAAACAAACAAAAAATAAATGTAAATCAAATAGTCACTTGATGAATAGTGGGTTTCCGGTTTTATGCAGCACAAAAGATTCTCAAAACAAGTTAAAAATGCAGTTCCGTAAGTTTTTTCCAGGTTTCTTCAGGAAAAATAAATATGGTACAAACTGAAAAACTACTTGCCGCCTCTCCTGCCCTGGTTTCAGCCTTTGTGCTTGCTTCACCTGCTACTCACTGATTAACCAGGCTGAGTGACTTGCTTCCTGAAAGGACTAGTAGACAGACACTGGACGACTGGTAAAAAACCATAAGCCCACCCACTTCCATCCTGAGCTACCTAGAGTCCATGTATATATATGACACACCCAAAACCCAAACAAAATCAACTAACTAATTAAACAAATTACTAACAAATAACTGTATTCTAAACAACTACTTTTAAACAAAAATGCAACAAATAACCAAATAAATAAAATTGAACTAAATAGTCTGAGTTCTAAAACAAAAATAGAGAAATAGCTCCTACAAAAGTGTTCACTTGTAAATTATATGTGATGGTCCAAAACTAGGGATAAATCTGTTTTATCGATTAATTTGAATTTGCAATTTATGAAGATTCAGTTTTTGAAACTGAAGATTTTTTTTTTTTGCACTATATCAGTCCAAAAAGGGGAAATTGCTTTGGTAATAGCATGCACTGTGTAATATATGTTTAAGACAATATATTGTTAAAATACTCCTAAAGAGGACACCTTTTTACCCTAAGTCGAGGCACTCTGATTTAGTCATTTACTTATATATTTAAGTTAGTTTGAAGTGAAGCTTGTTCTTAGATGTATACTCAAAACTGTCTCATTGTGTAAAACATTTTGTGTTATATTTTGTTTACAATGCCGAGGCCTGACATCTTGTTTTACAAGCACGTTTCACTGGGTCCATCCAAACACCCTTAAGAACAGCTCCTAGCTCCTGTTCTTTGACCTTTCACCGGGTCAACAGTAAGAACTCTATCGTGGGGAGGAAAGACGCTTCAGACTGCTGTACTGAATTCGGACAGCCTTTAACTCCGACGTGACGGAAACGCACATGGATGATGCGAGCAAACACGGGCCTACAGCCTTCCGAAAATGAACTTCAAAGTGCTGAGTATCTTCTCTCTGACTTTTTCATGGATTTCCATGAGGCGGCTGTGCTGATATGTCATGTCACGCAAAGGATTGTGGGATGCCTTAAGGCTTCTTAGCGCCGGTGAGGGACATTGCGATGTTCCTTGGCAAAACTAGCCACCAGGGGAAGCATGCAGGCTAATTTTCCTACCTCCTTCCTTACTGACGGCACTATTCGGACAGCGCTTAACATGGCGACCGCTGACGCACTTCCGCTTAGGCTAAAAAGTCCTAACCAAATATTCGGATGGAGCCACTGCTTTTATTTGGTTGCACTTTGAATTCAGACAAGATGATTGACATGAAAGCAAGTTTAATTAAAAATTAAGTTTTGATTAGTTTTTATGAAAAGAAAGGGAAAAAATAGATACATTTGTAAGATAAAGCTGGAGATTTTTTTTTCCAAAACTATTTTAACTTGAAAAAACACCACTGTGGTAAACTTGATAAAGTCCTGCAGATATTCTTACTGGTTTTATGATAAACAGTTCTGTCTTTAAAGGCCAACTGTGTGTGATAGTGGTGCAATGCAGAGCAGAGTTGTTGTCCTGATGACTTTGTGTCATTGCAGAGTTCAGCCGTCCGTCTTTCATCCAATGTTCCCGGAGGAAGGGAAGCGTCTCATTGATGACTTTGATATTGGATCTTTTTTTTTGTTTGTTCTTGGCACGAGACAATCTTGGACTGCTACTTTTACTGTCCTGTTGCGGTCGTTGTAAAATTGATTTGAGTCTCTGCTGAGCAATAACAATGCAAACATGCAAACAGACTGACAGCTTGATTAGCTAGTGGTGGCAGACGCACTCCCCCATCTCGTCTTGTCCTTAAAAGAAAGGGCCATTATGCTGGAGATGTACGGCAGTGGAGGCGCAGCAGAGCAGACTGTCGGATCAGCACAGAGGAGAGCGTTTCAGATGCAGCCCTGGGATTATTCTTAAAGAACGTGGGACAATAAACAGGTTTATTATAGACTGGGCTGTCAGTGATCCACATACACTATAAATGGGATGTGTGCAGAGCGCAAGGATTCTGATAAAGGCAATAACAACTATAGTCTAAGCTGAAGGTATATGCATGAGACGCTAGAACACATTCCCATAGTAGCGTGAGTAATCTGTGACGGACCCAGGGGAATGCTGTGTGCTGATATGGTTCCTGTACTGCCTGCACCATCACCTACCGACTGTGCTCGCTCCTGCAGAGCAAATTTATGCAACAAGAATACTCCGGGACAGGTGGGGAACTAAGGGGAAATGACAGAACCCTGATCCATCCGGTTTCTGCAGAGGGACATTTTTCTACCCTGGTCTCATCTGTTTGCAGCTCTGATCTTCAGCTGGTCACATCCGGTCTCGGATATATGATTTATAAAATTATGCTTAAATACATGCATGAAGTAGGTGTAAACCCACCATATACAAGGTGGGAAGAGCCGACAGAGGGGCATTTACAAGATCTGTTAAATGTCTTTTTCTTTTTTGTAACAATGGGTCTTGGCAATAAATCTTACACGGCTGAAAAAGCCTGTTTAGTTTCCATTTAAATGGTGCAACAATGACCTGCCCTCCAGTGCTGACCCCAACCCTGTTGGACATGTGTAGGATCAGCTTGGGCATGTTGTTTGTGCCAGAGTGACCAGCACGGCCATATTGGCTGATTGAATGAAGGGATAGCATCCCACAGCAGTGTGGGACCAAGCTGGTGACCAGCATGAAGGGGAACCGCCAAGGCCGCTGGGTTTTGGAAAATCAATGGAAGAAAACTTCCTTCATATGGTCACGATCATCATCGCAAGTCAGTCCAGTAAATACCAACGCAGCGGCGTTTTGTTGTTGCCATAATATGTCTGTTGAGGTGATGTTCAGGACAGATCTGTTCATTACTTGACTCATTTAAACTATTGAAGCGTTACCACTCTGTTTGTACGACCCCAAGATGGCTGCTACGCATGTGCACTGCGCTGTTCTAAATGTAGTAATTTAAGAAATGTCCTATTACAATGTGGTGGGTTGCTTGTTGGATTTGTTGTTTTCATAGAGCTGGTTGCTCGTTTCTCTCGTAAGAACTGGCAACACTGGCAGCGTCTTTTTTACGCAGCTGCATGGCCACAGACGGATAGAATATTCTTCTCAAATGCATCTACTGTCGGGTAAAAGTTAAACTTTAAGTCATTTATCCTGAACTAAAACAGCCATCCCCTCAAACATGCAGCGCTTCACACGTTCGTCATGCTCCAGTGTTGCGTGCAGCACCTTCTGTCCGAAGACATGAGACTCAGAGTGACAGACAGTTGTTGGTTAGCGGCTAGCGTTAGCTTCCTCAAATTTCCTTATTAGAGAAGCTAATATTTTTGTTTGTGGCATATGAGTTTGTGAAGCTAAAACATTGTGATTAGCTGTGCCCACCACTGCCAAAGAGACATATATGTTTTCTGCAGTTGGTTCGGACCGAGGCCGGTTCCTATTCACACCTGAACCAAACCGCACCAAAGTCCATTTGGAAGCAAGACCCCTTCAAAAGGTGTGTCTGGGTCCGCCTGTTTGGTCTGAGCCAGGATTCCCTTGAGTGTATTCACAGCTGCACAAAAGGTCCTGACCAAGGGGGGAACAAACTCTGCTCTGTTGAAAGTGGACCTAATGTGGCAGGTGTGAATACACCCTAAAACTTTAGGGTTTAAGGCAAGGTTATTTATATAGCACTTTTCAGTTACAAGACGATTCAAAGTGCTTTTCCAATCCCAGACAAGAGCGACTGCTAAGCCTGCTGCCCGTCCTGAAAACCACGCCTTTACAGCGCCAACAGCTGACCATAGAGTCGGCTTTCTCTAGTGATATCACAGAAATATCACAAATGCAGTAGTTTATGGTACTGCAAAAGACACGCTTCTACTAAACACGGTTGGAAACAAGGGATTCAGCTAGATGGTTAAATTAATGGACCTTCGTTACCAACTCCCTAGGCACAAACATTCCTCCAGGATCGCACTTTCACAGATGTATACTGAGTGTAGAGAGACTTGAGAAGGAGAAGTGTGTCTTACTTTATATCCCAAAATATGTCTATATTGACTGATATGAAAAATATTAGTGTGATAGAATTTTTTTGTCATATCATCCATGCCTATGTCAGGTTTTTCCCCAACCCTAACCTAAAAATCCAAAATGGCTCCCACCTTGCTTTTAATTGTCTCTACATATGATGACCCAACGTTAGTCACTTACAAAAAAGTGTTAAATTAGGGATACATTTTAATAGAATTTCTTCAGTTTAATCTTGTTTGTAAACTTCAACACACCTGTGAGCTTGGCTGAATCTGTTTCAGCTACATTGGTAATTTATCCACCACTAGAACCCATTTGACTTTACTGCGTAGTGGGATCTGTTCAGATTGCAATGGGCTATACAAGTATCGCCCCCTGCTGTGTTTCTATAGTTGCTATGCAAGTATCATCCCCTGCTGTGTTTCTATAGTTGCTATGCAAGTATCATCCCCTGCTGTGTTTCTATAGTTGCCTTTTTACAGAAACAATACATTGGAATATAAGGTCTTATGTTCATCTTGTCCAGAACTCCTCTCCACTGGATTCCTGTTTATTTTCGATTGATTTAAAATTGTATCACTCTTAAGGTTTTACCTGGACTGGCACCCTTGTATTTATCAGAGCTTCCTTAAATTCGCCTCCGTAAGAAAACCAAAGTGGACCCCCCCCCCCCCCCCCCCCCGCCCGCCCATTCCTAGGCTGCCCCAAGGCCAGGTGAAAGCAGAGAGGTGACCGAGCTTTTGCTGCGGCTGCTCCAGTTGTGTGGGATGAGCTGCCTCTCCTTAGCCCCACAGCGCAGTCAGTACACACTTTTAAATTTATTTTAAACACTCATTTATTTTCCTTGGCATTTGGTTCCCGCTGACACCGTTTTTAGATGATCGCATTTTATGCCTTGCAGTTTTTTTTAATAATTTATGCACATTGTGATATATTTTTTATTGTTTTATGCTACGTATCTCTACATTTTATTGTACAGCACTTTGGTTGATGTATGATGTTTTAAATGTGCTATCTAACCGCATTTGACCTTGACCTCAGTCAAAGAGGACCAGGAGCCAAGAAACGTTGAAAGGCTTTATAGTTTCTGTACAGAGGAGTGAGCCACATCCCTCCTGTTTGCAAAGCCAGAGGCCGACTAGAGGAAAAAAAAGCATGTCGTGGTTGGAAATAAAGGTTTCACATTTGACTTTGAAATGCTTCGATTTTGACTGCAAATAACAATTTTTGGCCCATTTAAAATTCAAATCTGGTGTTTGCTGTGAACAACCTACAGAAGAACGGTCCAGCTTGTTAAATAAAACTAATACCAAGCAGATTCCAGCCAAACTCAACACCTATCAAAACCCCTTTTCAATAATTAGTACAGTCTCAGCGTCATTTGACCCCATTGCAGATCAGGCGGCGTCTCAGGCCCCCCAGATGCAACCAACCCTGGGGAGGCAGGTGCGCCACAGCGCTATGTCATGAATCCTGACCTGTCTGCCTCTCGACTTCTGAGCCTGCCTGTTCACGTCTGATTCTGGTTGCCTGTCCTGTCTTTCGACTTCTGCCTGACCTGACTACCTGCCTGATCTCTGCCCGTTGTGTACCGACCAGATTAGTTTCCTGACTACCGAGCCAGCCTGCCCTCATTCAACCTGGAACTGTGACCCGACTCCGTCCTGGATTGTCCTTCGTCACCTCACCGGCTCTCTGATCTCCTGGCTCCGACCATCGACTACGCCCCCGACCTCATCTTTGGCTTCGCTCTACGGCTCATCCTGCTCACGTTCGCCTTCACGGTTCTGACCTCCTGCCTGTTCACTGACCGCCGATACACCTGCCTCTGGGACTCTCTGAGCGGCAACCGCCGCACCGGATTGGCGACCCGCCAGCTGGGATCTACCTCTGCTAGTGGATCTGAACTGGACATTAAGACCAGGTTAGTGACCTACACGTTTGTGTGCAAGCCCTTTCAGATAAACAAGGTCACTAACCTGTTGTCCCCTCCTGCAGAGGCTCCCGCTGTAGACGCTGACGCCTCCCGCTCCGTTTCTGATCTTAATAAACTGTTGAACCTAAACTGTTTGTTTGCCTCGAATACTGGGTCCACCTGTTCTGAGCCTAACACGTTACTTACGAAACGCTGAAATCCAGGATGTACTGATCCAAAAACACAAGAAAAGTCGTCTACAGTTTAATCAGAGACGCATTAATGGGTCAAAGAGGTTTTGGGATTCTGGTTTTTGGAGCGATGGATCAAAACTGGTGTTCCAGCTATGGAACAACTCTAAGTGTAGAAGGAGGGGGAATACTTCAGAAAAAGTCCCAGAAGACCCTGGATTGGCCGTCATTCTCACTTTGAATGACTGCATTGAAAGCTACTCCAAACCAAGGCAGTTGAGGCAAGCAATCCCCAAAATACCGATGAACTGGATGCCTTTGCCCTTCAGGAGCGGACTATGACCAGTTTAAGCTGGGGGTGTGGCTATTAAGTAAATTAGCAACAGCTCACAACAGCTAAAGCTAATTGCATCATCTTGTTGTATGGCGTTATTTACATTTTTCTCATTGTATTTATTTCAAACAGCTTTGAATCCCATATTAAACAGGTTTCCAGAGTTTCCTTTTTTCACCTCCGGAATATCGCCAAAATTAGAAACATTCTGTCCAGGAGTGATGCTGAAAAACTAGTCCATGCATTTGTTACTTCAAGGCTGGACTATTGTAATTCTTTACTATCAGGAAGTCCACAAAATGCAATTCAAAGTCTTCAGCTGATCCAAAATGCTGCAGCAAGAGTTCTGATGAAAATCAACAAGAGGGATCATATTTCTCCTATTTTAGCTTCCATTCATTGGCTTCCTGTTAAATCAAGAATATAATTTAAAATTCTTCTTCTAACGTATAAAGCCCTTAATAATCAAGCTCCATCATATATCAGAGCTCTGATTACTCCGTATGTTCCTAACAGAGCACTTCGCTCTCAGACTGCAGGTCTGCTGGTCGTTCCTAGAGTCTCTAAAAGTAGAATGGGAGGCAGATCCTTTAGTTATCAGGCTCCTCTCCTGTGGAACCAACTCCCAGTTTTGGTCCGTGAGGCAGACACCCTGTCTACTTTTAAGACTAATCTTAAAACCTTCCTTTTTGACAAAGCTTATAACTAGAGTGGCTCATGTTACCCTGAGCTACCTCTATAGTTATGCTACTATAGGATTGGGCTATTGGAGGACATCAGGGCCTATTTTTCTCACTCTACTGATTTCTACTGTTCTCCAGATTTGCATTGCATTACATTGAAATGACTGTTGTCATTTCAGCTTTTAACTTTTTGTTCTCTCTCTTTTTTCTTCATAGTAGGTACACCTGGTCTGACGTTCTGTTGACTGTGAAATCATCCAGGGAGGACAGATCACCGACTATTACCATCTAATGTAGAACAGATTACTAGATCAATGTGTGCTTCTGTGCTTTTTTGTCTCTCTTGTTGTATCTCTGCTCTGTCTTCTGTAACCCCAGTCGGTCGAGGCAGATGACCGTTCATACTGAGCCCGGTTCTGCCGGAGGTTTTTTTTTCCCGTTAATGGGTGGTTTTTCTTCCCACTGTCGCTTCATGCTTGCTCAGTATGAGGGATTGCAGCAAAGCCATGTACAATGCAGACGACTCTCCCTGTGGCTCTACGGCTCCCCAGGAGTGAATGCTGCTTGTCGGGACTTTGATGCAATCAACTGGTTTCCTTATATAGGACATTTTGACCAATCTGTATAATCTGACCCAATCTGTATAATATGATTGAACTTGATTTTTTAAAGTGCCTTGAGATGACATGTTTCATGATTTGGCGCTATATAAATAAAATTGAATTGAATTGAATTGAATTGAATCGTGCCCATAAACCAAACTTGGATTGCAGCTGGGTGTCATGTTTTACTGGAGACCAAATATTTATCTTAACAAACGTGCAAAGCAGCTTTTTAACCTTTTTCATCTAATTTAGTTTTAGTTTTTCTGGGTCGGCTTTCTGTCTCTCCGAATTGAAAGCAAACCGCGCCGTTCGTTAGTTTACGAGCGAAAGCACTTCTAAAATCCTCGTTCTGACATTTAAAGTCGTGCTCGGCTTCTCTCTGTCTCTCAGGTTTGTTGCAGCGACTCCGTAACACCGTCTCTCCGCTGTAATGATGAAGTAGCTGCAGATATTATGAGCTGCTCGGGACGACTCCATCAGCCTGACGCCTGTAGTTTAGACGGAGGGATTGTGATGCACGAGGCGGGCAGAGAGACGAATACAAACAGAGACAGATATAGATGGAGAGGAGCCGAGGGGGGGGGGATCTGAACCCAGAGCCGCCTCACAAGGGCCCATGACAGACAAACTGTTCCTCCCTGCATGGCTGCTTTAATGACAGGCAACAAACTCATTCAGCAGGACCAACAAATCACTGAGAGGAGCCTCAGCAGGCCTCTCACGCATGCAAACACTGCCCCCTGCCGGCAGCACCGCAGAGCCACTTGACTGAAAAAGAGAGGCGATCGAGGCTGCAGGTGGTTGGGACTGGATTTTATGGGATTAGGGTAAGGTTTATTACAATTTAAGTCTAAATGCTAACACAGTTGTTCCCCTTTCTCATTGTGATCCCCTTCTTGTTGCCGGTAAACCGAGATAAAGGTTTTCCCTTTGACAGACAGGTGTCATGTGCTGCCGAGCCACCGTAAAATAAGCTTTAATTATAACCTGTTGTCGCAGCTCTGGTGTTGTTCTGCTCCAGAGGGCGCAGAATCACACCCTAACCAGCCTGATTGTCGTCAACGCCGAGCCGGAAACGTCTGAAAAGGGAGTCGTTTGTGGTGGGGGGGCGGGTCAATTGTCGTTTCTGCCCGTCCTCCACCTTCTAGGCCCCCCCAAAAATAAAGCCGAGGAGAACAAAGCCGCCATAATGACAGGACTCACTACAGCTGATTGATGCATTCAGATGGTGATGGGTTCAGAGCTGTTTGCTGTAAAAATAGACATTTCTTTCACATTGGTTTGTTCGGCACAGTATGGAAAATGGAGATGATTTTAGGTCTTTTTCTTAAGTTCTGACAAGAATAGAACAAGAAAGTAGTTCCACTTCCATCCATCGATATGTCCATCCATCTATTACCCATCCACTGATCTGCACCAGTCTTCACCCATGTGACCATCATCCATTTGTCCATCATTCTATTATCCGTCCATTGCTTCCTCCGCCATGTTTGTCCATTCATCCGTTCATTGTCCATCTATACTTTTGTCTCTTTTTCTAAACGTGCAGCTGAACTGGGTGATGTGGACAACAGCTGCAAAATGTGCTGCTTTAGTCCTGTTGTGATACTGGACTCTGCATCACATTTGCATCTTTATTTGGCACTACCAACGTTGCCGAACTTTCACTATCCATTTAAATAGTACACAACTCAACGTTTACTGCATTTTTGCACATATTATTTGCACTGCACGATACTTTTGCATACAAATGCACATAAACAATGGTTGAACATTCTCTGCACACTGTTCTTGGACACTGTTTTTCTCCTGCACTGTTACATCTGATCACTGCTGCACTTTATATTGTAATGCTGCCTTATTCCACCTGAAATCCCATTACATTGTCATAAGCTGTATGCAACAAAAATTCGTTCTGTACGCACTCTGTACATACAAAATGACAATAAAGTTGTCTAAGTCTAAGTCTAATAAGGAGAGTCGGAGTCGGACTTACTGTTCGCGGCTGCATCAGAGAGTTGAACATTATTATAATGGAGGAATGCTTCCCAGGAAGGCTGCAAGTTCCCCGGTCCAAATCCCACAGATTGGGTCCTTTAGCCGAAACACTTGGTCCCTAAACTTCTGGAAATACTTTCAGGATGGACAAACATTTTTGTTTTGTCTTTACGCTGCAGAGAGTTTGTCTCTTCTCTCATTACTTCTTTATCTGAGCTGGTGAAACATCCTCTCCTGTTGTCGTGCAGCCCGCCCCGCTTCCTTATTGGCCTCTGACTGACACTTTTAAAGCCGTTAATGTGTTTTTCTGCAAAGAAGGCCGTCAGCAAAGCGATGCAAATTTTTATATAGGTATATATATTAAAAAAAGTTATAATAGGTGCAGCAAATGACTGTAGAACAGGTTAATTTGCACAGAAATACCCCACAGTTCACATTAATGCCTTCAACGTGCAACGCTTAGCTTTGGGTTATAACCGCACATTTTCATTAGCTGCAGATTACAATGGGAGTTCCCAGCTCTCCATAAAACAGACTTCCCCTCTGGGTGCTCAAGTGTCCAATAGGTTTTTAAACAAACGTGCTGATTTCAGGTAAAAAGAGTCGCTCTCCTGGCTCTCGTGTCACGTCTCCTCCCTGCTGCCTGCCTGTCGCTCTCCTCGGTCCCACCAGGCTGGCCTCCTGTCGTTACACCATAAAGTCATTCACACGGATTATTCCCCATTTGTCTCGGCGAGCTAAATAAACGTTAGATTACGCAGATTTGTCTTATTATGGAGCTCGGTGTAATTTACAGGCACAGAGACGTTCAGGCAGCTGCCTGCGAAATGTTTTCCAGCTTTTTTCCAACGACTTTAAGCTGGAGCACGCAGCAGAGTGGTGGTGAAACGTCGAGTCTTTGCTGGTTTTCCCGTCTATTTCAGGAGGTTTCTGTTTGTTAACGCCAGAGGTGAGGCTGTGAAGTTAAATCGAATTACTTCTGTTCATGTTCAGCGGGTAAAATAAAACTGCTGCATGTGAAATTAATACAATAGTTCTCCCTAAAAGATATTTAATTTAAAACATGCTGAGAAAAGGTGAGGGATTTAAGTTTTGGTGCCAGAATCAGCAGTAGGAGTCTTTTACGGTTGTTTACAGGTTTATATATATTATTTTGTTGTTTAATGCAAAAGAAAACTAGTGGAACATAATTTTTTATTTTATTTTTTCCACAGAATAACTGCACTGAAGCGTCCCTGCTGATGATTCACATCAACAGGACATTTGATAGGGATTCAGACTGAAATAACAGTTCACCCTGAGCCTGGTTCTGGTGGAGGTTTTCCTCCCTGTTAAAGGGGAGTTTTCCTCTCCACTGTCGCTTCATGCACGCTCAGTATGAGGGATTGCTGCAAAGCCATGGACAATGCAGACGACTGCACTGTGGCTCTACGCTCTTTCAGGAGGAGTGAATGCTGCTTGGAGAGACTTGATGCAACCTGCTGGGTTTCCTTAGAGGAAACTTTTTGACCAATCTGTAATGAACCGAGACTGGACCCAGTAAACAACCAAGACAAGATCAGTGACGTTTTCAAGTATTTATTTAATGGCGGTAGCACGGCAACCCGAGCGGCTCACGTCTGCAGGAACCCTGGAGGCAAAGCAGCTGGTTAGTGACCAGGGAATGCTGGCGTATGAAGGACAGAGGAGTAGACACTAACCTGGAGAGTCGGGAGCGGGGTACTCCGAGCGCCGGCTAGTAATGAGGGAGCGGGGCTGATAAACGGGGGTCCGGGGAGGGAGCCGAGGGGTTAGAAATCCAGAGAGGGTCCAGAGAAGGATCCGGAACGGATAAGGGTCCAATCCAGAATCCGGCTGTTTACAGACGCACTCAGGGATTAAACAGAAGCGGTACTCATAACAGAATCGGGGTCGGGCAACGGGCAGGCAGTCCAGTTCAGGCAGGACTTTAGATTTTTTAAAAATTTCGGAAAACTCCCTCAGCAAGACCAACAAATCAAAGAGATTATCATGATTTTCAGGACTAATTAGTTTTCACTCCCCTCAGCCAACAGCCATCTGTCCCCATCCAATAGTGATGTTACGTTATGTGCCGAGGCTCCGAGGCGTGTGTCGAGTAATGGAGGGGGCGTTTCCGCAATGCGCGTATCGAGGCTTGCTTCATTTGGGGGAGGAGCCGAAAACGATGACGTCCGAAGCCTCGCTGGCCGGCTGTACCACGTGACTGCTTCGGGAAGAAGTGGCTCAGATTGTTGCGCGGGGTTTGACGGCTTTAAAAAGTCCACAAGCTCCATTCAAAATGTGGGTTGTTGTAGGAGAGTTGCGGTCAGTTGAGAGAGTGGATAGAGTTTGGATAGTTTGGATAGTGGTTATTTAGTTTGAGAAAGTTAGTTTGGTGTTTGGAGAGTTTAGGAAAGAGATACATAGGAGATTTAGGAGTGCGAGGACAGGATAGGAGTAGGATGGAGCAGGCGAGAAAGAGGAGGATGTCCCCTATGTGGGAACATTTTGATTTGATAAGCCCTAACAAGGTAAGGTGAACTGAACATTTGCAGATGCATTAGGTTTGCTTATGAGGAACTGTATTTTTCACTGTTTCTTATTTTGTGTAAAGGTGAGGTGTTTATTGTGCTCCAAGGAGTTGGGGTACAATAATAACAGATTGGGGTACAGTGACCAATGATTAGCCCAGTACTCCAGGGGGTTCTCCAGCCTGTCCTGAATCCAACGTCATCCACAATAGTGAAAGGCTGGGTATCCTTCACTATCATGGAGACTAGAGCTTAATCCAGCTCTTGTTTTCTGGTGGCTGGTTAAAAGGGAATAAATACAGTGTCTGTTACCTGTCTTTATTTGCACAACAAGCAAACATCAGCATGCAAAAATTGTGATAGTGTGTTTGTAATATAGTAATGCGCCAGTCCTCCGCGCGGTTACTGGCGGAGGGGGGGGGGGGTGCGTCGGTGAAGTCGCTTCTCACTTCATAGTATCCATGTATTTTTGCCTGTTTTTTCCCTGCCATTCACTATATGTACGCGAGAAAGCAACAACAAAAAAACGCGTGTTAACGTCAAATAAACATGCAAGCATATCGAGTTAGTTATTTTTTTTTTTTTGGAATGTTGGCGAGGCGGTGCTGCGGGAAACACTGCTGTGGGGTTTCTAAAGCTGTCAAACCCCGCGCCGAAATCTGAACCACTTCCCGAAGCAGTCACGTGGTACAGCCGGGCAGCGAGGCTTCGGACGTCATCGTTTTCGGCTCCTCCCCCAAATGAAGCAAGCCTCGATACGTGCTTTACGGAAACGCCCCCTCCATTACTCGACACACGCCTCGAAGCCTCGGCACATAACGTAACATCACTAGAGAACTCCCATTTTTCTATTTTTAAGGTTTTAAAATAAAGAAAAACATGAAACATTTTGCAAAACGAGGACAGATAGATTTTCTTTTATGGGATGTTGACTTTTGTGGAAAAAAGGCACAGAGAGAACATGCAAACTCCAGGCTGGGCTTTGAACCCAGGACCTTCTGTTACCAGCTGCTCCACTGGTGAACCCTTCCAACCAGATGACAAGAAAAAAAAGACTGAAAAGATAAATTACTGGTGCTTTTTGTGTCATTCTGTCGTACAAAATCAGCGCAAGTATTCCATGACAAAACCTACATCTTTTATTATATCTATATTTATTTTAGTTGGTTGTTAATTTCTTTAGCCAAAGACCAAATGTGGAAGATCCAAAGAGATCCAGTTGCCTTAACTGGTAACACAGTTTTATGTGTTTTCTGATTGGCTAATTCTGACTGATAGTGGTTATTAAACCAAAGCATCATCAGTGAGGCAGGAGTGAAGTGCCACGGGAATGAGGAAGAAATCCCTCTGCTCTCTTCGCCCACACACCTCTGAGTCCAGAGGTCCGGTGAAAAGGCAGCTGGAGCGACCGGACCAGGATAAGACTGCAGGTCCAGATGGTGTCGGCCTCAGAGGGCTGTCCTGAAGGCCTGTGCGGAGCAGATATGTGGGTTTACCTCCAGCAGCTCTTCGTGCACTGCAAGAGCAGAGACGGCTATTCTCCCTCTCAGGGCTGCAAGAACACAATGACACATTTCTGTTCTTGCAGCCCTGGAGTTCTTGCAGTTTGATGCATATCCTGGGTGGAACTTTTCTTTCTTTCGATACGTCCGAAAAATAATTTAGTGGGAGACCAATGAAGGCTTCCTGTGAGTTCAGCACTCTAGTTCCTGTGATGAATGAAGCGTCCCTGCCAGCAACACATTTCCTTCCTGTTCTCACAGCCTTGAGTAAAATAACAAATCTCTCTGTTTCTGCGGAGTACAGCCGGGACTTTGCCCTGACCCGGGGGAAGGTTCCAGTGCTGTGGGGGACATCCTGATGTGTTCAAGCAGCAGAAGAGATCTCATCTGTCGCTCCTGAATGACGGTAGACCTGTTGCCCTGAAAACACACATAACGAAAGGTCCGGGGAAGACTTTTCGCTCCGTTTGTGTCAGCAGACAAGCTCCTCTCAGGACCGGCTTGTCTGTTTGTTTAAGGTTGTGGGTTTGGACATCGGCTTCAGCAAACCCAATGTTGTCTGGAGAAAGCAGGACGCACGTTGAGGATCATATTTCTTGACTTATCTGGTTTATCTACCAAGACTCAGCCTGATTTACTATGTCAGAAACTCCAGAAGATACGGCCAGAGGCCTTCACAAGTGTGGTCGTCTGTTTACCAGAATGAAGTTTAAAGCTTAAATAGGGTTGGACGATAATTCAGTAATATATATGGATCGATAGACGTACAGCGATGAAAAAACAGGGTCAATAAAAAGTACAATAGAATAAAAGTTTTCCTTCCTTTTGCGTTCTAAGGTAAGGTAAGCTTATTTACATAGCACTTTTCAGTAACAAGACATTCAAAGCCATGTAGGGTAAAATTACAGACGTTACATCCTCCCAACCAATCACAACGCAGACCCAGGATCTCTCCGTCACTAAGCCCCGCCCCCGTTATCTCCTTTTTTTTAAAAACTTGCAGTTTTGCTAAAAAGTTGGTTGAATAAAATGTTGAGTTTGAATTATTTGTGTGTTCTCTATATAAAAATAGGTCACTAAGCAACAGGATAAAATGGCCAGGGCTGCACTTTAAATACATGTTTTAAATTTGTTGATAATTATCAATATCGATCAATATTTCTATTTTATCGATACGCTTTTTTCCTATATCATCCAGCCCTAAGTTTAACCGACATCACTCCAGTTGATTAAATAAACCACTTCTTAAACATGCATTGATGGGCATGTGGATGAATCGTGGTCGGACGTTTCCTGCCTCTTCTTCAGGAAGAACCAACGGCGTACCGCTTCTGTCTTTTTTCACAAACCTGGATCCTTTGAGCGTCTCTTCAGCCGCTCGGGCTTCATTAGCACGAGCCTCGCTGACCAACTCGGCCTGAAAGGTTGCGCGTGACTGACAGATGTGACGTGCTTCAGAGCGGCCCAATTAATTCAGACAAACGGCTCGACGTCAGTGTTGCCAACTCAGCGACTTTGTCGCTATATTTAGCGACTTTTCAGACCCCTCCAGCGACTTTTTTTCAAAAAAGCGACTAGCGACAAATCTAGCGACTTTTCTGGCGTCACTGGCGAATTTTGGAGACTCTTACGTGAAAGCACGTATCGTTCCTACTCTTGTCCTCCAGCGGCAGGTGCTGCCGTGGGGCACCTCCCCCCTCCCAACCCCGTTCTCCCGCTACCGCAGGAGTCCCTCTCAGCGCTGCAGTCAGAGCCACAGCATGTTTACCCTCAGCGTCCAGACTGCAAATGAAGCGCGCATGCGCCGGGATTGACGGCGCAGGTTGATCATAAATAACTGAATTTGAAATATTTTATTCTAAATAAATAACGGCATTTGATTCACACAGCCACATGTTCGTGTTTTACCGTGATTTGTAGGCTCCTTGGTGGACCACAAGGGAAAAAAGGAGGGTTAGTATTGTAATAAAATAAACATTAATAAAAAATAAAAGTAAAATAAATAATAATAATAAATAAATAAACATTAATGGACAGAAAAAAGTAGCTCTATATATATTCTGAGTGTTTTTACTCACTTTTTGGCTCTCTAACAACGTTATTTCTCCCACAGCGTCAATAACATGCACATCACATCATGTGGCAGATTATGCAAATTAGGCGATGACGTCATTCAGCGACTTCTAGCGACTTTTAGCGCAGCCAATAGCTACTTTCCTTACTGAGGAGTTGGCAACACTGCTCGACGTGTTCAGCGTCACGATGTGCAGCGGCATGAAATGAGCTTTAATTATCGCCAGCCATCGCAGGTCTGACGCTCCTTCTAATCTAAATACTTAAAACATATACAGGGAACATAGAGGTTCACTACTTTCTGCAACATACAATATGGCGGGGACGTTGACGTGCAAACCTGCGTCCAATGGGGCGTCTACGTATATAATGTCTATGGGCCGCACGACGAGCTCAGCGTGTTTTATTAGATCTGCGCAGCAGTGAGTGGATGCTGGCCCACCCCAGTCTGATCAGGTCTTTGTTTTTTTTTTTTGTTTTGTTTTTTTAGCTCTCCTAGGATTGAGTTAAAATGCTTATGGTGTGTATTGTGATCTTTTAATGCTGTGGATGTTTCCATGATCTCCTTTCCCTGTTTGGTTCCACTAGTCTTGCTTATTCAGAATCTAATTTCCTAATTGAAACCTCTGCTTTGTATCTGGCTGGTAACATCTCCTGTTTATATCAAGTTTGTGTCTCTTATGCTTTCATCCGGGCAGTTTTATTTTTTAAAGTTTGTTGTGTTCAAATATATTGTTTTGTAGTTATAAAATTGCTTATCCTAACCACTGACGAGTCACTGAAAACCTAACAAGTCTCATGTTGTTTGAAAAGCATTTTGAGCTTGACTTAAAAACAAAAAATAAGCTGAATTTGAACCGACTTGGTCCCGATTTCCCAAATAATGATCATCATTTGTTTTGTTTTTTGATTGGTTATTGGGAAACGTTTTTCTGTTTCCATTCTGTTTGCGAATTCACTTTTTAGCAAACGATAAGCTATCCTGTAATGCATGGCACACTATTTAGCATCAAACAGGGTGTTGGGCACCTGAGTCTGAACGTGTATGATGGTACTGTATGGGAATTAATTGGATTTTGACATTTTTGTCTCGTTAAAGTGTCATAAGATGGCATTTAATTTAATTTGCTATATAAATTAACTTGATAGGAGCCATGTTTTTTTATTCTGCTCAGCTCATGTGCTTCTTTTTTTGTTGTTGTTGTTGAAAGTGTTTCAAATATTTACCCAATAAAATCAAAGCTGCTGTTATGTTTTCCACAACTAAATGGGTGCTTTGATGATTAAACATTGCCCTCGCAAAGCAACCTTTTTGTTTTTGATATTTGAGTTTGCTTAATTAATCATTAATTGGATTGTGGTATCCATGGTCTCTACCAGACGCTGTAGAGACAACCAGCAGGACTCTTACTGCCACCTTGTGGTCATGTTGGAGAACTGCAATGCGCATCTCAAACCTGCCCCCCAGTGACCACCATCCTATCCTGGGTCAGATTAATCTCAGTGGGTCACAAAATTCAGCATAGGCCTGTGATTGAGACAGCAGGCACATTTCTACTCTGTTTTCAAAAGTAAAAATGACATTTAGTACTACTGTGTGCCTTAAACAGTTTCTTTTTGTTTTTTGAATTTTTGCCTTACAAAAAAACACCTAAATGACTGGCCTTTTCTACCCCGGTGCTTTACAGGATGCTTTAAAATGAGCAGGAGAGAAAAATCAATTTAAAAGACTCCAAAGCACAAAGTAACACAGAACAACCCTAGAAACCTTTACCTTACAATAAACATAATATGATGCAACGATAACTAAATTATTTAAAAAATAAACAACGGACCCATTAAGACAGAGGAATTAGAAGGAAAAACTGTCTTAGAGGAATTTCAGCACAAAATAATATTAAATAAAATACTAAAAAAAAACAGGTGACATTATCTCACAAAGATGGTTAGAAATCTGTCGATTCTTCAAACAAGAACCAGATTTGGCATTTAGTTTGGGAATCTTCTTGCTTTTGAAGCTGTGTCTGAATTCTTGTTCACATAATGGTTTTCTGTTAAAAACTGTAGCAATGAGTGTGAAACTGTAACTCCGGAATCCACACAGAAAAAAAACTTTTAAATTAGGGCTGGACGATGTAGAAAAAAAGCATATTGATAAAATAGAAATCATATTGATCGATATCGATAATTATCAACAAATTCAAAACATAGATTTTAAGTGCAGACTGTAATATTAACCTACATGGTTAGGAAAACTTATTCTATTGAACTTTTTATTGAACCTTTTATTTCTATAATCGATATACGTCTATCGATCGATACTTATCGATTGTTATTGAATTATCGCCCAGCCCTATTTTACTGTCAGTGTTCTGGTACATTTTCATGCACTCTTCCAAGTCAGAAAACTGAGCTCATCAATAACCTCCTCCAGCAAAGCCGTAGCATTTTACTGTTTTATTTTTATCCACCATATCTAATTGGTACGTAACAATTGCAGCAGAATAACAACCATCAATACATATAATGTACATTTGTACCCAGGAGAACAAGATGGATTTATATGTAGTTAAATAAAACCATCAAACTCTTTTATTTTCTCTTCGCCTCCAAGCAAAATGAGGGAAACTAGCAATTAATCAAACTCACTCAGGGCCCTATTCAAGGCCCGCTGCTCTCATTAATCCAGACACGTTTGTGTTTTGTTTTATAATGTAAAAACAAGCTAGAAGCGGCTACACTCTTTTTATAGGACCCTTGAGCACTGACCCTTAAACAAGTCAAGTTGATCCTGATTGAGTGAAACTGTGTTAAGATCTGGGAGCAGAAATTAACACGCAGGGAAAAGAACCTCGGAAGTTCAGGGTCAGTCATCAAACACCAGTTGCCATAAAAATAAACATATTCAATACATCATATGAGTGGTTCTCACACCTGGATGTGTCTGATTAGGCCCTGCCAATCAAAAACCCGGCATATTAATAGAACAGTATTCATGCATTCATGTAGCACAGTTGCCTTGCAGCAACAAGGTCCTGGGTTTGAATCCTGGCCTGGTTTCGGTTCTCCCTGTGCATGTGTGGGTTCTCTCTGGGTACTCCGGCTTCCTCCCACTGTCCAAAAACACAACAGGTCTGAACAAATTGACCTTAGGTTGTTTGTCCTGAGATGGACGGGCAATGCCTGCTGGGATTGATGTTTAAAGGAGAGATAAAAGTGTTGACACAAACTGTCTACTACCATTAAATAATCACTTTTCTGTTTACCAGCATCGTTTTGCTGTTTATTCTATCATCTTATTAGTGGTTTTAATGTAAACAAATGCATAGGATCTTTACGTATTTTGCTTCCAATGTTTCTCACTCTAAGACTCGTTTCATGTAGTTTTATTGAGTCCGTTTTCATTTCTAGCCAGAAGATAAAAAAATCACATCCTCAAAAATCACATCCAAGGGTGTCATATGTATCTGTCCTCCAAACAGGGACGGTTCAAATGGCCATTTCCAAACAGACTGAGGTCTGTCGTCCTACAGAGAGAAAGAGATCATTCATGAGTAAAAGACATTTAGGACTGCTGTCAATCTTCCCAGGACTGGAAATGCATCCATCGCAGACTCTAAAAACTTTAGTACATGTGTTAAACGTTGATAGTAATTAGAAAAGAACCTAAAAAAGTATGAATCCTTTTCTAAAGTGGACAGGTTAAAGGGCTACGCTGGTTTTCTCCTTAACAATATGGCAACATGGCTAAGGTTCGCCAAGTTTCATCTAAATGAGATAGCTTACAATGTTTCTTTTGGCCGTATCAAAGTAAAGTTGAGCTGTTTGGCCATAAGGTTTAGAGAAAACCAAACTTCTCCACACTAAGGCAGTTCATAGCAGCTCTCCAGCACGATGGTAGAGGAAGGTTGGTCCGGGATTGTTCAGCAGCCACAGGACGTGGGGACCTGGCAGGCATCGACCATGAACTCAACTCTTTGCAAAAGTAATCTGGACTCAAATCTGAGGCCAACTTTCTGACATCTTAGATTAAAATTATTCTAATACCTCGGCAAAAATCAGATCTTTCTTATTATCCGATGTGAACGGTCGAGGCAGATGAGCGTTCATACTGAGCCTGGTTCTGGTTCTGCTGGAGGTTTTTCTTTCCCGTTAAAAGGGAGTTTTCCTCTCCACTGTCGCTTCATGCATGCTCAGTCTGAGGGATTGCTGCAAAGCCATCAACAATGCAGACGACGGTCCCTGTGGCTCTACGCTCTTTCAGGAGGAGTGAATGCTGCTTGTCAGGACTTGATGCAACCTGCTGGGTTTCCTTAGAGAGGAAACTTTTTGACCAATCTGTATAATCTGATCAAATCTCTATAATATGATTGAATTTGACTTTGGAAAGTGCCTTGAGATGACATGTTTCATGAATTGGCGCTATATAAATAAAAATAAATTGAATATGTAAAAGCGGCGTTTGTTTCAAAGCATTTAGTGTAACTCAGGGTGCAGAGAGGAAGTCACTCAGAGATGCTGTCTTACATTTTATTGTGATGGGAGTCATAAAAATGGAGCAAACCTAACATGAAAACCATACAAAAAGACAGTGGATTTACAAAGGGTTGAATAGACAAACGTTATGCAGCCTTCAACGGTACAATGGAAAAAATACAAAGTTGGCACGCAACAAAAGACGGGGCGGCGGGACGATGCAGATTTGGCTTCATCAAATAAAAAAGGGAGGATTAAACACTTCATAACAAGATCCTTCATTAAAACGGCGACGACTCATGCGTTTAAAGTCACAGAATTCAGTAGCTTAATAACGACGGATGCACATGTAACAGTTTCTATTTCTCACTTCATTCCTGTCTTTTTTTCCTTTATTTTCTCAGCTTAAAACAAAAGTCAAGTTTACGGAGTACACTTTTTAAATTTTCTTTTTTTTTCACTATTTTTTTTATTTATTTTTTTGTTAACAAACTTCATCTCCCAGAACCACATTTTGGGAATCCTTGTTTGTCTCAAGAGTATTTTTCATACTAAAATATATTATTGTATCAATTCAAACTACAGTAATGTACACTACAATGTGTAATAAATAACCAAAAAAAAAGAAGAAAATATAAAAATAAGACACATAAATATAAAAAAGTTTTCTAAAAACTAAACCGGATTTTTTTTTCCCCCTATGAAAAGGGTTGAAATACTGCTGTTATTGACACAAACACATAACAACCCAAAAAATAAAACAAAGGAAAGAAAACAAACCACTATAAATACTGTTTGGTGAAAAACAACTCAAAACTCTTCAGAGACCACATTCACTAATGTTTGTTACCTGAAGTGCGGGACAGCTTGTCACAGTTTCTCTGTTTGGAGCGAAAACAAGTGCGCAAGAGGGAGTCAGGTCTAATTCGGTAGTATTTTTACTTTTCTTTCTTTTTAAACCAAATTAAGATATAAAAAAAGATAACATTAACCTGGACTGAGGACACGTTCAGGAAATACAACATAATTCTGTCAAGCTAGTTTACAGCGTTGAAGGTACAGGATACCAGTGAGTTGTCCCACTGGCCACAAGTATTTACCAACAGCAAATATGTAATTATGTGTAGAGAAACCATGTGTAACTTGTTTCGCCCATTAGGACCAGATGCAAGAACTTTGTTCTTTGTCCACCTTACGCCTTTGTCCTTTAAGACCAGAAATGGCTCTAAATGGGTTTTAGGGAAAAGAAGCCTGGGGGACGTACACTTCAGCTTCAACGACTGAATTCAACTGAATTCAAATATAATATATAATCTTTTACATTAATATAACTATTTATACCGCGACAAGGTAAGATTTGCTGCTTTTATTTCAGTTCATGTTTTTGTTCCTACCACATAAAAAAAAAAAAAGCAAAAAAAAAATCCTGATTTCTAGCGCCTCCTGCTGTGTCGTTAATCATTCTGGCTGCGTTTTGGAAATATTAAACCTCTTTCCAAATGTGTTTCTGAGAATAATTCAAGGCTCACAAGCGAGTGGAGTAAAGACCAGGGAAATTAGCTCAATTAAACGAGCTACATACGTATTACAACCAAATACAAAAGGCTTTCAACTATTATTTCTATTTTGAATTTATACCAATTAAAAAGGGCAGTAAAATATACCGTAGATTTGAAAAAAAAAAAAACGAAATAAAAAAAATTAAGAACTCATCAGCAGTTGTTGCCGCGGTAAACAGCCCATCCTTGTTCCTGAGTTTTGAAGCTAAAACTGTTGCTAAAACGTTTCTCAGTCTTTAAGGAGACACCTGGGTCAAACATGTTGCATCAGGCCTGAACGGGTTCAAACGGGTTTAAGTGATTTAGGAGCAGAGCTGCTCAGTTACTTTCCGAGCAAAAAAAGCCACATGGTAAACCTTTTTTAGCGTACTGTATTTCGCCAAATGATTATAAGCGTATTTCAGTTTGACAAACAAAAAAATAAAATCAACACTGTGGTTAAAATATGCTGTAAGTTTTTTGTTTTTTTCGTTGCTTTTTTTGTGTTGCATCATAAAATATTAGAAAAGTTCTGTGACAGGTTAGCTGTTCTGTGCGAGTTAACAAACATTAACCAACATGGGCCGTGAGTAAATAAGAGAGGAAAATAATACTGGCTACATGTGAAGAAGAAGAAAAAGAAGAACAAGAAGAAGAAATAATACTGTTCAATGGCACTTTTAACAGCACACAGGTCTTGCATAAGGCTGGAGGCATCGGGGGTGGAGCAGGAAACAACCTGATCCTTCACATACACTTCGAATATAAGCTGATAACACTGACACGGAAAATAAAGTCGGACCGAAAGCAGGAGAAGCTCGCGAGGATTGAGCGTGCGTATTCTGGACCCGAAGCCGAGCCTAGACGCCGGGGGGGTTCTGCTCTGAAGACCCCGGCCCGGCCCGGTCCGAGCTGTGCTGGGCTGCAAAACAGAAGCGCCGATGCTGGCTTTGAGGCTGTGACCTTTTCCTTCCCTGATTGGACAAATTTGGTTATGGCAAACAGAAGCCGCCCTCTCATCCCCGGACCCGTCCCGCCCAGAACCCCCTCTCCCCAGGAATACTTTGTTTTCCTTAAGGCTAACAGTCGGAACTGAAAACAAACATAATGCTAGCTAGCGCAGACTAACGCTAACACAAACAACATCTGGCTAGCTAGCCAACATGTATAACACTGAAGGGCATACGATGCATGAGGCATGTATCCGTAGGTAAACTAGGAATACTGTAGTGCAGAGGTTTTTTTGTTCGTAGAACTCAATTAAATACTGATTTAGGAAAAAAATCATTGGCAATACAAAGGTATAGAAATCTTTCTCTTTACAGGTTAAAATGTTTTCAAACAAGAACAAGATTAGTAACACTGACTGGCTGAGAAAATAAAAGGACGTGGGAACTCTCAGTAACAAGTCTAACAAGATGATAGATGGTACTACTTCGAATCTGTACTTCTATAAACACTTTAAAACATGAATATTTCATTTTTCACAAATAAAGTCACTGTCTTGTTTTTTTCTGTTTTAAGTTCAGGCACACCTGGGTTTTTGTACACAGTAGTGGACCGTTAAGATTAGGCAACTTCCGAGACTTGCTTCTTCTTGATGTGGTTTCCGTCTGAAAAGACTTTGATGAGCAACAAATCGGAGCCGTCCTGTCCTTCATTTGTTTGTCACCGCTTCCTCTGACGGTTCGGCGCTACCCGAACCCTCCCTGATAACTTTGTCTCTTTCTGCGTCGCAGTCTGCCCTTTTCCCGGCTGCTGCGCCTGCGGATTCCTCCTTTTCCTCGCGCTTCACCTCCAACCTGCCGTTCTCCAGGTGTTCGTTCCCCAGCTCCACTTCCACCACGTCGCAGAATAAATCCTGCGCGTGCCCAGTCTCAGTCTCTTCCTCCTCCTCCTCCTCATCGTCGTCGAAGTTACCTTCGTAGATCTCGCACTCGCCGTCATCCACCTGCACCACCCGGATGTCGTCCATGCACATGGCCTCTTCGTCCTCTTCGTCGCTCTCCCTCTCGTCGGAGTCCATTTGGGATTGTGGGGTGGCGGTCCGGCTGTCCGACAGAGCCCCGCCGCCGGGGCTGCCGAGCTCCTGCTGAGCTCTACGTGACCCCCAGCCGGAGCCGGGGGCCGACCAATCCTTCTTGCAGTAGGAGTAGCGGTGGTTCATGTGCTGCGAGAACGAGCCCGAGTGGGAGAAACGCTTCCCACATTTGTCACACTGGTAGGGTTTCTCTCCGGAGTGCAGCCTGGAGTGTTCAATCAGGTGGTGTTTGTGTTTGAAAGCTTTATTGCAGATGGTGCATTCATGGGGCCGTTTTCCTGCATGGGGGAAACAAGAGTCAGAGGGAAACGCTGCCAAGAGCTAAACATCTATTTTATATCAGCATCTTTTGTTCCTTGCAACACTTTGATGAAATAATTAGAAAAGTTAAACGAGTATTTTCAGCTTTCTTCAGGTAAAGCGATGGTTTCGACTTGTACCCTGCAACGTTATCAACATTGGATGTAATAATTAGCTTCACAACTATCTTAACCATGCAGCCACATTTGTTGAGCTTTTTGTTTTTTCTTTTGTTTTTTGTGATATTCCAACTTAGAAACTTCTCCCCATTTAACGGGACCTTGTGTGATCTAGCATCTCACAGAGCTCTGTTCAAACCATCACTCTGAGATGGGAAAGGTACGGCCCAACCGAACACCTACCAGGGGACGGCCGTCCACCTACACTAACAGGACTGGAGAGCATTAATCAGAGAGGCAGACCAAAGGCCCACAGTAACTCTGGAGGACCCTCTTCCGGCACTTCACAAATCTGACCTTTAGCGAAGCGCGGCGACAAGTGAGCAATTGTTGGAGGAGGCAAAAAAACAACAACTCCTGTTTAAAGTTTGCAACAAACTGGCAGAGGACATGTTAGATGGAGGTGCTTTGGCTGACATCAAAACATCATGTGTGGCAGAAAACTAGAAGACGACGTAAAACATGGTGAAAACCCTGGAGGACAGCCTGATACATGAGTCTAAACATGCAGCCACAATGACATGGTTTACATCACACAGCCTAGACATAAATTTAACAAATAGTTTTAGGCCAGACCTGAAAAATAATGTTCACAGCAGCTCTCCAACTAATTTGAGTTTGAGCCATTTTACAAAGAAGTCTCCCTCCAAAGCTGCCAGAGACTCAACCCCGTCTGACTCAGATTTCATTTGTAAAAAAATAAAATAAAAAAAATAAATAAAAACAAAATGAATCACTTTCTTTGCCAGTTGAACTATTTTTGATTTGATCTGTCAAATAAATCCCAATAAAACACAATAAATACAATGACCTTAACCCGTAACATGACTGAAATTGAAGGACTTTAAAGGTCATTAGCTGGGTTAGTGGAAATTAAAAAGGCTGTTTTTAGGACAATGTCTTCGAGCAGGGCTTCTCAAATAGTGGGGCGCGCCCCCTAGGGGCGCTGTGAAGGCATTGCCTTTTTTTGGTCCAAAAAATACAGGCCTTCTAAATCACTCAAAATGTGACAACAGCACCCCCTGCTGTTTGGTCTGTACCTGCAGTCAGTATGATACATACTATTAATAATTTGTAGAAAAAGTAAAAAACTTAATGTAACTGAGGGTTATAGCCAGTTGAAAGTTGGAATGCAGGTACGAGTCGGGCTCAAAGCCATTTATATTGTTGTTAATATTATATAGTTAAAGTGTGGCAATGTAGAAACATTATAGTTGGAAACCATTGTTATTTGTTATAAATTAACCAATATATATTTTATACATTTTAAGAGGGATTCTGGGTAATCTTTAGAACGACAGCTTTAATGCATTACAACAGAAAACGGTAAAAGTTAAATGTTTGACCCATTTTTTCCCTCTTCAAAGGAGAGCACAACAGAAAACATCTGAGAACCAACATGCCTGTACGTGTGAGGGAATACCTGTGTGTTCATATTTGTGTCTGAGCAGTGAGCTGCCCTTCTGGAAGACCTTGGAGCACAGATCACAGGGATAAACGCCGTTTTCCAGCCGTCGCTTCTTGGTCTCTAGCTCCTCTGCCGAGGAGGCGCCATCAGCGATGCTCTCTGGACGCATCTCCTGCAGAACAGAACACATTCCCTCCATGACCACAGAGGAAATGCGGCTCGGACAGGAGCCCAAAAGACAAGCTGCGACAGGACCAACCTTGTGGCCGTTCAGCACCACGGTCTTGGCTCCAGAGGCGTTGCCGGCGGTAGCAGCGTAGGTGTAGGTGAGCTGGGGGATGAGGATGGTACGTTTGGTGGTGGCGTTGATGGCACTGAGGCAGCCCACTGCTCCCTGACCGGCGATGGCCACTAGGGTTGGCAGCTGGGCGGTGGTGACGATGTTGACAGGGTTCCTGGTCTGGGGTGTGGTAACGTAGAGGGTTTGACCGTCCTTCCTCAAGCAGGTCAGGTTCAGAGGCTGCTCCTGTTGCTTCGCAGGAGGCGTGGTTTTGCTTTCTGATGGTGGGACGTCTTGTTTGGGAAGAGACAGATCCAGAGGCTCTGCTTGGGGGTCTGCTTCCTCCGGGTCCTCTGGCTCACTTTTGACAATAACAAGATCCGTACTGAGGGACAGGGAGTCCGATGGGGAGCTGGCGCGTGACAGAGCTCTGTCAGAGTCCTCCTGGGTGCTGGTCTCTTTGTCATTTAAAGTGTCCTCTGAGCTGGAATCTGTGGCTTTAGTCTCCTCCGAGGGATCTGCATCCTCAGCGCGACATTTACTCGTGCTTTTCCCAGAGTTCATCTTGATAAACCACTTCCTGACCACCTCCACGGGAATACTGACAGACTTGGCGATTTTCGTTAGCTCCTCTTCGCTGGGATTGGTGTTGGAGGCGAAATAGGTCTTGAGGAGCGAGAGGAGGTCGTCCACCGGCGGCTCCTCCAGGATCACGCCGGCTTCACTGAGCAGCGCGGCAAAGGACGGGTCCAACGCAGCCGAGTCCACGGCCTCGCCGTTGGCCGCTTTGCGATGCTGCAGGAGATGCAGCGCCTCCAGGTTATCGGGGCAGTCGTCGCACAGTAAACATGCAGCGGCAGCGCTGGACTTGGGTTTCAAAGCTGCGTCTTTCACAGCTTCTTCAGCTGCTGCCTCCGTCGGCTCATCTTTAATGGGCTCCGTCACTGGGTTTTTCTTCAGGCTGAGGTCTGTCACCTCGGGCGTTTGGGGTCTGTCCGTTTTTGGCGGGGTTGCGGGGGCAGCGGCAGCAGTGGTGACAGCGGGAGCCGGGAGAGGGTTGTTTTTAATAACGAGCGGCGTGGGCAGAGTGGCGGCGTTGGCGCTCGCTGCGGGGCTGATGCTGTAGTTGATGATTATCTTCGTGGTACCGTCGTGGTCCACGAAGGCGGGCAGGCTGATAATCTGCTGCTGTGGCTGCTGGACTACGATCCCCTGCTTCCCCTGCGTCACTACTCCGTTGGCCGAACCCAGCACCTGCCTGAGCACGTTGCCGTCCATCGCCACCTTCAGCACGCTCTGCAAGTCGTTCAGATTGATGCTGACCGGCGACATAAGGCCCACCGTTGGCACGACCATGGCGACGCCCTGAGGGAGGGCTGCCGCCGGCTGCGCTGTCCCTCCGTTCACCACTCCGTTGCTCCCAGTCGAAGTCGCTGGTGGGGCCATGACCGGCTTACACTCGTATTCCACAGGTTCGGATTTGATCTGGGTGACGGGCAGCTGCTCCTGGAGGGGTTTGCTTTCAGTCTTTTCTTTGACGGTCACTCGCGCTGGAGCAATTGCAACGGGTTTAGTCTGAGCGCTTGGGGATGTGGTCTTGACCACCGTTACTGTCACGTTGTTTGGAGCTGCAGCACCCACACACTTCTTGCTACTGATGTGGGAGCTGTAGGAGCCAGAGTGGGAGAATCGCTTCTTGCAGTTGGAGCATTCGTATGGCTTCTCACCTGGAAGAGTCAAAGACGGCAAAGACATACATGACTAGTTTAAAGAGAGGCTCTTCATCCTTCGTAGTTTCAGTCTGCCCAGACTTATTTCACCTACACAGCGTCAATTCCCTTCTAACGTGATGTCAGTGCAGAAATAAAAAGTCTTCTTTAGGCATTTTTTAGTTTACTTTTTTAGTGTTGCTAAATATATCAGACATACAGCCAAATTGATCTTTCGATCCTCAAGGACTCACCGTGCAACAAATGAACCATAAATTATAAACGTTCAACTTTTTACATAAACATACAAGGAAACTCGCTGCCAGAGATGGAAAAAAATCACTGTGTTCAAGTTTTAACAAATTATATTTAATGCAGTCATTGTATTTCTTGGTGCTGTGTCCAGAGTGACACAGAACCTCTTTCAGCACAATCCGTGTATTTCACGGATCAGAACGTGATCCGTTCACGCAGTGATGTAGCGCCACATTGACGTAGTTCTATTAATAGTCTTACTATTACAATGTTATCATTATTGTAATCAATATTATAAGGCTCATTTGCAATTGAACTATACTTTTATATTAAATGTTTGTATTGAGTGTTTTGTTTCACCTGGATAGGATTCAACCATTATCAAGGAGCGGTGACAAAACAACCTAAGGACTATAACTATAGTTGGTAATCCTGTTCAAAAACACTTTTTACTATACTGGCTATAATCGTCCTTCCATCCTGAAACTAGTAAATACATTATGTATTCAGAAAAGGAGGTTAAAAAATTGGGAGCTGCAGGCCTGTCAAAACTCTGACCAATGAAGACCGCAACTTACAATCTTACAAAGCCGTTGTAGCGAGAGGCGAAAGTTCTGCCGCGACCTACAATACAACCGACTTTAACATCTGCAAAAGCACCGAGATGTTTTAGCCAGCGCAACAAACTCTGCGTAGACTGCGAGCTGTGCACAAACTTCATACTCGAGCAATTCCCTACGTTTCTAGTGACAAATTCATCCATTTCCCACACTTTCTGCTAGTTTGGGAAAGCAGGGGAACATATACTCGAGAGTTTAATGAGCTAGTTGAGCGCCTAGTGGCGTCTAGTCTCCACCATGCAGCCACTGCACAGCTGCGGCGCAGAGTGACTGATGCTGCGCATCATTACTGCTCCCAGCTTGGAGTATCTGCTTGCCGTCACAGATAAAACAGTTAAATGTGCCGAGAAAAATTAATCTAGTTTGTGCAAATGTGTCAGCTGGACGTCCAGAGACTTGGTTATATGGGAGCCTTTAAGTAGCAGGCAGCAGGAATCACCTCTGGAGTCTTTCCAGACACAAGGTGAACGTGACGGTATCATCATCATCACCAGGGGGTTACTATCAATGTTTACGCTTAACATTCACAGTAACCCCTTTATTGCACTTTAAAAGAATTATATTTGAAAGCTTATGATTTGTTATTAGTATACTTTATCTGTGCTGATTGATTTGGGAAGGGGAGCGTTAGATAATAATAATAATAATAATGCTTTTTTAATCCACTTTCCATGCGGTTTAAATATCTCAAATTACTACATTTAAGAGGGTAAAAAGGACAAAACTAAAGTAGAATTTAAAAAATAACATCAGATGTGATTAAATAAAGTTAGGTCAAAAGTCTTGAACAGCAGGGACGATTACCCTTTATGGATTTCTCTCTGGGATTTCATAAATATAGTCAATTTGGAAACCTGCACAGATCTTTCCTGTGAACACAGGAACAGACTTCTTTTGTGAGCTCAACTTATCCCAAACTGTATTTTAAGATATACAGGACTGTCTCAGAAAATTTGAATATTGTGATAAAGTTCTTTATTTTCTGTAATGCAATTAAAAAACATGAAATGTCATACATTCTGGATTCATTACAAATCAACTGAAATATCGCAAGCCTTTTATTGTTTTAATATCGCTGATTATGGCGTACAGCTGAAGAAAACTCAAAAATCCTATCTCTAAATATTAGAATATTTCCTCAGACCAAGTAAAAAAAATAATTATAACAGCAAAACAAAATCAAACATTTGAAAATGTCCATTAATGCACTCAGTACTTGGTTGGGAATCCTTTTGCACAGATTACTGCATCAATGCGGCGTGGCATGGAGGCAATCAGCCTGTGGCATTGCTGAGGTCTTATGGATGCCCAGGATGCTTCAATAGCGGCCTTTAGCTCATTTGCATTGTTGGGTCTGGTGTCTTTCAGCTTCTTCTTCACAATACCCCACAAATTCTCGATGGGGTTCAGGTCAGGGGAATTGGCAGGCCAATAAAGGACAGTAATGCCATGGTCAGTACACCAGTTACTGGTGGTTTTGGCACTGTGGGCAGGTGCCAGATCTTGGTTGTGCAGCGTTTCCTGCCACATTTCCCCCTTCCAACACACTTTTTGTGAATGTGCTTTGAAACTGCACTCTGTGAACAGCCTGCTCTTTGAGAAATTTCTTTTTGTGTCTTACCCTCCTGATGGAGGGTGTCAATGATGGTCTTCTGGACAGCAGTCAGATCAGCAGTCTTCCCCATACTTGTGATTTAGTTTACTGAACCAAGCTGAGTGTTTTTCAAGGCTCAGGAAACCCTTGCAGGTGTTTCGAGTTAATTAGACGATTCAAGTGATTAGTTGAATAGCCTACTAGTATACTTTTTCACGATATTCTAATATTTTGAGATAGGATATTTGGGTTTCTTAAGCTGTAAGCCATAATCAGCGATATTAAAACAATAAAAGGCTTGCGATATTTCAGTTGATTTGTAATGAATCCAGAATGTATGACATTTCATGTTTTTTAATTGCATTACAGAAAATAAAGAACTTTTTCACAATATTCTAATTTTCTGAGACAGTCCTGTACATGCTTAAGTTCATAAATATCCTACTAGCCTGTAGAAAGTAGTTTATTACAGCCTGTTAAAAAAAATCAACAACATGATGAGAATAACGTTAAAGCAAAAAGAGCTCTGGTATCGGAAAAGTATCGGTATCGCCAGATACCAATATTCTGGTATCGGATCGGAAGTGAAAAAATGTGGGTCGGTGCATCCCTATATTTTATCGAGCAGGAAAACACACTGAAATTCAATCATCCCTGAATTACACAGGAGAACACAGGAGAAAATAAAAAGTGTGAGAAGAGGCCAGGCTGTGTGTCTGACCGCAGACTACCTGATGTCAAGGAGAACCACTTCATTAATGTCAGTAACGTAGCATCTTATTGATGAAAACAAGATGGTCTCTGTCCTGCTGGAGTGCTTTCAATGAGCGAGAGACAAACGGCAGACCATCAGAGAAAGCACCTTGTTAAGAGTTGCGAGGGAGAGGGATACTGCAGATAAAGTGGTTGCCTGCGTATCTGATAATGCGTCTAATGTAATAAGTTGGCCTCACCTTTTTTTGTTTTTTTGCTTTGCCCACACCCAAATAGTGGCTTCATTATAATAGAAACAACAGAGGAAAAAGTGAAGGCAATTGTGAAATATCTGCACAAAAGCAGAGTTGCTACAGAAAAACTGTGAGCCACCCAAAAGCAACTGGGGCTTGCCAGAAGACTACCCAACAAGATGGAAGCCAACATTTTATATGATCCTGAGCGTCCTTCAGAAAGAAAGAGGCAGCAGTGACAAGTCTAGCATCGACACATCCAAGACTATCCACCCTAACACCAGAAGAGTGGGAGGAAATACAGCCGACACGTGACATACTGAACCCTGTGAGGAAGTCGCTGTAAAGATAAGACGAGAAGGGTATGACTTTATTTTTATAGTGTTGTGATAATAATGCGGTTTAGTCGGCTTTGTTTTAAACCATCACATAGAAAGTTATAAAACGGTCAATTGAGCTGCCTGGCTTGAGCTGGGCAAGCCAGGGACAACATCAGGGAAAACCTTTGGTTTAATGTTTCTATTTTCAAAGAAAAAATAGAATTAGAACTAAATGGAGTGTATAGCTTAGTTAGTTCTCAATAAATGTTAATGAAGAGCACAATTATCATTACTATTAGTAATAATTTACATTAATTTACAACAGCAATATAAAAACTGTCGTCCTTGTTGTTACTATCAGGCCCAAACCTTGTTTTTCCTTTCTCTCAGAGATGCACCGATCCAGTTTTTACCGATCCAATCCAACACCTGGGCTAAGCGTATCGGACGATACCCGGTACCGATCCGATACCCGATACCGATCAGATACCCCGGTACCGATCAGATACCCCAGTACCGATCAGATACCCCGGTACCGATCCGATACCCGAGTACCGATCAGATACCCCGGTACCGATCCGATACCCGAGTACCGATCAGATACCCCGGTACCGATCAGATACCCCAGTACCGATCAGATACCCCGGTACCGATCAGATACCCCGGTACCGATCCAATACCCCGGTACCGATCCGATACCCGAGTACCGATCAGATACCCCGGTACCGATCAGATACCCCAGTACCGATCAGATACCCCGGTACCGATCAGATACCCCGGTACCGATCCGATACCCCAGTACCGATCAGATACCCCGGTACCGATCAGATACCCCGGTACCGATCAGATACCCCAGTACCGATCAGATACCCCGGTACCGATCAGATACTACTGTTGAATGAATAAACCGTGCACCTTGCCCTGTGAGTAAAGTTATCAGGCTTAAGAGAAACATTGCTAAAAAAGAAAGTTCTGCATGTTCTTTAGCATGGTGCTGTTGGAGGTGCTTATTTAAGTTTGTGGTGTTGAATTTACCAACCTTACCCTCACAACTCATGCATTGCAAATACTGCATGTTGCAGTTGGACTTGTTGGTGTATCAAGTTTGAAATGTTTCCAAATAGCAGACTTGGCTCGGTCCGGCACTTGCTCCATGATGCTCTGTGTTTGCTCATCGCCAGCTGCTCTGCATAAATGCCGTTGCAAACATAGGATACAAGTGACTAGAACACCGTAACTGCATTGTTGTGTATGATATTGATAAAAAATAAATCGGCATCAATCGTCCGATATCGGATCGGTGCATCTCTACTTTCAAATACGTCACTGCCTCAACTGTGATTCTTCTAGCAAGAGGCTTACAGAAGGTTGCCACAAACACACAAAGAGACGTAAACCCGGAGGAGTCTGTGAGATTCATGGTGGACAGCTCAGGGGTCCCATCAGGTAGTGACGCGGTGTACCGTAATACTCTGAATATCCACTAACAGGAGCGGCTTTGTTGGTAACCAAAGTCGTACTTCGACATTTCAAAAGATATTAGGACATATATATTTAAGCACATATAAGGTGCACCGGATTATATGGCGCACCATCAACTTTTGAGCAAAATTAAGGATTTTAAATGTGCCTTATAGTCCGAAAAATACGGTACTATTAGTAATTTACATTAATTTAATAAAACAAAAAAAAAAACTATTGCTGTGTTACTATTAGGCCCAAACCTTGTTATTCCTTTCTCTCAGATACGTCTCTGCCTCACAGGTGATTCTTCTAGCCAGAGGCTTACAGAAGGTCGCCACAAATACACAAAGAGACGTAAACCCGGAGGAGACTTGTGATGGACACCGTTTGCACACAGATGTCTCGCATGTTCCGCAAAACCGAGGCGCATGTTTTGCTCTCCGAAGCAGCAGCCCTGGACCCCCAGGCTCAAAAGGAAGGCCTTCAGCAGGAAAGGAGATGCAGATAGCGTGTTTCTTTCCAAGATTGTCTGATGTAACACGGAGGAGAGTCTGCATAGGGGCCGCGTCTGTCCCATCAGAGAGGATTTTTAGTAAGACGGGACAGACAGTAACAGCTCGTCTAAAGTCAGCCAGCTAGTATTTTTAAACGCAAAGCTGGACTCAGGGCAATGGCTTGATGAGAATACTTTGGGATAGAGCATAACGTGAAAGGACAATCTTTCATTTGTTTCACAGTTTAGGTGTGTTTTCTGTCTTGTTTAATTTCTTCGTCTTTGTTTTCTTTGCGTAGATATTTTCTTTTATGTATCTTTTTGTTTCTAGGTTTTATCTTGACATTTCTTGGCGCTCGATTTAATATTTGAATTTGCACTAAATGTAAACGAGGCCTATTCATTTTATTTTTGACTGCATTTAAGTTGATATTTCATTCTTAATGAAAACATTTACAGCATTTCTAATATAGTCATTGGTTAATCAAGCATCGGTTTATAAACATTTCAAATGGAGTTAAGCGTTCATCTAAACTACACTGAGGTGCTTTGGCCTGAAGGCCTTTCCTGCTAAGCTTTGACTCGACGTAGAGAAACGGCTTCATGCCGAAGTGAAAAATACAAAACCACATACAGACAAGAATGAGCTAAAATGGTGCATTTCTCCTGGGGTGGATACAAGTATTTTAATACAGAAATTCGAACACAACGTCATGACTTGAAAGAACATGGCGCCACAAATTGTGTGTTGATTGTTTCTATGCAATATATGCAACTGAGTTATTAAAGTTTAATACACATTAGATCAACTCAAAAGGCATAGCAAAGTGATCTCGGTGTGTTACTTACTTGGTTGCCTGATAACATGCTTTGTGAGGAGCCTGTCTGTGTAACATTTTTTATTTTTTACAAACAGTCTGTTATTTTTTTGTATTTGCACTTTTAAACCACCCTAATTAGTGGCCCAGTTCTTTAATCTGAGTCTGTTTTTAATAATTCTTATGTTATAAATTTCCCCTCACTGTACGATTTCTATATCTCTTGTTTTTATATATATTTTTTTACCTTTTTTGTGTATCTGCATTCTTCCATTTGCCTTTCACCTTGCTGCTGGGACACTTTGGGAGAGTAAAGGATATTTCTATTCTAGCCTTTCCTCCAGGAGGAGTGGATCCTCGTCAAATGAACCAGTGGTTGCCGCTCCGCTGTGACAGACGGCGGTCGTGTGCAGAGTTGAGCAGCTGAGTGTGTCTGGATTTGTGGGGGTTTGTTAGAGGGCTCCTTACCACTGTGAATGCGCAGGTGTTCCTTCAGGTGGTGTTTGTATTTAAAGGCCTTTGAACATTCGGTGCACTTGAACTTGCGGGTTCCACCGGTTCCTCCCGATCCTGTAGAGGACTGCGAAACGTGACGCTGTGAGACAAAACAGAGGTGTCCGGAGAATCGATTTGCACAAATGAAAAACCGGTACACGCATCAGATCAAAGAGTAATGCATTAACTAAAAAACTGTACATTACCATGTTGTTTTGCTGATACGTGAGAGAAATAATGGTGGGTGTGGGTTTGTCACAAGCTATGAACTGTAATAGTTTTAGTCTCTGCCACTGTTTAGTTTTCTGTTTTGGGTTCTTTCCTGTTTGATTTCTGTTGTTGTTTATGTTCTGTCTCTGGTTTGTTTTTGAGTTCTGCCAGGATCTCGGCACTGATGCCTGGTCTGATTACTCACGCCGCACACCTGCTCAGCTCCACCCCACCTGCAATCATCTCTCACCGGTTTCACCTGTTTCCACCTCCATATAAACTGTGTTCAGACCAGTCATCAGTGCCAGGTCATTTTTCCGTGCCTTGGGGTAAGTCAGATCCTGCTTCTTTTCTGCTTGCCTGCCTGTAACTCAATGTAGTTCTGATCCAATCTGTTTTTGTCTGGATAATCTGACCTGTTCTGCCCTTTTGTTACTTGGCCAGCCTGACTTCTGACTAGTTTATTTTAGTTTGTCGGCTTTGGACTATTTTTGAGTTTTTGGATACTGACTCCCTGTTTTTGGCTAGGTGCCCATTTTTGGTTTCTGACTGTTTACTTCTGTTAATAAATTGCCTTTTATTCCAACCTCTGCTTGTCTGGCTGAATATGGGGTCCTCTCTCTCTGACTCATGACATGAACCGCTTTCCTACTGATTCAGTGGCTTTTAATGGATGAGGAAGTGTGCTGAGGCCAGGGAATGTCTGGACCTGGTCGGTACACGGCAGCCCTCGATTCCAACACCGGCTTTCCTGCATGTTTACTGAGTGTGTATGGTGGGAAAAATCGAATACTAAAAGGCTTGAATCACGCCGTCTGACTAATCAGAAACCCTCAAATCAACCGGGAGCTGGCGGCTGTTTTTCCACTTTTAGAGCTGATTTCAGTCTCGCCCTGTGGCCTTGTTAAAACGTGTCGGATGACACCTGGGGGCCGTGAGGTGTTACCTGCTCCCTGTTGCCTCGGTGGTGGCTCATGTGCCTCTCCAGCTGCGAGCGGTAGGTGAAGGTGTAGCTGCACTGCGAGCAGCTGTAGTTGTCCTCGCTGGTCTCGTGGCGATACTTAATGTGCTCCTTCAGCGAGGCGTTGCGTTTGTAGCCCCGAGAACAGTACGGGCAAATGTGCAGCTGGGAGAAGCTGTCGGGCGTGCCTGCAGGGAGAAAACCTGGGGTGAGAAGTTCTTGAGGTTTTCCATTTTTCGTCTGATTGAAGCAGACTGTGTTCCTCTTCTGTCTCTTCAGGGGAGTTAACAGATCTTTTTTTTTTTTTTTTTTCTTTCATGTACACAAACTTCCTGCACGTTTCCCATTTCAGTTTGTTTGCTTCAGATACTTTTATAGCCTACTTCCCCTGACATTTGGGTATGAAACCCTTACCCTGAAAACAGTAGTCAGAGTCTCCCGTCTGCATAGGTGCCACACATCATGAAACCAGACGGTGTGGGAGTGTTCTTACATTAACCAGCACGGTAAAAGCACATTTCAACGTTTATTTTAGCATGCTGTGTAACTTAAATCAGCTCAAGTTCAGGGCTGGACAATAAATTGTATTTGCAATATAAGCGCAATTTCCAAATCGCGGAGGTCTGCGATTTTTGGCTATGTTACAATTAAAGAATAAAATGCGTCCTTTAGGTGTCGGTATTGTGCTTAAAGTGGGTTTGTCTCCACATGGAAGGGAAGAGAGCTGCAGCTGTGAGATAATCTAACTTTATTATTTGTTTTAGATTTTATACAATCATACTTTTTACCAGAAACTTTCAGGAATCTCACCACAGCATTAAGTACCGGTCAAACTGTTTAATCTCTTTAATACTTAATTAATAACAATTATAAAAACAGCCTCTAAAACAGAGCCTGTTTAAATTTAACAACCACGCGTTAAGTTTAAATGTATTAACTTTTTTTATTGTTTCTACACCCACGCATTAATGACTAGGTTCTCAATCAGTAACTCAAAAGCCAAAATTCAGATGATTAAATAAGTTAAAAACCCAAAATATTTTTTTTCAATCTAAATCCAAGACTTTTTTCTGAAGGTAAGAAAATTTGTGTTTTTTCTTCGTTGTATCACAGCCTGTTAATTTCCTCGTGACTTAAAAAAGGATTTAGGAATAGTTATGAACTAAATAACTTTCGACTTTCTTCTTTCACATCCAGGCCCACTTCATGCACTGATTGGTCGGCTGCAGAGGTAAAACGCACCACTTTGACCTTTAGCCAGCAGCTCTTCAATGTCCCTTTTGCATATTTTTAGTTGAGTTTATCTCTACAAATGTCTGAAGAGACTCTCGTCCTGGACGCCATGCTTCACTATTCACTTTGACATCAAGTCCTTAAAGTCATCTGGTCCAGTTTCATTGGGATAATCATCAGGCTACTAGTTCTTTAGTGATGAAACAGGAAGTTAAACGTACTGCTACACAATACAATCTCATGACTTTAATGCAACAAACAGAGCAGCGCTTTGTTACCGTTTTCATCAGCGTCTGCTGTCTCGGCCGGACTCTGCACGTCCTCTGGAGCTTCGGGATAAATGATGGCTGTGTCGCCCTGCTGGAGAATCTTCTCCACTAGAGCGTCCTTCACCTCCTCCTCCTCGTCCTCCTCCTCTGACACACACTCCTCCTTCACTGAAACACACACCGGTGGGGATCATTTCAGCAGCAGAGGAGTTTACCCATACGGAGAGTTCAGACACAATCCTTGAAATGAAATCTGTTGGATGGGAGGTTTTGAGACATTTTTTCTGTTTCTGTGCTTAATTGTGGACCCTCTTCATAGTGATATGTGAATAAATTATTTACTTAAATGTTATTGAGTAACATATTAGACGACATATTTAGGCATAAATATGCTTTGTGCCAAATGTTTACAGCAGGAATCTACAGTAATAAAGTCCTGAGTTCAGGCGGATTTTAAGAACCACCACTAGGGGGAGCCACATTACTTTTAATAATTCTCAGAGTTAAACAATGAGGTTCTGACTAATCCTTGGATGTTTATAAAACTGACTAATGTTTAGTATTTTAAATTTACAAGAATCCGAAACTTTAAGGATAATACTTAAAAAATTGGTTTCATCAAAAGGTTAGATTTAAAAATCGAATTTGTTAAGTTTGTTCTTGTCAAAATAAAAAGCCTTTGAAACAAGAGTAAAGTCAGAATAATGATCTCTTTTATTTTCAGAATCCAAGAATTATAAAAAGAAAAGAAGGCTTTTATAGCGCTCATTCCAAGAATAATGAAACTATCATCATGCACTCTACAATTGATATCAGTTAAAACAGTTCAGACATTTTTAGGCTTTAATTTGTGTTCATTTATTTAGCAGAGACAATATTCCATGTTAATGATTGTTTTTAACAACATCACCAGTCAGTGGATTCTTTGAAATTAAGCATTTTTACTTTTTTAACCTATTATTTACTTATTTGCTAATCCAAGACGACCTGCTTCCCTTGGGCATAAATGCTGTATGATGTGACGCAGACGTCCATTTCTCAATGCCACTCCTCAAAACCAGAAAGACAAGAAAGCCTCTCATTTAAGAAACACAGATGAAAGTTTTTTTTTTATGAAAGTATCGCTGTTTTTAAAGCAATATTTTTTTTTTGCATACAGTGACTTGTAGCTTTAGCTGATCTGTTGAGCATGAAGATGTGATTTTGCAGAGAAAACGTGTTGCAAAAGCTAACGTTTAGTCTTGGACTGCATTTAATCAAAACTGTCAATTTCTACTCCAAATGACACTGAAACACTGAAATAATTTGATCATACTCTTGTTCGTAACTACATTGGTTTTTAGTTAAGTGCAATAAATGAAATGTCTCGACAAACGGAATGATCTTTTGTGATTTCAAATTGTTTTTAATAATACAGCGCTTCTCTTAATTTATAATAGTGTACTTTTGATCCCTCCCAATAAGCTGAAAATGCCACAACAGCTACAACTCAATAATTCTGTTACCAGTGGGGGAAACCATGCTATAAAACCAAAACAGGCAGTTAAGAGAAAGGAAAAAAAAAAACAACAACCCTCATTCAATAATTTTTTTTGTTGTGCACACAAGACCTCCAGTCAGTAAAGGCAGAACTGACTGGATATTGGGGACAGACTGTGATCCATCAAGATGAAAGGTCAGAGTACCTCCCACCTCCTCTGTGTGCGCCCCAACAACACCACAGGTGAGTTTGCAGGCAGCTAAAGATAACAACAATGCTTGAGCTACAGCTATAAAAGGGTTAGATATATTCTGAAATAATCTGATCTGGCTGGGGGGGGGACCTGTTAGGGGGAAAATCCCGATAGTAGGGAGAAGGTGTGTAGCAAATATAATGCTGTCTTTCCACCACAAGCTCAACTATGGATCAGATCTTTGGCTTGTTGCCACCTGGAAACTAACTTCTACCAAAGACATCTTACTTGTTTATTGCTTTGTTCTGAGATGCCTTTCCAATAAGAAAACAGTGGTGTGCTGCAGCTGTAGTATAATATCAGAGGTTATAAATTTATTAAACATTAAGTACAACCCAACCATAATTGGCAGATAGCTACATCATTAAGCTTTTATTTTGAAAAATTATCAAGAAATGGGTTTAGTGAAATTAGTCACAGACTCAGTCCAGGCACCTTTTGATTTAATTTTTCTCTCAAACATTTTCTCTCTCTACACTAATTAAATATTTATAATCATACTTCTGTGGAGTTTTGGCTTTTGATGAGAAGGTTTTCCAAAACAGCTTTAGCTGCTTCTGTAAGGATCTAAATTTTAAAATCAGGACCTGCTGCATCAGAAAGATCTGCTGTGTACTGCAGCCTGTAACAGCAGGTGAAAAGGGAACTGGTGCAGAGGCATCACTTCATGTTCTGCGTGTGAAAGCGCCGATAACGAGCAGTGAAGTGAAACTGTAACCACCCCTGCTATGGAAATGAAGCATTTTAAATGCAGGCAGGACCGATGCTAAGGGGCACGCCTCTTCCTGCTGAGACCTGTGCTCACAGAACCAGTCATAAAAAGAGAAAAAGAACCAGTCTCTACTGAGCTCTGTGTATGGGAGCCTTCATAAAGAGGCAGGCTCAGGCCAAGCCCTGTTAAACCTTGTTTTAAACACAAATCTTAGCTTCCCATGATCTCACCCAAAAGCTTTCCAAATCTCTTTTCCCCTCTGAGACTCTCTCCGCCTGCCTTTCAGAGTTTCATCTTTACCTCGGTGTTCGCACTCCTCTGTCTTCCTTAATCATCCTCACTCCCGTCTACCTAAAATCTTCCTCTAGTCTGTTCTGTATAACTCAAATGTATGCGTTTTGCCGCTTATGTTTAAATCTAAAGACTCAAAAGAACAGTTCTGGTTGCATGTCCTCATAACTTGTTCTTATGGCATTATAAATTAAACCCTCTGATTAAAAGCTGATTAAAAATATGAGAGGCCAAGTTTAAAGAGGGGCTCAGCAACCTAATCAAATGAGCCATTTTTTGCCCTCAAATTTGTAAAGAGCCACAAAAAGGACACGACCCTTCAGAAAAACCAATGCATTAGTTGTTTAAAGGAGCTATAAGTAAGATATTTACTGTAAAATCAGCCTAAACCATTCTCATCTGTGGAAGTAAAAGTTCACAACAGCAACACACCGTTTAAAAATGGCCTATTAGATTGTTGGCAAGGTGTTGTACTGATTTGATCCACAAGGTGTCAGTATTACTTATGGCTCCTTTAAAACATTAAACAAACAGCTGTCAATAAATAAATACACCTATATTTAGTTAATACATGTAGATTGATGAATAAAAATGAAAAAATACTTAGTATGTAAAATGTTCTTGTTTTTGTTTTGAAATTTAAGAACTGAAAAAACTTTCTAGGTTTTAAAAGAAAGGAGAAACGTCACACTTTTATAGGAGAATAAAAAAAAAATTCTTCAATGGAATATGCATTATTTACAGTAAATAAACAAATATTAATTGTTTACAGCCAAAAGACAAGAAAAACTAACAAAAAAGTTGAGTAATAAACAAATCTTCCTGATAACATTTTTTTTTCTATTTTAATGAATTCTTAGCAGCTATTTAATGAATTCCAGTGAGGTGTTGCTCAGAGCACAAAAGAGCTACACCAGTGCTGCCCTTTTTCATGCTTATGTTCTTATGTTATGTTATATTTGCGGGTTTACAGCTGCAAATATAGACCCACTCCACACTCATGTGTTCTTTGCGATTTACAAACATTGCGGTTGTTGGTAAAATGCAGGAGTCGACGATAAAATCAGCAGCAGAAAAAATCTATATTGCACAGAGAAAGGATTGCTTAAATTAAAAAAGCGATAAATGAACTATTATCGGTTCCAGACTTGCTGGGAACAAGTGGCCAAGGTCTCTATTTTATCCACCACCCACTATCGTTTACACAGGACTCTCTGGAGTCCAGGCAAGTCAGTGGAGCTTCTACCTGATTTTGTATATTTTGAGGAGTCAGACAACACCTTTTCAGGCCTTTTTTTTTTCATTCTCCTGGTGGTATTTACTTACTCATAAATCAAGGCCGTGTCGGTCTAGCATGTATAGATTCGCTGTCAGGGTCGGCTATAACCCAAAAGATTATTTAGATCATAGTCTTCATTATTAATGCATCTGAAAACAAACAGGGCTTTAATTACAGCTTAGGATTTACAGAAAGAGCGCTACCGCTGTAGTGAAAAGCTTACTCACAAAGTCAACACAATAATTAAACAATATTATGAAGGTAAACAAGTGAAAATATGCTTGTGGAAAAAAGCACATGCAATAATGATCTGAAGGCTCCCATATAAAGGGGGGTGGCAGGATAGTTTGTGGAGCTTATGTGCGATTAGCAAAAGGAATGAAGAAGATGACGACGACTGAAAAAGAGAAGCGTCTTCATTCACAATCAGCGTCAGAAACTAACCAGAACTGCCTGCTGGGAGCTTCCCTCCCTAACAACGACGTGAGCTTTAAAAACACAGCGCCATCATGATGCTTGACGACATTAGAAACAGGTGGGCCTATTTATGTGCGTGGGCCTGTAACAGGGCCCAGACATTACAACAGTCTCCTTTTATGATAGGGCTGCATGTTTTCAACAGAGATGCTTACAATGTCATGGAAATCTTTTGTTTTGTTTTTTGTTAAATGATGCGGTCCTTTTTCTGGAAGCCATCCAGCTCAGTGGTCCTCAGTGGTACCGGGCCGCACTGAAAGACTAAATCACACATTATTCCCGATTTGCTATCTGAGTCTAAACAATGTTTTATTTTAAAAAATTACCACATTCTCTTTGTTACATCGCTCATATCAACAAATGTGCTGATTGCGTCATATTTGGTGACTAACTATATCGTTAAGGCTAAGAAGCCATTTCCTGTTGCTGAAGGACGGATCCTGTCCTGATCTTCTAGGAGACGTTGTTCAGAAGCTTAAAGGAGCGTTGCTCAAGTTTAAAGGTTACATTTCTTAACTTTTTCCCCCCATGCATTGGCTAACAACTACCTGATATGTAAAATGAGTTTTCCTCTATTTACCGCAGCTACAGGCTCCATTAGTCAGTACATGAGAGAGCTGCACGTTCTCGTTCACTAGGCTATTTTGTTTAGTCTCCGCTGCCATGACGCATTGGCGAGCTAACGGGATAACTTCAATATGTATGACTTTTTAACCTCAAAAGACATTACGGCTCTAAACAAAAGACCTGTGCAGTCGCAGCGGCACAGGTACTCATCTTTCATGCGCGTGCACAACACTGGTGTTAGTTCAACTTGTCGCCACTAGGGGCAAACTTCTGCAAAAACTCTGTAAACTGTGCTATGCTATTTTAAAAGTAAGGCTAGTTGCAATGAGAAACGTTAAATTTCAGCTTAGACTGGACCAACACACTACTCATTACCTATAGGGCTCCACTGATTGGGCATTATAGAGAGTTGTTTTTTTATTTGTGCACTTTAGTGTCTTGCTTTGTTTAGTTCCTTTGCTCCCTTTCTCTCTCTTCGCCTTCTCTACTTTTTCTTTTTAAACCAGCAGTTTCTCCCTCCATCTAATCTTCTCCATTTTGGTCACATCTGTCGAATACCTCCCCCCCCCACCCTCCTGCACTTGCCTCACTCCCTCCTCCAACTTTCTCGACTAAAACTCTCTGCATATTTTCCCACAATGCCCTACAATTACACTTAATGCCTCACAAAATGCACTAATAACAACCAGTACCCAGCAGCACACACGGCGTAATATAAGAATGGAATGAAAACAGGAAATCGGTTGGAGGACTCAAACACATTGCGCACACATTCTCGACCCGCGCACACACAGAGCTCCTCACTGTCTCACACACTCTGCACTCCTATACCTTGCCAGAACCTGTCACTGAGAGTCCGTGTTGAATTTATAAAGCAGGATGGATTGAAGCTGCAGTGCGGCCCAGACTGCAGGGGGAGTAGCGCACACTAATCTCTCACCAGAGGATCTATTCAACACCAGCTGCTCTCCCCTCTTGCCTTTGACGAGGAGGGAAGGAGGAAAGAAAGGGAAAACAATCCAAAAATACCAGGCGAGGCTTTTCAAGGCTTTCCACTGTGGCTCTACAGCACAGCCACTTTCTCGTGACTTCTCCCTGCCTAAACGACCAGCAGAGCTCCTCGGCTCGCTAAAACTGTAACTCCTTCCTGGTTTGTTAATGTTTCTCTAAAGGAGGGAACAGACTGTTTTTTACTGCAGGTGCAGCTGGAAAACTTCAGGTACAGCCGGAAACACGTGCCTCGTCTACCTGTGTTACCCTTTAAAATCAATTGGTTATGCATGGCAATTTACCAGAATGGGGAAAATATCTAATTTTTCAAGAACAAGCCAATTCATTTGAGTTAGCAACTTTTCAAAGGGTAACTTTCTGAAACGCAAATACAAAAATAGCAGTCATAAGCAGGACCCAAACAGAGAGGTCATTGGTCAAATGCAGCATTTACACTCAACAAAAACATAAACGCAACACTTTTGATTTTGCTCCCATTTTTTATGAGATGAACTCAAAGACGTTCACGTGGTCTGCGGTTGTGAGGCTGGTTGGATGTACTGCCAAATTCTCTGAAGCGCCTTTGGAGATGGTTTATGCTAGAGAAATGAACATTCAATACACGAGCAACAGCTCTGGTTGACATTTCTGCTGTCAGCATGCCAATTGCACGCTCCCTCAAATCTTGCAACATCTGTGGCATTGTGCTGTGTGATAAAACTGCACCTTTCAGAGTGGCCTTTTATTGTGGGCAGTCTAAGGCACACCTGTGCACTAATCACGGTGTCTAATCAGCATCTTGATATGGCACACCTGTGAGGTGGGATGGATTATCTCGGCAAAGGAGAAGTTCTCACTATCACAGATTTAAACTGGTTTGTGAACAATATTTGAGGGAAATGGTGATATTGTGTATGTGGAAAAAGGTTTAGATCTTTGAGTTCATCTCATAAAAAATGGGAGCAAACCCAGAAGTGTTGCGTTTATATTTTTGTTGAGTGTAGATAACTTGCCTTCAAGGCATGGCAAGGCAAGACAAATTTATTTGTATAGCACTTTTCAGTACAAAGACAATGCAAAGTGTTTTACATGATTTAAACATAGGAAAATAAAACAAAATAAAAGCAAGTTGGAATAAAATGTAGAAACAAAATAAAACATGGGAGAATAGAAACAAAAGCAAATATTAAAAACAGTTGGACTACAAAGTTGAACTAATGATGTGTCAGTCATGTCATGCTTTTAGGCCCATACTTTTCATCATTAAATCAAACTTTCCACCCTGGGGAAAAGATTACCATGGATGACTCTTGTTTTCCTCATCCACGTTTTTTTAAGTCTAATGTCCTTATTTTAGTTGACCCATTATTTTAGATCTGAAGAGTTTTAAGCACCAATGGAAACAACCACCCTGGTTGATCTATTGAGTGCTTTGCTAATAAAGAAGGAAACAAAAAATGTATTACTAAAATAAATGTCGCACATCAACATTGGTCTAGTTGTGCAATTTAAATTTTCTGAAAAATTAAGGTACTAGGTTGAGTCTAATGGAAACTCGATCAAAAATATAAAAAGTGCTGTTACAAGGTAGTCAATTTCTCAGGGTTTTCTGTGGTATTTTCCGTCAGGATTTTTGGTCTTGTAAGATAATCAGTACATACAGAGTACTGAGCAACATGTTTTGTGACATGGAGCATTTTATTATTAAAATCATGCACTTCTCATGGACAGTAGAAATGGTGGATGTCAGAGTAAGAATAATATGAAAGCCTGACACATTCTCACTCCCAACTCCTCGTCAAGCCCCCTGTGCGTCAGATACCGACTCTATGGGGCTACCCCTCTCGTAATATATTGACATACAGGGTGGATGCGGACATTTGTGTTACATGACATGCATGTGACCTGCGACAAAAGTTTTAGCCAACAAAATTGCTTTTGGTAGCTTTAGTAGTGTATAGTAACATGTATACTAGTGTTTCTTTAGGTTTAGGGGTTAGGGTAAGGGATGGTTTAGTGTTAGTTTCCCAATTTAAAGTTCATGTAAAACTTTTGTGGGTTCCTGCCACAACCTCTCATGCACCCTGCGTGATAAATAAATGACGAGAGGGTCAGATATTGACGTGACGGGGGCTTGTCCAAGGGTCAACTTTTGACAAATTGGGAGTGAGACTGACTTGGAATGCCCTGACCACCTTCCAGCCCGCAGGCAAAATTACGCTGATAAGATGTAAAATATACGCCTTTCGGCCTTCTGTCTAAATAATCTATAAATGTGGCTGAAAAGTTGTTACTGAAAAAAAACCTAAAATAACAAAGTCTAACTTAAAGGAGCTAAATGTTATAATTTAAGATAGAAAGAACTAAAAATAGTTTTGTGACGAACAAAAGGTAATATTTCAGATGGACTGGTATGACGTCACACGGCATCTCTCTGTGTTGTTCAGTGTCTTGTTTACATAGCCGGGCCGGCTGCTCGTGCACGTACGGGCGCGTGCACAGCTGCCACTCAGGGTTTAGCCCTTCCCTGCCCATAAAATGCCACCACCAGAGCAGTGTTGCAAAGGCACAAAATGGCGGAGAGCACCTCCAGCGTATCGAAACGTTCTTTTGCTAACAGCATTATAAAGTTATGAGTTATTTAGTTCTTTACTCGACATGTTCCTCCGAAAGGTGATGCTGTTTTGCTGTGTTTTTATACCTTGCAAATATGCGCACAGGAGAAGGGGAGGAGAGAGGAGAGGCCATGCTGCAGCTGGAGTGGAGGTAGAGAGTCGCGGCTGGACAGTGCTCAAGTCCCACCTAGTGGTGAAAAGTCGCTTATTGCGACTAAAACGACCTCTTACATTAAACAGTCCCACCAGGCTGAGGCATTCGTTATTTCTGAATGTAAGCGTGCACAATAACGTAAAGACTGTGGTCTTCACTTATTTGATCAGGTTAATTTGTGTGCTTTGCAACTTTCTTCCATGGTTCATTTAAAGATCTTAATTGAAATGTTCCCTGAACACAAATCATTCATAATTGCAAAATTAGGAAAAAATAAAAGGCCGAGGGACAATAAACGAAGAGCCATCTAGGAGCTGTAGGAGGCGGCTCTTCTAAAGGTGTTTTAGAGTAAAGAGCTAGATTTGCCATCATTGCATGTCATGAAATAATAACACAAGTGAGCCGATGATCATATCAAACCTGCAATCCCAGTTTTGGGAAATGCTCTGTGTAAAGGTTTGTGAGAAAGGTTCACCAGATGGTGCCACAGCAGAGGCTTACCAAACACGGTGTGCGAACTCTGAGAGACAATTAATGCCCAACAACAGAGTACGTATATTGGGATTATTGTCACAAAAAGAATCTCAAAAGAAAGGGTAAGCGCGCTTGAGAGAGAACCCTACAGGAAGTATGCAGCAAACTGAAAGGAAACCTCTGTGTGAGCTGTGAGTACACAGAGGAGAGGACTGAGCTAAGAGGGGTAGAGCAACGTGTTTGAGAGGGAGCAGTTCTCATGAGCACGGCTCCCACCATGTAAGGCTTTATTCAGCAACAATGAAACGAGGCTTCAGAGCAACGATTGTCACATTCTGAACGTCTCCATGGTTTTCCAGCTTCCTGCCTGGCTGTAACTAACTGCAGCCGAGATGAAGGCGGATGCTTGCGTAGGCTGAGGTGTTAGTGTAGAATTAAGGAGTAAAAAGACGCTGAGAAACGGTGAAGACCTGAAACCAATCAAACTTTGCTGTTGAATGAATCGTCGCTTCTGCCTTGTGGTAATCTTGCTCTATAAAAATATTTTCCTGCGCTAACAGAGGTAATTAGTAGAGATTTAAACTCATACTTGGAAAGAGTTTTTTTTTTCCTTTTTGGTCCATGTCTGGAAATAAAACAATACTGTGGTGATTAAAACTGTACATACTGCTTCCAGGGTGGCTGCAGAACAAATGGTGGTAGATTTATGAGCATTGTGTGGTCCAAAAGCTTTTACTAAAGCAAATGTGTTGAATACTTCATTACTAAAATTGTTCTGCATTAATCTCCAAGCAGGAGTGTGGTGTAGAGACACCTGTCTGCAGTGATGAACAATAAACAGTGTGGCTGACTCACCTCCCCCGCAGCCCCTCGCCCTGTCAGCGCTGGTAATGATGGGACTCATTTAGGTATGTCATTATTAGCTCAGTCAACACTGCCGCGCCTCTAAAAAGTGTGTAGATGAAATTGGATGCAACTGTCGTCACAATATAAACAAGCGTTTAACAGATACATCTCAGTGTAATTGTTGTACGCTGAGGCTAAGAACGTGGACGAGGAAGATGAGAGTCATCCATGGTTTATGAAAGCTTGGTCCCACCCAGGACCGCTGGGAGCTGGTCCCTGCGCACCCCGGGCAGATGACGGTCCATCAGAGGATTAACGTATACGGCTAATGAGGCAACCATACTCTCACCTGAGGGCAATGTAATTAACGGCGCATGTTAACTGTGGGAGGAAACCAGAGAACAGACGCGTGCAGGAGGAGGACAGGCAAACATCGACACAGAGAGGCCCCAGCCAGGATTGCAGGCAACAGGGCAAATAAAAAAAAAGAAAAGATATATCTTATGTCTTTGGTGATAATATATATCTTTTTTTTGCGCTAGATCCAACACGGACCCGCACAGATTCGAGCACTGAGAGAATTCTGTTGTTTTTGCCTCAGACGTTATTATCATATCCATTTAGTCCATTTGAAAATTTAGCTTTAATGAAGTTTGAAGATGCAGATGCAGAAAGAGGCGGAAAGGGCAGAGCAGCTGGTTCTGCGGGCGAGCTGGTCCTCCCTAAGGCTGAGAGAGGAGGATGAGGTAATGTGATCAAAGGCCGCTCAGAAGTACACGCGTAAACAGTCTTATACCACCGGGCTCTGAACCATCCGTGATAGAACTCGCTCACTCAAGCCCAAGTGGTTGCATGAATTTACCGCACTCCCATTTTTTCCTTCATTTCACAAAGAGAAAAATTATCGCAGTTGGAAGTCAGCAAACGAGAAATAGAACATGAGATATTTAGATTATCACATGAATTATTTGTGTATGATAAACACGTCTTAATCCAGTGTTCCTCCAACCTTTACTTCTTACTTAGTAGTGGTGCTACTCTAGCAGCAACTTTTTTTCTACGTGAAAAAGGAACAATTAAAATCGTACCTAGAAAACTCCCAGAAGAAATGTCGTGGTTACCTGCCACCCCACACCTCAGTAAATATTTGTTGTTTGGTTGAGGCCTAGCATGCATAGCGGTACAGACTTTGGTGTCTGAAGACCATTAAGAGTCGTCGTAAAAACTGAACCATGAAAAAGCACGGCTTTTCTTTCTTCTCTTACGAATAGCATGTGCACGCTGTATTTTGAAAGAACAAATATTGTTTTTTAATGCATTATTTAATTTTGTTAAAAATGTGAAACCCAATATGGCAATAATCTAATTTATGAAATATAAAAGCTTTTACTTTGAAAAATGCATGTGTGAATATTTTAAAGGTCCAAAATACTAACCTTCTAATCACCAGTTTAGACCCAGTTGCACTGTAATTTAGAGTCTCTTATTTTGAAGAGTATCTTTTAGCTTTATTTCCAGGTCTATATTAATCTCTTGCTGGTTGCAGGTGAAGGCGGTTCCCATTTGGAGTGTGGAAATGTTTTGTACTTATCTCAGCTATAGGATGTACAAGTCAAGTTTATTTGTACAGTACATTTCAGCAGCAGGGCGGCTCAAAGTGCTTTATATAACGAAAATATAAAAACATGATAAACACATCGAGCCAGTCACTGGTTGTGAGACCAGTAACAAACATCAAAGTGTATCAGGGGAAAACATCGATACATATCAGATATGTTGGTCAGTGTTCCTGTTATTATGGCTGAAAAGCGCTGTGTTTTGACTGATTTGCAGTTTTCTGGGAGTTTGTTCCAGATTTGTGGAGCATAGAAGCTGAATGCTGCTTCTCCATGTTTGGTTCTGATTCTGGGTCTGCAGAATAGACCAGAACCAGAAGATCTGAGTGGTCTGGAGTGTTGATACAGCAGCAACAGGTATTTAATGTATTTTGGAGCTAAACCGTTCAGTGATTAGATTAGATTAGATTCAACTTTATTGTCATTACACAGGTACAGGTACAAGGCAACGAAATGCAGTTTAGGTCTAACCAGAAGTGCAATAGCAGCAAGTGCAGGATAAACAATGGTTCCATAAGTACAGGACATGGGTTTTTACTGAATAAATAAAGAGATGGATACTATTATAAACAGAATTTTACTGATAGATTTGTCCTATGAATATAATATATAGATAACTAGTATTGTGAACTAAATTTACAGCTGGATATGTACAGAATTTAATATACAGGTGGATATTACTATAAATAGAGTTTTTACAGATATGTACAACAGCATAATATACAGATGGTTGTTATTATAACAGAGTTTACAAGTGAATATGTACTATGAATATATGTACAGATGGCTATTACTATAGGCAGATAAAATAAACCGATTTATATAAACTGTTCAGTGATCTTCCTGATTTTAGTGAAAACACGATCAGCAGCGTTCTGGATCAGCTGTTGTTGTCTGATCTATTTTGTTTGGGCAGACCTGTGAAGACACCGTTGCAGTAATCAATGCGACTAAAGAGAAATGCATGGATGAGCTTCTCTACATCTGGTTGGGAGATCAGCCCTTTAATCCTGGAAATGTTCTTCAGCTGGTAGAAGGCTGACTTGTTGACGGTCTTTATGTGTCCTTGAAGGTTCAGGTTTGAGTCCATCACTACATCCAGATTTCAGGCCTGATCACGGTTCTAGTTGTAATAACTGAAGCCGTGTTCCTCTTTAGGATGTCCGTATTTAGGGCAGTGCTCTCGTCAATAACACAACTGATTTCGGTCATTGGTGAAAAGATGCACGTACGTGAAGGAGATGTTGCTTGGTGGAAGAAGGCGCGTTCGTTCCTGACGGGGATTTTAAAGCGCACGAGTAGCAGCAGCCTCATGAAATGCCGTCGTCACAAGGCATGTTGGAGAATGAAGAGGATCTACTGAACGCTTGAAGGTTTTCAGCTGGAGATTATGCAGGGAAACCTCTGCTTGACTTTTACCAAGAGTTTGCATTAGAGCATGACTGAAGTATGTATTCCCAATTCTCACCTCTTCCTTCTGCCTCAGTCTCTAACCCTCTGCCTCTCAGTCTACGTTCTCACTTCTGATTGCTCGGATGTGGAAATGCCACAGCGCAGCTGTGATTGTGCCGATAAAGAAGTCTTTGTGCACATTCATGTACAGAAGAACTAAGCAAACACACTGCTGGCTTTGGTTAACGAGATATGTTCATTTAGTATAACAGAGCTGCCATACAATGCATAGACAATTAAAGTAATACTTTTACCCACATTCCTTTCCTTTAACCGTAACTTACAGCAGTGATATGGATCAATTAAAATGCTACTCCTCTCGCGGCAAATTTTCCACAATAACTGAATGCATAAACCCACATCCTAAAGTTTCCTCAGTCGTTAACTGAATTTTTAAAGGTCACGGTGGTGTCTCACCTCCATTCCAGGAGCCATTGTGGGGTAATACTGTTACGGCGGCATCGTGGCTCTCCGGCGCTGTGGCCCCGTCGGCTTCTGCGGCGTCAGGCTCCAACAGGCTGTCCTCCTCCACAATATGTAGCTTGTCCTCGTCATCTGAGTCTGAACTGGCCTCCAAGCCATTGTTGAAATTGGTTACTGGAAAAAACAAACATTAATATCAAATCATTTTCTCAGTAAAGCACAAAGCAGTTTATAAGACGGGCCCAACGGTGAGGAGCTGGCAGCGGATGGGTTTCCCATCTGTGATCCACATTAAAGCAATCAGCTCAAGTATGTGTTTGGCATCTGAGCCGCATGAAAGGAAACGGGCTCCATTTTTCTCATTAACACAAGCCAAGCCAACCTCAAGTTGCATAATTATTTAATTAAAAACCACTGGTTAAATTGTGTGAACTCTGATCCACCTTTCTCTATCCTTTGCTTACTCATCATAAAAGAAGAAATTCAATTATGCCACCATAACTACAAACTCTGGATCTTACATATTGTTTATGAAGGTATGATGGCGAGATTAGAAAAAAATAAATACAATTTTTACATTTTTCTGGGCTTTTTTTGTGATACAAAGTGAGTTCTTGTTTTGGTGCAACTGTGTTTAGCAAGAAAAGTAAGATTTTATATTTTAAAGAAATGAGAAAAGTCTAGTTAACTTAAACAAAGAAAAGCAGGCAGATGTTAAAAAACCAAGGTAAAGAAGTAGGGCTGGGCAATTTATTGGGATTTTGAAAAATACTGAGATTTTTTTTAAAGATATAAAATGAGACTATATCGTTTATATTGAGATTGTCTATGTTGCGTTAGAATTATACCTTTACGTATTCCAGAAGGCTATTATTCAGCTGTTTCTCAACATTTATTTGTTAGAAATTGCGCCTGTGGGACAATTGGGATAAAGCTTTGATTCAGAGACGCCTTTTTAAAATAAGTTTATGAAAAGAAAAACATAAGATAGATATTGTAAATCAGCATTCAGCCTAAAAATAGCAGTATTACATATCGCCCGGCCCTACAAAGAAGTAATCAACAACTCTTTTTTGCTAGAGGTTGATGGGGCAATGTCTGATTTTCAGCTTGACCAGCCCTGACCGCTTGGACATTTAAACCTTTGCTTGTTTTCCAGTCAGTGAATGCATCACATCAACGCTGACCGTATGTTTGCAACACTCCTGAGTGTGGAAGCTGTTATTTAAGGAAAAGGACTCAAAGAATGTATAAAGCACACAAGATAGCATTAAAAAGGCAGGGAATAATATTCCCTGTGGAGTTGTGTGTCAACTGTTCATTCAGAACAAGGAGACTCCTCTACAGAGATGGAGCAGGCTGGATTTGAAAAATACTGTACTCCCTAGAACCAAGGTAAGGATCTAGGGAGTACGGAGACACAGAGACTGTTTGCTGTAACTAATGCTAACATCTAATTGCTAATATAGGATGCTAAAAATGACTTTAGATTATTTTACCTATTTTAACCTAATAGTGTAATCTGCTGACCACATAAAGGTTCTTTGAGGTTCCTGTACAATGCATTGATCAATTAAAATGCTACTCCTCTCGCAGACGACTCTCCCTGTGGCTCTACGCTTCTTGAGGAGGAGTG